>CM061914.1:17601755-18266175 GCA_031002005.1 Vandiemenella viatica | reverse complement strand
ATCACACTATCGCGATGTCAGCAGTGAATGAACTGGCGGTCACCTGATATCCCCAGCGGTGTCCTCTTGCTGTATTCGCTTTTATTATCTTGTCTCTTCGTCTACCTTCCTCTTCCCCAGTCTTTTCTTTCTGTCTCCCTTCATCTCTTTTTCAAACGATGCTTGTCTTCATTCATTTTAGCACTTTATTATCTCAGTTATCCTTCTTCTCTTTATTTTTTTCATATTTTCTCTATTTGCTGCCTTCTCTGTCATCTGCAAAAATTTCGCAAGTTTTCAGCGCTGGGTATTTGTTTCCGTGTTATGAAACAGGTTCAGTAAGTACGATGCCGCACTTGGGACCTTTTCCTAAATTTGGCAGAGCACTAAAATATGAAGATAACGTGAACTTAAACTTCAGTGTAGGTCATTATTTTAATCGAGGCATCACAATTAAAAGTAAGCAATGTTCGCAATATCACTGATAACACGGCACTCAACTTGGTGCAGTCACGTGACTCGCCCTATCGCCTTAGGATGAAGATTTTTGGCCGAAAAATTGTTGTGTGTTCGTTCTGGCGCTCCTGTTGTAAGTGATGGGTTATTTTCTCCGTCCTTCCTTGTTTTTCATTACCTAAAAGCGGGCACACAGCAGTACGAGGCAACGCACGTACGGCTCCGAGGCGAGGCGAGCATACCAGTGTGTAGCCGAGGCGCGGGAAACCGAGGCAGTACGAACGCCATTCACCCCGCATCGGTACTTCAAAGAGAATTGTGGGGTGCGCCGCCAGCTGAGGGGACGGGTGTTCACAGTCGCGCGTCTGCCTTCCTCGTTCACGCTGCCACGTTGGCACTCAGTCATGGTTTAAACACACTGTGCGTTGGAATTAAATAAAACCACTATATTCCAGTTAAGGTTTTTTGTTCAGTTTTTAATCATGAGTTCGGACAGTGAAAAAGTGTTCTCTTTTATTAAATAGTATGAAAGACGTCCCACATTGTGGAAGAAGGACAACGATAAACTTTATCATAATGCGATAAAAAAAGAGGATGCATGGCGCGAAATAATTGCACTTATTAGAGAAGAGACTAACTTTTTTTAATGACGAAACACAACATTTGTCTTCCCAAAATATCGAAATTAACAACGAATCACAAATTACAGTGTCTCAGAATGTCCTAGCTCTCTTCTGGAAACCAAAACGCTTCCATTGTTAGTCGGCATTATTCTCCATTTTTACGATTGTAAAAGATTTATATAGCTCTGCATACTTCTAGTTTATTTCTTCAAATAGCTGCTTCGATACATTGAAAACATATTGCAGATGAATCAGCAGTTGGCAGTATCTCAGTGTTACGGCTAACCTTTCTTCAGCGGTCACTGCTTTTGGGAAATTTGTATCATTCTTCGAAACATTCTCCCGAATCATCACCATCAGTGTCATCACCATCAGTGATCTGAGCTAAGGCAGGTTTCCACATGACTGCTCTCCTGTCTGTGTTCTGCCTTTCTCTTAAGATCAATGTAGTTTCCGTTTTCTCTGATGTTGTCTGTAATTTTGCACCCCCTTCTTACTTTCTCCTCCTACAAAGTAGTACTTCCAAGGAGTCTTTTAGCAGGCACTCCCCTCAGCAAGTGTTCCAAATGTAATAAAAATATATAGTCAGTGGATGACATTTCTGAAAAGTTTCGAATATGGCGACTTTCGTCTTCTTCCATCATTTTTTTTTTTTTTTTTTTTTTTTTTTTTTTTTTGCTGTCGTCAGTGTTTCGACTGGTTTGATGCAATCCTCCATCCCTTCCTATCCTGTGCTAACCTCTACCTCTTCATTTCTACATACCCTTTACAGCCCACGTCCTCAATTATCTGTTTAATATATTCTAATCTCTGTCTTCCTCTACAGTTCTTACTTTCGACTGTTCCCTCCACTAACAAATTAACCAATCCAGCATGTCTCAAAATATGATCAACCAGCCTGTCTCTTCTTTCCGTAAGCTTCTTCCACAAACTTCTTTTCTCACCCATCATTGCCAAAACTTGTTCATTTCTTACTTTGTCTTTCTACTTAATTTTCAGCATTCTTCTGTAGCCCCATATTTCAAATGCTTCAATCTTCTTTATTTCCGGTATTCCTAAAGTCCATGTTTCGCTACCATAAAGTGTTGTGCTCCACACAAAGAGTTTTAAAAAGTTCTTACTAATTCCTAGATCAATTTTTGAAACTAAAAGGTTTCTCTTTTTCATGAAGGCTCTTTTTGCAAGTGCTATTCTGCTTTTAACATCATTCTTGCTTCGGCCATCGGTTGTAATTTTACTTCCACAAATAACATAATTCACTTACTTCTCCTATTGCATTCGATCCTATTTTTATATTTAATGTACTAGTATTGGTATCATTTCTGCTACATTTCATTACTTTTGTCTTACTTTGATTTATATTCAGTCCAAAACCTTCCTTTAGTATTTTGTTCATGCCAGTCAGTAACTTCTCAATATCCTCAGCCCTCTCTGCTAACAAGACAATGTCATCAGCAAATCGTAGCACACTGATTTTTTCTCCCTGAAAACTTATGCCACATGGAAATTTTTATTTGACTTTCTTCATTGCTTCCTCTACATACAAGTTGTCTCACACCCTTTTTAACTGATGCATGTTATTCGCGATTCTCTACTTTTATTACAACCACTTGATTCTTATATAGTTTATAGAGTATTCTTCTATCTCGATACTTTAGACCTGACTTCTTTAAAATTTTGAACATTTTGTCCCACCTAACATTATCAAAAGCTTTTTCTAAATCAACAAATGCCATATAAGTATCTTTGTTTTTCTTGATCGGCCCTTCAAGTATTAATCTTAAAGCCAGAATTGCTTCCCTTGTACCGCGATTTTTCCTAAACCTGAATTGATCTTCACCTACAATCTCTTCTACTATCCTTTCAATCCTTCTGTATATTATTCTGGTCAATAATTTTGAAGCATGTGTTCTTAGACTAATGGCGCGATAATTTTCACATTTGTCGGCTTGTGCTTTCTTTGGAAGTGTGAAGATGATATTTTTATTAAAATCTGTTGGAATTTCTCCTGTTTCATAACTTTTTAATATCAGCTTGAATAATCTTTCGATTCCTTCCTCTCCTAGGGATTTAAGAAGTTCTGCAGGGATCTCATCAATTCCAGCTGCCTTATTTGCTTTCAAGTCATTCAGAGGTTTATTAAATTCTGTTTTCAAAACGGGATCTCCTAAGTCATCAATGTCGACATCGCCTTCCTTTTCCATTACACTATTGTTCAAGTCGTCCCCAACATACAGTTTCTCAATGTATCCTTTCCATCGGTTAGCTCAATCTTCTGAGCTTAAAAGAGGTTTCCCAACGGCAGCTTTAATGTTCATACCTCTTTTCTTCATTTCTCCAAAATGCTGTTTGATCTTTCTATATGCAACATCTACTTTACCTACAACCATTTCCTTTTATATATCTTCACACTTTTCTTGTAGCCATCATTCTTTTGCTATTTTGCATTTCCTATTTATTTGATTTCTAACTTGCCTGTACTGCTCTTTTCCTGCTTCATCCTGAGCATGTTTGTACCTTCTTCTCTGATCCATCAGCTCCAGAATTTCCTCTGTGATCCAAGGTTTTCGGGCAGCTTGTTCCCTAAAGCCTAATGTTTCTTTACCAGCTTTCATTATTTCAGTCTTTAATGCATTCCATTCGTCGTCGGTTGAGCTCCTTTCAGAGTTACTTCTTAGACCTAAGTCTACCAGTTCTGAAAATTTTTCTCTTGTGCTAGATTCTTTCAGTTTATTCACTTCTAGTCTGTTTTGTTTATACTGCTTCCTTATTCGCTTAAATTTCAGCCTGCACTTCATTATTATCAAATTATGGTCAGAGTCTATGTCTCCTCCTGGGTACGCTTTACAGTCTAGAACTTGATTCCTGAATCTCTGTTTGAGCATGATATAATCTAGATGATATCTGCCTGTATCCCCAGGACGTTTCCAGGTGTATGTTCTTCTTCCATGGTCTTAAACAGTGTGTTTGCCACTACTAACTTATATCTTTCACAAAATTCTAGCAACCTGCTTCCTTGCTCATTTCTTTCTCCTAGACCAAAACTTCCTACAGTATTCCCCTCTATTCCTTCTCCCAGTATTGCATTGCAATCACCCATGATTATTAGATTTTCCTCCCCCGTCACATATTGGATTAATTCTTCAATTTCGGCATATATTTTTTATATTTCATCGTCATCTTCCTGTGACATTGGCATGTACACTTGTACTAATGTGGTTGGGATGGGCTTAGTTTCTAACCTCATCAAAATTATCCTGTCACTAAACAGTTCATAATAAGTCACCTGTTTCCATACTTTCTTGTTCATTACAAATCCTACACCAGTGATTCCATTGACAGCTTGTGTGCTAATTATCCTGTGTTCCCCATACCAGAAATCCTGTGCGTCCTTCCACTTAATCTCACTAATCCGAACAACATCTAACTTAAGTTGTTCCATCTCCCTTTTTAAGTTTTCTAACCTACCTGCCCTATTCAGACTTCTAACATTCCACGCTCCGACTCGTAGAATGTTTCTATCCATTCTGATGACTCCTCCCTGAGCAGTCTCCACCCGGAGATCCGATTGGGGGACTATTTTACCTCCGGAATATTTTACCCAGGAAGAAGCCATCATGATATATGTAATTTGAGAGGATTACATGTCCTCGGGATACCCTTTGGGTATTTAATGCAGTGGTTTCCCGTTGCCTTCTGCATCCCCATGCCGTTGATCATTTCTGATTCATCCGCCTTTAGGGGCCGTTTCCAACCCCAAGGGCAAGAGGGTGTCCTGATCTTCCATCATACTGTTTAAAAATAATTTACCACTAGTGAGCTTTTTGTTCCAATAAAGAGTAGGTGGCCACCACCGTCTTTTATTTCTCTCTTTAACTAAACTTAGTAATCACTGTGAATGCAGTACTAGCCACTGCTGAACTGTCACCGCGATCCACACACACGTTTCAACTCACAGCACCAGAGTGTCCATACGCCTCGCCTCACCTCGCCTCGCCTCGCCTCACCTCGCCTCGCCTCGCCTCGCCTCGCCTCGCCTCGCCTCGCCTCGGTCCCGTTCGAGCGTTGCCTCGTACTGATGTGTACCCACCTTAGCAGCAGTTCCACTATTGCGATAGCCTAATTATTACGAAGTTGTACGAAAATATTTGTTAAATGATGCGAGGCCGTACGGACTGTAATTGCGAGTACAGTCTCCCCCTCGTGCGCTGGTAGTGCGTGTTGTTGGAGCGGAATAGCATCGCCGTGGGCGGAGCTAGTGTAGTACGCGTTCATGCCGCTAGGCGTTTATAGCGCAACTCATTGTCAGTTCAGTGTCGCCTGTGCTGTCAACCTGGCTTGTTCTGTTAATCTGCAGTGATTGTTTTTGCTAGCGCTCTTTTGTTATTGTTTCGTTTTTGGTGATGGCAAGTTAAAGTGAACAACGAGCAACTATGAAATTTTGTTTTCTACTCAGTAAAAATGCTGCTGAAACTGTTTTAATGTTGAAAACAGCTTACAAAGATGACTCTACGGGAAAAACTCAAGTGTACGAGTGGTTCGCTCGGCTTAAAAATGGCGACATGTCCATTGATGACAAACCTCGTTCTGGACGTCCATCAACTGCCCGAACCGACGAAAATGTAGGAAAAATTCGAGAGCTTGTGCTCTCAGACCGTCGACAGACAATTGATCAACTGTCAGAGATTAGTGGATTATCTTAGAGCTCGGTTCAGCGAATTTTATCCGAAGATTTGGGAGTGAAAAGGGTTGCTGCCAAGTTTGTTCCTCTGGCTCTGACTGACAGTCAAAAAGAACGTCGAGTTGAAACATGTCGTGCTTTGAAACAACAGCTTGAAATTGATACAGATTTTCTGTCAAAGGTGATGAGCCACGGTGCTATGGTTACGACCCAGAAACAAAGCAAGAGTCAAGCCAATGGAAGACGTCATTGTCACCCCATCCAAATAAATGTCGTCAAGACAAATTAAACATCAAAACAATGCTCATTTGCTTTTTTGATGTCAAGGGCGTAGTTTATTTTTGTATGAGGTTTTTTATTTTTTTAAGCTAAAGCGCCTGAGTGACATTGTCAAGTAAAAGCGAGGCGAGGCGAAATTGACGCAGTAGTCCCGTTTGCGCAGACTGTGTTGAGATGTGGGTCACTGGCTGTGACGTCAGACAGGGTCGGCGGCATTCCTCAGCCTCCGTCACAACGCGACAGGGCTCACGTCTGTGCGACGTCCAGGATTCTGCATCGCAGCCGAATGCTCAGCCTGCTGTTAGATGAGTACCGCGAGGTACGTGACGTGGTGCTCACTGCGCCCCATGTGTCGCAGCACCGGAGAAGGGAGTGTGAACCTCAACCTCCGCAAATGCTACTCGTGTTCCTACTGGCTACCAAAACGTCTAACAACTATCTTCGATTCCCGTACATAAATAGTTTCTCGTATAGAAATAAACACTTCATCACGTAGGTAGGAACTACTTTATAATCTTAGCTCTCTCTCCTTAACTACTGACATATTAACAATTTTATTTCTCAGATTGTCTATCAACCTAGGTTGGAACTATTCTAGTTTACCCCGATAGCGCTACTTTTTCGTTTCGAATAGGAACGATTACACTTTCCCCCATATTTTACACTTAGGATTGATTTAAACGCTAGCCCTCCGGTTAAAAACAATTATCTTCCTCTTTATCTTTTAATCTGTAACAGAATCTTTGTACTCATCCTGAAATTACTTCTTTTTATCTGTCTTGAGGATAAAAACAGCTTAGGTTCTATATTAGGTGTATTGAATCGTACATTAGTTACATCACTTCCAGTCCACGATGTAAACAACTCAACATAACTTCTGTACGACATATTCTCGTTGGCGCAGCCGCATCTATTTTACATAAATCAACTTAGTCATATAAGTCAAACTATCGTTCATGATTCGTCGAACTCAATTCAGTCTCCTCAATAAAAAAATATTCCTTCATCTCCCTCATTCATCTGGTATAGTCGTCAATCCTTCATTAATCCTTCTTCTCCCTGGTCTTAGGATTCCTGCTTCCCGTTTGCCCTGTGATGCCAAAGATTCTTCCAAATATGTCGTTAATACTCGTATTTATGTTCACTAATTACAGTATACCAAATTCAATACCTTCTATGCGCATCTCTCTATGTATGTTACGAGGTGACGGTTCACCTTACCCCATTTTCTGCTTGGTGGGAGAAGGGCAAGGGAGTGAGTAGGGGATGGTGTGTAGGGCGGGGACCTAGTGAGCACCGGCCCTATACGGCAGCTGTGTCATCCTAGAACAGTGTTTCCCAACCTTTTTTGGGTCATGTCCCACTTTTAACTTTTTTTTGCCCCCTATACATAATTTTTAATAAAACAATTATTTGATATTAAAGAAACTCATATAGGATGGTTTTTGAAAGAAAACACTTTAATATTGTCATAAAACAAAGTAAGTAAAATTAAAAACATATAATGAAATACTAGAATTCAAATTCAAAAGATTTTTAATAAAGATTTATTATGGCAATTTAGTGTGATCCTTTTAAGAATTTGCTTTTTTTGCTATATTTTGTACGTATATCTAGCATTGCATTTAAATAACCCGATGAGAAAGCGGTAAAGTCGTATCAAGTCAATTTCTAAATTGCCCCCCTAAAAAAACCAAATTGCCCCCCTGTGGGGCGTGGGCCCCACGTTGGGAAACACTGTCCTAGAAGGACAGGGACTCATCAAACAGACACTCACAGACACAAAATCCAAAGTGAAATATCAGACCACTTCGAAAACAAAACCAGCGTTCCACAAGAGGTGAACTGTCGCCACTCCTCTTCAATTTCGTCTTGGATACAGTCTTTAGAAAGTGGAAGAAAGAAATGAAAAACCAAAACTACTGGAACAGCTCGGACGGACAAAGCGCGACACCAAGATCAACTGCTTAGCCTCTGCAGACGACCCAGCGATACTAGTGGACGCTGAAATCACTGCGATCAAGCAGAAGACCTGAATGAATGTGCTGAATACGTTGGCCTACAAATTTCATTCGAGAAAATTAAGTTCATCTGCACTGGATTAAACTCAAAATACGGGCAAGTCAAATGCGTTGCACCCTTCGGTACTGTGACGTCTGCTTTTAGGGACACTGATTTCTGGATCATAAAGTTTCGTCAATAACAAAATTATCAAGTTCGAATATCAAAATAATAATTAATTTTCAGCTAACCACATGAAATATTATTGGAATTAATAGGAGAACTGAAAAGTGGGTGTACAATTTATTACAATCGATCATTGAGAAATTATGCAAACATGAAGTTGTTTTTATTCTGATATAAACATTTACATATCACTGAATGTCTTTAAAGTCAAACAGTTAGAGCACTATCTCAGAGTCAAATTACTGGGTGGAACGATTGCATTAGTTTCCGTCGTGATCGTAGATTTTACCGTTGTTCACAGGCCAGGTCCGTAGACAGGCACGAATAGCGCCACAAGGGGTCGTCCAGCTTTTTCGTCCGGCACAGCGTGGTGGCAGTGTCCCCAGCTCGTCCAGTGCTCCGGCCTCGGTGAAGGTCACTTGTGACTGTATCACATGAAGATCCCAACCAGAGTGTCTCTTCCCCCGTTTTCCGCTTGCAGGAAAGGAACTCGCCATCCTGCCCCAGAGATACTGGCTTAGGACGACTCTCGTCGCGTGGTCTGAGAAATCTTTCCAACAGTCGTCGGAAACTGAGCAGATGCCGACGATAATGTTATGTTATACGATTGACATGAGAGTTGTGTACAACTGGGAAACGGTGGAATAGAGACAATGGTGCAGCTATTTAGTTCATGTATATATCACCGCATTGGTTAACACTTATCAATCTCAGGACAAGCGAAATTAATGTTATGAAAAATGGAGTCCGTAGTTGTTTGGAGAAACCATTCTTAGAGTGACAGAGGAACGTCGTTTTGCTTGACAGCGAGCAAGGCTAAATTTAAATAAAACATACGCACTGTAACGTCGTCTTTAAGGAGAGAGGGTTAAATCTGTGGCAAACTTCAGTTAGCTTGGAACTGTTGTGTCAAAGAATGACAGAGGTACAATTGTAGGATAGGCTCATAAAAGAATCTGGTTACTTCTATCAAGTGCATAACCTAATTTTGGACAAGGCAGTTGTTTTAAGAAGTATGCAGAAAATGGATGAACCATTACTCCTGGCAGTCACCAGTAGTTTGCAGAACTATCTAGTAACCAAACAGACTAAAGACCTGCGACACGACATCACCCGTGCCAAGTCACAAATGGGATCAACTTTCAAGCTGGTTTTGCGGCTCGTGAACGTCATTAGAACCGATAGATCATGGAGACAAGGAACAGGGGAAAAAAAATCGGACATGATCTTTTAGAATAAACCATCTCAACATTCAAATTGATTGATTTTCTGAAACCACGGAAAAATAAGGTCTTGGTGCCGAAACGCGTCCTCGTAGAGCCAGCATCAAACTTTGTTAACTGCTCGCGCATCGGATTCGTTGCAGATGTTTGTGGTGAATCATAAACGAATTTGTGTGAAAGATATGTTGAAGGTCTTTGCGATAGAATAAAATCTGAGTAATGGGTGGTTAAAGTGCTTTGGATACATAGATGAAACGTATGTGAAGCAGTGTCGAGAGAAGAAGGGGACTGCGAAATGGCAGAACCAGACTGTAGGATACTTTAAAGAATACAGAAGAGAAATGGGAAGACGTGCTACATGACTGGAAGAATACCATCATGCTGATACTTTACAGGGATAAAGATTTTATGACCTAAGACTTTTGATTCAGATAATTTTGCTCGTGTTTACGAACAGCATCTAACATTCTTGCTTACGTCAGCATCTCGCAAGGTATTCCAATCTCTTAGTCAGGTTTCACTGCTGCATAAATGACATTACCAACCTCAGCATCTGCGAGACGTAAACTGCTTCGAATAGCGTAGATACTGAGTCTGAAGCCTTGTAAATGGTATTTAATGTGTGCAGCACCATTATACGAGCAGCCCAACACAACGGTCATTCCTAGAATGACCAAGATCTTGAAAACCTTGTTGGGAGACTCTTCTCGGAAATACAGGACTATTACAACCATTAATCTCTCTGACTGTAATAAAAGGTCTTACACGCAGCTGTTGTTACATTTTAGATTCAGATCCTAAGTCGTATCTGTTATCGCTGAATCTCTCGCGACAATAGTTTGCCTTGAACTGATAAAACGTGGCCGTAATCAATGCTATCCAACTACAGACGTAAGCAATCCAAACTTCAGACACGTTCCGCACGTGTAAACAACTCTGATAACGACAGGTATGTGGGATGACATGTACAGAAAAACTCTCTATTTGGAGCATGCGGCGAAGACTTAACAATACTAGAAAGGGGAAAAACTAATGCACTTGTTATGTGACGTTGAAAGTTAAATATGGGGAAAATACGAAATGATACGGGAACAGAACCGTATTTAGAGTTGCTTAATTTGTTGGACGACGGAACAATCAAAGCAAAAAAACTGCAGAGAAACACAAAGATTGCAATAGACGACAGGAATAACTGAGGACGTTTCTATTTTGTGTTAGTTTTGTACGGAGGACCGTGTCAGACCAGTCGAGAGATAGATTCGGCCTGTTCTGTTCGGTGTGGGATGAACTTTACGAGCGTGCTGTATAATGAGCATTTTGCTACAATTTTTGTAGAGAACTTTTCAATCTATTTTCGCTGTCAAATAAAGATGTGAGTGGCCGTTGTATTTGTAATAACGAGAACATTTTCGTTATTGGGTATATCTCAAAAACTCTCGATTTTTCAGTTAAACGACAAACATCTGTTGTAGTTAAGTTGTGAGTAAACAAGCAAAAGATTTTATTTTGCGATTACTTAACCTGTATGAATACAATTTGATTGAAGACGCTCTTAATTGTGACGACATTGATTGCGCACGGAATAGACTCCACTACGTAATCTCAGCATATGTGAGGCATTGAGCGTGTGAGCGCCCTATATACCACAGTACTCGGCTTTATATTGACGTATTAATGGGCAGAAAAAATTCTTTCATATTCCATTAAAGTTTATTCAATATCGTGGATTTGGGTATTATTTTTAGTTTTTTGTTATACAATTTAAGTGTCAATCAGTAGGTTTTTATTAATTGCACGTCGTTGTTGAATGACCGTACTATTATCAGTAAACCAAATTTGAAGTTTTTTTTTTTTTTTAAATGTTTGATGTGCGTTCCTTCACTCTTCGCAGCAACATATCGTCGCAATCAAATCGATTGCTTCATTGCAGTATATTGTATCAGAATAAACACCCTGGAAGCGTATTGTTTATACCGCATTTAGATCAACTGGTAATTAAACGCGAACTAATTTTGTTTCTGCTTTTGAGGCATGGATTTACATTTCGTTGCAAAGCCGTGGATGCATGCTTACTGTGCATTGTTGGAGCTCTGTTCCTTTCGTGCCTCAAAGCAAGGAACAGAACCTCCACTAAGATAGCTTCCACACACCACGAGTACAGATATGTGTCTTCCTACCATCATCTTAATTCATTATTGAACAATATTAATCAAGCTCAATCTTGTTACCTACTCTAGAAGCACCTCTTATAAGTAAGGAATCCTATATCCTAATCAGCACTACCCAGTAACCTCCTCACAGCTCGAATCCACAAACCATACGCAATGACAGGGTGGTCAATTCCTTCAATCCTTCGCTGAATTGAAACACCTTCTTCACTTCCCTCCCACAGCACACATAATTCAATATACACACCTTTGTAGTTCGAAGACCTCACAACTAAACATCGCTACAGCGCTCCATCATCCATGAATATTCTACAGCACGTAACAATTGAACTACTACTACTATTAACATTTTAGAAATATGACTCAAATGAAAAAAAAACGTATATTCGAATATATTATTTGTAATATTTGCAACAATTCATTAGATATGTGGCGGAAGAACTAAATTTATCATGTACAGCACTTCTTTAAGCAACCAGTTCAATTTAAAACGCCCGCTAAGGAGTAACACGAACTACGTTAAAGAATAATTGTGTTTATACAGAGAAATCTTTAGTCCGCAACAAGTGGAGGCCGCCAATTGTAAGATTCAGATTAGATTCATGCTGTGTGTGATAAAAGCTCACGGCCAGAGGTGTAATGTGTTTAAGCAGTAACAGGCGCTTATTGGCCGCTGTCGGGAAACTCGGCATTGACTCGTATTCCGTTGCGTTCAGATGCTTTTTACGTGGCTTAGGTAGCGAGCTCTATGCCTCATAAGCCGCCGCCCCGGATAGAATATAACAGCGCGCAACTTTTTTAAATTTATTCAAACACGTGTACAAATAATTCCCGGCAGTCAGTTCCAACTATTATGCATATAACAAGTGTTTTGAATACCTGTTACTGTGGAAGAACCGACGACGTCTCGTTTTGGCCCTTCCGTCCCCCGTCACGGCAGAGCAATGATATCTGTATATCAGTATATCACGCGGCAAATATTTATTTTTTAAAAATATAACTTTGTTGCGAGCAACAGAATGACGTCGGAAAGTGGCAGAGCGCTTGCGTAGGAAGTATTCGAATGCAACGGAATATACAGTGCCGAGTTTCTCGACAGCGGCCAATAAGAGCATGTTACTGCTTAAACACATTACACCTTTGGCCGTGAGCTTTTACCACACACAGTAAGAATAGAATCTGAATCTGACAATGGGCGGCCTCCCTCTGCAACAACAGCCGGTCTTAACAAACGGCGACTGACAGTATGTCATATCGCTGTGAAGTGCTATTATTTTTCCACTATTGTTTCTGTTTACTTGATGCGAGATGCTGCTTGTTGGCATGCGAATGCGACGGTGCTGCTCCTTCAGGGTTGAGGGAGTACCGCGCTCATCGGACTTGGCTCGTGCCTAATCGGGTGTCGAGAGTATCTCTGGCCCGTTCACTCTTTGGACTGTTACGTAGCTGATTGTGAGGGCAGCGCCATCTCGAACGAGTCCGGGATCACTTTGAGCGTCGGTCAATGTGCCCCCTCCTCGCAGCTATCGCTGTGTCTGGTGGGGACTGGGGAGCAGACATCTTACTCCGTCCCTCTCTGTCTCCTGCTAGTCTTTTCACCCTGATTCATGCTTTCCAGCCGCTACGTATCACCACTCAGGGACGATATATGTAGCACTACAGCTTGATGGATGGTTAGCCTGTTCCTCCCCACAGATCCTGTATATCCCAAGACGTTTATGAAATAGATTTGTAGCAGAAAAGAATTTCGGCTTTGAAACATACTCACTTACGAACAGACGGAAGAAACAATAAAATTAAAGATGAAAAAAAGAGAGAAAGAAATGAAAATACAGTGAATTGCGGTGGGTCTGTGACTGGCTGAGTTCGTGTTCAGCTAGAGTGGCCTCTGAAGTGGGGGAGAGCCGGGCAAAGTGGGCACCTGCCGGTGGCCGTAGCCTCTCTGGATTCTGTTCGTTCTTTGCAGATTGTTAACATTACACAATGCTTTGAATAGATGCTTTATTATCATGTGAAGTTGAAGTGAGTGTATTGATAACAATAAAGAACAAAAGTAATTAAATTATTTTTTTTGTGATGGTACTGCAACGACCGAAATTTTTTTTTCTGTGAGCCCAAAGAGCATTGTCATGCAACAATAACAAGAAAAAGCAAATGCAAAGGCCAAAACAAAGGTTCTTTGCAGATTTTCACACCAAGTTCATATAAAAATGTACATAAGTTGCAAAATCAAATAAAAAGAAGAGAACAAAAAAAAATCAAGGAAACCAATGCTAGATAGAAAACCACCAATCGCACTAACCCAAAAAGAGTCTTATTTAATGATGACGATGATCAAGAAGTGCCTCTACTGCAACGAAAGTTTTTAGCTAAAGATCACAAGAGCGATGAATCTAGTGCCAAGTGTGTTACTTTTGGCCTCACGAGCTCTGTGATGGAGTTGAACGAAACAGCTATTCCTTCGTTTGCGGAAATTTTAATTAAAGTGCCTTTCGCCCGTTATAATTTCTATTATTTGTAAATTATATGGCTTTTTCTTAAAATAAAATACACTGTTTTGCAAATTTATAATGTTTTTGGTCACCATTTTTCTGTTTTCGAAGCAAAGTGGCCACTTTGCCCGACCATTTGGGGCAAAGTGGCCACTTGTATACTTTTTCAAAACTTGGTTATTTTTTATACTAAACTTAATGCAAAGATAACTAAAAACTTCTGGTATGTAGTAGGATAGATGAACTTTGTAACACCTCATTTTTATTCCTTTAGGTATATTGTAAGTTACCTCAAAAAATCGTCAAATCTTAGCGTGGCCACTTAGCCCGGCCTTCCCCTATACTTCCATTATGTCGAGGCCGTTATCAGGTTATGCTTGTGCAGTTAGCTAAGCTCTTCCTTCGCCCCTCGCAGACTCTCGTGTCTCTGAGAGTGTGATCCGCCACGCATGCTGCATGTATCGCTGCCTTTGGAGCCTGACTTCCGGGGACCAGCGATTCGATCCGCGCTCCGCCGTCCAGAGTTCAGTTGAGTGATGGGTTGGCCATGACCGATTTCTCCTTATCCTCAGGCTTTAATGATCTGTTTGTCAGAGACTTACAAAACGTCAGTAAAAAAAAAGATTCAGACCTAAAGTGAGTTTCTTTCCTTTAATATCATTTTTTAGTAGTTTTGTGTTTAGCAGATAGAACGGAACTCAACAGGAAAGAAAACGTAAAGGTGACGGGGTTCCAACAGCTCCTGCCGCTTCCCGTAGGATTCGCGGAGGTAGAGGTCCACATTCCCATTACAGCCATTGGCACTAGAATGGATGTGACTGGGTCACCGCCACGCTGCAGCCTTTCTTTACGCTCTCCCGAAGTTTCCTGCAAGGTACTCATCGGACAGCAGGCTGACTGCGCCTTGGGGGCAGTTCCGGACGTTCAGCTTCGTCGGGGTACGAACCCCGGCCGTCTGACTGCGAGCAGGACGCCCCAATAGAGAAGGAAAACTGATGAATTTCCTCCCATGAATCTATGTTTAAACTGTCACTACAAATAAATACACCAAACTGTATTTTTAGGTGTAGTGTTCCCTTAAGTGGTGAAACTTGGCGTGTCGTTGTAGGCAGTGTGTGGCAGAAAATTGGTTCAGCTGATTGGAATGAGGCTTGGCGTTGTTTCATTGGTCGCCTTCTAACACCAAGAATCACACTCTAACTTTGAAGATCAAGCGACCACATTCGAAAATTTGCTAATTTAGTCCCGATCTTGCGGTGAGCAGATGAACGGGTCATACCTGATCGTCTTCCGTTGTACACATTCAGCGATATATCTCAGTGAGATTGTATCCCTGTTCAAGATGTACCTGAAATCTTAAATCTGTAGCCTGCCCCTTCGACTCATTGAATTCAAGTTTTGTTACTCGCAACGTTATCGATTTCTCATTCGTGCCGTCGCTTAGGTCATGGGAATTTCCTGTTGTTTCTACATCAGACACGACCTATATCTTAATGAAAACAATCTTTGAGTCAGCTTTGGTCTTGTAAGTAATATAACAATAATAATTCCGTGTGGTCGTGATGACCTAGTAACAGCGTTTCTATTGGCTGCGCATTCCGCCCCTGTCCCGGTAGTGCTACCAGGTATAGGGGACCAACAGTTTAACGTGTAATACGAACCACGGCACCGTCGTGGCGTGCTTCATATTACATGGGGAGCTGCGCCACAGGTGAAGGCTGGGTTAAGTGCCTAAGAAAATCCATGCCAAGACACGGATTCGAACTGGGGACAATTCGCTCTCGAGTCAGGCGCCTTAATCACTGAGTCACCAGACGGTTCGTAAGTAATATGATATGTGTAAAGTGTATTTACAGTCTACGACAATAAAGTTCAGTGAATGGGTTTAGAACTGGTAGGCATTCAGAACAACCTGAGAATAATAATCAGCGGGGTCATCGACGCCGTTCTGGAAACTGCTGGTGAAGTCCGCGTTCTGTGTTGGCGTTCGCTAGATTCAAGTGAACGCCGTAAGCGCTTAAGCCTAACGCACTCCGCCTCTACCGAGAAGGGTGATGTGGGTTTCGACGACTCGCAGGCGGCCAAGTTCCTGCTGGCTGTTGCGTCATCGCCGCCGCCTTCCGCCTGCTGCCTCAGCGCTCACAGACGTCGTTTTCGTTCAGGTGGTCGCCGGAGCACTGAGAAAAAATAATTACTCGCATATCGCAGATAATACCTACTGCGCACCAAGTCACTACAACAAAACATCTACTGGTCCAGCTGCAATGTCTTCGCACGTGTAAACAGGGAGAAATTAGCGGGCAAAATTTTGATTTTGAATTGGAGACTGATCGAAACTTTTCTAATTAAAAGATCCTCCTTTTCTTCGTAATACATGTTCCTGTTTTAAAATATTAATTTTTGTCATTTTTATTTAACAGATCTATTAAAATTTAACAAATTTGAATGATATTAGCTGGATGTACGTACTGTACAATATACGCGTAAGAAATTAATAGCTTTTTTTTTACCATTGGATATACTCACAGCTAGGTTCATTTAACCAGAAAGTTAACTTCGTTAATCGTTAATCCGCTACTAAAAAGTTGACTACCGCATTTTTGCAAATTTAACGCAAGTTACAGTTTTCCGTTAAGAGTTTACCATCAACAACACGTGTACCCAATGTCTGCCTTCAAATTGAGTTCTTACTGGGATTCAACCATTTAATCAGCTTCTCAAACGTATCTGACTCTACAAAGTGTAGTAGAATCATGTTGGAAACGAAAAAGTTGTAATAGGCGCTTAAACTGTTTGTTAGGTTGTTATTCGACGACATCGCCCCTCAACATCTGAAGACTAAGCTCAGCATCACAATGCGAACACGGACACACTAACCACTACCACGCTAGACAGCAAACCTTAGCGAATTCGTGTTTCGTTTCTGCTGCCATATTGTAGAACAAACTCCACTGAAAACAAGAACGATTGAAGGAACCAGCCCACGTCAAGGAACCAGCCCACGTCCCAGCACGTGCTGTCCTTAACGCCCAGCTATTTTTCTGCTAATATTTAACTTCTTTCAGATAATTACTTTGTCGGTCCTCTTTATTGCTTGTTGAGTATTTACTAGTATTCCAGTTTTGATATACGTGAAATATGTTTTGTACACGTCGAAGTGTGAAGAAAGTATTATAATTGCTAGAGTGGTGCTTCTGGTGAAGACACCGGTGAGGGTGGATGGCAGAACTGTCTTCTAGTTACTGAGGCCACTGAGTTAATTCTCAACGGCTAAAACACTTCGCTAGCCGGCCTCGGTAGCGTAGGGGCTAAAGTGTTAGCCCCACGTGCCGAAGGTCGCCGGTTCGAGTCCGGCCGAGGGCATGGGTGTTTAGTGTATGTGTTGTCTGTATGTCATGTCCATTGTGTTGTGTCTAGAGCCACTTGGAAAATAATAAATACACTTTGAAGCTATTAAGAAACTGATGCACACCGGATAATTCGAAATACACTTGAGTTGGCTGTATGGCCTCGAAGCCAAAAGCCATTAACAATAAAAATAAATAAAAAGAAACACTTCGCTTCGTTATTTGGTCAATACATTGATTCATGTTATGCATATGGTTTTCTTAATTATATTTACGTGTACACTGAAATAAAAAGAGAAGCAAAGATCTGGAAGAATATAGTTCTATTAACAAGCATTGCATGTACTCTACAACCCGCTGTGCAGGCAGGAAGTTGTGGCTGTAAATGTTGTCTTCCCTGCTGGGCTAATATCGCTGGATCTCGCTTCCTTCTCTTCCATCACAGCTGTGAGCTGTGGTGACGTGCAATCACTCCCACACTGGGATGGCTCACCGTTCTGTCCTCACTGCCCCGCCTGTATTGACCTGCATGTCGACAAGTGGCACAGCGTCACGCAACAGGTGCTTCCCTCATAGTCGCATTTCACTACGAGAAATGTCTCAACTCATCGCAATAACTACTTTCGACCGTTGTTTGGAGATTGAGTTGAACAGCTTTAAACAAGATACCCCTTGCCCTTAGGGATTTACGCCTCGTCGACATGCGGGTCAATAGAGACAGGAGAAGACGGGGACACGGACGGGAAGGACTTCGTCCATGACGTTTTGTAGGACTCATTCCGGCATTTGTCTGGAGTGATACCGGTAGACAGATCATGCGAAGCCGAGCTATGGATGACCACAGGGGGATTTGAACCGCGGTCTCCGGCCCAGAACTTGACCGCTCACCCGCCACACTCGCTAAACAAAAGAGAACGCAGAGTATTAGTATTGCTATGTGTGCCTTCTACGATATCAAACATTAGTAAATGTTGAAACTTTATTGAAATGTTCAGATGAAGGTAATAAGAGCGAAGTTTCGCAGGCTACAAACGATTATTATTCACCAATTCTGTTCTAGAAAAATTACAGCTCACTAAAGTTTAGTATATTCACAGCTGGGCAAAAAACCATTAGTCTGTTAATCGTTAATTAACGAAGTTAACAAAATTGCAAAAATGTTACTTTCAAGCAAACCTAATAAATCATTAACGCTCGTCTTAACTTCCATTAAACTGAATTTCCGTTAATTTCAGTCGGTTACATTGGTTGTTGAAGTCATTTCGTTTGTTTGAATAGCTCGCCGCGGCACAGTGGTAAGTTAGGCAAATTGAACAGCGAACAAATCAGGTAACGCGAAGTGCGAGTGTGGTGCTTATATATATATATATATATATATATATATATATATATATATATATATATATATATATATGCTAGGCATGGCGTGGGTGTTAGTAGGAACACTGGAGTTATGGAGGGTTTGTATTTTACGTCTGCAAACCGGCTACATGTTTCAAATTCAGTCAGTGATTGAATTTAATACTTATATAATTTAACATATTTACAAACATAGCGTCACATTTTAGTCTTTGGTTTGTAGTTTGTTGGTGAAGTAAATTAAAGTGATATTCGTTATATGTTTACAACATGGAAAATGAAGAGTTAGAAACTGTTAGTAAAAGCAGCAATGTTAGCAATAGCAACGAGAAGATTAAAAATCGTTGTCCACATTTATCCGGTTGTAATTCATTTAAATCAAGAATGGGAGATCAGTTGATTTATGAATTCGAACTGTGTTTGCCTAAACTTCTGCAGTCAATGCTCACCTTTCGAGCCTTAATAATCTTAAACAACACACGAGTAGGAAACAAACATCCAAATATATACAGTTAAAAAAAGAAAAAAAAAGTATTGAAAGCAGGATGAACTCGTCGGTAAAGGAAAAACAGTTCAAAGCCTTCTTGAAGTGTTGTGGATTATCCTGATGTAGATAGCATCAGAAGTATTTCTTCCATCACCATCAACTAACAAAAGGCTATGTCTACAAAGCTTTGGTGAATGCAGGTACCTTAACTATTTCCGAGTGTGTCTTCTAGACTATTTTTCTACAGCCATATAAGATTACTGTGAAATAGTTATCCAATTTGAAAAGTACCTGGAATCCTTAGAGATTAACACCGGAAGTAGTTTTTCTACTGTGTTTAAGTGCTAGGAGCAAGTTGTTGCTTATCCGTGAATAGCGTAAGTTATGTTATGTGTGATTAGTGTTAATTTGTCTGTATAATGTGCAATTTTTTAAGTGTAAATTGGTGATAGTCCCAGAATTATTACGGAAAAACCTTCTGTACGAGGACTCTCTTTAACCCGGCGACTGCGATTTCCTTCATAGCACTCTTCTATAGCGGATGTCCAACCTTAGTTGTTACTCGTTGTGTTGCCCCTTCTATGGAGCTGTCCTGTGCACGATTCCCCTATTACGATTAAGTTACTAATATTTTATTTCCTTTGCCAAGATCTTCCCAGTTAAGTCCTCTGACGGTGATCTGCAATTGGAAATTATGTAAAAAATATCTTAAACAATCGAACTTTGTTGTAAATGTTTTAAAATTAATTACACACAAATTTATTCAAGTCACCTTATTCACTTTCGTTTATTGAAATATAAAATTATTATTTTACTATATTCTATTTAATATTTCACTATTCACACATTCGAACTGTACATGTTTAGTCACATAGACCCTTACCGTCCACAGATTATCTCTGACACAACAAGATTTGTTTGTCGACTGGATTGATGCAATCCTCCATCCCTTCCTATTTTGCGCTAACCTCTTCACCCAACACACCTCTTACAACCTATGTCTTCAATTATGTGCTTCATATTTTCTAATCTCTGGGTTCCCCGACAATTCGTACTTTGGAATGTTCGCTCCCTTAACTGATAGCTCAGGACACATAATATGACCAACCAGAGGTCATTAGTGGCGCGAAACGACAGGGAACAACGAACGGGAACCATGGCCTTCTGAAGGAAGCATCCCCGCATTTGCCTGGAGTGATTTAAGGAAACCATAAAAACCCAAATCTGGATTCCAGGACTGGGATTCGAACCGCCGTCCCCCAAATGCGAGGTCAGAGCGTTGCCTCTGTTAGCGAAAATAAAAACAGGGATATGGAAACCGGATCTTTCATCTGATTTTGGCGTCAAATTTTATTCCAATCATTATGTCCTACGTATGATCTTGATCCACTTGATCTTCAATGAGTCTATAAACGGTGTCGAATTTTCCCTACATACATTACTCAGTTTTTCTAACATTAGTATGCAATTAATTTCTTTTGTTTGTGAAACCTATTTATGGTATAATACAACTAAAAAGAGTAAATTTAAAATAAAACAAAATTAAAATTGAATTTCAGGCACTTTTGAAGGAGTTATTCAACACAGAACGACAGTACAGTATACTAGAATGATGCAGATCTCGGAGCAACTCCTGAATGGTAATGCGCTGGAGGACATTCATATTACCGCACCGCACGGGATGCGAACAGGCGTCCCCTCAATACGAGGTCAGACCTTCACCGCTCTCCAACCACGCTCACCCACCATTTCCAAAACACGCTCGTTTCGTACTGTATGTGCTCACCTCATTTTCAACACTTTTCTGTGGCACCAGATTTCAAATGATTCAATTTTCCTTCTTTCTGGTATTACTTCGTTGCCGTGAAGTGCTATGCTCCACACACAGAATTTTTAAAGTTTGTTTTTTATTCCTGGACCAATATTCGAAAGTCACGGCTGTGTGAGTGTGCCTTTAACGAGTGCTCACGCACTACAAACAGTGACCAGTTGTTTCGCCATCATGGAGGCCGTGGAGGCTCCAGGGTGCCTCATCCACCTGAACTGAGGGAGCGTCCATAAACCACGTCGCTCCATTTCGACCTCCCCCACGTAGCTCGACTTGGCTTTTGAGGAAATCTCAAATGAGGCTTTGAAATTGTTGTAGCAAGGTAGCTAAAAAAAAAAAAAGTATAAAGGTCTCAAAAAGTTCCGAAGTCGATTAGTAGGAGGGGGTCGGGGTCCGACCAAATCTCACGAAGTCTCACCAGGGGGGGGGGGGGGGGATCCGGAATTCCGGAAAAACGCCTCACATCATTAATCATTAACGGAGGCCGCCTTATTCCGTTTAGTTTACAGAAGATATTTTCTGCTGTTTTCTCTTGTCAGACTATCGTACTTACAGAGATAATTAATTGACGGAAATAAATATTCACATGTTTATGTATGTGATGTACCTCATTTTAATTGTGACAAATAATATGAATGGAAAAACTACTCTGCTTGCCTGGGAACCCCCGCCCACGTGGTTTATGGACTCGCACTGTCCACTCCTAGGCGGCAGCGATTCCCTATTGGTTTCTCCCACGCACCTCTTCAAGATAGAACTCAATAATGCGTTCCCCTTACAACGGAAGTGAAATGATAAATAAAAAATGAAAATCATTTTTCGCGATTTATTAACTTAACCGAATAACGAACGACCAAAAAAATATCCAAAAGTATATGTGTGGATATTACTATTTGGGTGGTGATTGCCGCAGGCAGCCAGGTGTATCCCTGTGAGCGACGCCGTGGTGGGCGTGCCGCTGCAGCGTGTGTGGTGGGGAGGGAGTGATACGCGGGCAGCTGAGGGCCTCAGTCAGCACCGCGCCATGGCCAGCGACCAGTACCGGCCCTGCCACACTCAGGTCAGACACGACGCACTAACCATGAGATGTCATGTTAAGGCTTACCGTCTACACTTTAATCACATCATGTATTAAGAAACGAATTTTTTTGATTCGATCCTTAAAGCGCAAAGGTATCAATATTTCTACAACGCGTTTTTTATGTCACGAGCCATTTATCTCCCCTCATATCTAATCGATATATATAAATGAGGTATAATTTTAAAGATTAGGGTCTCCGCCGTGGTCACATCATATTTTAAGAAAGGAATTTTTCGTTTGTTTGTTTTTTTGTTTTTGTTTGTTTGTTTTTTTGTTTGTTTTTTTTTTTTGTCACGAGCTATTTATCTCCCTTGATAGTTAACCGAACAGAGAAACAACGTTTTATTTTAGAGATTTAAGTGTCTGGTTTGATTAAATCATATTTTAAAAAAGGAATTTTTCGGAATTCGGCCCTTAATGGGCAAAATTATAATTATTTCCATAAGGTATAATCATGACCCATTTATCTGCCTTGATATCTAATCGAAATAGATAAATGAGCTATCATATTAAAGAGTAAGGTCTCTGCTTTGGTCACATCATATTTTAAAAACGAAATTTTTCGGAATTTGATCCTTAAACGGCAAAAGTAATAACTGTGAAAGTCGCGCGTATGAGACAGTTCAGAGCCAAGCCTCTAGATAGCAGTAGCACATGTCACAGAGATATTAATAAACTGCTTCACTCGCGTCGGCGTTTGTTACGTACCTGTAACACTAAACAAATAAACAATTCAAACAAATGAGGCGGCTCTTCTTTCACCCCCAGCCTTAGTATTCATTGTATTCGCGAAATTTTTGCACGGGTCATCTACTGCAGAAACAAAACAAAATCAAACACATAATAAACGAAAAACAGTGTGCGTTCAACAAAACCGGAGTCCAAGACAAGCAGGAGTGATTTTAAGATTGTATTATTTATCGAGAAAAATAACGATACATTTAAAAGCTTTACCCTAACTAATCAGTTCTTATCATTTTTTATTATTGTTGTTTGTATACTTTTTATGTACTTTTGACAGTTACGAATATAAATTTTTAATTCCCTCAGCGTTTTTAGTAAATTATTCATTACTTCCGTTTCTAATTTATTCCAATCTCCGACACTCTTAAACGTGAAAGAAAGATTTACCACTCCATTATGTATGAAATCTTGAAAGCGTCTACACCATTATTGTTGCACTCGAGTATGCAGGAAGTCATCAGCGGAGTGAAGGAAATATTTCAATGCCGCGTAGGAGTAGAGGGGGAAAACCATCAGCACGCTGCGAATTGTTGATGGCTTGTTAGCAGATAAGATAAATCGATAAATACTGGGAGACGAATCTGAAGTAAACAAAGACCAAAGCAGGACAAATGTCACAAACAATAGCAGAAATGCTGACTTGTGGCAGTGTCTAAGATTACGCTCATGTAACAAAGTGAAGTCTGGGCTTCCAAGATTCCATAACAAATATTCCAAATGAAGTTTCATGGAACGATGTTCAGAATTAACTGCAGAGCCAAAGTGGGATATAAATATATTCTGGAGATGATGGGCGAGCAAAGAGGTTTGTGATATCCTTACACAGAAAGAAGAGACAGTCTGGTTTCTGACATTACGAGAAATTCTGGATAGGTCAATTTGTTGGTGGAGGGAACAGTCGGATGCAGGAACAGTAGAGGAAGACAAAGATTAGAATACGTGACAGGCAAGAATGTAAGTTGTAATGAATATGTAGATACGAAAAAATTAGTTCACGATGAGAAGAGCCGAAGGATTGTATCAAAGCATATGAGAAAATAACAACAAGAAACGAATTCAAAATCCGACTGCATTTTCAGACGCAAATAATCCGTATTACTAGATTGTATCTTTTATAAACAATTTGCCCATATTATTTAATTCTGCGTAACATTCTGGTTAGGTGCGTTGGAATTTGAATGTATTTCAAGTTTATACAGATTTGTGTAGTTAGTTTTCCATTACGATAATTCCAAAGACAAGGCGTATATTGGTGATGAGGCATGGAAAGATATTGGTGTAAGAATTGAAAGTAATGCATGGAAGGGAAAAGATGACCATGACCACAAGCTGGCACTCGATTTCAGGCACAAGGGTGTAGGAAGATTCTCTTTTTTAGATAAGGGTGTCAGGTATTGGAATAAGTTACCAAGAGAAATGATGAATAATTTGCCATAGATGTTGAAAGAATTTAAACTTAAAACTTGTAAAGGGTAAATGTAGGTGGATGCAGAAAAGGGGGAAGATGGGTGTTTAGGGAAATTGCCACCGGAGCATGCGCTCCATTGCAATTAAGTTTAATTTAACTCCTTTACCAAAGTAAAAAGCTGAGGATACTCTGTTGGCAGATTTTGTACTTTCATTTGAATGCAGCAATTTATCCGACTGCAGAAAACTTTATCTTCTTTGCTTTTTTTGTTTGTTTGTAAAAACGCCCTCTCGTGACTGATTGTCCGACATTCTGATGATAATGACTACTTTACAACAATGACTATTGTGGTAATCTTTACTAACAATATATATATAAACATATGAACCAGAAGTTAGACAGAATGTTTCTATGTATAGTAAGAACTCAAACATTTCGGAATAGTAATAAATGAGGCAATAACTGTCCTTAGTACGAATTAAATGACTTTAGTTATCGTTTTCATAGGATAATTATCACTGTTACGTTGCGAAGACGAGTTGTGAGATGAACTGTAGATATTTAGGTGAGTCATATCTGCAGGGTGGGTCGTGGGTTTGATGACTAAGGGTAAGACCATTGTGACGAATAGCGATGCATGTTGTCGGACACAGGAATATTTCGTCAGTGTAGAAAAGGCGGAGGAACTAACAAAAGTACTGTTTGGGGTTTATTTTTCTTCGTTGCTTTAACGAATTATCTGTTGTTAGTCAAGTCTTAAGTTATTGTTTGCAGAGTAATGATGTTGTACAGAAAGAACACAGCTAAATAACATTGTGTGCACCTACTCATAACAGTTGGATAATTCAATATGGAACGAAGATAAATTTCAAAATCTTATTACTTATAATCAACATGAGTCAAGGCCTTTTTTTGTGAATGGGAGGGGAACTGCCGACTACTGGCATCAGATGTAAACATCTCGCTATGTAAAGTCTTTTATGACTCGGCATGTCGTTTGGTAATAAATTAGGATGTGAGGGCCGCATCAGGGAAGCATTAGTGAAGGACGAGTTATGAGAGTATGGACCGAGGAATTAATATATATATAGATATATATAAAATGAAGGCAATTTTGAGAGGATGGGGGATGGAAAGGAATTCGGCCATAGCATATTCTTTCAATGTATGTTCGACGAATAATCACCTCGTACGTGGAACAGGACATAGACTAGCATTTGGTTTCAACCGTAAGACAATAGTAAAACTTTCAGAGTCAGGGACTGGAATCAGGTTTCAAAAGAAGTGACGGGAAATATACATTAAACAGGTGAGGAGATTACAGTAAAAATGGAGATAAAATATGAAGTAGGTATGTATGAAAACGGACACTGGGGCGGGGCTAGCTCTATAGAAACGAATAACCTACATCTATAAAACGAAAAGCGGATAAATTTAGATATAAAAACTCAGAAACTACTGAGCAGATTTCGATAGGGTTTTCACCGTTTTAAAGCTTAGAATCTCAATTAAGTTGTTTGGCATATCTTATGTTTCATAATCTATTATGTTACATAACTTATGTTCATTAAATGAAATTCTAAACGTATGGTAACAAATCTCAATGATGGAAGGATTAGATGTTGGATATTTCGCATTAAACACAGAACAACAATGTCTCTGACCATAGCCTTTAATGAAAGCAAAAAGATAACTTTCCAATAAAAACTATTTTATACACTAAACAAAACTTGAAGTATTCTTTCCTGTAATTCGGGACATTCGTTTTATAACGCTATTGATGTCCGTAGCTAGAAACTAATACCGAAAAAAACAACAGAGATTTTCTTTGATCATTATCTCTGTCAGCACAACTACAATGTCTTTAACAATCGTCTTTATCATTCTGTTCACGATAAAATGGCGCCGCAGTTTGTAAATCCCTGAAACAAATCGAAAGTAAAGAATATTTTTACAGGTACGGAATATATTTTAATTTTGAGTTACAGTCCCAGATAAAGTACCATAATGATAAAATTTTTAGCTCCAACGCCAGATGACTAAGCATAGCGAGACATATCAAATGTCTGATACTGTGAAAACTGGGTCAAAATCGATTCCATAGATTTCACGTAATGCTAGATTATCTCTAAAATAAATGTGTAAATATGTCTTAAGACATACGTTAAATTTTAACTTTTACTCAAAGATTTCAGATTCTGAAAAACCATTCAAAATCTGTGTTTTCTGCGCAATACTGGATAAACAGCCACATTCCAGCTACGTTTCTAATTTGTGTGATGTGTATTAATGCGCGTACGGTTCGTGTTTGGATTTTCGAGCAGCAACATTAGGTGTAATTGGGTTGAAATGTAACCTGGACTAAAATGAAAACTGACATTTCGTATCAAAGGATCCAAACCACCCCATTCTTAGAACTGTGCTGCTAAACCACCGTTAGTTTAGTACCGGAAATGTTCGGTATGGGCAGTTCTATCATTACCGTGGCGCCAAAATCTGACGATGAATTCTTCCAGAACTCGACAAAATAAATCGAAAATAAAGAATAAAATTTTTTGACATCTCGCTTGGTTTTCGAGATATAGCATGTTAAAAATCAGCCATAGGTATAGTTCCTTCTGCTTTTGATGTTTTTTCTTCTGGTCCAGGCCGTATTTCAACCTAACAACAATCACTAGGAAGAAAATAAAACACCTCTAGTGCATTTCCACCATGTAGATATGATGGTTTTGGTGAATTTTTTTTTTTTGGTCCAGGCCGGATCTCACCCTAACCTCATCACTTTTGAGATACAATATCTCGAGAACTAAGCGAGATATCAAAAAACTTTTTTTCTATATTTTCCATTTGTCTCATCGAGTTACGTAAGAATTCATCATCAAATTTGGCTATAGCGAAATTTTTCTTCTGGTCCAGGCCGTATTTCAACCTAACTACGTCAATTTTGAGATACGATATCTCGAGAACCAAGCGAGATATCAAAACATTTTATTCTTTATTTTCGATTTGTTTTGTCGAGTTATACAAGAATCAATCATCATATTGTGGCGCCACGGTAATGATAGAATCCCCTCGGTACGAAATCAACGAAGCTTGGTACGCACGAATCTTTTCGGAGAAATAAAAATAGTGTAGAGGTAAATCAACTTTAACCTGCTCCTTTCATGGTAAGGTGCGGGTGAATCTAGGTTTGCTTTAATTCCTGAAATGGATGGCGTGAATTGTATGAAACTTGGAACACGTTTCTCATTGCGTGAATGGAAATGGTGTATTGGTAAATCAACGCGAACTAGAGCGGGCAACACCGGGAACTGTGCTGCATGCAACCGGAGCGGAGGACTCCCTTCCTAGTAAATAGTCTGTCTGTTGTAACAACTTGCATGACAGCTCCCTTAATACAGAGGTCTGCATGTTGCGTGCAGGAAGGCTAATTACCAGCAATAAATAGGCACTGTACTTAGCACTTCGTTTGCTAAAACTAGGTTTCAGTGTGACTATATATATATATATAATAGAAAGTTAGAAGAGTGAATTAGGCTCCAGAGTGGAGCAATTATTTTTTTAGCTGCTGTTGATTCGTGCCGCGGGGAGTGTCTGTAAACACGATGTTTAGTAATACGAAAAACATATTGCGAAACAAGCAAACTGACCCGCACTTTAAACTAGCCACCAAGACTGCTGTCATCAGAGATAACTTAAACATGCCCTACATAAAGGACTTAGATTTCCGTGGCCTCTGGTGACAATGCTTTTGTTTCCTCTCCATTCGTGGGAGTTCCGCAACAAAGCCTGTCTAATATTTTGGTTGTTATTATACATCATGCTTGATTAAAATAAAGCTAGGCTGCAAAAGAGGAATTGTCTCTTCGTCCTGATTTCAAGGTTGTGCAAACTCTAGCACTTGGTTTTCATTGTTTTGAGTTTACAGCGTACTTACGGGTCATTTCTTATCACTTCCCAACGATAGTCAGCAAGTACAGATACCGGTATCTTCTTTCCATCTTACTGAACCGAAATTACCTGGAAACAAATCAAGATGGGAATGGAGAAAAGGGGTCTTAAATGACGTATTCCAATCTAACTCATAAGTATTTTCCAGCTTTTTGATTCCTGAAGAAACTGTTGAAAGTTTCGTAACCAGCTTTCTCATTTCCTTTCACTATGTATTTCGTCCTTAACCATTTTGCGAATCTCTCAGCAACGAAGATTCGCTCCTTCACCAGTGGTATGTGCGACTGTTTAAAGCTTCTCCTTCTCTATCACCATATTCTTCATTTGTTCCAGTTTATAAGTAAAGATTTTATCACGGACAACAAAGCACATTATATGTTCCATTTTCCGCAGTCGACAACTTATTCTTTCAGGCCATTTTTCTCTTGTAGACTGTGAAGGATGTCCGACTATCAGTTGAAGCAGCAACACAAAATGCAGGTTTTGCATACTTTCATTTATCCTGGAAAACCAATATTTGTGCTAGTGAGTGTAATAGGTTTTACCTCTAAAATTGGCTCTTTATTAAATCTCAGATTAAAAGAAGTATTTGAGAACTAGCAAAAGAATCACGAGATGCAGGTTTCCAAAAAAAATGACATATTTGTAGTCAAAATGTTTTCCGTGCGGTAAAAGACAGCTTCCAATCCAAATTTTTAGTAAAGTAATTTATCTACTTTATTTATTCATTTATTTTCAATATGTATATATATATATATATATATAATTCATACATCACATTAAAAATAAAAGAGAGAGAGAAAAAAACAAATGCTGCCTGTTCATAGAATTCGGACTGTATCAGACGGCGCATCCACTTCTTTGATATTGAAACGAATACGAATTAACTTTTTTTTTTTAAACCGATAAGATTTTGAGGATTGTCTACCGTTTATTTCTACAGGTACCATACAAATGTACTGTTCAATGCTCTCTCAAAGTAGCACAAGCTAGCGTTGCTTTAGATACATTTTCACTTTTTTACATAATCTCGGTCATACACGGTAGCATTCTATCCTTGACTTCTTCTTGTCCTGTGCTAAACTCTTTATACGTTGTTCTTCTCTTTAGCTTCATGCTCCAGGTTACAGTCTTACCAGATCCGTACTTCTCAGAATCCGCCAAACTTGATACTATTGTTATCTATTATATAAAAATCAATGTCTGTCTGTTTTTCTCTATGCGCTACTAAACCGTTCATCCGATTACAGTAAAACTTTGGTGAGATGTCGAGTGTGCGTCCGAGTTGGTTCCTTAGAAATAAAATTTCAAAAAAAGCAACCCCATAATTTAAAAAAAACCTATAGATTTTATTCGATTTTGATGGAAATTTGAACACGGTTTCCAAAAACGCATTCCCCTTCCCCCTTCCCACCCCTTAATTTTTGCACAAACTCACACTTTTTATCAGATTTCGAAGGAACTTCGCAAGCATATACTATTAAAAGAATAGAAAAATACTGTAGACATTAGTGTTACAAAAACCAAAACCCTCTCACCCATTCTACCCCAAAACCACCCCTCTTCCCCCCAGCACCCCATTATTCAAGAAACACACAGATTTTATTCGATTTTGATTGAAATTGGCACAGATGTACTTTAAAACAAACAGAAAAATACTGTCTACATATGGTTTCCAAAAATGCAACCCCTCTTTCCTTTTAAATTCCTTTAATTTTTACGAATGTAGCTTATATGAAGCTACAACCATAATCCGATTTTGAAAGAACTTTGCATACGTATACTTTAAAACAAACAGAAAAATAATGTCTTTGCCAAAGTCCACCCCTCTCCCCTTTTACCACCTCCCCTCTTAATTTCCAATGATATTTATTGAAACCCACAATTTTTATCCGATTACATTGAAACCTTTGAGAGTTGTCGATGCGTGTCGGAGAAGGTTCTTAAGAAAGAAAAATTCAGAAAAACCACCCCCTCCAGCACATTAAAGCCATTAATTTAAACATACCCACAGCTTTAATCATATTTCAACCAAAATTTGCACGCAAATACTTTAAAACAAATTGAAAAGTACTGCCTACATACAGTTTCCAAAAACTCACCCCCTCATCCCCTTCACATCCCCTAATTTAGACAAACCCACACATTTTATCCGATTTTGATGGAAAGTTGCACACATATCCTATAAAATACACAGAAAAATACTGCCTAAATATGGTTTCTAAAAATACAACCCGTCTTTCCCTTTACATCCCCTTAATTTTTTCCAGGAAACTGGAATCACCAAAAACATTACATATCAAAGACCATTGCAATAAACTAGAAATTGAATGAAATAGTAATTACAATGTATACATAAATATCTAATTTTTACTAGATACAAACTTTCAAATGTATTCATTTAATCTATATGTGAACTCAAGACTAGAAATAGCAAAGCATTTCCGGGTACCGATTACGGCGAAACTTTGGTGAGTTGTCCGGGATGGTTACTAAGAAATAAAATTTCCAAAACACCAAAACATCTCTTCCCCGTAACACCACATAATTTTTAAAAAAATCCTACAGTGTTTATCCGATTTCTGCGGAAATTTGCACATGTATACTGTAATTCAAACAGAAAAATACACCCTACATTTGGTTTCCAAAAACGTATCCCCTTCCCACTGCTTAATTTTTACACAAACCAACACTTCTTATCATATTTTGAAGGAATTTTGTACACACATACTATAAAAAAAAAGTAGACATTAGTTTTACAAAAACCCAATCCCTCTCACCCGTTCAACTCAAAAAGCACCCCACCTTTTCCCTTTTCACCCTATAATATAAAAAATACACGAAGTTTTCCCTATTTTGATGGAAATTGGCACACATATACTTTAAATCAAACAGCAAAATTCAGCATACATAGGGTTTCCCAAAATATAACTCCTCTACCCCTTTACATCCCATTAGTTATTGTCAATGTTATTTGCACAAAACTACAGTTTTTACCCTATCTTTGTACACGAATACTTTAAAACAAAGGGAAAAATACTGTCTACGTTAGATGTGTCAAATCCCACCCCTCTCCCCTCCCCTCTTAATTTTAAATGATTTTTATGGAATTCCACAGTTCTTATTCAATTTCGATGGCATTACGTACAGTTTAAAACAAGGAGAAAAATTCTGTCTGCATTAGGTTTACAAAAACAACCAACCTTCCCTTAACCACACCCTTCATTTCTGTGTTTTTTTATTTTTTATACAAAGCTACAGTTTTTGCCCAATTTTGAAGGAACTATACATGTGCATTTATATTAAAAAAAAAAAAAAAAAAAAAAAAAAAAAAAAAAAAAAAAACCAGAAAAGTCCTGTCTACATTCGATTTGCTACGGCTTCCCCTCTCCTCTTTTACCCCTTCCTCTCCTAATTTCCCATAATCTTTATAAATACCCATAGTTTTTATCCGATTTGGATTGAACTATACATTATCTACATTTATATTTACAAAACCAACCCCTCTCCCCCTTTCTCCACACTTAATTATTGTCAATATTTTTATACAAAAATACAATCAATACCGTTTGACCGATCACCTTAAATCTTGTAACATATAACGCCATGGAGGTTTCAGACCAAATAAAAAATCCAAAAACCATACCTTCTTCCCCTTTACAGACCTAAATATTTATAAAATCCATCTCGAAATCGACGTAGCATAAAGCCACAAGGGAAATAATAAACACTGATCAGCTTGAAACTTGGCGAACATATGTGATTTTTCATTAAGGTTTATGACCAAATAAAAAATTCCAATTCATAACCCCTCACCCTTTACATCACTTAAATTTCATATTAACCCACAGATTTTACTCAATTCATTTCGTGCTTCGTTTTATTACGATAATTCAGTAATATATGAGTGTGTTACATTTATTTCTTATGTTTCATTTATGTCATTGTGCTTTCTTTCTTTAAACGCAGATTATATTTTTCAATATTTTTATACAAAGCTACAGTTTCTATCAAATTTTGAAGACTCTTAGCACTTTAAAACTAACAGAAAAATACTGTCCACATTTGGTTTACGGAAATCCAACCCATCTTCTCCTTTCAACCCCATTATAAATCAATGGTTCTTTGTTTGTTTATTCGCTTGAGATAAAACCTTGGGTGAATTGTTTTGAGTACGCCCACATACACAATTTTATGTTTTGGATTACATAAATTGTAATTGCCGTTTCATCCATTTAAAATATATATAAATACAAACGTTAAAATGTATTCATTTAATCTACCTCAAGTCTAGCAATAGCGAAGCATTGCCGGGTCATCTAGTTCAATATATAATTTCAGTCTCCGATCACTCTCACTACGCTTTATCTATTTTTTAGCGATACATTTCAAGGACTCCGCCGTTTCCGTCGTGATACCTCGCTTGGACATGCGGGTGTATAAAATGCTGATACCAACAAATTCCTCTTTCCAAAGTAGTCGTTGATCTCATTTTGATGAGGCTCTTGCGTTGTTGATAGGGTGTGATTCGTAAATAAAAAATTTCCAATATTGCTCGTAAAGCACTGGTTCCACCTCTATGATTGCGTAGTACGCGTAGGGATAGAGAGCGGTGCTATTACTGGTTTCCACATCCCACATCCTGTCTGGCTTTTTTTATTTTACCTAGAGTAGTCGCTTTTAATAGATTCGCATCTTGCCATAAATCTGCCAATATAAATAGTCCAGCGCTGGTTGGATGCCGCCCAGGTGACCCACACTCCTGCCGCCTATCTCGCCAGTTCCCGATGATCAAATACTTCCCTCCCTCATGAAAAATGAGAACCACAAGACTGTGAAGTGTTGTGAATGTTGATCAGATAGCGCGGGACTGGTGGAGGTTGTCGCCGTGGCGCTAGCGACTGACTTCTGGACGCTTCACAACGATGGAACAACAGGTCAGCCACTGCAAGGAGCTCAAGTTACCTCTCATACTCCCCCAGCCAGCGGCAAACAGAATAGTCTGGTCAGCTCAGAGTAGGGACGTGGCATCGACGTTGAAATAAGGACGAAATAACAATTTAAATCCTAAATGTGACTGATTTAGGAGAAAGAAACAATTTTTTGATTTACATATGGTTTGTTTCAGAATTAACGGAATAGAATGGTTATTATTAAAATTGATTAGTAAATCAAAGCCGTCCCAAACTTTGAGTGGTTAGGACAAGATTTAAAGAATATATTCAATGCGGAGCTCTGGGGGTTCATTTCGTAGTTTAAGCTTATAATGACATTTCAAGAGCTTTGGGCTCGTCAACGTCGATATCATTAGAGAACAAAAAGAGAAGAAAAGTAATTCGCGGCTTCCGCCAGAAGTGATTTGGGAAAATCGGGGATAACGGAAATCTGCGTGCGGTACCGGGGGTCGAACTCGCGTCCACCCAGTCTGCAGGTACTGTTCATATTATTATTATTATTATTATTATTATTATTATTACTCCGCAATTCACTAAAAGTATGTGGCGGAGGGTGCATTGCAACTATCGAAAAGGGTTATGGTTTGGAAGGGTTATAAGGGATATGGCAGGAGGCGCCCAAGGGCTATTGTGAGGAGCCATCCCCGCATTCGCGTGGAGTGATCTGGGAAACCATGGAAAACACAGATCAGGATGGCTGGAGTGCTTTATCGAAAGCTACTCCTGTCGGATTTTAAGTTTACTCGCCCGGTAAATCCTTTCTATTCCATTCCCTAATCGCTCGTGGGAAAAATGAGTACAGAAATGAATCGGTTCTGGCCCTGATTTCTCTTATCTTATTTTGGCGGTCATTTCGAGATATGAATGTTGCTGGTAGCAATATTTGATGGCTGTCATTCCGAAATACGTCTGTCGTGAATTTTTCAATTAGCTTCCGTCGAGAGCAACGCCTTCGGTGTTCCAGGTCTTCCCAACCTAACTCCTTCAACATCGCACTTACGCTTTCCCTCCAACTATATATACCTGTCACGAATCGGGCGGCTCTTCTTTGGACCTTCTCTAAAGCCTCCATTAACCCCTTTTGATGGGGACCCCATACAGAACAACAATACTCTAAGTGAGGACGTACTAGTGACTTGTATACAATCGATTTAACTTCCTAAGTGCATTGATTTAAATTACGACCTAGAAATCGGAGCATACGATTTCCTTTTCCCATTACATTCTCGATATGATCATTCCACGACATATTATTACGAATTGTTACCCCTAGGTATTTAGCGGAATCTACCGTTCTAAGGACAGTGCCCTTAATTGTATATTCATAGTTAAATGGTGGTATGACGAGCCTCACGTCTCCCAGCTGCCGCGACTGTAACTATGGCGCGGACGCTGTTACGCTGGCCCAGTTTCCCTTTTATTGAGCAACGCGAGATAAGTGGCTTTGATGACCGCACATAACGACTGCTCCGAGGAGCGAGGTGACGCAATAATTATATTCCCGCACCGCCTCGACAAGCTGCCACGACGTGCGCTGCATCCAGCGTGCAGCTCTCTGGGAAGGGACAACCTCTCCCGGCCGGCAATCCGTTCCAATCCAGTCGAGTGCCGGGTTCGTTCTTTTGATTCCTGTTCAACAATTCCATTCCGAATCTAATCAACTTACTAACGACGAGCTGTTTACCAGTGGTACATCCTCATTACTAAAATAATGAAATTACCAAAATGAGCAATGGAAATAGCGAATTACCGAAAATAAACGTGGAGAATATCAAAACCTCTTCGCTCATACGAGGGTGTGAGAAAATGATGATACCGATTTTTTACTTAGCAAACTTTTTATTTTTCTCCATACAACAATATTATCCCCTTCAAAGTAGTTCCCTTGAGCAGCTGTACACCGGTGGAGTCGTTGTTTCCACTCTTGGCAGCAGCGCTGGAAGGTTTCAACTGGTAGGGCTGTTAACTGGTCGGTCACAGTCTTTTGATTGTTCTCCAGAGTTCCAAAATGACGTCCTTTTAAGAAATGCTTCAATTGCGGGAAAAGGAAAAAGTCACAAGGACATAAATCAGATGAATAGGGGGGGTTGAAGAACAACAGGAATGCGTTTTGAGGTAAAAAATTCACTGATGGCAAAAGCCGTGTGACACGGGGCATTGTCATGATGAAGCATCCACTTGTCTGCAGTGTCTGGTCTCACACGAATCACTCTCTTCCTGAGCCTTTCAAGGACACCCTTGTAAATACTGGACGGACAAATTCTTTATACACGATACCCATACCGTCAGTTTTTTAAGTTGAAGCTCTCTCTGAGCGAGGTTGATCTTCTCGGCTTACCAAAAATGATTTGTGTCAGCGGAAAACTTGTGCTCTTGATAAGCAATGTTCCCGATAGGCTTGTTTCAACTTTTCAAAGGTCAGACTAGCACCCCAAGTTTAACACGATGCAATCGAACTGACGCGAATCGAGAGTAGTGTCGGTGAGGGATTATCTTTGACGGTGAGAACAAGATGGCAGGAGTCTATAGTACGCGGCCGGAACGTGAGAAGCTAATGGCGGGAGTGGCCGTTTGTTAAGAACGATACCGCGAGGACGATTACTTAAAAAGTGCTTGTGACTGTTCAGCTAACTGGTACTGTGATTTCAAGAAGTATTTGGAGTGTCAGTGTACTCGAACGGGGACGGTGTTCCGAACAAATTATTGTGAGAGTGGCACCACATATTACGTGTAACTACTCGGTTCGAATCCTGCACGCTTTGGAAGAGAAGTTCGATTGCACGGGTCATTGTAACTGATGGGTACTTCGGCGGCGTATTTTTTATGTTTATCCATACAATAAAGGTGTGCACTGAATGCAAACTTTTTTTGTGATTTATGTGGTGACGATTCCTACTCATATTTTTGGTAACTGCCACTGCAGACTCTTTCACGTGATTAATTTTTGTGAATGACTGTAAATTATTAGAATTAGTTGCGGTATCTCCGCTGGCGACCTGATAAAGACTGAACCTGTAATTATGGGAACATTTAATTAAGAACTGAAATACACGCCGTGTTGAGTAGTGCCACCAGGACGCTAATTATCACTAATTAACGAGGTGCCTTGCAATAACATGATTGCATAACGTTGCTCTTAATTACGATGCACAATTTTCGTAACACACAGCAAAAACAGAACTTCACTGATTGCCCTGTCAAAAATAATGTTTTGGTTGAACGGAGTTGAAACTCGGACTGAGCACGTGGAAGGGATAAACAAACCGGACTAGCACAGACTGGTAGACACAGCGTTGTCAGATCGCTCTCAATTTTACCAATCTCATAACTTTTCTCACACCTCGTATGATTTCGGCGGGTAATTTTATTAGAATCATTAAATCCTACGTATGATTTTCATCCACTTGATCTTCAGTGAAGCTATAAACGGTGTCGAATTTTCGCTACATACGATATTCAGTTACTTTAGTGTGTAGCTAATTTCTTTTGTTTGTGAAACCTGTTTATGGTATAATGGAATCACAAGGAAAAAAACTTAATAATATAATTAAAATTGAATTTCAGGCCCTTCTGAAGGCGCTATTCAAGAAAGAATGACAATACATTAAAAAACTGCAGAGATCCGAAGAACGCCAGAATGGAAATGCAGTCGGGGGACAGGCTTCGGGTTTTAGTCGCTCTGGTATTAACGATCTTAAATATCACCATGGCTAGAAAATTGTTTTCAGAAACAGGGTTATGGAATTCTGCGGATACGCAAACTTATAAATTATGGGTACTAGTCTCAGATGAAATATTCATCTCAGGTAGCGTATCCGAAACAACACATAGAAAAAACATATTCAATAACTTCACATCAATTTTGGGCAAATTGGATGTTCTCCGACTTCGTAAATCCGACTTCCATTTCAAATACAACTAGTTTAATTGATTTACAAACATGACTGAAACCTTATATACGCGACGCACAGATTATCAGCAGACGTTAACACACGAGAGCTGATCTGGCACGTCCTCTCGTTGGTGTCACCTGACTAAGAACTGTCTTTTCAGTTTTTATTTTATTAAAAATAATATGTTTTTAACTCTTATCCAACAAATTAACTTGATTTTCCATATCCTTCAATTTTCTGTTACCATTGTCAATTAAGGTTTCATAGTTTTAGTTTTAGTGTTAAGTATCCTATTGTGGTTTAAATAAAATATTTTTATTTCTAAGGTGCTGGGAAACTTCGTTGTACGAGTACATTGCTTTCTCAAAAAGTTTGAAGAAGCTGTTTGTTATGAAATAGGACGGTAATTCGCTACAACTGTCTCTAGTGACCTGATTATTTTTCACTGTTTCCTCTTTTACAATATCCCACATCATCTTAATTTTTCCCCACAGTCCTGAATCTTGTGTTTGTAGTATATACTTTTAGATTATTCAGTAACGTTTTCCAGTATTTTGCAGTACCGCTTGTAATGAGTTTCAATATTAGCATTGTGACTGTTCATACAAGCGATGTATAACTCGCTTTTAGAAAGAATGGTGTTCTAATAACCACACTCATCCGTGGTATTTGTTCTTTTTGAGAAGCACAGCACCTTTCCCAAAGGGAAGCGAATTTCAAAGTAATTTAACCAATTTAATGAATAATTTACCGGAAACGCTGAAAAGTTTAAGGTTGAAATTTGTAGAGGGGAAAGAGGAAAAACTGCGTGTGTAGGAAATTGCTCCATCGCAATTAAATGAAAACTAGTAAGACAAAGACAGCTCGTGGAGTCGCCGCCACTGTCGTTGGCACGATGATTCTGCTGCGTGATGCTTGATGGCGACCTTCACCAGGCTCAGCGATCAAAACACTACCACAGTGAGCTGAAAAACTAGCTCGCACAAACTGACACAAGCCAGCGTGCGTCCAATGCACAAATAATAACCATAAAAAGAAACAGGACATTAGAGTTAAATCATTTCTTGAATTTTATTTAACAAATGATTACTCTCGACATAAATACGATTTTGGGCGAATTATACATATAATTCAACGCTCTGGCCTCGTATTCGGGAGCACGCCGGTTCGAACCCCCCTGTCCGGGCATGCAGTTTTGGGTTTTCCATGGTTTCCCCAAATCGTTCCAGGCGAATGCCGGGATGGTTCCTTCAAAAGGCCGTTGCCGAATTCCTTGCCGTTCCTTGTCCTCAGTCCCATCCCGCCTCTAATGACCTAAACTGCATCGCAAACGGAAACAAACGCACAGTGGTGAACCGGAAGTTAACAATACCACACATTCCGTTGTGGCGCTGCAGGTGTCGAGTCAGAGAGGTCTATAGTCTGTGTTTTACGACGCTGCTGTTGGTTGCTCAGTACGGCCCTCGTATGCCAGAGAGTCTCGTGTCCGGCTGGGGAGCGCTCGATGCGTATGACGCGGAGAGAGACTGATAGTCCAAGGACGCTCTCGTGTGTCGACCTCGCGGGACAAGTGCCGAGATAAGACCTGCCACGCGGTCAAGCAACACGGAAGAGCCACAGCTTCCAACTCTCTATCACGAAGCTCCACGGTCAACGTTTAAATCATCAGATATGCAGTTACGACGAAATACGTGGCATGTTCAGCAAACCACAGGACAGATAACATTTTTTATGTGACTGTTGTAGGCCATTTCTTCCACAGTTGCTTGTTAAACTAATAATTATTATTTAATAAATACGCCGATACAACTGTTGTTGGATATTATTTATTAAGCGTTTTGCCTCTCTTCGGGGTATCTTCAGCGTACATTCTTTTTATTTACATTTCCGTTTTGAGATGTGGTTGTTGGTCGCCTGTGCCCTCAACCAGCATGCAATAATTATCAGGATAACATTTTTGTTGGCAGCTGATGACCTGACACGAATATGGGAAATAACTTCTGTATAATTGTTGTTTCAACAACTTTTCCGTCCCAGTGTTTCGCGGCAGCTTCCGTTGAATAGTCTCCGTGAAGGGCCACCACTCAGTTACGCCTCAACAGTAGACCAGTTACTTCATGCCTCTGAGCTGCCTTCTGTTTGACTATGGAGTGTAGTTCCTATCGTCCAAAGTCACCTGACCCCACCGACCAATCGCCGTCGTACGCCATGGCTTTGGTGCAGACGGAGAAACTCAAGACAGACAGGGTGAGGTATTAGGTTTACTGTTGAATATTAGTAACAGTCCAAAATCAAAAAACAAGTCAGGTGCGAATCAACCCTCACCCATCGCAAGTTGGTTTCCTTCTCCAATGAACTCTAAATTAAGGACCCATTTTCAATAAAATAGTATTCATATGTGACAAAGTAAAAACAAAATAGAAACTTTTCCTGTCTTGATAGTTACTTATAAACTACATTAGATATAAATATTTTCAGCATTTGTTTCGCTTGATTCGACTTTGTTTGAATCGTCGGTTTGGTAGTTCAAAACTAAATTTTTTTTCTTTTACAAAAACTGCACTGAAATTCTAGCTGCAAATTTAAGATCTTCATACTTTCTTCCGGTCGCCAAAAATCTGAGCTCGGCAGCATATGATGGAATGATTATGTTCAACGGATAGAAAATGTCCACTCATACGAAGATATTTCTCACTGTTACCCGCGACTTCGTACGCGTGGACTTGGAATTTTATTGCTAGAAATGAATGTAAAAAGCTATAAATTACGAAAAAGGTGTTCACACACAAAATGACTGCGAAGAAACAAAGTAGGAGCGGCCGATACAACATTACGGAGACTCACGCACGCTACCCGTCTGTCTCTCACGGCTCAGTTAGTTTTCAAAATTTCACCACAAAATATGTTATTTATGTGCTTTCCAATGACATACATAATTTCCTTGACAAATTTCATCAAGATCGGATTAGGTGGTTAGTCATGAGAGTGTAACAAACAATTAGAGACACAGAATTACTTTCGCATTTATGTATTAGTGTAGACAATCGCCTCCCTCATTTGACTATAAATAGGCAAATGAGCAAAAACTACGTCTTTTCATAACCCATTTTTGCACCAGTCTGAACGTAATTTCGTTATTAACTTCTTTCCAAAAAAAAAATAACTGATTACACACGAAATAAACCCAATTTTAGGCCTCATGACTGATTACTAATGTTTCATTTTTACAGTGGCATCCGAATACTTCAGCTTAACTGCCACTTCTAGTAGTGTATTTGATTTAATTTACTTTGGACACTGCTTCGCCTAACAACAGGCCCCAGGCCGGAGTCGAACTCCTGCAACGCGAGACGAACATGCTTCGTGACTGAGCGCCACCAGGACTTCCGGTCTGAAGTCCTGAGGGCCACGGCAAGGCACCGTGAACTGGCTGGTTTCCTCCAAACACGAGAGGGCTTCGTCCTTGGCGATCCAGTTTATGTGTGTACGGCGAATGGTCTGTAGGCTGACGCTGACCCAGCCAGTGCATGCTCTAAGATACGACGCGAGGTCTGCATGGGCAGCTGCATATGTGGAGAGAGGCAGTACATACAGCTGCATCATACAGACTTCGCGATTATATTAGGAAAAAATATTACAGCATCTGATCAGATTTATAGACCACTACACAAGCTCAAAAGGGGAAAGTGCTATGCAGCCATATAACCTAATATATCTACCCAAGTTGGTTTGCAAATTAAGCAGGAGACTAAAATTCGTCATAATGAGAAGAGATTGGGACACGGCTGCTACCCAAGCCACCTCTATAAAATCAGAATCATCTATTCACTGTTACGGCCGACAGATAGGGGAGAGATTGCCGACATCATGCACGTAATACCTGCATGTGATCCGCAAAGTAAGTAACCTCGTAAAGCTGAAGAAACCCCTCCCTACATGTGTGAGAACGGAATGCCTCAACGTTAATTGAAGTGAATGATTAATTGTGATTGAGTACACGTGAACCAGTGGCAATTTCCCTAGCCATCTAAATATCCCTTTCTTGGTATTTATTATTATTGATTTATACATTTTGAATCTCAAAATACCTCCTCCCATCTACTTATGCAATTTAAGAATTTTAATTTTAAATTCATTCACCGTTTTTGGTAAATTATTCGTCACTTCAATTGGTAATTTGTTCCAATCCCTGACACTGCTACCCAAAAGAGAAAATTTTTACACATCCTCATGCATGAAACTAAGTGCCAGCTTGTGGTCATGGTCGCCTTTTCCCTTCGCTTCACTATTCCTAATTCTTTGACCAATATCCCTCCAATCCCCATCACCAACATATGCCCTGTACATTCCCAGCACTCTCTTCACCCTCCTCCTTTCCTCCAATGACTTCCAATGCAGCTCCTTTATTTTCTCGTATACTGACTATGGCCTGCGATACTGACTAGGGCCTGCGAAAATTTCCACAAACACAATCTTAGCTGCTCCTCCAACTCCTGTATTTGATAACCAAAATGTGAGTCCAATACTACACCACACTATTCAAGCAATGGTCTGATCAAAGTTTTGTAACCCAACTCCCTCACTTCTCTCGTACATCCTCTCATCACTCTCTCCAGTAAATGAAGGATTTTGTAAGCTTTTCCTACCACCTGTCCAATGTGTTCTACCCAGTTAAGCTTGTTATCAATCGTTATGCCAAGATATTTACACTTCAAGCCTTTGACAAGCAATTATGTCCCCATCCTAACTCATAAACAATATTTCGTTTTTTTTATCTGTTTGCCTAATAAGTTGACTCTTCTTTGCATTTAACTTCATACCGTGTTGACCTACCCAGTAGGATATTCAATCCAGGTCACTCTGCAGCAATTCACAGTCTTCTTGAGTGTCGATCATATTATATAACATTATGTCGTCTGCAAACAACCTAAGTGCCGACTGGAAACCATCAACACAATCATTCATTAGAATGATCAATAGCAGTGGTCCCAATACACTACCCTGTGGCACTTCCATTTTCTCTTCCATCTCTTTTGATAATGCATTTCCTACTCTGACACTTTCCGTTTTGGTTTTTTAGATTTCTTCTAGCCAACAAGTCATTTTTTCATCTACTGCCTCCAGTAGTTTTAAACTTATTTAAAATAATTTTTTGTCTCCCTGTGTCAGATGCCTTAGAATGATCCAGTGTTACATTGTCAAGTTGGCCTCCCTTGTCCAATTCATCGGAAATATCGTACATATAGACCACGATCTGAAAGTCACATGAATATCCTTGCCTAAAGCCATGTTGTCGATTTGAAAACAAGTTTGTTTCCTCATAGACATTTCTGATGTAGTTGCATATCAAACTCTCCTTCATTTTGCCTACCACTGGTGTCAATTTAATCGACCTGTAATTTTAAACTCTTTGTAATCAGATATTTAGATGAGGTGGGAGTGAACTGTTAATTACGAACCTTTTAATTTTTCCGCCTGTTAAAAATTGTATTTTAATACAATTTTGTACTATGCTGCAATCTTATTTTGTCTATATGGAACAACCAGCGCATTATTTATCTTCTCTTATATGTAAGAGTTATTCTGAAGTCATTAATTTTAATATTTTTGTGTATTATAAAATGACGACGTTTTTGCAGTAATACTTAGTTTCGGTCTACTTGATTTCAGAGTATTTGTGTGTTATAAATGTAAATACTGGAGCTGGCTGAGTGGTCGTCTTGACGGGAGGTCACTGAAAGCAAAGTAGACACCGTCTGGCATTGAGGCGGTGTCGGCTACCACTCACTACCAGCATTGTCGCAACTGCCTGCGCCAGTGGCAAATCGTGTTTATGCTTGAGTCCCACGCTGGTAGCTCAGTCTCGGAGCCAGAGACTCTGGCCCAAGGGCCCGCACCGCAAAGGGGGCCCGCACCACAAAGAGGGGGCCCGGTTGCCCATAAATTTTTTGGGCCGAATTTTGAATTTAAGCATCAATAAATAGTTGGAAGGAGGCCAGGGCCACCGCTGCACCACATGTATAGACTAGGGCCAACATAGCCTAAATGCAGCCCTGCTGCTGTGCCCGGCGCTGCTGTCGTTATACTGGGTGCATCGCACCTATGCTAGTGTGCAATCGTTTATGCATATGAAGGGATATATGGGATACGGCAGGAAGCGACCATGTTCTTTTTTTGAGGAACCATCCCAGCATTTACCTGGAGCGATCTCCGAAAACCAAGGAAAACCCAGATCAGGATGGCCAGAACGGTTTATCGAGACCTACTCCTAGGGGATTCTAAGTTTTCTCGCTTGGTAAATCCTTCCTACTCCATTCCCTAATCGCTCGTGGAAATACTGAGTACAGAAATGAATCGGTTTTGGCGCTGATTTCTCTTATCTTATTTTCGTGGTCATTCCTAGATATGAATGTTGCTGGTAGCAATATCTGTTTGCTGTGATTCCGAAATAAGTCAGTCGTGAAATTTTCAATCAGCTTTTACCGAGAGCAACGCCTTCGGTGATCCAGGTCTTTCCAATAAGAATCGAGCGTCTCTTCTTTGGACCTTGTCAAATACATCCATGAATCACTTTTAAGTACAATATTCTAGGTGGGACAGTCAGAGGCGTAGCTAGGTCAACAAGGGCCCCGGAGCAAAAAAATATTGTGGGCCCTCAGGCCAGATGGGTGACCTTTTTTTTCTTTTTTTAGCTCCACCAAGGTTTAGGGATCCCCTGTGCTTGGGGGCCCCCGTGCACGGCACCGCCTAGCCTTCAGATAGCTACGCCTCTGGGGGCAGCGCCAGAGCTTTGTACGCAATCGATTTAACTTCCGGTGTACACTGTTTTAAAGTACGATCTAGAAATCGTTAGGGACCACTCCATTACTGAGGCAGCGTCGCGTGAATCAACAGCAAGGATGTTCGTTTTTTACATTATTGTGCATTAATAACAACATCACTCGGTTTGTTTCCCGAGAAACGTTAAGATTAAACAACGCCGAGAAAGATTACATTCATTTATAACTTACCTCTACGGGGAGGATATATATCGTCATGTTAAGCGACTGGAGAAGCTTCGTAAGAAGAGGTCAAGACTTCTTAGTGCTCTCGCTTTTCTCCAACGATGCCGGGACCAAAACATTGTACCTCGTTTTGCCGAGATTCGTCACCCAACTGAATCTTTTGCGGCGAAGAAAATTCTACGGAAAGCGAGTTTGTCTCTGGTGAGGGAGAGGATTCAATACACCAGGCGTGAGTTAGACTCTGTTTCTCAGTCTGTTTTTGATTGCCACATGTTTTTGTCTAACTATCTGCACCGTGACGCCTGGGAGTGGGTAGACAGCTGTACCGTCGCTGAAAGCCACAGAGTTCAACGCCGTGCGACGGCACGGCAATGCGGGAAATTTGTCCGACTTGCCCGCAAAGTTAATGCCTCTCCTGCACCTGATAGAAGGACAGTAATTAATCTGAGTGGTGGTGAATTAGACGCTGCCACCTTTTCAGTTCTATCTAAAGGGCTAAATTTTGCGCCAGTACCCAAGACCATTCCATACAGGGAAATTCTCACTGGCGTCGAGCTAGCCGTTCGTGGTTTGCCTGTGAGCGCTGCTGAAGAGATAAGGCGAGAAACCAGCCGAATATTAAGCAAGGCCAAACCGCCTCAGCCCAACACCACAGCTGCTGAGCGTAAAGCACTTTGGTCATTGCGTCACAACCAAGATATTATCGTCCTACCAGCAGACAAGGGGAACGCTTCAGTGGTTCTTAAGATGACAGATTATCAACGAAAAGTAGAAGAACTTTTGGTAGACGCGTCTTACCGAAAAGTGTCGAAAGATCCAACCAATGCGGTGGCGAAGAAAACAACAGCTCTGCTGAAATGTTCTGGGCTACCAGAAGACAATATTAAACAGTTACAACCCCGCGCAGCTGTTCCACCCAGACTTTATGGATTACCAAAAATCCACAAACAAGAAACACAATTACGGCCAATAGTGTGTACTATTGGACCGGCCACTTATAATCTGGCTCGATACTTGACCGGGCTGTTATCGCCAATTGTGGGAAAATGTGTTCACCATGTAAAAAACTCGGTGGAATTTATTAATACTGTTAAAGAACTTCACCTACGTCAACAGGATTTGATGGTGAGCTTCGATGTGGTTTCCCTCTTCACCAGGGTTCCTCTGGCTGATACGATGGCTCTACTACAACAGCACTTCGAGCCCAGGTTAGTTGAGCTGTTCCGCCACACATTACAATCATCGTACTTCTTGTATGACGGGCACTACTATGAACAGGTCGAGGGAGTTGCAATGGGCAGTCCCCTGTCACCTGTTATAGCTGATTTCTATATGGAACATTTTGAGGAGAAAGCGTTGGAAAGTGCCCCCCTGAAGCCCAGTGCCTTCTTTCGATATGTAGATGACACATTTGTTGTTTGGCCTCACGGCAGAGACAATCTAGATAAGTTTCTCCTTCACTTGAACAGTGTCACAAAAACATCCAATTCACGATGGAGGTTGAAAAGGAAGGCCGCTTGCCCTTTTTGGACATTCTGATTATAAAGTAATCTGATGGAACTTTGGGACACACGGTGTATAGGAAGCCAACGCATACAGACCTTTACCTAAACGCGCACAGTTATCATCACCCTGCACAGCGCAATACAGTACTAACTACTCTTGTCCACAGAGCGCGGGCAATATGTGATAAAGACAGCCTTCCTAGTGAGTTAAAACATCTCCGTGATACCTTCAGAAAGAATGGATACAACGAACATCAGATACAGTTGGCATTCCGGGAAATTAATCGTAGGCCTAATAAACACGATAATGGTCCACACGATAAATTAGCCTTCTTGCCGTACTCTGGCGCCACAACATCTAGGGTCGGAAGAGTCCTGGCAAGAAATGGCATTAAGACCATTTTTCTGCCACCACCAAAATTGAGAAACATTTTGCGCTCTCCAAAAGATGACCTTGCCCTGCGTACACCCGGAGTTTACTGTATCCCGTGTGAATGTGGAAAGAAATACATCGATCAGACCATACGGTGCGTACAACAACGTTGTTTGGAACACGCCCGACATGTTCGCCTGGGGCAAAAAGATAAATCAGCAGTGGCGGAACATAGTTTGACAGAAGGACATGGTTTCGATTTCGACGCGACTAAGGTGTTGACACATGCGAGAGGCTTCTGGGACAGCGTAATTAAAGAAGCATTTGAAATTCGCCTCGCGTCTGATTTGGTAAACAGGGATTGTGGATTCCAGATAAGTGATGCATGGATTCCTGTAATTGAGGCTGCTCATCACCAACGCTTTGCTTTTTGTGTTCCGCGGGCGTCTAATGACATCTGAGATGCTGCTAGGCAACATAACAACATCTGTCGTTGCCATGCCAGTTTACAAACAACACGCTCAAGGCTGACTTCAAGGCAGACTTCAAGACTTGCAACTGCACCTGAAGATGGCGACGGAGAATTTAAGTCGCCGAAATATTGTGCATTAATAACAACATCACTCGGTTTGTTTCCCGAGAAACGTTTATAAATAAACAATGCCGAGAAAGATTACATTCATTTATAAGGATGTTCCTGTTGGCTGTCTGCCAAATGTTTAACGTAGATTCGTGTGGCAAGTGTGTTTCTTGTTTGCGAGGTGTGTAGTTTCCGAGTCGTAGATTGTGGACCGTCCTAGCATCGCACCTACAAGCCTGGACTCGAACCCAGGGCCCCTCGTACCTGCTCCGCATTAACGCGCACTCACACTGACTTTAATTTAATGTTAAATTGCAATGAAACACATGCACCGGTAGCAATTTCCCTTCGCACCCACTTTCCAGATTTTTTTACTTTAATTTTTTGGGTGTAATATTGACACCCACGTACTTTTCTTCCTTACGAATTTTAACTCTGAATTCGTTCTGTCTTTCAGTTAATTGTTTCAGCATTTTCTTGGTAATTTATTCTAATTCCCGACTGCTTTACCTACAAAAGAAAGTTTTCCCAAACCCTTACACCTGGAATCAAGTGCCAGCTTGTGCTTATCCTCGTATTTCGCTTCCATGCACTATTAATAACTGTTCGACGAAAATTCTCCCAACCTTCATCATGAGTATACATCTCGTAGACTCCCATCACTGTCTTCATCCGCCTCCCGTCTTCCGATGACGCCCAACACAACTCCTCTATCATAGAAGTTGCTTTTCAAAATTGACTGTTTCCCGGCGTACAGTCGATGACGTGTTGTCGCAGTAACCTCTTCCACCTACTATTTCACCTGATGAAGACGGCGGCGGTTGCTGCCGAAACGTGATGCGTTGCAGAACCTATCCGGCTGAATACTCGACTAGAATATTTAGGTATCATTTACCTATTCTGTTGTGTAGTAATCTCCAGAAATAAATCTAACTGCCCTTCATTGTACTCCCTCCAACTCCTGTACTTGGAACCCATAATGGGATCCCACACTGCACCACCGTATTGAAGCAGTGGTCTGACCAAAGTTTGTAGATGAATTCCCTCACTTCCCTGGAACTTCTGCTCATTAATCTCTCTGATAAATAAAGGATTTTGAAATCCCTCGCTACCTCTTTCCTGCCCTAGTGCGGTTTCCAAGATAGTTACACGTAACGTTTCACTAAGGAACTCGCCCCACAATCTAAAACTGTAAAATAATAGTAATAATAATAAACTGACGCTTATTGGCATTTATTTTTATTCCATGTTAACGGGATATCTCGCTCTAGCTGTAAATGCCGTATCCAGTTTTAATCCTATTGTATAACATCATGCCTTTAGCAGACAAGCCAATTTTTTACTCTAAGCCTCTACCACAGTTTCTCGAGTAGCCGCGCTGCTTAGTGTTTGATGGCTGTCAGCTGTTTGCTGGACTTTGGTCGCCGCTCCTCCGCCCGAGGCGACGCCTCAGGACTTTGAACCTGGACTGGCCGCTCGCTTTATCTGCTTTCAGACGTCATCGCAGTGATTGAGACTGCTCTTTGGATGATGTTTACTTGAGATCCGGTCAACAAGCAATACACAGGACATCGCGAGCAAAACATTCAACGGTCTACTGAACGATGCTACTGATTACAGCTCGAATCCCGGTGTTGATCAGCATTTAATTCCTCCTTAGCTTGACCTTGGAGTACGCTGCGTTCACCCCTCGGTTCGGGTTCCACATCTACACCAACATTATAAATGCGAAAGTAGCTATGCCTCTCCGTTTGTTTGTTACGTTTTCACGACTAAACGGTAAAACTGATCTTGATGAAATTTTACAATGAAATATTATGTATCATCAAGGAGGTCATAAGATACTTTTTTCGTAATACATAAAATATTTTGTCATGATATTATGAACAATAACTGACAGACGGATAGCGTGTGTTAGCCTGAAATGTTACATCGCTCGCTCTGGCCTTGTTTCTCTCGCAGTCTGTTTGTGTATGATCTGTTTACAAATTTCAGTACAGACTCAACTGATTATATAGTTTAAGTATGGATTTGCACTGAATCTGATGACTATAAGCAAAACACAGACACGAAATTTGCAGGAATACATTTAGGAAAGACGTGTTTTTCTCATCGGCAGTTGTACGAATGAAGCTCACGGGTTTCCAACCCCCACATGCTGTATATCTTAGCAAAGTCAAAAATGTTGGGTACAGAACGGTATTGACATAAGGTGTCCCAGAAATTGACATAATTTTAAACCATAAACAATAATTAAACTGCCGCATGAACTGTAGTAGGCTGTCTCACACAGTTAACCCCCCCCCCCAAATACTTTGTTGCTGTTTTTATACATGTTGCAAATTGGGTCTGTTCATGACACAGCCTCAACGGTAGAATGTTATAGTCACGTCAAATTATGCCGACTACGTGGTATTTTTTTTTTTTTTTTTGTATTTTTACGTAACTTTTTCTTATATCCTATTCTAGCAATGAAATTCTAAGATCACGCGTACCAAGTCACCGCTAACAGTTAGTTGAAGACATAAGCGACGGCCTCTCTACCTCTGACACACCGGCGTAGTATACCTACTGTGTACTTGTGAAATAAGTTGAATGGTAGACAAACATGAAAGATCTGAGTACCAGAAATACGACCATGACATTAAATTGTGGTTTGAAAATAATTACACATGGCCTAGTGTTGTGTTTAGTGGATTTTTTCAAGACATCTTGGTGGGTATGAAGTGATAGCTGTGAACCAAAGTAATCTGAAAACAGCTTGCTATTTTTTCTCGATTTTAGTTTTTAGTAAAACCCATAAAGAATCTAGTTCTCTCCTTCACTTCCGAAACAATGTATCCAAAAATTCTTTAATAACTTATAGTCATACGTAATACCCTAACATTACGACTATCGAGAAAAGCAGTAAATTTAGAAAAATTTGAATCTTCAATAGATGATTTAATCGATAACAAAGTCAAGCATGTCTTTCGATTGAGTATTTCATAAACTGGGTGATAAATACGTCGGAAATTATTTTGATAGAAATTTCCATTTTTAAGTTCCCCTAAAATTATCAGGATATGAAACGATCACTTGATTGTTATTTAAAATAATGGGATGAATTGGCGATTAAAGGAAAAATGAAGTAACGGTTAGGCATACGGGACTGGTATATTTAATTAAGGCGCTTTTTAAGGCGAAAATCATTCATTCGAAACAAAGTTTTGGAATATGTTCCATGTCCGACTTTTCCTTGTGAGTGTACTCAATTCTGGAAAGTTTTTCACAATGTTTTCATATTTTGTCTTTTCTCTCATAATAAAACGTGATCCCGACACTTACTTGAAATCATTTTTCAGCACAGGAACAAACTTTACTAGGCACGAATCTCGTTTAAGGATAATTTAAAACCAAATGTAAATACCATAGTCACCTGAAGATGGATCCACAGGGTCCGAAATGCATTGTGTAATACAATAAAAGTTGTATTCTAGTGACTGAAGGCTGTTTCTCATTCTACCTTTTGTCAGATATTCTACTGTTTCGCCTTGCACTTGTGACGTCATTTTTTCACTTATTTGTCCAACAGTTTCGTTAGCCAGTGCTAAAATTGGTTATGTCTGTACATGAAATTTATGGGCAGATTATGGGGACACAGACTGACTACAAGACAAACAAAGTCTGAACACTTAAAAAACATAAAACGTAAATGCGTATGGCATTGTTGGTCGGGGGATTCCGAAGGACTGTTCGAGCGCCTGCGTTACAAAGTTTCGATTTGGCGCGCATTGCGATTCTGTTGTGCCCGGAGTCCGAACCACGTGGCTGATATCAAACAAAACAACGAACCTGCACGTACGCGCCTTAACTCACTGATGTAATGTTACACAGACTCACACGCGCTCTCCGTCTGTCACCGTACGGTTAGTTTTAAAAATTTAGTGACGAGATGTGTTACTTATCCCAAAAAAGTATCCTATGTTCTTTTTAACGATGAACAGAATTTCCTTGTAAAATTTCATGAAGATCAGTTTAGCCGTGAAAGCGTAATAGACAGACAGAATTACGTTTCCTTTTATAATATTAGTATAAGTCTATTTTATACATCAGTCACTCGGGCTACATAGATCAATGATTACTTCTGTATCAGCTCTGTATGAACTGCTACTTCTAGCAGCACATTCATATTATTGGATTCTATAATATTAATTATGTCAATTAAATATTAGAGTCATTTTAACATTCTATATGTAATACTGTATAACCCTGTTTTGTGGTTCTTACGATTAGCAGCTGGGTTATTTCAATTCTCTCTCGTACACAGCAGCGCCGCCTGCAGGCAGCCGACCGAGGCACCACTCGCGTATACCTGATTGCCTATCACGTAGGGATCACTCTGTGCGACAGCAGGCACTCACTGGACGCGAGCATTCAACCCGTACCGCCATTCCGCACCACTCTATTTTGATGCACGAACATACAGCTTTCACGTCTCTGTCGTTCCAATTACTCATTTTAAAATAAATTTCATGTACAGAGATAACTTTTCGACAATTTTATTATGTAAGGGAACCCGGGGAAGAACGGGATACAAAGTTGAAAATATGTTTCAAAAACACAAAAGAGTATTTAAGAGAGCTGTAAATTTTTCTCTGAATACATTATAAAGTATTAATTACAAAATACAATAATATTGTGAGAAAACTAATGAACAATATTTTTTAAAAAACATAACTTGTACCACCCCTTTCTTCCCCGTGTACGGGGCAGAACAAATAATTATAAAAACGTATAAAACTAGTGGAAACGCACAAAAGTAGGAGTCTGCTCTATATTTATTTATTTTTAAATGACTATAAAGATTTAACTACAATTTTTATTTGTGTCACTTGCTTAAGCCTATTCACAAAATTCACACGTTAGGATAGAGTGGTCATTTTCTCTATCTGTTACCGCACAGGAACTGTGTGCCCATAGAACAAGCGATCCAGCCTCCAACTGACTCTGAATAAAATTCACCGCAGTATAGACAATCACAGTCAAAACACTCCTCAGAAACACTATCGTTAGTTTTGGATTCTCTCTTGAGCTCCTTCTTTATTCAATTTATCTTCAGACATATTCCTTTCTTTCATTATATTCTTAATTTTATTCTCTTTCTTAAATAACATTATCTTTGCTTTTTGTTATTTTGCAAAGTTCTTTCCCTCTTTTTTCTTAATAGTGACGCTTATCTCACTTTTTTTTTTTTTTTTTTTTTTTTTTGTATGGAGAATCTGTTAAAACACCGGTCTTCCATCTCTTCAGATTCGTCCTTTTCGTTGTTTCTTTAACTTTAGAAATAGGCATCATAACTTCAGGTGATACATGGATAGGCATTAGAATATCAGATGAAACATCCTGTTGTCAGCTATCATGCAAGAATACCCCACCCGTTTCTCCCCAGGGACACGATTTAAGTCACTCGAGAAAGATACATAAACAAACATTTAATTAACTACACCAAACTAAAGACAACTAAACGTACTTCAACGAAGTACTAACTTTATTTGCCATGTAAACAAGTATGTATAGTTAACCTTGGTTACAAAAACATCAGAAGTTAGAATCCAGGAGAAAAAAAAAATCACACGACGGCAACTTCACAGACTAACGCTAGACTAGCGCGGCTGCCGCAGCTGAGCAGCAACAGGTTGCTCTAGTTCTGCTTATTGCCTGCTTGACATCGTAAAGCACTGAACTTCATTCCGCCCCGGAACTCCGCTGTACGCCGGCTGCCCCTAGTACATACGAACATATACATAGAAGCCATTTAACAGAGACAGATATTGTCGCTGTGCTTGTTGTCTGCATAACACGTCCTCGGAGCGTCTCACACCTCTGATGTATTGAGCACTAGCCGACATCCGGTCTCCCAGAATATTACATGAGTAACGATATTACTTCACGGTGAACGGTGCCAAAGCTATGGAGCCAGAACATATTTTATAACTTGCTATGTAAGAAAATCCATACCTTCTTAAAACTGAAGATAAAAATATTGCATACTTATACAGGAGTAATATTTTGTTACACAGGATGCGTGTTACAAAATTAATGTGATACTAATCACAGGATTCATAAAGTTCGTTATCACTCTACTTGAAACTAGTGGTACAAAAATGCAGCAGGCATTTTTTAAATTGTTATCAAGCATGCGTACGGTATGTCATACAAATTAAGTTTCTCTTCTCGCTGAGATCTTGGAACAAAGTTAAACAAATTACCAGTCCTTGTGGGAGCAGAAGATGTTTTGGAAATAATCGCTTGGTGAGAACACTGGCAACTATATTTAAACGCGAAAAAACTGCAAGTCATTATTATAAGGAAAATGGTGACACCTTTTAGATCTGAATATGCATTTAAAAGCCCTGCCCTTACAACAGTATATTCCGCAAAAATACCCAGGGATAAGAATTGATAATAATTTGTTGTGGAATAAATATACTGAAAAGATAAATGGGAAAGCAAACCATATGATTCGATTTTTACGCCGCAATTTAAAACAACGTATAACGGAAGTGAAATCGATTACAAGCACTGTTGCGTCCTCACTTAGAGTACTGTTGTTCTGTATGGGCCCCCCATCAAAAGGGGTTAATGGAGGCACTGGAGAAGGCCCAAAGAAGAGTCGCCCGATGCGTGAAACGTTTATATAGCTGGAGGGAAAGATCTCCGATTGACCCATGTAAACGGGCGGACTCCAGGACGCATGGAATACATCACAATCCCGTTCCTGTGATCACCTATAGAATTACTAACGTAATGCATGTTCAGAGGCGAGCAGTAGATAACAGGAAGGCCGCCATGTTTAGCTGATTCCAACACAACTATCTTAATAACGTCCACACTGCTTAAAATGATACACGTCATAATTTTCGTCAATGCCAACATAATGCTACGAGCATTTCGTATGAGTATTAGACCTGGTGACAGGGTTACTTTTGGCTGCGCAATTCGCCCTATCCTAACACTTAGTCTAACCCGGTGGTCGTACCGGGTACAGGGGACCTACAATTTAACGTGGAATGTGAACCTCGGAAGCGTTCTGGCGAACTTCACACCAAGTTGTGCCTGAGGTGAAGGTGGGGTTGAGGGACTCTGAAAATCCCCGCGGAGACCTGCGTTGGACCCAGCGATGTCCAGTCAGATGCCTTAACCGCCGAGCCACAATAACAGTGCAGTGTGCAGTCATTGGTCGGGTCTGCTCTGACCACAACCCTCTTCATTGTCCATTATCTTCCCGTCCGGCTGTTTGTTATCAACTAAGTCCAGACTTTCCATTGTCTTTTATTTGATTCTATGCGCTGCCCCACTGTTCTCTGGCCTTCGTCTGGGTTATTCCCCTTGTATTTCCATTTCATATATGCGTGTTGGTATGCTATCCTAGAGCATTTGTAAGTATTCCAGATATCATTTTCAACAGCACAGCAGTACCTGCTGGCGTAAATTATGATCCACAACATCACCAATATCTTATCCGACATTATCATCACCATAATCGTTATCTACAGCACCATCCGCCGTCGTCGTCATCATCATCATCATCATCGTAACCATCGCTACCACCATCACCGTCAGCACCAAAACCGTGTAATGTGAAGTAAGCCAGAGCTCTTCCGTGGTTCTGTTTCGACGTTAAACACGTAGGTCCCTGTTTCACGGCAGAATTACCAGGCTAGGATAGTCTAGCCGCGACAGAGGCGCCTGCTGCCGAGCTGCCCTCCGCGTTGTTATTAATAGCATCGCCATCAGCAGCACCCTCACCCTCACCATCCTCATTGTCGTCATCTTCTTATTCCAGCTGACCGGATAGGACATTTTTGAACGATGTACGTACATTTCTTTCCGTCTTAATAACTTTCTTGCGTATACAAGCCCCTATCTGTTTGGTTAATGGTGGCAATAGGTCTTATTTGCTCCAACCATATCTTTCCATAACGACCAACTCGTATTCTCTGAATATCCCTGTCCTTGGTACTCGAGAGTCACTCACATTGCAAAACTACTTTAACATTGATTTGCTTCATCTTCTACCCTATCTTCATTTACATATTTATCTACACGTGTATCTTTTTTTTAATTAGGGAATAACAACCAGTCGACATCGGTGCCGTTAGAGTCGTGAGAGCATTGTGGGCGAGGAAAAATGGAAGACAGTCGGCCTTGTGTTCAACCCAACGTTCACCTCCAGCGATTTCGGCAAAAGACGCGGATCCTCAACGTGGTTTCTGATCAGGGAATTGAACCAATGTCCTTTTCAATGCCGTCACAGGTTCTGATCTTTTCAATTAGCGCACAGGTGACTTCAGAATCTTCATTTAATAAGCTTCTGTTTCACTTTTCATTTGTTGATTACAAAACTTTATAAAAACATTATCACAACTCGAATTGTAACATACAAATTGCGTCACTAGCAAATTTGACCTAAATTTCCGTACACTGTAAAAGTTGGAGCCAATCATCTTAAGTTTCTTCACAGACTTGGCGCTTACCGTTTACTGAACTGTCACTGTTAACATTTCCGTTCCTATTCGCGACCTATCTTGTCACGGAGCACGCGGCACTTGCTGACGTCACACGGCCCTGTATTTCGGTCTGTTTTGAAGATATATCTGCTCGGCGGGCGCTGACACGTTTATATCGGAAGCTGTCCCCTGGAACGCGCCGCCCGGCTGTATCCTTGGGTGTGCGCCAGAGAGTTCGCACTTGCTGAGTCTGACCGCTGCCTTCTCGCCAGGAGTATTTCGGACCTGCGTGGGAGGAACTCGCAGATTTTCGACCTATAATTGGAACCGAAGATCGTAGCCTGGAAAACGCAGCCTCTGTACGTTACGAGCTACTGCTGGCGTGTATTCTTGAGGTCGGCCCACATTCACCCCTTTTTACACATGTAAGCTATCAGCTCGGAATTTGTAGTAATTTTATACTATGTAAATAAAATTAACGTTCTGCTGGATATAATGTTGCTTTTATTTTTAACACCACTATTACTATAACATACAAGCTGCTTCGGCTTGTGTACAGCGAGACTGCCTGCTCTGGCAGGTCACAGCCGTCCGCTATCCACAACACACAGACACACACTCTCCGTCCGTCCCAACCCCTGAGCCTTTATAAAAAAACAAAACAGCAGACCAAATGAACAACTGCTGTCTAACAGATGGCTCGTCAGGGTCACGGATTTATACTAATATAAAAGCACTAAGCTACCCATGATTTCTACACAAACTACAAACCGTGGAAACCCTACATTAAATACAAATTAAGTAACTAACTTTTAATACAGAACTTAAGCCTAATAACACACTCATGAAATTATTCATAAAAAATAATAATAAAAATGGCTTGGGGAGTTAATGATGATGTCACAACGTCCACCGTGAGGAACAGCGCCGCCTGTCATCTCAACACGACTACTTCTCGATCCTCGCATTCGGGAGGACGCGGGTTCGAATCCCCGTCGGGGCATCCAGATTTGGGTTTTCCATCGTTTCCCCAAATCACTCCAGGCAAATGTCGAGATAGTTCCCTCAAAAGGTCATGGCCAAATTCCTTCCCGTTTCTTGTCTCCAATCCCATCCCGCCTCTAATGACCCCGTCGTCGACGAGGCGTCAAGCCGTAATTAAAAAATATACTTCTTGGTTTGTTCTACCGTCAGTCCACCACATGTTCCTTCAGCTAAAATTGCACCACTGACTATCTGGTTCTACTAAAACTGACTAAAGGAAATATTTAAGTGAAATGCTTGCGTAAAGATTAATCTACTGTACGTTTCTTAACACTTTTAGACAAGGTAGTGCATTGAGGTAATGTAGACAAATTTACTGGATACAACATGTAGGCCTACCTCAGAAATATTTTGATAATTAACTCGTAAATATGCCTAGTTCGAGTCCTTTTCTTGTATTCTAGAGAAGAAAATAGGAAAAACGGGTCGCTACCGAGGTATTCTGAGTAGTTCAAAAGTTAATTATCTCTTCATGATCTATGAATTGGGTTGCTCCCTAGACTGCAAAATGCCCTGTGGCTCGGCTGCGAGAGAAAAGAGCGTAGCTCGTGCTGTCGTCAGTCTTTAGACTGGTTTGATGCAATCCTCCATAACCTCTTCATTTCTACATATCCCTTACAACCCACGTGCTCAATTATCTGCTTCATATATTCTAATCTCAGTCTTCCTCTACAGTTCTTACCTTCGACTGTTCCCTCCACTAACAATTTAAGCAATTCAGCATATCTCAAAATACTATGACCTACCAGCCTTTCTCTTCTTCTGTAAGCTTCTTCCACAAACTTCTCTCCTCACCCATCATTTCCAAGACTCGATCATTTCGTACTTTGTCTGTCCACTTAATTTTCAGAATTCTTCTGCAGCACCACATTTGAAATGCTTCAATTTTTTTTTTCATTCTAGTATTCCTAAATCCATGCTTCGCTACCATAAGGTGCTATGCTCTACATACAGAGTTTTAAAAAGTTCTTTCTAAGTCCTAGATCAATGTTTGAAACTAAAAGGTTTCTCTTTTTCATGCAGGTTCTTTTTGCTAGTGCTATTCTGCTTTTAACTTCATCCCTTCTTCGGCCATCGGTTGTAATTTTGCTTCCCAAGTAGCAAAATTGACTTACTTCTCCTGTTGCATCCCATCGTATTTTTATATTTTATCTACTGTGATTGGTATCGTTTCTGCTACATTCCATCAATTTTGCCTTGTTTTGATTTATATTCAGTCCAAAATGTTCCTTCAGGAATCATTCCTTACACCAGGTACCTTCATAGGAGGCAGTTGTATCACTACTGTAGCCCTGACAGGAACGAGCTGTGTGGATTACGCTGGCTTTATGGTTTCAAGGATTGCGCGCTGACAGTCCCAGGCAGATATTTTTAACACTGGAGGTTACTTTAAGATGTGGTTACCGGAATAGCCTTATGCCAGGTGGCTTTGGTGTACTGCTAGGAGCTGGTATAGCACCTTCTTGTTTTTCTTACCGTGCTACACTTTAAACCCAGAATAAATACAGCCAATATTACCTTCACCCGACTGTACATGACTACTCCACGCAGGTGTGTTGTTCACATGTGCGAAGTGTATCTGCCTCTATTTGCCTTGAAGTCTCCTTCCGGCCGGCTAGGCTTATGTTGAAAGTGGTTGAGCCAGGAGCTGTTCCTGCTTCTTGCTCATCTCGTATCAACCAAAACAGCGCCTCGTGTTCTTTCAGTATCACAGTTTCACTTTTGTTAAATTATCCCCTTGAAGTTACGTAAGAACAGAGACATTCACGGTATATGGTCCTGAGAAGTCCACCGCGGAATTGTGTTGTAACAAAATTCTATTTCGATGGTCTCCTCGAGGTTCTTTCTCAAATGCCACTCCTGCTGGCACATCTGACAGGTGCCTGGTGTGAAGAACTGAAACCTGAAGAAGTCAGCAGAGTCGAAACACCTAGAAACACTAATCATAAGAACATTAAATGTTATTGTTTGATACATTATGACCCCACTGGGTAAACTATCATGTCTTCGGAAGTGACAGATGCTTATCCGTTATGCGTATCGAATTTGATCCCAAAATGTGAATAATCAAAGCGATAATTAAAATTTTACACCATATCGATATTTACTTAAAACGTTTTTTTTATTTTTAATAGATCTTTTCTTCCGACACTTGCAAGATATTTCACAGGAAAATGGTTGTCAGCAGTGCTGCGAATTACCAGCTGTATAACACTGACAGCTTCCACTTTCCCCTCTCATAGTGCTCCAGTGAACAAAATGAACTTAGAGAGCGGCGCGACAGCGCTCATAGTGCAGATGACAGCGTGGAGCTGCCGTCACCGCCTTGCACCGTGTCCCTCCACCCTCCCTTGTAAGCGTCAATCTAGAACAACATGTTTCCTATGAGAGTTGATTTCATTCTGTTACTGTATCTTCAAACAGAACAGTCTGCAACGCAGACCATCACAGCAGACTAACGCTTTATATCAGGGGTGGGCAACCCAAATGAACTTGCGGGCCACTTTGGGAATGCGTCATAACTCCGCGGGCTGCATATAAAGTTAATATTCGCGCAAAAATATTATTTTAAAACAAAGTTAATTTTTTCTCATAATTTCGACAGTTGATTTTTGTATATATCGATGCACAAATAATGTATTTTTTAAAAATATTGGTTTTCACTACTTTGGCCTTTACAAAATAAATATATTTTGTAAAAAGTGTGATGAATCTCGCGGGCAGGGAAAATGTTCAACGCGGGCCGCGGGGTGGCCACCCCTGCTTTAGAATAACGTCGCAAAAGATAATCCCACAGCAGCTAACACAGCTACAGTCTTTGTGTTAGATTTGTTTTTTTGATAGTTTTAGACGAAGCTTCCTCTGACACTTCAATCTACTTTCAAGATTTGGTTCTCCAGAAGCCGTATTACCATTTTCTTTCCTCCTTGAACGGTCAAAGTGGCTAGCCGAACCCGAGTATTGTAGTCTTGTCCCCCTAAACTTTGTTTTTAAGATATTACAGGCAGGACCGAGCAGTTAAGACCGTCTGGCTGTGATGTGTATACAACAAACAGCGAGTACAGATGGGAAGGCCTTGTTTTGGAAACCTCGGCTGGGATTTTCAAAGGCATTTAACCCGGCCTTCCCCTCTGGAACAGTGACTGTGCACTGTGAACCAAGGCAGAACGCTTCCTGGTTCAGATTCCACGTTAACCTGGGATACATTCCACTTTCCTATTTGTGAAACTCATGTATGAGCATGTATTTCGAAACTGCATATTGGTGCACACAAGTCATGAAGATCTGTGAAAACAGAATGTATGATCTGTCGAGAGAGTAGGGAATTGCGCTGTGAGCTGTTTACATCCAACTTCGGTCATACAGTTGTATTCGATACAGTAAACATCTTTTTTTTAAAATGGCATTTGGCAACGGAGGCCATACAGCCAGCTCAAGGTAATTATAATTGCTTTCAGTGTATGGACGCCACAGGACGGACAGGACATTCACACAGACACACAACACTTAAACATCCATGCCCGCGGCCGGATTCGAACCGGCGGCCTTCGGCACGCGGAGCTAACACTCTAGCCCCTACGCTACCGTGGCCGGCCAGTAAACATCTGATTTCAGTGTTTATATAATTTCTAGAAGGAAAAAGTCATCTGTGGAGAAATATATTTGTCCATTATAATACATTTAATATTGAAAAATTGGTTTTGTGACAGATATGGCGCAATAAGCGGTCTAGCTTGAGTGAACAGCTGGCTGCTATGGAGAAGAAGAAATATGGACTACATTCCCAAAGTTGATTTCGAGGTAGCAGTTGCAGATGAAACCCTTACCCATTGAACGTAGTAGGCCAAGCAATGAAATCCAAAAACAGCTGGACAGTAAGGGGAGAGAGGCTGACATAATGTGATAGATCACGCACCCATGTGGCTGCGAAACTATGGTCATTGCAAGTATACAGACTGTAAAGGAAAATCCTATATAGCATGGCTGAGGAGCAGCGCAACAAGGAGAGAAACTGCTTCATCAAGTTTCGTAACAAACAGAATAAATGGAAAATGAATTAGTGTTATTTATGATGAAAGAGTACTGTAGTAAATAGAAATTATAATTATGTCATATAAATATACTCAGTTGTGCTAATATATGCATATATCTTATTGTATATTTTCCAAATGTTGCATCATGCATATCTAAACTGGTATCACAAGATGTTAGCCATTATTGCCTGCTGTTCCAAACATGGCACAAAACCCTTAAATCAAAAATAATTCACCCGGCACACGATTTATTGATTGTTAAGTTTTTTTGATGAAATCGCAACATTGGACTTAACAAGTGACTTTTTTTCACAAAAAAAAAAAATATATATGCAGTAAGGGGTTAAGCGGTAGGTTCCCTGTACCCAGTAGGATCACCGAGTTAGTTTAGATAACCCAGTCACCTGCGGCCGAACAGTTCTTCAGGATCTCCCGGCCTGCAGTGCAATACGATGAGTTGATTTGTGCACAATCAGACCAAGCACTTTCGGTAATCTGGCCTCGCATTCGGGAGGACGCGGGTTCGAATCCCCGTCCGGGCATCCAGATTTGGGTTTTCCATGGTTTCCCAAAATCACAACAGGTAAATGCGGGGTTGCTTCCTTAAAAAAGGCCATGGCCGAATTCCTTCCCGTTCCTTGTAACCAGGTCCATCCCGCCTCTAATGACCTTAGCCGTCGACGAGGCGTTAAGCAATAATAGTGTTGCCCAAATGCAAGAATAAGACGAGACTTGGCCAGTCTTGGTCTTGGTCTTGCATCAATACACCTGGTCTAGGTCTTGGTCTTGCAAAAATGCAAGACCAAGACCAAGACTGCAATACCAAGACCGATTTTGGGCAACACTAGTGTTGCCCAAATGCAAGAACAAGACGAGACTTGGCCAGTCTTGGTCTTGGTCTTGCATCAATACACCTGGTCTTGGTCTTGGTCTTGCAAAAATGCAAGACCAAGACCAAGACTACAAGACCAAGACCGATTTTGGGCAACACTAAGCAATAATAATAATAATAAAACAAAACTTTGGGCGACCCCACACTGTACAACGCACCGCGCCACCGCGTACAGGCATTCATCAGGGAGAGCAGCCTCATAAACTACACACTTCACAAACAAACGCTGAACATAGTTACACGTTCCACAGACAGAGGGCAACACTTGAATTTCCTTACTAGTACCTGGTAACAGGTATAAATACATGGTGTCAGCAAGTGCATGCCGACCAGGACAGCGAAGTCAGCAGACCTCAGAATGTTGAGACGCAGGGTACGGGGTCTCAATTACGCGACCTAATAAAGGGAAAAAGAAGGCTGTTTGCCGATGATGTAATTATCGATCGTGAAATAAAAACACAGGACGACTGCGCATTGTTAGAAGCCGATGATATGAAAGTAATCACTTCGTGCGAACACTGACAGCTGGAGTTAAACGCTAAAAAATTCTGTCTTTCATATAAGTAAAAAGCTCTGAATATGTCTACAATTATTGGCACTGTCCTTAGTACAGTAGATTCTGCTCAATACCTCAGGGTAGCAATTCGTAATTTAAAACAGTGTGTACCAGGGTTAAATCGGTTGCATAGAAAGCACTGGTGCTACCTAGTGTTGCAAATTGAAAAAAAAAAACTTTTTTTTTAAGATTTGTGAAAAAAATATGAAAAAAACCTAGCACCCTGGCTTTTTTTCTAATTTTTTTTTTTTTCAGAAACAATATACTGTATTTGATAAATTATAGTTTTATTTACGGAAGTTACATTTTACATGTGTGTTTTAAATCTTACTAAATCATTTAATGTCTTCCATAATGATTCATAAATGTATCTATAAGGTAACATAATTTTTTTTCCATCCTCTTGGTCAGCACCACAATCACTAGTATCAGTAATACCAAAACTAGTGCGGTCGGAGTCGGAATTTTCTGTTTCTTCTTCTGTCTCCTCTAGATCCATAACTTAAGAAGTAATTACATTTTCTTTTACTGGTTTTATTGTACACAAAAGATTTTGAGATTGCAATTTTAAATCGTGAGCAAAGTACGCACTGTGCATGAAGACAGCGCCGATAGTTCCATATTACGGCCTTTTAAGTTTGAATTTAAATCTATTGTAATAGTCTCTTTAGGTGGGGGTGGCTCTACCTTTTAGACACCCTGTATGGCGTCAGCAATTGAAACTTTTCTATCTTTCTCTATCAATATATCAATATTAAGCCTCGCACATGACATGCCTCAGGGGTTACAAGAATATGAAAGATGGGTAACAAAAGACATGAATTTATTATACAAATTAAAAGACATCCAACTTTGACATGTGAAGTTACGGATGGTTAGCTCAGTTGAATATTTTAAACAAGTATCCAGCTAATCAGGGTAGCTTCTCAGGGGTATTTTCCGGGCTCTTGATATGTTGCACTAAGTCTCACTTTTATAGGCACATTACCGTGTCCGCGCACTGTTCACTGCCGGCGACGGGAAATGAACCTCAGGCCCACAGAGGATGGCGGTGGTCTCGCAGTCCCTCCTCTCACCTCGACATACAGTCCAGAAGTGTCTCGTCTCCACTCCACCTCCGAGCAGCATTCCATGTAACAGCATACAAGAACATCCGAGTGGCGGGTCACTATTGTCTGTAGGTTGGCTGTCCCTGTTGTTATTCGCAACAGCGCAGCGGGTGGCTTTACGAACCGGCTCGCGGCTTCCGCACGCCGAAAAATAGCCCTCGCTTTATCTGTCCACACTGCGTCGCTTTGGAAACGTGACTTATTACAGCTTGCCGACCAACCCACCTAAATTTAAATTCCATGGAATTTAAATTTGCTTATAAAGTCTTCTCTGCAACTTTGTTCACAGTTCAGTTCCTGCCCTCTTGATAGCAATACCCTTGATTTACAAAGCCATAAAACCCTGCAAACTTACAATTTCATAAGATATTTACAACCTTCACCCATTTTCAATCAAAATTCCCCTGCGGAAATGTCATGTGAGGACACGTTAAAGGCGCCAAACTGTGAATGTTTACAATACAACTCGCTTCGTGTGCAAAACTCCCCAATGCATCAGCCATCCAAAGTGTACCATCCACATAACAGCAGGGTCCAGCCTTAATCTATCATTATACATTATACACACAACATAAAAAAATATACAACACTAAAATAAAAAAAAACAATGGTTCACAGTACTTATGATAGTGTGTCATAAGCACTCACTATAGATTAACAATGGAATGTCTTTAAGCGTTACAGGTCCATCAAAAATAAGAAACTATGAACATTTTTACGTGAGGTTGTCCCTCCACAACTCTTCCACTACACAGCTGAAGTCTTTCAGTACCTATTGTTCTTAACCTATAATCTATGCATTTTCTACTAATTCCAGAATATCAATTGAGAAACTAGAACTCTGAGGAATCGTTATGATCTTAAAATTTCCAAAATATAAATCTCCCAATACAGGATAAAAGATAACCCTCCATAATTCACATACACCTTCACACATAATACAATTACAGATAAAAACACGTGGCAATATCAATCAGTGCCACTCAATAATCACATAAAATCTAAACTTAATGATCCAGATTCTTACAATATAATTACATCAGATTAGAGGGGAATAACATTAATCAATGTCCTCTAATATATATTAAAGCGTAAAATAACAAAACTCATGCTATGAAAACAATTACTCTCAAGACAGATGATGCACCAATCACAACATTTGTAACCTCGAATCTAACAGCATTTGCTTACACGCCTCATCAAATGAGAATGGAACACTATTCAAAACAAAACTGCAGACAAGCGTCACTACGCGATGGTAAGTTGCTTCTTCGCAAACAACGGTCATCTCACCCCGTTCATTCACCCAGAACAAAGTCAAGGACACTCACCTGCCGGGCTCCAGCTCCACTCAAGAGACTAGGGGATTAGTCTACCTGCTGGTTCCCCTATTCCGAGAATTCATACAAACACTGCTGACCCCCCTGCTGTCAGGGACAACATCCGCCCCAGCTGATATTCACAGATTCGCAACAAGCCACTTTCTCCTGTTTCTTCTTGGCATTCCAAATCCTCAGTAACCTATCTAACCCCTTGTCACTGCTATAATTTTGCTTGTTTTAACATTACGCTACCTCAGTATATCACCAGTCCTTTTTGAACCGAACATACTGGAGAAACAATATTAAGTGCGTGTAGTGGGACATTTTACTCATCTATGCGGCCTTTCATATTTTTCTTTACATCTTCGCGGGCGTAATTACCAGAACTTCAGGAACATAAGATAATTATGAATTTTAACAATTGATTGCTTCCTTTTCTTAGTTTACCGGTCACTGTTCTGCGAGAGGCTGTTCTTTATTTAATTAAAGAAACAATCCACTTCTGCCGCTTTTTGGCTATTCCAGGGATTGAGCTGCCCAGCTTAATGAGGTGGACTTATTTGCCACATTAGAAGACAGCTGTAGACACTCAGTTCCCACTTCAGCCTATCTGCACATAACACATCTGCGCCTTTCTGACGCCGTACCTCTCTCCGACACACTACGTAAACAAAAAGGAAGTTCTCTTTTCATTGAAAAGACCATCTTATGTGTATTGGTTACTCCCGCGAGCAACATTTCGTTCACAACCTTATCGTCATATTTAATTCTGAATTTGGCCGCTAGATTATTCTCTTTCATGCAGATGAACACTTTTGATTTTCATTCCCACGCCACTTGAAGCGCATTATTTATAAGCGAGGTTATTTCACAGGATGTAGCGTCTTCGTAGCCTATCAAGACATTACTTCTTCTTTATCCCAACTTTTATATTCCGATCTTTTTTTCTCAGTATTTAACAGCGGTAGCGAAGTCAGTCAGGTCAGCAAAACTTACGTGAACTCTCATTACTTCTTCATCAGAACTCACGCATTTCATCTTGAATGTGTGTACACGATTTTCTTACAAAAACTACCGTTTACAGAATAGACTATTGTACTTAAATCCACTATACTACCTGCTTAAGTCTTAATTAAGGGTCATATTTACAACCAATACAAACAACAAGGTATCTTTAAACTCACATCAGTGTCAATTCCATCGAGAAAGCATAATAAGTCTGCTGGTTATGAGTTGACTTTAATCGCCTGGAAACGATTTTCACACCATCGTTCCCTCTCAACCTCAGAAGGGCGAAATCACGGCATTGAGCTCTTATTTTTCCAACCTTGAAATGAAAATACTTCACGCTTATGTTGCGGCATGCTGCTTTTTGAACATGCGTCGTCATGGAACGCATTCCGTGAAAACCATTCATCTTCGGCACCTGTGCCGAAATCTTTTCATTCAGTGGAACACCGGGCAGACCCCTACCGTGAAATATCTGTTCATACAAGACACACTTAGATTTTCGGCCATCTGACAGGTCTAGTATAGAAATCCCAATCACTGAACATGTCTTTGCTGTTTGAATGAAGTGAATGTACTGCAAGTCCATACGTTCACTTCCTACAAGCGTCACCTTCGGCGCCTTGACATATCTTAGGGCACATGCTTGCAAGACATTCTCTTTCTGATCCCCTAGGATATGCAGTTCATTTACAACTTGTCTGGAAAAACTCTTCTGCGTCTCACCGAGACTTTTGCATTCTTCTTTACACTCGGCGATACTCTGGCGAACCTCACTGATCTGCCCTCCGATATGATTCATCCTTGTTTCAGTGCTTGCTTGTACATCAGCGACTCGCAGTTCCAATTGGTTTGTTCGCGCTTCCGTCCGTTGCTTCCATTCCAACATCTCTCTTTGCATCTGTGTTGACTGCTCGTTAACGCGATTCACGGCGCTGGACATTCTGATTTGTTCTTCCTGCATCGTTTTCAATATTTTCTTGACTCCCCTGAGTCCTTCAGACACGGTATTCCTTATGTCACCAACCTCCTCTTTTATGAGTACTGCAATTTCTTCTGTGACTTCGGACTTTAGCCGGTCTTGTCCGCTCTTTATCTCCGACATCATCGCGAACAAACGGTCAAATTTGTCGGCTTCGCTCAGTGGATTTTTGGCTTGACTCCGGCTGTTGAGCAACCATTTCTCCAGAAAAAGACATGGTACTTTCATCCCCTTTTCTCGTTACGCCCAAGATGTGCGAAACGGGCATCGCTTCTTCGCAATTTGAAGTGCCGTCTTTGAATTCCATGTTAACTTATGTGTTATCTCCCATCAATTGAGAACACATGAGACTTGCAACGCTGATCTGTCTGACATTAATTTTACTTCCACAACAGGACAACAACCACATCATAAAATCTCCAATAAATACCGTCAAACAATAAAACATCAACAAACCATCAATTAGCATAAGACACATATACCAATTACAACGCTGGTTGGACCGCCAGGCATGAAAAACTCAACTCACAGAACAGGAAAGCACTATCAAAATCCAATTGTCTAAGCACCGAAACAAATGCGAACATCAACAAATATCTTAAAACCCACATATATCAGCTATCACATTTTTTTTTCTGACCACCAGACATCCTTAACTCCAATTCTACAGCAGTATAACTCAATGAACATGACATTTTCCAAATAATGTCAACTACTGGAATGAAAATCAACATAGGTCACATCAGTGTAACATGGACATACATTCTATCTCTCTATTCCAACACCTCTGCTCTTACAGTCAAATTTCACAACAAAACCATTACCATAAAAAAAAATACATAAAGTGTGTGAAAACAACCGATAACCAGCTCTGCAGTGTATCACACAAGTACTTGCAATAATTCATCAATCGACTTCCACACTCGGACAACACAATGAACATGACATATTTCAATACACATCAACCAACAGTTCTTCAATGTATGACACATGTACAGCCTGTAACTGCGTCCTTATCGCCCTTACAAATCCTAGCTGTTACAATATACAAACATTACACATGACATAAATAATTATTGTACATGCTGGATTGCTGCTGTTACAGCCACACCGGAAAATGCTGAAAACACAGAGAGTTCTACTCACTATTACGACTTGTTTGCAACATATCAAAACAATCGGGCCGCAGGTTGGCGCGCCATATGTAATATTCTCTTTAGGTGGGGGTGGCTCTACCTTTTAGACACCCTGTATGGCGTCAGCAATTGAAACTTTTCTATCTTTCTCTATCAATATATCAATATTAAGCCTCGCACATGACATGCCTCAGGGGTTACAAGAATATGAAAGATGGGTAACAAAAGACATGAATTTATTATACAAATTAAAAGACATCCAATTTTGACATGTGAAGTTTTACGGATGGTTAGCTCAGTTGAATATTTTAAACAAGTATCCAGCTAATCAGGGTAGCTTCTCAGGGGTATTTTCCGGGCTCTTGATATGTTGCACTAAGTCTCACTTTTATAGGCACATTACCGTGTCCGCGCACTGCTCACTGCCGGCGACGGGAAATGAACCTCAGGCCCACAGAGGATGGCGGTGGTCTCGCAGTCCCTCTTCACACCTCGACATACAGTCCAGAAGTGTCTCGTCTCCACTCCACCTCCGAGCAGCATTCCATGTAACAGCATACAAGAACATCCGAGTGGCGGGTCACTATTGTCTGTAGGTTGGCTGTCCCTGTTGTTATTCGCAACAGCGCAGCGGGTGGCTTTACGAACCGGCTCGCGGCTTCCGCACGCCGAAAAATAGCCCTCGCTTTATCTGTCCACACTGCGTCGCTTTGGAAACGTGACTTATTACACTATTATCTTACAAAATAGGAGCTTCATTTCTTTTCAATCGTTGGTTTATGCCAACAGTTGCAAGGAAATGATTCATAATAACTGACAATTTAATGACTCAGTATCACTATATGCTGCGAGTTTAACAAGTATACGAACATAAGGAAAGCACAATAAGTAATAAAAAGAGACAAAAAACCGCTGATAAATTTAAAGTTCCTAATTTTTTTCAAAAGATTCGTAGGTCTACAGATAAATTTGTAGGGCTGGCAGCACTAGTTCAAATAATGAGTATCAATCCAAACAACGGGGATTCCTTCTAGTGCAACCTAGCCTATTCAGGAAATCCCCGTTCGTAAAAGAATACTTCAGTCAATGTTGCCAATATTTTTTTTTTTTATTGAACCGGAAAAATATAGTAGATTTAAATTAAGATAAGTTCTTGGTATAAACTCTGTCATATTAAACGATAAATGCCTTAAAAATATGAAATTTAGTAGTTATATTAAAAAAAAACATATTCCAGAAAAAAAAACATTTATTTTTCACAGTTTTTTTTCATGTTTTTTTTCAAGTCAGAAAAAAAACGTTTTTTTTTACGACACTAGTGCTACCTCACTTAAAATATTGTTTTTCTGTTTGGGTCCCCATGAAAGCGGGTAAGTAGAGGCACTGGAGAAGTTCCAAAGAAAAGCCGCCCGATCCGTGATAGTTATATATAGTTGGAGGGAAAGCGTAAGTGCGATGTTGGAGGAAGCAGGATGGGAAGACCTGGAACACCGAAGCTGTTGCTCTTGGCAGATCTGAATGGAAAAATTCGCTACAGACTATTTCAGGACGTCAGCATACACATATTTCTACCAGCAAAATTGATAACTAGGAATAACCGAGAAAATAAGAGAAATCAGTTCCACATCCGATACATTTCTTTACTCCTTTTTCCACAGTGATTAGGGATGAAACAGGAAGGCTCTATCGGGCGAGAACACTTAAAACCGACAGGAATAGGTCTCCAGGAACAGCTTCGGACATCCTGTTCCGGATTTTCCATGGTTTTCCCAGATCGCTCCAGGCGAATGCCGGGATGTTCCTCAAAATAACCGATGCCACATCCCGTATGTACGAGATTACACTTCACGATAAGTGCAACCACACACTATCGGTGAATCGAATGATAGTAATAATAGTACCTGCTATCATCGTTCTTATTGGATTCGTACTACAGTTCAGAATATTTCTTTTTAAGTCATTTTATTTATTGACATTTGTTACACAAAGTTTATTTAATTCTCAATTAAAAGTAGTAAAACAGTTATTTGGTTTTTGTTTAGAGAGAAAATCAACAGAACTGAATAAAATTCAATGTGTTGCTTTTTCATTATTTTTTTCTTTCAAATTGTGCAGTGTAGAATTATTATCTCATTGGGAATCGAATTTGAATGAATAACGCGAAAATAAAAATATGATATCCCTGGAATTTTTAAATATGCAAGAAAACACTTAAATCTCAATTGAAATTACGAGGAAAAAGCAAAGCGACGCAACGAAGAGCAGCGTAAGAGAGTGGTTGTTATCTTAGAGGGTGAGTATTGCAACTGAGAAGATAAGGTACGAGCGACTCGAGTTAAATGGTGAACTGGTTAGTGATGAATCTTCTGTCAGCACAATAGTGACGCGCATAAAATTTCAGAGATACCAAAACATTTGAACCGTTGTGTTTACATCCATACTTGAAAGTTAATACATAACCGCGTCTGAAGTATACTGCGCAGATAGAAACTTCTCCTTACAGAAGTATTCTGCGAGTGGACCAGTTCCAGCTTCACGTGGAATTGCCTCTACACCTTCTTTGGTCAGCCTTCGCTTCGCGTGCCTATTGGCCTGTCCCCGTTGGGCCATCCAGATTGGGTTTTCCATGGTTTCCCCTAAATCGCTGCATGCGAATGTCGGGATGCTTCCTTCAGAAGGCCATGGTCTGTGTTAGTTTACCACTTCCCGGGACTGCGTGTCTTCACGGACCTTCTCTTCACTTGCCCCTATACTTCACTATTGTTTCGCTCAGACATTATTTTTATCTTTTACGTTACTATCTTAATTATTATTAACATCAACTACAAACACCAGGAAGTTACGCATTCCAGTCCTAACCCCATGTGAATAGCCGTTATTAAGGAGGTTCACATTGTGTCTTAAGAGGAATGTCAATTGTTAGTCGAATTGAAGCCCTCATAAAGGCGTTCAGAAAAGGCCTGAACTGTAAAGTTCATTGTTTGTGAATACTGTAGCAACTCGACAGTATGTCTGCACCACGCTGGTCGGGGAGGTGCAAGGGACCCAGTGAGCTGCCCGACGACTGCCGCAAATTATACAGGAACCCAGACACATGGCTGACAGATACAAGCTGTCCCGGGATCACCAGTCTATCGCTGAAGCGAGTGAGCTTCACATAAGTAAGGGACTCTAACAGGTCACGGCACTCGTAGTTAAAATTGATCCCGGAATGTGATATGTGTCATATATTGTTAATTAGCACCGTAGCACCCACGCACGGGTGGCAATGTTCCTGCACTCACACCTTCCATTGTCATCATCCACCACCCCTGCCGTTTGCGGATTCCAGCTTTAAACTCCTCAGTGTTTTTAATAAACTGTTCATTATACCCCTCAGTAATTTATTCCAGTCACGACGGACGATTAGCTTTATTTATTGGGGACTTACAGCTCGTCGACTGCAGTGTCTGCAGCGACAAAGACAGTGGTCACTGGTCACATTCATAATGAAGAGAACCATAAGAACAATAGTCTAAAGCAGTGGTCCGCAACCGCAGTGTGCCGCGACACACTGGTGTGCCGCGACAAGGTGTGTCGCGAAATTTTACGCATTGTAAGGAATTAACTGTCAAGTTTTTTACCAATTAATGTTTTAATTTCATGTGCCGCGAATTGTTACGTATTGTCGTATTCTAAGAAATTAAATGTTATGTATTTACTCGCATTTACTGTTAGCTTTGTTTATTCATCTGTGAAGTACAGGGCGTTCGCCGGAAAACGCTACCCTCCCAGTCTGTTGCCGTCGGCAACTTGCTCGGTCAGTCGTGCCAGCAGTTTCCGCCACACGGCGCCGTGAATCACCGCACTGTTTAACACCTCCGCTGCCCCAACAGTGCAGTGCAGTGACCCTTACATTGTTAAGAACGGTTTCTTTGCATTGTAGATAGTTTGTGACTTCAGTCTCTTATTAATCAGTGTTGTGAATAAACGTTTCTTTGCGGTTTGGCTGGTTTGGGGCTTCATACTCTTATTAATCTGTACCGTGTTTGAGTGTGAGTAAAATTATGGTACGTTACAGTTTGCAACAAAGAATATTTCTCTACGATACGTATATGAAGAAGAAGTCGTTTAAAAAGTGTCGCAGTAAATTTCGTCGCGAATTTCCTGGCGCTTTACTGCCAGCTAAATCAACAATTCTGCGTCTGGTTAAAAAAGTAAGAGAAACGGGTTCATTTTTTAACAAAAAGAGACTGTCGGTCAACCGTATTCTCACAGAGGAGAAAATTGACGATATCGCTTTTCGACTAGAACAGTCACCCAAAAAATCATTAAGTCAGTTAGGGCAGCGTGTGTCTCGAAATATGTTCAGAAGATGTGAAATGTGCATTACACAAGAGGGTCAACACTTCCAGCATCTTTTATAAGGTAAGCTAATGAATTACGTCACATTTAAATGAATCGCTAATTGCAGAAAGTGAACATGTCAATTTCGTAAAAAAAAAAAAAACTTTTTTTCCGGAAAAGGCATCTTTCAACTTAGCCCTTTCGTTCTCTGCAGAAAGTCACTTAAAAAAACATATAAATAATATGCTTCTCATCCCAAACAAACACAAAATGTAATACTGAGTAGTCTACCGTACGAACGTAATACAGTTTTTTGTCATGTCCCTAAAACTTATCAAAATGGACATGTTCCCTTTCTGCATTTAGCGATTCAAATGCTTAGCACATACAAGTTTATGAAGTTTATGAAGCGTAATTATTATGAAATAGTCCGCGGCCGACGGTCGAACAATACCGGAGTTGACCGCTCGCTCGCCGGGAGCAGTTTCTTCCTTGTAGCGCTAACAGTGGGTTGCGTTTCCCGGCGAACGCCCTGTATTATTATTCCTCGCCTCTGCTGCTGCGCTTTGAGGTTCTGTTATATTTACCGCATGTCCTGTGTATGTGCTATTCCCTCAGTCTAAACTGCCGGGATTATCAGAACCGTCCAAGCCTTTCGTTATTTTATTAACTTGTCGGTGTTGATGCTTCTCTTGTTCCTGTACCGTTGCACCCACACATTATTAGACATCACTGTAAAAACAATCGGAACCGTATATGTGACTTCTTGGAAGTGTATAAATGCCGCTTCTTTCAATTACTTCTGTTCCATCATAACTGTGCTCTGAAGTGGCCCGATAACTGTGTTAGTAGTTAGTCTTGATATTTTCTATTGCGATTAGCAGACTATTTTATTTCTTCAAGATTGACAATTTCCTTGAACGGAGTGTTCCGTCTATGAGTGCAATTGGTGAAAGTGTGGAGACAGAAAGATAGAAACAAAAGTTGATGCAGTGGAGATACAGTGTTTTTTTTTTTTCTTGGTGTTGTGAAAAAACGTTCTCAATTACTGAATGTATCGTTTGTAGTGACAAACTCAGTAACGCTGCTATGGTTCCCAGGAAATTGAAACGACATTTGCCAACGAAACATTCGTTTCTTTCAAGCAAAGATGTCAATTATTTTCGTCGGTTGTTGGAAAATAAGAGAAAACAAAGAACGATCATAACCGCTATAGTACGTGTTTCGGAAAAAAGTACAGTAAGCCAGTTATAAGGCAGCCGAACTTATCGCAATAGGCCAATAAACCACATAAAATAGGTGAAACGCGTGTTTGTAAAGAGATGGTGAGAATAGTTTTGATTTAGAACCTGCTAGTGAAATTTAAAAAATTCCCCTTTCTGCTGACACCATCAGTCGCCGAGTTATTAATATGTCTCGTGATATTCAAGACATCATGAAGCAAAAAATCAACAAAAGTCAGAATTTCTCACTTCAGATCGACGAGTCCACACATATTAGCCGCCACGCACAACTTCTGGCTTACAGTCGCTACTTTGATGGAGATGTAGTTGTAATTTCTTCTTTTGCAAAGAACTTCCATAGCAAATTATCGGTGAAGAAGTATTTCGTTTGGCTGATGAATATTTTCTCCTTAATGAATTAACATGGAAGGATTGCGTTAGTGTTTGTACAAACGGAGCGGCTACTATGACGGGCCTAGTGAAAGAATTTGCAGCTAAAGTACGCGAAATCCCAACAATCGATGCGATCACTGTCTCTTTCACCGCGAAGCCATTGTTGCTTTGACTCTGCCACCTTCTCTGAAAGATGAGCTGGACGAAGTAGTAAAAGTGGTGAACTTCATAAAATCACGGCCCTAAATTCGCAACCTTTTTCAGTTTTATGTCAGAAAATGTTTTCAGAAGACAATACACTCCTGCTACATACAGGAAGGAGTTCACTGGCTGTCACGAGGAAAGGTGTTAACGCTAATATTTGAACTTAGAGAAGAGGTGCAGGCATTTTTAACTGTTGAAAGACATAAGTTCGCGGATTTATTCCCAGATGGTGAATGAGTATGTAAGTTGGCATATCTTACCGACTTTCCGTACACTTGAATGAGCTGAACATCAAAATGCAAGGTAGGAACGAAAATATTCTTATTAACATGGATAAGATTAAAGGATTTGAGAATAAGATGGATTTGTGGTTAACGAGGATTGAAAATGGGTCGTGTGAGATATTTCCGACTGCATGATTGTTTGATGATGGTAATAAAATGGTGATGGACATAATTAAATAAAATTTAGAAGTCCCCCAGCAGAGATTCAAAAAGTACTTTGGAAAAAGCGTTGAAGATTTCGACTGCGTTCGTGAACCATTCGTTGCAAATTCGGAATATCTTTTAATTAATATTCAAGAGGAATTCGCAGATTTAAAAGCTGACAGAACTTTGAAATTAAAACTTCTCGATCATGGGTGCCGGCAGGATTGCTTCTAGAGGGATGCACCAGGGCTGAATTGGTGCCCCCCCCTATCGGCCCAAAAATTTCCGGACTGGGCGACCTTTTTTCTAGCTCTACTAGTGCCCAGACGGCGACCCGGGATGTAGGGGGGTACACCAGGGCTGCATTGGTGCCTCCCCCCCTATCAACCCAAAAATTTCCGGGTTGGGCGACCTTTTTTTTTAGCTCTACTACTGCCCAGACGGCGATCCGGGATGTAGGGGGGTGCACCAGGGCTGCATTGGTGCCTCCCCCCCCTATCAACCCAAAAATTTCCGGGTTGGGCGACCTTTTTTTTAGCTCTACTACTGCCCAGACGGCGACCCGGGATGTAGGGGGGTGCACCAGGGCTGCATTGGTGCCTCCCCCCCCTATCAACCCAAAAATTTCCGGGTTGGGCGACCTTTTTTTTAGCTCTACTACTGCCCAGACGGCCACCCGGGATGTTCTCGATGTTTCTTTAGATATATTTTAGCTAACAATAAGAAGTGAATATCCAGCTATCTCCGACATGGCAGTTAATGTGTTATTGCCATTTCCTAATACATCTTTATGTGAATTAGGCTTCTCGACGTTGATTGTGTCGCATTGGAGGTATTTGTAGGCTACAATTATTTACTTTAATAGTAATTGATAATTAATTTTATGTTTTTAGCTATCATTTTTTACATGTTATGGGGCTAAAATTTCGTGTATTGAGGACTTTTTCAATCGCCCAACCGGTAAGGTGTGCCGCAAGATTAATGGATAACCTTATGGTGTGCCGCGAGTAGGAAAAGGTTGCGGACCACGGGCATATATGATGTAGACAGTATTGTTGTGTAGATTCTTCAATGGCTGTTTCGAACATCAGCATCATCTCTGGCTTGTTTTGTAGCGATGTTAACAGTTTTTAATTTCTGGATGAGCATTTCAATAAAGTTATTTATTCCATTGGTTCGATAAAAAGTTTTCTTCGTTGATTGGCACAATCATTGTTTCATCCAAAAATACTTCGTAAGACCTTGAAAGGCTTACAGTTCTTTTTACTTTAAGACTTGAATCGTAATAGATTTACTATAAGCTGTTGGTAGATAAAAATATAATTAAAATGTATTTAAACTATTTCTTTTAAATATCTTGTTAATATTATTAAATGAATGTATAATATTCTTAAATAATATAATATCTATAAATACAATTTATTAATTAGTAAATAATTACAGTTTTTCATTATTACAACATTATTAATAAATCATTCAGTCTGTTGGATTCTACAGTTAACGTACCGTAAGTATCGCTATCGTCCATGCGGCTTAAGCACTCGCCACTCTCCACGCTCTATATCGAGAAGTGTTAAATTTATGAAATATTGTCAGTGACGAAATTTTTATAGAATTTTATGCTCTACAACTTTTCTAATACCTCAAAACAACATTTAGAGTTAAGGAAGCGAAATATTTGTAAAAAACCGTTTTTTGTGACCTGTGTCCTTGAATATCTTGACTAGCGTACACGAGATTCGATGAAATTTTTGAGCCAACTTACAAAATTTCAAAAAGAAAGGCTTGTGCAATTTTCATCTTGTTATCTTTTATTCCCAGGTTTGTCCTTTTCTTCACCTTATTTGAGTGGATTATGGGTATTTGCCAGGAAATGCTATCCACCTACTGTCTTGCCGACGGCATCTCACTGCGAAAGGAAAACAGCAGAGTGAATGACCGGCGAGATTAAACAACAGCCATCCACCAACAGTCAAATCACGCAGTAGAATGCGAGCATTTCCATGGTTCAGATCGATTTCTTTGCTGTTTGGCTGGTTTGTGACTTCAGTCGCTTACTAATCTGTACCGTGTGTGAGCGCGAGTTGTATTATGGTACGTTATAGTTTGGAACAGAAAATATTCCTGTATGATACGTATGTGAAGAAAAAGTCCTTGAAAGGTGTCGCAGTAAATTACGCCACAAATATCCTGGCGCTTTAATGCCAGCTAAAACAACGATTCCGCGTTTAGTTAAAAAATTAAGAGAAACGTTTAACCAGCCGTGGCTTGTGACGCCAGATCACCCTACTTAAACCTTTGTGACTTCTACCTTTGGGGAAAGCTTAAGGGATAGGTGTATGAAGGAAATCCTCTTACGTTCGAAGAACTTGAAAACAAAATCTGTCGAGTAATAATGTCCATGGAGAGATGTGAAATTCAGCGTGTGTCACGAAAAATGTTTAAAAGATGTCAAATGCGCATTACTCAAGACGGGCGACACTTCCAGCCTCTTTTGTTAGGTAAGTTAATGAATTATGTAATATTTATACGCTTTCACATACTTACACATGTATGTGATACTTAATTATATCTAAGTAGTTCCCGGTTGACGGCCGAACTATATGGGAAGCTGGCCGCGAGCAGTTTATTTTTTATAGTGCTATATTGCAGCGGGTAGCTTTTTCCGGCGAACATCCTGTATTACAACTATTTGCCTAATTAATCGAATTTTTAAATAAAAGAAAACATAACCTCTACCGAGTGCAAATTCAATCTTTGTTATGAATTTCGTGTGATTTTTTTATTTTTATGTATTAGCATATAGACTTAAAGTTTTGATTTCCCGTATTTTTAGATCGTCGAGACAATCCTATGGTGATGATGTCATAGGATTTGCACAACTTCGTCGTGATTCGGGTATATGTATCTACTATCAAGTGCAAGGTGTGAACGGCACGCAAAATTCGTTCAAAATCTTATCTATTGAAATTCAATCGTATTGTCGACTTGCTAGTTGCAACCACTGATTCGTATTTCTGCTTTTCGTTGTACATCAATTAAGTAATTTGTCTGGAGAAGATATAGAAGTATTCGTACTACGCATCAACGATATGTCTTTCATTTCATTACGACGATAACTTCACGAAGTGCTTAAAATAACTTAATACTTTTGGAATACCAAATACCAGATCAAGTTGCTTTACACACGTATGACGTCACGCGCGACGAGATCACGTGATATACTGTTTGCGCGGGAATTTTAACAGTTTAACATTTTCACATGGTTTTATGTACTTATAAAGATTTATTTAAGTAAAGTACTATTTTTCTTGGTTAATTATATCTACAAGGGACAATTTAAAACACTTTCTGAAAATTTGTCCGGTCCCCTATTACATGAGGGATTGGTTAATTTGTTAGTGGAAGGGAACAGTCGAAGGTAAGAGCTTTAGAGAAAGCCAGAAAAGGAAGATAATTGAGAGGATATAAGTTGGTAGGGTATGCGCAAGGCAGGAAGAGATGGAGGATCGAGTAATATCAATCCAGTCTGATGATAGCAACCCGCTCACTAACAGAATAATGTCATTGCGACTGACTGTCGTTGGCAGTTGCGTACTATCAGGCCGTTTTAACTCTCGTCAGTTCTTGATCTTATGCTGGGAAGTGAGTCTGGTGGTCGCACCGTAACGTTTGCACATAGCATTAGCGAGCAGGCGGTTTCCTTCCCAGTGTCGTCCATCCTAAAGTTGGTTTTCCATGTTTGCCGAAATATCTACACGACAACATCAGATTCATTGCCTCATCAGTCATGTTAGCTGTTGTTACCGTCCTTCTCAGTATAATGACTTCGTTGTCTAGGATCTATAAAACCACAATCAAAAAGGTATTGAAAAATTGTTTACAATTTGCGTTACACGGTTGTATAGTTTAGGATTTATAGTTTACTTTATGAATTTGGTAAAAAAAATTGAAAATAGCTGTTACATTTTGCTTTTACATTGATTTTTGGAAACTTTAATATTTGTTGGGGTATTCGAGGACTAGAACCACACGCGTTAGTACGATAGGAGACACAAAACATTATACTAGTGTGAAATTTAAAATATGAGATTACGTTTTGATTTATTATTATTATGATCGTATGACAAATACAAACAAAACAGATGTTAATCAGATAACTGTATCTAGGGATTGAAGCCATCTTCTGGCAGCTGGTCCAGCTTGATGCAGTGTGAGAAGGCCTCCAGATAGTCTTCTTGCTGGACAGTCCATCACAATGTGGTCAGCAGTTTGGATACCACCACAGTCACACAACGCATCTTCACGGAGACCCCACTTATGCGTTGTTGCATTGCACACTCCGTGACCTGTGCGAAATCTGTTCAATCGATACCAAAGATGCCTAGGCAAGTCTAACCCTGGAACACAGGTTGTCGGATCTTTTATAAGCCCACAATTGTGTGGGCTGTTGGCTTCCCACTCTTCATACAAGTTAAATTTGTTATGCCTGAGACTGGCTGCTTCCATGTAGCCAGGTCTCCTCGATTTTAAAGGCGTGTGAGGCAGGTGAAGAAGGTCGTTATGTAGAGGAATCATGTTTTCCTCCATTCCTTCCAATTCTCTAAGTAATATCGATTTTCTCCTCAAATGTGGTGGAGGAATGTTGGAAAGTGCGGGCAGCCAGGATACTGGGGTAGACCTAATGACACCACTCACTGTTCTCATAGCAGCGTTAAGCTTGGTGTTAACTTTGGCAGTATGAGCACTACCAAGCCATGTAGAGCAACAGTATTCTCTTTTTTTTTTTTTTTTTTTGTAACTGCTTTACGTCTCTTTTTAACATCTAGGTCTTTAGAGACGGGAAAGGATGGGGGGCAAGGATGGGGGCAAGGAATGGGAAGGAATTCGGCCATGGCCTTTTTGAAGGAAGCATCCCGGCATTTGCCTGGAGTGATTTGGGGAAACCATGGAAAAATCTAAATCTGGATGCCCGGACGGGAATTCGAACCGCCGTCCTCCCGAATGCGAGGCCAGAACGCACAGTATTCTTCTGCGGAGAATATCAAACCAAGGACTATTCCTCGAAGAACTTGGGCGGCTGCACCCGTGACGTACCAGCCAGTTTCTTTACAAGATTCACACGTTTGGATCATTAGTAAACAACACATTTTCCATTTTATGCATGATAGTATGCTCAGCAAGTTATCCCAATATTTGTACCTTGTAATAATTGTCATTTATAAGTTTAATGGCAGTGTAACAGCTGACGTGTGACAGTATTTTTGTCCACATATGAACCAACATCAGAGTTTGAAGTCCTTCCTTCCTTAGACGTTTGGACTTTGCCCGCTCGAGCTGCTATTGTCTGCGAGGTGAGTCGGCTTAAGCGGTTGAGCTGTCTCAACAACGGAACAGCCTCGAGTCCCACTTCACTACCTCAATATTATGACAACCCTTCAAAAACCGAAATCTCTTTGTTTTAAACATTGATTTACGATTCACAAAGAACTTTCTGAAACTGTGTAATATGGCACTACAAAAGAGAAGTCTGTACTCTGCCCGATCTAGAGAAAAGGAAAATAGAGGCAGTTGAAATATGGGTCTATGCAAGAAGGCTAAAAATGAAGTGCCCTGATAAAACATGAACTAAAAGTGTCTTGGAAATCTAGGGCGAGGGAGAAGAGTGTCACGGAAATTGGTTTTAACGCATGTGGGATTGGTTAAATTGTTAGTGGAGTCGGAGGTAAGAACACAAAGATTAGTGTACGTGAAACCTTAGATATGTTTAAATAAAGCGACAATAGCTCAAATTTGTAAGAAAGAATGGATTGTAGCAAACAAGTCGATATAATAAAAAAAGGTGGTAGTTAGTAAAGTTTCTCTATCAGTAGTAATATAAATATGGAACTGACGTGTTGGTAAACAGGAGTTTTGATGGGAGATGTCTGAATACTGCTGTAACAGCGCTTCGCCTCAGAACTTGAATCATCTACTCTAATGCTCTCACCGAGCGTGGTGGGTGAACGCTGTGGCCTCGCATTCGGGACGACGTGGGTTCGAATCCCCGTCCGGGCATCCAGATTTGGGTTTTCCATGGTTTCCCCAAATCACTCCAAGCGAATGCCGGGATGCTTCCTTCAAAAATGCCATGGCCGAATCCCTTCCAGTTCCTTGTACCCAGTGTCATCCCGCCTCTAATGACCTCGACGTCGATGAAGCGTAAAGCCATAAGCAATAAAAAAAACCGAATGCCTGTCAACATATTAATACAGACATTGTCATTTTATGTAGAAAAAGTAAACGTTTTACTGAACGACTTAGACAAAATTATGCGACTATAAACACAAAACAGGTTAAACATGTTTTAAAGCGTGGCAGAAGTGATGACAATGACAATGTTTCAATTCAGTAGCTGCTATAGCAAGAGAGCAGTAAAATTGCTGCTGGTGTACAAAAAAGAAATATCAGAAGAATATTTCAGAAAATACGTTGATGTGATTGAAACGAGTCTCGTGTCCGTGGTGGGCAGGCATATTGACAGAGTCTGCGATAGAATCCGGAAAGTTCGAGCTTCAACAAATTTCCGCTTAATACTTCTAAGCGATCGTCATTGAGGTTAGTGCTTATTTCGCTGTACCATTGTTAAATCATAAACCTCTCCCCACTCACTCAAATATTAACAAGTTCCTACTTTAGTTTCTGTGTAGTTACTTTTTGACGTTAGTTTTATGCTTCACAGTTCTGTCGTTCTGAGTAGAAACGCAGGCAAGGCAGTTTAGTACACTCCCTACACTACTGCTAACTCTCTAAATGTTTGATAGCTTCGATATTTCAAGTTCATCAGCCAGAATCTAATATGTGCAATTCACAGTATCTGTAATCATAGCTGGAATACGAATTTGCGATCTTGCGATTCCATAAAAACATTTGCAAACATTCTGCGCAGTGTCGTGGGTAAGGGCTTCGCAACAGCGCTACTTCACAGTTGAATGTAGTGACACCAGGGAGTGAGTTACTTATACGGGTATGAGTCCTCAGGGGTCAGATCAACAACCTAACTGCCCTATCACGCTGAAGATGAAATGCACCAGATTGTGAATTCCTCTGTGGTGATTAGTTAGCTAGAAAAGGAAATTGCGTAAACTACATACATAAATCCAGCCAATAGTTTAAAGTTTTACTCGATGTAAAGAAAGGAACTGGATCAACAAGTACTCAAAAGGAGGAACAGGCTGCGATATGGTGAGCGCTGACGTAGAGCGTCTGTTGAATAATGTTGCATCAGAAAGGTCAAAGAGAAAAATTCATGCAGTAGTATGAAAAAATCCAGTGATTTTTCAATCTTTAGCTTGTTGACGGTGATCATCTAAAACAGCTCGTATGCCATTGAAAGAATGAACTGTTTCTCTTGAATTTTTAATTTCGCCACGTGAACTTGACGGGCTGTGCATTGCGCAATGTGACATATGTAGAAGTGGTCGGTCCTCAGTCCACGCCTGTGATGAGCTGTAGTGTGGGGGAGAAGCATTGCTCAGCTTGGCGATACTAGACTTGTCGGCTGTACGGCGTCACGGCGTCACTTGTTGTGCTTCCGTACGGCTCACGTTCGTTGTTGATAAACTGTTTCGCACAGAAAATTCCGTAACTGTATCGCCGTGCTGAAAGCTGCGGTAAGTGATGGTTTATTCCTCTTTCCTTGCTTAGATTCCTTTGCTAATATTTCCCGTGTGAGTTGGCGGTAAGGGCCGGGCCTGGTATTTCGCATAACGCCGCCTCGATCTCCAATTCAGTCGTTCAGAATTGAATTTTATTTGGTTTTTCGAAATGTTTACAGAAGAATGCCGGGATGTTCCTTTCATAGATGACGCACTTGATTTCCTCCCGTCGCCTGTGGAATTTCTGTCGACGAGCCATACAGCTATATAAAGAACCAGACCAAGTGATCACCATTTTGCGTCGGCAGTATTGTGAACTTTTAATCCCTGTATCAAATGCCATTTAAAGTTACTTGTCACTGAAACATAAGGATACATACTTCGATACTAAATTCTATGTATATTCAGTTTTTAAATATGTCGAAACCTAGATAAAAAAATATTGGGACACTTTGAAAAACCATCTATTTACATACTTTATAGAGGCAATACGAGAATCGCGGTTATTTGGCATCTTTTTTGCGGCTGTAGTACATTGTAATTTCATTCGGGTGGGGGAAAAAGCGACACAGTTTTGTGTGGACAATATGCAGTTAACAGCAGAAAATGAGTTCGTCTGCGTGTCGTTTCGACTGCGCTGGCTGCGGTATTGTCGGAGGCTCTTGTTTGCGTGTGAGCTGCCGTCATTGTTTGGCAAGCGCCACATGTAACACCTGGCTGCGGCGGCCAATGCACCTTCCTGTCTGATCTGACTAAAGGTCACTCTCCAACAGGACGACGTGCATCACAGTACTGACCTAACACCCAACCACTCTGTCGCTGCGTAAGTTATACAGGAAATATCGCTGTATCTTAAACCTAGCGTGGTCTGTGAGAGGCCTTGCATTGCCGAGGACGCCGGTTCGAGTCTCCCCCGGCCATCTAACTTTCGGTTTTCCATGTTTCCCGAAATCACTCCAGGGTACTTCAACAGGCCAATCTGGTTACTTTAAACGAGAAAAAAAGAGATGCGTTTTACTTCGTTTTTATTACAGAAACACTTTCAAAATAAACATCAGACTCTTTGACTAAGAGTAGTAAGAAACATCAGGTGACAAAATTGCTGTAGATTGCTTGTAGCATTATTCCGAGCGACTGTGCTAATGAATACATACAGCTACATTCGCGGATAGTGCGATGGTATGTTCACGTCCGACCTCGTTGCTGAGTATCTCATCTATTTGCACGTATAGCACTCAGCACCGAAATACTGTGGTACAAGGGTTCGTATACTCCACTCACCTTCATCAATGGTAAGTGTTATGTGTATTTTCCTCATCCTTCCTTATCTTCATCGCTTTAAAACATTTTTCTCCTCGTTATAAATATATGTGTGTCTGTATTACTTTGAGCACTGAACATGTAATCGATAAAAAGAATTTTATTTAGTTGCAAGGCGTAGGAACCATAATTAAAAAAAAAGGTTATCATAACAACTAGGAAAGAAACACCTAACTACCAGATGATGTATTTCCCGATTGATGACCAGAGATCATACACTTTGTGCGCGTCAAATTAATTAATTTAAAAGATGGTCTGAATAGAGTGAAATATCTCAAGTTTTCTCCCACATCGTTACGCCTGAGTGCCTGCTGTTTCTCCCAGTGACCCGTGATGGCGCGCGCGTCGCCCTGTGCAGGTGTTTGACAGCACTCAGTGAGCGGCCAGACATGCTGTGGGGCGGGTGTCTACGCTGGCTCCAGGAGGACACCCAGGCGAGTACTAACCACTCCCCATACAGTGTAGACGCCTCCATCTCCTTCATTCACCGGCGACAGGTAGGCGACAAGTTTAGTTCCCACCTCAACAAAATCGTCGCGTCGCTTGGATAGGAGAGGATAGGCACCAGCTGACCAGTGCGTCCCCTCTTATGGCTTCCTGTTAGTCACGGCTATAATTAAACAGCAGATGACCCGTTTCCAGGGTCTCGTGCGACCCTTCCTGTCATTGTATGCAAATGAAGAGATTCAAAAGGTGTGACTTCATATTCTCGTTTACTGTTCCTTACCTTTTTCTTAGTCAATTCGTGCTAACCTCTTCTTAATGTAGGCCATACCCATGGAAAGATATTGGTGTAAGAATTGAAAGTAGTGCATGGAAGGGAAAAGATGACCATGACGACAAGCTGGCACTCGATTTCAGGCACAAGGGTGTGGGAAGATTCTCTTTTTTAGGTAAGGGTGTCAGAGATTGGAATGAGTTACCAAGAGAAATGATGAATAATTTGCCAAAAACGTTGAAAGAATTTAAAGTTAAAATCTGTAAAGGGTAAATGTGGGTGGATGCAGAAAGGGGGAAGATGGGTGTTTAGGGAAATTGCCACCGGAGCATGCGCTCCATTGCAATTTAACTTAATTTAATTCACTTAAGTGCCCTCCAAGTCGAAAAGTCGAATACACTTAAATCCACCCAAATTACCCTAAAAAACCTCTAATTACTAGAAACAATTTATATAAAGTTGAGTATTTATTGGTTGCTGCTTTCCAATTTCCTCAATTTAGCCTTCTTTTTAGGACAAGAACATCTTCAAACAGTGCTCACTTATCGTTTATTCTTTATTTTCCCTTGAATCAGATCTTCAAATTCAAAATATCAGTCTTTTCTCGGTTCTTGAAATCTGCTTTCCTGATAATTCCTGTATCACAATGTCTCCGTGTGTTTTGAGTCTTTACCTTTCCGTCTGCGTGTGATTTGTATGATCTACCCAGTGTAAACAAAGTTCACTTTACATCCTACAATTAGCACACCTTTGTATATTAATGCCTGTTCCTATTTATAGTATTTAAGCGTGTTGCGTCTACGCGCCAATATATTTAACGTATCTCAACTTGTGAATAAGAAGGTAAATGCGTGGAACATTGTTTGCCGAGATATTCCCGGAGAGATTGGTCTCCAACAGACAGAGTTTTAATTTGCAGCGCAATATGCCTCTGTCATGAGTAACCTAACCTATTCCTTTCGTCGGGTGTTTTCTTTTTTATTTATACGACTTACTCATCAATTTCTTTCGTCGCTGCACCAGTTACATCACCTACTAAATCTCCTTGTGCAGTTCTTGCTCTCAGCTAGCCCTCATCAGTTCCTGCATCTCCGGATGTGACACACAGTCCTACCTTTCTCTATGAAATATTATATACAATTTTTTCTTTAAATGTATTTAAATACGCTTTCATACCGCTTTTTATCGTTGCATATAATTAACTGCATACTTTTGTGGCGCCTCGTTTTAAATGTGATATTTATTTGCTTCACTTCCATGAATTCTGTGATCCAGCATACGATTGTAGAAGCTTCTTCTAATTTCTGGACGAATGTTTTCGGTTTCAACAAGGCTCTTATTCTGGTAGATTGCAATTTTACTTCATAACTAATGGTACGCCCTGCTCTTATTTCTTCCTTCAAATCTGTTCAAACTTTTTTTATCAGTTATATTTTGATTGTAGTGATTTCTATTTAACATCAAGACATCACTTTTTTTATTTCTTTAAATTTATTTAAAAATACTTTTCCTCTATTTTGTTTGGGACTGTTAATAAACTTTTCTAAATGCTCAAGTCTATCGTGCTGTAACAGTAGAACAATGAAAATTAATTACTTTTCAAAATTGTTTACTAATTCGATTATTATTTTAAAGTTTTCTGAACATTCGTTATATTTTCAGCAAACCATCTCAGACGAAATCAGCATTGTGTTGCCCACACTAATACCTTGAGAATTTGCATTTTCACGATTTTTGTTCCTAAGTGAAATTTCATAAGGCACTGGACCGAAATATGTTTGTAATAGAATGCTCATGCCCTCACATAACCGCTATATTACAGATTTTTGTTTTATAACTACATTCTTCCAGGTTTTTTTCCTTTAATGAGGTGTATGCATTTTGGTGCATTTTGTTAGTATCACAGGAGTATTAATAATAACTTATATGTATAACAGGCAATAGTAAGAGGTATCTTTTAATTACGATTGACCGAACATACTGCCTGATTTCTTATGACCGATTATAGTGACCATTCACTGACATACAATGAACACATCAATAAGACACTCCAAAAGTCAAGACCCAGAATAATAATCATCACAAAGTTTCTGGATCGTGTTGGGGAGCGTAGATGATTAGCTTTTACCGTGGTCCACGCAACTGCCGAATACTACAGGAATGGTAGAAGTGTTTAAGAAACCTACGACTCCAATACATAAGGACTGCCCACGTCAAACTCGAAACAGATTAATGTCAAAGTATTCAGCGTGGAAGTTTGGTGAGATGCTGATCCAAAATCACTTCAACCTAAACGAAGCATGGCGCGACGAATGGACCAATTCCAATCCTGACAAATAAACACAAATCCAAGATAGCCTCGTTGATTCAGTGTGAGAACAGGCCACGGTAGATGCAACTACTGGATGTACAAGTGGGGAATGAGGGGAATTCCTTCTTGTGACTATGGAAACTATCCACCACACCCTCTGATCAGCTTCACAACCACAGAGGCAACGAATGGCTGATATCTCTCGACAGCTGGGTCTCATTTCATATACTGTAATTCAATATTATTACAATTTTTATATTCCTGTTCCACACGAAATAAATGAAAGTGAGCATTGATTTGAATAAAATTTCATATTTAGAAATGTAACTAGTGTTTCTGTATTAGGTATATTTGAGTATTATGTATATTCTGCACATTGTTCAGCAATTTGCGTCGAGTACGGAGTTGGTGTAAGTGACACAGCAGTACTGAATACCACCACCATGACGTAGTCTGGAGGATACAGCCCCGGCGTGTTTGTTCACCGTTATTCTGTAACCCTTCTTTATCTCCTAAGCGAGCTTTCTACAGGCATTTTCTCTCGCCTGGCTAAAGATAAGAAGAGTGGCCTTCGCAGTTATGCCTGTTGTTTAATGCTGTATCTAACTGCGGCTGGTTTAACGGAAACTGCACAACTTTGATTCTCACGACTTTTAAATTTCATTTATTTCTTCTGTAAACAAACTGCAGCAAGCGTTATTCGACAAAGCGAGAGATTTTTAATTAGTAACCAGAAATAGTGAATTCTGTAAGGGTTTAAGAACTAGAATCTTCCTGTTCGCATGTGAAGAATAGAAGAAAGCGAGGGAGAACGAATCCGCTGGGATTCAAATCCCTATGTAGTCACGTCGGTTGTGATTTCTAAGTGGTTATTGTGGAATCATCCGGACCGAAGTTGAATGTTCACAAACATCATAACACAACAAACAGTATTTCGAAGATTAAAAGTTTCTACGGCAAAATATGACCCCTGCTAAGTCTCTTTAACGTAATAGCATACCATACTGTGAAATACAATACAAATTTGACTTTCTGGGTATTTCTTTGCAGATACAGCGAAACTCTTATTTAGAAAAGGCGATTATTTGAGGGGAGGGGGGGGGAGGAAGAAAGACGAAACTCTGAAAATGGGTTGTGGAATGACAATTTTCCAATCCTTTGCGGAGAGGAGAGGGCGAATTTGACACCGTAAGAAAAGAATCACAACTTATCCGGGGGGGGGGGGGGTATTCGTAATAAAAGAGGAACCGGCAGAGCACAGAACAAAAATACTGCAAGTCAGTTTCAGATATCGAGAATAAGGAAAGATGTCAAGGAGCATTTGAAATTTCTAATTTAAAACTGAGGAGGACGAAGTTACGGATCACTCAACAGAATATAATAATCTGAAGTGCAGTGGGGTTGTTTATAGGGCAGGGCGGATCATGACTACTAGGCGTCAGGAGAGATATTAAGTCAACTGCTTTGAACTTCTTTTCAAACAAAATTTTCCCCAAAATCAGAAATAATTGAACTTTATTTTTCAAGTTCCCTGTTCTTTTTCATTACTGACTGCCTGATTAAGGCATTGAAACATTTTTATTAAACTAGGGTTTATAATTGGTTAACATATATATGCGGTGAACGGAGGTAAATTCCCCGCTCTAAATTCGCCAGAGCATAAAGTAATTCAGATAACTCTGAAATAATTATCCTGATCTGCATTTATAGACTCTGAGCCAAGTACGAAGTTTATCCGAGCGTGGTGGGTGAACGGTTAACGTTCCGGCCTCGCATTCGGGAGGACGCGGGTTCGAATACCCGTCCGGACATCCAGATTAGGGTTTTCCATGGTTTCCCCAAATCACTCTAGGCGAATGCCGGGGTGCTTCCTTCAAAAAAACCATCGCCGAATTCCTATTATGCTAATTTCACAATAGAGTGTGGGAACACCTAACTTTCATACCGTGGGTTCATTGTTAGTACTCTAATAACTTGACGTTGCATTGTTTATTTTTTGTTACTTGTTGTTCTTCGTGGTAGCAAATTCAATCGTTGTGTTGAGGTCCGACTGTCAACATTTTGGATTTTGAAGATTTTCCTAAATCACTCCAGGCAAGTGTTTCATTCGAAAGACCATAATCGAATGCATTCCCGTTTACTATCGACAAAGGTCAGTACCGGCCCCATTGACTTCAACTTGTACACCAGTGAGGTGCCTGACAGATTCTGCTACGCTGACCACTTGGCTGTCGCTAGAGGAGAGGGAACGTATTCTCTCAAATGGTTTACAAACCTTGAATGTGTTCTATAAGAAGTGGAGACTTTGTCCAAACCTGATGTAGACAGAAGTAAGCGCATTCCATTTGAGTAACAGCGTAGCACATCAGCGGCTCAAAGTGAACATCTGCCAACAAGAAGTATCTTGGGGTCACCTTAAAGCGCTCCTTAACGTTCAAAAAACACCGAAATAGAAGTGAGAAGGACACGGAACAACATCATGGAGAAGCTAGCTGGTACTTCGTGGGGAGCTGATGCGGACTCACTACGGACAACCGCCCTCACCATGGTGTACCCTGTCGCTGAGTGCTGTGCTCCAGTGTGGCAACGTAGTACTCACACTAAAAAAATAGACCTTCGTCTGAATTAAACTTGCCTAGTCACAGTATTTTTCACCGCTCTAAGTTAATATGAGCATAAGTTATTCAAACAAGTCTGAAGTAATGTACCACCTCCGGAGGTAAGAATTCAAGAAACAACGGCACGAGAGTGGAGGAAGTTACATCATCCTGGCCATTCACAGGATATACCAATCCATGAGGTCCTTAATTACCTACATCCCTTTCGTCTTAAATCCAGAAATCCACTATAGCATGACGTATTTTACTTCAATGTCAAGGGAAACAAAACTGGAACCCTTCACCGTGAAACATCAAGGTATTGGAGATCCAACAACTGGACTTCCGGGATTCCATCTGAAGAGAGACCATAGGGTAAAACTAAGCCGCCTAGAAACAGGCTACCCCATGCCATCACTACTCGGTCCATTCTCATTCATCTTCTTTCCTTATGGTCTTTGTTTCAGCTCCATACAAAGCAACACTTCATCAAAAATCGTTTCGCACTATTGTTTACCTTTATCAAGCGCAATTAATACAGCTTCTTTTTCGTTTGTGAAATTTCTGCTATGTTTCGGTTCTCGTTTTATGAAAGTCCCTAAATTCTAAGACCAAGAAGTTTTAATCGCCATACTATTGCGAAAATTTGTCTAAATTGACTCTTTACTACCGGAAATATTAGTCCCAGGCAGACAAACAGGACGACAGGTCATTGGGACTAATGAGTTTGTTATGGACAGATGTATTAGCAGCGGACAGGGAGCTAAACTGCTCGACTACGATTCTGTTGGGCACACAAGTTTCATACCTACGCAGTATTCAAGATCGCCTGACATTAAGTAGTCTCGTCTTTTACCATCGTAATGTTTTAGTAGGACTAGTGAGGTTCCTATAAGATGTACTGACGTAATTATCAGAACTACAGAGCCATACCGCAGAAAAACCAATTTCGACCCCTCGACCATCCAACTTTCAATTATAATAACAGTTCTAGAAGAAAGTCATGAGAAACATTTTGCATAGAAAGGAAGGGGTGATGTCAATGGATGACAACGAAAAACAACTGATGATAGCAGTACTACACTATCCTTCTTAAACTGGCCGCAACAGCTGGACATCGGTTTGTGGGTGATGTTAACGTTCTTGTCCTTGTCTACTGTATAATTTCCTAAACTCACCTCGACAGCTACTGGCTCACAAATTAACAGTGACCAGAGATATCATTACAACTGCGATTTCCGCTTCTGCATCTTTGTAACGGGAGTTTAGTGGAAGCTGAAAACGCTGTAAACCAAACTAATTAGAATCGATGCCACTGCAACAATCTCTCCGGATGATTGGGTAAATTTAGAAAAGTAGACTGTGTAAAAATATCCAGGTTTATTGAAGAAGCCACAAGGAGTTCAGCAGTTCTTAACAAATGATTTCGTCCATTATACCACTTGCACATGTTATTGTTAGGCAAGAGGAAGACGGCACTTCAAATGAATTCAAAAGAGTAATAAAAATTTACAGACGAGCAAAATATCAGATTTAATGGCTTTAGCAAAAACTTTTTATTTGCCATTTCCATGGGCGCCGGCAGGATTAATTTAAGGGAGGTGCATTTGGTTTTTTTTTTGATTATACATTATATATAACACTTATTACTTATTGACTAAGTATACTGAATTTATTGACAAGGTATTGAACAAATTTGAACAACAACCTAGGCCTCTTAAGTTATTACTTATTATTCAAACAATGAATTTAATAATAAAGTTTGTGTTTTTTAATCTTTTTCTGTGTATTTTCTTTCATAGCAGGGGGGGTGGTGCAAGTGACACACTTGCACCCTCCCCCCTCCCGGTGCCCATAACTATTTCCACATAGTTGGATGTACCATGTATGACGAAAAGTTTTGATGACGTCAGCAAACAGCAAATCGAAATCCAGTTAATTCGAATTGTAATTTTAAAAAAGGAAGAAGAGATGATAGATCTAGATCAGTACTATCCTTCTGACCCAAAGAAAATGAACCTATCGGAAGTAACATATTTCCACAGTAAATTCAACATCCATTGCCGATATTAAACTCAAATCATATCAATGTTATCAGTTAGGACCCATTTCCAAGGCAAAACAAGTGTTCCATGACTACGACAAAGAAGATCCTCTTAAGTGAAGGCAAATGAACGATCACAGGTATTCCATGTTGTTACCATTAGTTCACAGGTTTTTGTCAGCTTCACCTAGCTGTGTTGCTAGCGAACAAATATTCAGCGGAGCAACCTTGATTTATGATTAAAAAAGAAGTAATTTAAAAGGAGAAAAGGCCGCTAAGCTTTTGTTTTTATAACATAACTTGCCACTTTTAACTGTCGAATATTGATTACATTAATAATATAACAATTATTATTAATATTACTTAATTAAAGGTCAGTTACTGATTGATTGATTTGGTTTGATCAATAAAATATCCACCATGATTTCACTTAGCAATTTTATTAAATACGAGTAACTATATACTAAATGAAGGTTCTATTATGTAAATAGCATCTTTAAATACTTCTGCTTCCTCTTCCGTAATGCCATTTCCGTTACATTTTTAATACGAACTAACCTCAAAGTTTCTGGTAGCCTGTTGTCCATGGAAACATTCAGTCAGCAAAATTTACAGGTGCAGCAGAGTATATCAGCAGTGAGTAGGTACTGCTGACAGGTATCGCTTTTCCAGCTGTGTCAGCGGTCAGCTTGAGTCAGTGCCCTTAATACTGCAGTGCAGGGATAAGAATACCCACGTCCCCTTTGAATGTTTGGAATACCATAATCTGACTACACCTGTCCCAGGAAAGAGACACAAACGCTGCAGAACATTAGGACCAATGTTTACAGGAATAAGTCACGCTGTGAATTTTGTATTCATAGGGAGGGGAGACTCATCAGACGATAGCAAAATCGAGATAATAAGTTTTTTAATTGTTGCTGAAAATTTATGGCACCAAATGGAGGGCATGGTATTGCGAACTCACGGGAAGGGTCGTATCGCCATTTTGTGTTCATTTCACCACTTCCGAAAAATACCGCCATAATAATAACTGAATCGGCGAAACTGCAAAGATCGTTTTGTTCACTTACAAAGTCTATCTGCGTAGTCTGTATAATATTAGTGTCATGTTGTTATAATTTACCTATATGTGGTTGAAACTGAAAATAAACAGTATCAAACTATACTCATGACATCTGTAAAAAGCAATTAATTTCATATCAGTTGATTAGGTATTAATTTGTGCATATAGCCTCGAATTTCTTCTAATTATGTCTCTGGTCGCTGTTAATTTGCGAGGGAAGGCTAACACGTGACGTCACCTATCTCCAGCCAATAGCTATCGAGGCGAGTGAGTGGGATTAGTAAATTATCTAGAAGATTAGATGTGGGTGCTAGCAGGACACCATACAAACACAAGACAAAATTCCAACTAAGGTGGCACACTCTGTTACAGATCAACAGTCCACTAACACTATACATTTCTATCAAAACATTCAACTATTATCAGCATCAGAGTAACTAATATAGTGCTGTGTGTTCTTAAGAAAGCTCGAGTGAGACAGCAACAATGTTGCTAGAACTTCGTTATAGTGATACAGTCGGCATGAACATGGCGCTCAGGAAAGCAGCTTAAGTTATTATTAAAAACGAAATTACAGAGCCTGGTGGTGTTCTCGCCTCGCATTCGGGAGGACGGCGGTTCGAATCCTCGTCCGGGCATCTAGATTTGGGTTTTCCATGGCTTCCCAAATCACTCCAGGCAAATGCCGGGATGCTTCCTTCAAAAGGCCATGGCCGAATTCCTTCCCATTCCTTGCCCCCCATCCTTTCCCGACTCTAAAGACCTCTCTGTTAGAGAGACGTTAAGCAGATAAAATTAAAAAAAAAAAAAAAAATTTCTCTATTCTTATGGTGCAATACCGACTGTCGTTTGTCATTCTGGTCAACGCTACATTTCTAACTAACCACAACCTCCGCTAATAATGCACCGTATCAAGACGACCACGAAACCATATTACAGAGACTAAGCAACCCTGTGGTATGAATATTCAATAAGATTTTTTTTATTTACTCTTTGCTGGAAAATCCATCTATTACCGAAATCTCTTAGGAGGTTTATTTTGAAACACTCTTCCTATTTTGATTTTTTCTGCGATTTCATGGTTTTCAAACGTCTGGAAGGAAACGTAATTGTTGAAGTAAGTAGAAAGTAATCCATTTATAACTCAAAGAATTTGAATACTCTTGTGTGAAGACTGAATTTGACCAGCTTATAGTGAGATGTTATATAGTATATACTGATATGTATCGTCTTGCTTCACATGTGTTTATGGCAATCTTTGTGGAGGAGGATTGCGTTCGTAATTGTGATATTATATATGTTAGGGTTATTCAAAAAGAATCAGTAGATTTTGAATTTTTATTTCTCACAAACTATAAAAGATACTAACACATACCACACAGCACTGGTTAGAGGAAGGTTACCGTATTACTTGGACATGACTACCACTTGTTACGGTAGTCCAGTTCTTGATATAAAAGCATTAACTCGCCCCTTTTTGCTGTCTCTCTTCTGGTTTTATGCTTTGCTCCATCCCTTCCTATCCTGCACTAACCTGTTCATCTCAACAAACTCCTTACAGTTCTTTCCTTCGACTGTTCCCTCCAGTAACAAATTAACCAATCCCGCATGTCTTAAAATGTGACCGCCATACTGTTTCTTCTTTCTGTAAGACTCTTCCACAACCTTCTCTCCTCGCCCCTCATCTCCTTACCTTTCGTACCTTAATCTGTCCAGAACTCAATGGCAACGCACTTCAAATGCTTCAATTTTACTTCTTTCCGATATTCCCTAAGGTCCATGTCTGGCTACCTTAAAGAGCTGTGCTCCACACACGGAGTTTTAATGCCGTATTAACACTCTCGCCTCGCCTCGACTCGAGCGCTGACAGGAACTGCCGCTTATACTCTCGCAAGAAATCAGTCGTGGATGACATGTAAATCTGACTTACAGTAGTGTATATAAATACAGAAGTTATATTTTTGCTGAATAAAATATCAGTCACAAAGTAGTAGGTTTATAGTAGTTTCATTAAGCAGTTTTACTCTTATAGAGAAAAGATGTTCGAAAAAGTGGTATGTGAAAACTCTTCGAAATTCTTAAGAATATAACAAGTTGACTTTAAACTTCCTTTGAGAAAAACCAAACCTTTAACATCAAAACAAAAAACTAGATTCAGGATACCAATATCAGTAAAATTACGATTGGCCTTAACTGTACGGTTTTTAGTTACTGGAGACAGTTTCAGAAGTATTCTCTATTTGTTCAGTATTTTAAGCGAAACTATATCAATTATTGTATATAAAGTTTGTAAAACTATTCATACTATCTTGAAGTATGAAATAAAGAAGGGAAATAAAGATGTGGTGTAACTAAATATTATGTATTATTAGTATACTTTATTTAGTTTACTGAAAGATAATTGCTTGTGTTGTTTACTCTTCAAATAAAATACATTTTCTTACATATATCAATAATACAGGGCTAGTCAAAATGATTGCAGCGATTTTTCTTTTGGCTGTCCTATTATAGGCACTATGGCCGGGTTTGCTGTTATAAGACAAGTGGCTCTCAAAGTTTCGAGTCCACTAAATGCAAGCTTCCCGCGCTGGGCGCTAGAGCGCTAGAGAGCAAGATGGCTGAAAGTGAGAAAGCGTACGTTGTTCTCGAATTTCATTCGATTCAGTCTGTGTTAACTGTTCAGCGACACTTTAGAACAAAGTTCGGCAAGGATCCCCCGCATGCTAACACCATTCAGCGTTGGTATCAACAGTTTAAAGCCACGGGATGCCTTTGTTAAGGTAAAACAACAGGTCGTCCTCCTGTGTCTCAAGAAACAGTTGAACGTGTGCGCGCCAGTTACGTTCGTAGCCCACAGATGTCTAATCCTCGAGCGAGCAGGGAATTAGGTATTCCACAGAAGACCGTTTGGAGAATCCTACGGAAGCGACTATGTATGAAGCCTTACAGGTTACAGTTGCCACAAGCACTGTCGCACAACGATGAAGTTTTGTCGTTTACACTTCTGTACCCAAAATCTAGAAAAAGACGAAACATTCGCAGATAAACTTGTTTTTACTGTTGAGGCCACTTTTCATGTGATTGGAAAAGTGAACAGGCACAATGTGCGTATTTGGGGGACCGAAAACCCCCTTGTTTATGTGCAGCACGTTCGTGACTCTCCCAAAGTGAACGTGTTGTGCGCGATCTCACGAAAGAAACTTTATGGGCCTTTTTTCTTTAATGAGGTGACGATCACAGGGAAAATCTATCTGCTAATGGTGCAGAATTGGCTCTTGCCACTTCTGGAAGCTGACACTGAAGATTTCATTTTCCAGCAGGGCAGTGCTCCAAACCCATTTTTCTCTAGTTGTTCGTAATTTCCTAAACACCAGGATTCCAAACAGATGGATTGGTCGTGCTAGGGTTGCTGATCGTCAGCTGATGTCATGGCCTCCTCGTTCCCCTGACCTAACCCCCTGCGACTTCTTTGTTAGTGGTTTCGTAAAACACACAGTGTTCGTGCCACCAGTACCAGTTGATCTGCCAGACCTGCGGGTTCTCATCACCAATGCATTTGCTCTCATTGACAGACATGCTACATCGGGTATGGGAAGAATTCGATTATAAACTTGATATGTGCAGAGTCACTAAAGGTGCACATATTAAGCATCTGTAGACACTCAAAAAAACTTTCACAGTTTGTTTATATATCTGTGTAATTTTATAAGTATATGTCAAATAATAAATATGTAGTAATTTTCTGAATTCACTCCAATCATTTTGACTAGCCCTGTATTATTTGTATTAACGATCTGAGATGAATTAACTCAATAATAAAATAATAGATAACAGCATGTAACATTAATTAGAGGTTTAATTAGGCAGGATTAATGAGTATTGCGTTCCGTCGTTCAAAGCTGCTTCAGTTGCTGAATCGATGCAATAGCGTAAACAATGAGCTCTGGCTGACTCCCCTGAGGCGAGAATACTCAGTACACAGTCTCATGAGCGACACTGAAAACGCCGCATAAAATTTCTTTCTGAGTTTTAGATTAATATTTGAATCTAAAAGATTTCTCTTTTTCATGAAGGCTCTTTTTGCTAGTGCTATTCTGCTTTTAACATCATTCTTGCTTCGCCATCACTTGTAATTTTACTTCCTAAGTAACAGAACTCACTTTCTCCTACTATTCCATCAGATACTATTTTTATATTTAATCTACAATTATTCTTATCATTTCTGCTAGATTTCATCACTTTAGTCTTGCTTTGATTTATATTCAGTCAAAAATCTTCCTTCAGTATTTTGTTCATGCCGTTCACTAACTTCTCAATATACTCAGCCTTTTCTGCTAACAAGACAACGTCATCATTGTAGCATACTGATTATTTCTCCTTGAACACTTATGACACATTCAAATTTCTCTTTTACTTTCTTTATTGCTTCCTCTACATACAAGTTAGATATTAATGACGACAGACTACAGCCTTGTCTCACACCCTTTTTAACTGATGCATGTCTCTCATGATTCTCTACTTTTATTATAGCCACTCGATTCTTATAAAGTATTCTTCTATCTCGATATTTTAGATCTGACTTCTTTAAAATTTTGAACATCTTTTCTCACTTAACATTATCAAAAGCTTTTTCTAAATCAACAAATACAATAAAAGTTCCTTTTTTTTTCTCTTGATTCGCCCTGTATCTCGGTATTTCCTAAACCCAAACTGATCTTCACTTACTATCTCTTCTAATATCCTCTCTATTCTTTTGTATATTGTCCTGGTCAGCAATTTTGAAGCATGTGGTATTAGACTTATTGTGTGATAATTGTCACATTTGTCAGCTTGTTTTTTCTCGGAAGTGTACTTTTATTAAAATCAGTTGGAATCTCTCCGGATTCAAAACTGTTTTACATCGCTTTGAATAACATTTGGATTCCTTATTCTCATATAGATTTCAGAGGTTCTGCATGAATCTCATCTATTCCAACCGCCATATTTGATTTCAGATCTTTCTACCTTTAAAACAGGATCTCCAAACTCATCAATCTCAATACCGCCCTCCGTTTCCAGTACACTGTTGTTCAAATCATACAGTTTCTCTTTGTATGCCTTCCATTGGCAGCTTTAATTGTTTGATCCTGCTGTGGACACCTACATTACTTATTACCATTTCCCTTTCTACTTCTTCGCACTTTTCTTGTAGCCACTTTTCTTTTGCATTCTTGCATTTCCTGTCTATTTGTTTTCTAAAACGTCGAAACTGCTTTTTTCGTACTTTATCTTGATCATTTTTGTGCCTTCTCTTCTGATCAATCAACTCCAATATTTCTTCTGTGATCCATTCTTTTTAGGTGGCTTGTTTAATAAAATCTAATATTTCTTTTCCAGCTTTGTTTACTTCTCTCCTCAATGTGTTCAGTTCGTCGTCGTTTGAATGCCTTTGAGGGTTATTTCTAAGATCCATATCTATTATCTCTGCAAATTTTTTCTCTCATATCAGATTATTCAATTTGTTCACTTCCAACCTGTTCTGCCTTTGTTGGTTCTTTATTCTCTTGAATTTCAGCCTGCACTTTGTAACTATCAGAGCAATGTCTGCCTTTTTTTCTGTTTATTGCGTTACGCCTTGTCGACGTCAAGGTCATTATAGGTGGGATGGGATTGGGGACAAGTAACGGGAAGGAATTCGCCCATGGCCTTTTGTAGGAAGCATCCCGGCGTTCACCTGGAGTGATTTGGGGAAACCATGAAAAATCCAAATCTGGATGCCCGGACGGGGATTCGAACCGGTTTCCTCCCGAATGCGAGGCCTGAGCGTTAACCACTAATCCACCACACTCCGTGTACGTCTGCTCCTCGGTATGCTTTACAGTTTAGAATTGACTCCTGAATCTCTGTCTGGCCGTGATATAATCTAGCTGATATCCCTGTATCCCCTGGACGTTTTCTGGTGCATATCCAACGTGCACGATTCTTAAATAGTGTGTTCGCCACAATGAATTTATATTTTTCACAGAATTCTAACAACTTGCTTCCTCGCTCATTTGTTTCTCCTAGGCCAAAACTTCCTATACTATTCCTTCTTCTACAACTGCATTGCTATCTCTCATGATTATTAGATTTTCCTCCCTTCACATATTGTATTAATTAATCAATTTCATTGTATATTTTCTTTATTTATTCGTCATCTTCCTGCAACGTTGGCATATTCACTGGTAAAACTGTTGTTGGAGCAGGTTTAGTTTCTATTCTCGACAAAATAATGTCACTAAACTGTTTATAATAACCCACCTTCTTCCCTACTGTCCTGTTTATTATAAATACTATAGCACTAACGCCACAGACCAGGAAACCTGAACGTCTTTCCACTTAATCTCACTAATCCCAACGTCATATAGGTTAAGAGTTTCCATCTCTCTTTTTAAGTTTTCTAAATCTGCCCCTCCTATTCAGACTTCTAATATTCCACGCTCCGACTCGTAGATTGTTTCTTTCCATTCTGATGAGTCCTCCCTGAGCAGTACCGACCCGGAGATCCGATTGGGGGACTATTTTACCTCCGGAATATTTTATCCACGAAGAAGCCACCATTTTGTATGTAGTTTGAGGAAGTTAAATGGCTTCGTATAAGAACTGTGGGTTTGTATGAGCAACGTTGACAGAAATTAAGGTATGGGGGGGAGGCGGAAAATAGAGAGAGTTTAGATTTTTGTAAATCAAACATAAACAGTGTTTTTGTATTTGTTTTAAAGCATACATTTGCAAAGTTCCATCAAAATTGCATAAAAGCTGGGTGTTTGCAGGCCCGCCGCTAGCTGTCTAGCGCGCGCGTGCAATACCAACTATGCCGCCCCCTGTCTAACTACCGCCAGCTGCAAACAATATGCGGGGCGACAATAGAGTGGCAACTATCGCGGTGCGGCGACTGTCGGTCACTCGATTTGCCGCCCCCCTCGACGTGCCGCCCGTGTACGGCGCATGCCTTGAAAGCCTTATCGCGGCCCTCCTGGGTGTTTGTATGAAGAACATTCGCAAAAAAAAAGAGTAGGCTACCAGTTTTCGTAGAGACCTCTTCTGTCACTTCAAAAAATACTGCAAACGTATTTGCGACCTGCTTAATAATTTCCCATCTAGACTCTGTAAATGTCACATGAGGATTCACTAGTGCTAATCCTGCAATTATTTGCATCAACAGGAAAAAATCTATTTAACGTAGTGTTAGTGAAGTTCCACCAAATGGGAACCTCCTGTTTTAATTTTTAGGTAGTAATTACCATGGTTGTTTTTTTTTTCCTTTTCTTTTTTGCATCTTCCGTAATTTTGCAGCTGCTGGCTGCTTCACTAAAAATATTGGATTGTTGATTTTACTTTGTCGACAATGCTGTCAACGGAAGCGCTAATTGCAGACTGAACGCCCAAATTAAGCTAATGAGTAAAAGAAGCTTTCTACCTCATATTTAATTAAGCAAATGTTTTATGTTTGCCGCATTGTTAATTATTATTATTATTATTGGCGAATTCTCCCAATAAATGAAAGACGGTAAGCAAATGATCCAATCAAGTTTTCTTTGTTCTTGTTGTTCCTGTAGGCTTTCATTCTTTGCGAGAATGCTTCTTTGCGTTCTTGGACTTTATTGTTTTAGGGTTGTTCAATTACAACTTCCCATTTGTCTACTTTGTGTCTGAAGGTGTCTCTTTCTAATATTGTTGCTCCTATGCTTGCACTTTTAAGATCCTTACGAATTTCATTCAGCCAAGGTGCTGGATTTTTAAGTGAACTTACATAATCTATTATCTTTTTTGTCTATCGACTTTCTGGTAATCTCTTAAGGTGACCAAATAATTTCATTCGCCTTTTCTTGTTGTCAATTTCGATGTTTGAAAACTTTTCTGTTGTTTTGATTGCTTGTAGTCTGTAACCATCTTTAGTGAGTTTTGCTCCTAGAATTTTTCTAATGATTTTTCTCTCTACTTTTTTAATTTCTTCAAGGTCATGTTTTCTGTTAAGTGTTAACGTTTCCCTTGCATAGAGGACTGTTGGTTTCTTGACATAGATTTTTTGTTGTAGATATTTTAGACTAACCCTAGTTACTTTTTGGAGGCGATTTTGCTGTGAGATTTTATCAAGGCCTGTCGGTTCGATGAATTCTCCGAGGTATTTAAAGTATGGGACCTTGTTGATTTTACCGTATTTTGTTCTCAAACTTGCTATTTCTGTCTTTGAACATATGAATTCAGTTTTCTCGAATGAGATTTGTAATCCTACTTTTTCTGCACATTCTTTGAGTACCTCAAGTTGTTTGATGGCAGTCTCTTCATCTTCTGCTAGTATCGCCAAAACATCCGCAAAAGCGAGATATGGTATATAAAGATTTTTTTTGGGAAAGCCAAGTGGAATTGGTTTCCAACACTTACATTTCTCGAGTTCTTTCTCCCATTCATCCATAACCTTGTCTAGAACGACATTGAACAGAAGAGGAGAGCGCCCATCGCCTTGTCTCTCACCTGTTTGAATGTCAAAGGGCTCTGAAATTTCTCCCATGAATTCTACTTTAGATATAGTGCCAATTAGTGTTTGTTTTATAAGCTCTAGTGTTTTTGGATCTAGTCCCCTTTCTTCTAAAATTTGGAATAGTGAAGGGCTGTCTATTGAGTCGTATGCCTTTTTGAAATCCACAAATGTGCATACTAGGGATTTTTGTCTGAGGGTTCTCATTTTGATTATACTTTTGAGGTTGAAAATTTGTTCAGGACACGACCTGTTTCGTCTGAATCCTGCTTGATATTGTGCTAATTTAGGTTCTAACTGCTCTTGTGCTCTCTTCAAAATACAGGCTGAAAGAATTTTGTACGTGACTGGTAGAAGGGAGATCCCTCTATAGTTGTTTACATCTGATTTGTTACCTTTTTTATGTAGTGGGTGGATGAGAGCAATCTTCCTATCATCTGGGATTTTATCAGTTTGCCAAATGTTTTGGATTATTTGTGTATTTTCTTTGAGTGAATTTGGACTTAAATTTTTTAAAAGTTCGATTACTATTCTATCTTCTCCTGATGTGTTGTTATTTTTAAGTTTCTTTATATGTCCATCAATTTCTTCTTGTGTTGGTGGTGATGAATTCTGTGTTGTTTTTTCAGATTGTATTTTCGGGAACCTCTTTTTGGGTTGCGGACAATTTAAGAGCTGTGAAAAATAAGTGGCCAGCTCTTGGCAGTTTTTTTTATTTGTCAGGGCAAGTTTACCATTTCGTTTTCTAAAACATAGGTACTGTGGTGAGTAACCTTTTATTTGATTCGCGAAGGTCTTGCAGAAATCATGTGTATTGTAATTTTCGAAGTTGTCTTCGATTGTCTGTAGTTGGTCATTGGCGTATTTTCGTTTGTTTTGTCTTAAAATCTTGGATGTTTGTTTGCGAACTTTGAGAAATTTCTTCTGTGTTTCTTCAGATTTGTTGCAATTGTAATTTTTAAATGCCTTTTTTCTTTCTTTTAGTGCAGTCTGACATTCTTGATTCCACCAAGGGTGTTTTGGTTTTTTTGTGAAGAGGTATCAGTTCTTTCGCGGTTTTGATTGTTTTAGTCCGAAATTTCTTCCAGTCTTCCGCAGGTTCTTCTTCCCATTTTTCTTTGATTTTGGAATCTTTGATTTTGCATAGATCGAATTTTGGAATCACTGGTGGTTTTCTTTTAAATTTTCTTTTGGGTGTGAATTTAATTTTTATTCTTTATAAAAAGTGATCAGAATCTTTATTTGCCCCTCTGCGTACTTGCACGTCGTGAATTTCTTGTTGATAGTCATAAGATATTGCAACATGATCAATCTGAAATTCCCCTAAATGATGGATGGGTGAACGCCTTGTTTTTTTTTAATTTTTTTGTTTTTTTTTTATTTTTTCGAAGTTGACATAATTTTGAGATTGTTTTGCTGGCATAACTCAATAATTCTTCTTATTATTATTAATGATTTCAATTGCGGCGGAGCTAACACTCCGGTGGCAACTGCCATAATTATCTTGATACCCCATTTTATTTTATTTTTTAAAATTATCTTTTACAATTATAGGGTTAAATTCCTCTCCCATTTACTTTTCCGATTTACAAATTATAATTTTAAATTCCTTAAACGTTTTTGGTAAATTATTCATCACTTGATAATTTTTCTCAAATCCCCGACACCCTTAGCAACAAAAGAAAAGTTTTCCACACCCTTATGCATGAAATCGGGCGGCAACTTGTGGTCATGGTCACCTTTCCCCTTCGATGCACCTAATTCTTTGACCAACATCCCTCCAAGCCCCTTCACCAACATATGCCCTGTACATTCCCTGCACTCTCTTCACCCTCCTCCTTTCCTCTAATGACTCCCAATCCCTTTGTCATATTAGTTACTGATTGGGTCCTGCGATAATTTGCATAAACAAATCTAGCTGCTCTTCTTTGCACACATTCCAACTCCTATATTTGATAACCAAAATGTGGGTCTCAAATTACACCACCATATTCAACCTATGGTCTGATCAACGTTTTTTAACCCATTTCCCTAAACTCTCCGGTACATCCTCTCATCACCCTCTCCAGTAAGTGAAGGATTTTGTAACATTTTCCTACCACCTGCCCAATGTGTTCTGCCCAACTGAGTTTTTTTATCAAACATTATGCGAAGATATTTATACTTCAAACCTTCAACAAGCAATTCTGACCCCATCCTATAATCATAAATAGCCCTTAGGTTTTTTTTTATCGGTGTACCGAATAAGCTGACTCTTCTTGGCATTTATCTTCATTCCACACTGACCTACCCACTTAGATATTCTATTGTCACATCACACACTTTAAACCTATTTCATGTCGATCATAAACCCATTTTACCCAAATGGCTATCTTGTCATCCGTTAGCTTATATTTGTGGTAATCCACTACAATCTGAAAGGGCTGATTTCAAATTTGTGTTGTCATCAAAGAAATGTGCAATGATGGCATATTTAACAAGTTCGATGAGTCCATCGGCAGACTTGAGGGACTTCGACTATTATAGTGGTGGATAAATATTTAGCCGGACCTCTTCCACCGAGAAACTTGGGCCCTCTTGGGTGGTGGGTTGAAGAAAGAAAATATTTGCAAATACGTACGAATTAGCACTAAAAGCGGTCTGATGGCTCAGTGGTTAAGGTGTCTGACTGGAGATCTGAAGGTCCCGGGTTCGAATGTCTGTCTGGGCGGGGATTCTTATAGGTCCTTTACTATACCTTCACCTCTGCCACAGCTTGGTGTGACATGTGAAGTACGGCAGAACGCTTCCGTGGTTCACATTCCACCTTAAACTGTAGGTCCACTCGCTTTACCCAGTAGGACTACCGGGTTAGGTTAAGGTGGCTACGAGAGGAGCGGAAAGCGCAGCCAATAGAAACCTGTCACCAGGTCAGTAGGACCACAGGGAATTATTATCATTAGTACTAAAAAGACTAAATGCATTCCAGGAACATCCGTATCACGTGAACGGATATTTCCGAAAGCCAGACAATTGATGACTGAAAACGAAGTCGACTTACATCTTAAAAATTAACGCAAATGAAAACGGTGCGAATCTCCGAATTGAACGGGCCACATGTCCGCAAGTGCAACACAAACATCGAGTGACTTGAGATTTGCCACGCCACACGCCGTCGAAACGAGGCTTAAGAATAGAAAAGACTCACGAGTCACGGAGAGCAAGAGTCGAGAAGAACCAAAAGTTCCTGAGCTGAGCGGACAGCGAGTGAGCCGAGAGTCGTTAACGTTGACGAGATAAGGAATCAGAGGCGAGTGAGTGAGTTAGTGTCCTACAGCAACGGTTCAACTTCTAAGTGATCCGTGACTCTTTTAAGTGAGTCGATTCGGAAAACGGTTCTTTAGAAGAGTTGACTCTTTGAAGCGATTCTTGATTCTGTTACCCACCTCTACAAGGAGGGGCGCGAGCAGCATGGTCTACTGCATGATTCACGCGGGTAGGTCGAGAAAGTGGTGCAGTCACCCTACTTTTTACGCCTACGCTAAAGCTTATAGATCTAAAGGGGAAGACGATGTTTGTTCTATGTTATGGAATTTTATTTTCAATCACCTGGCTTCCGAAGTAAAAAAAAAAATTAACAATATTTTGCTACTCCTTTGGGAGGACAGAATATAAATTCACTTTATTCCGAATGTTTCGTTATTCTGTGCATTTTACGAAAAGATTACAGGTAACCAAGATCGTGTACGCAGTGCGTGCGCATTCACAGGGCCGCCGTAAGCGGGCGTGCAAGGCGTGCACCGCACGCGGGCGGCACATCGAGAGGGGGCGGCAAAACGAGTGATCGACAGTCGCCGCTCCGCGAGTTGTCACTCCATTGTCGCCGCGACGAAATTGTGGCGTATTATGTAACGGGCGACCTTTTTTTTTTTAGCTCAACCGCTGCTTCGGCCGGGCGCGGCGACACTCCGACACTCGGGATGGCAACAATGGGGGCGGCAAATAATGTTCGAAGGGGCGGCAATCTCAGTTTTCTGACCCGGTTCGGAAATTTCATAAATCCACCACTGGTTGTAGTTAGACAGGGGGCGGCATAATCGGTATTGCACGCGGGCGCTCAAACACCTAGCGGCGGGCCTGCGCATTCATAGCTCGAATGAATTAAAAATATAGGTCTGGTAAACCAAAAATCTTTTGTCAGATTTTTTCATGAGCGGAATGGGTTCTTGAAAACGCTCATTGCAAGCACAGTCACTTTAAAGTGGTATCATGTGAAAATCAAGAGATTTTTAATTCTAGGACAGCTTTCTTATATGCTGTGTTTTTTTTTTTAATCCCCTTAAGGCTATGCACATGAAAGAGCTTAAAACCATGTGATCACCCTCGCATGATGCTTCACTGGCAAATCTATAGTGGCAAACATGATGAATGCATCGACATTCAACATAAAAGGAAACAACCGTCCCTGCCAGAAGGCTGCTGTAACCTTCCTCCACTTTCAAACCATCGACAATTACCAATCTCAAAAACAAAAAATACTAGGAACGTTAGAATCAGAACAGATTTTGTTCGGAAAAGTGCCAAGAATGCTATCAAAGTCTGCCGCCCCATCCATCTTTCTTGCATTGTTTTTTTATGACATCACATTAATAAACTATTTTTAAAGCTTAAAATATGTTTGAATAACATTTATCCTTAAATAAATGTGCCTTATTAGCTGTTAGAACAAACTCAGTTTCTAAATGCAATGTTTTAAAGGCGTTTTGAAATTAAAAATTAATTTCTCTCGATCTGTCATCTTTCTTCACGTGTACTCTTCAATTATAAATAAATTTAATGCTTTTCAGTTTTTTTCAGTTTGTTTTAGTTACCCAATTTCCACATTTTGGTTAATAATTTATTTAGTTGTTCAACTACGTGTAAAATAACTTGGACGTCCCTAATTTCTACATTGAAGAGGTTCTTCGTTTCCAGGTCGTGTCCTCGTTATATTTTTGATCCAACCGGCTTTCTTTTCCTAGAGACTGCAAAGTAATAAAATGTTCTATTATAGTTTGCAGGCCGAGAAGTGGGATGGCCACGTTATCGCCTATGAAATGACGTTTTAGTTGCTGTAAACTACTTCAATATGAATGAAGAAATTAACCACAGCCACGTTAATGGAAACAGGGTTAATCACGAAAAACCGAGATTGTTGGTAAGATAAAAGAGATAGAATGTACGTCACTATCCCTTAAATTCCTGCACCAATCAAACAAACAGGAAGCATGATTGAAACGTTCATAGAATATATCCAGTCTTTTCTGCAGAATGCTTGGGTGGCATGCGTTCGTAGACCTAATGATGAGCTTTCTTCATTTTCGACTCTCAAATCCAGTATATTATAAATAATGAGGGAAGATAGTTTAATACCCAATTGTAAAGTAAATTTTTGTTTTTATAAACTATTAGAACCCGTGTTGAAGTGTATCCGAATGTATTAACAACAGACTGAAACTTTCAAATAGGAGTTAGAGACTGTTATTGACTGTTATTATTAAGTATCGTAAATTACTTTTTTTTTTTTTTACTTTTGGAACTACACCTCGTAAAAGACGAGGTTATTAGAGGAGGGAAAAGACTGGGGGCAAGGAACGGAAAGGAATTCGGCCATGACCTTTTGAAGGAACCGTCCCGGCATTCACCAGGAGTGATTAGGGGAAGCTACGGAGATTCCATATCTGGATAGCCGGACGGGGCTTCGAGACCAATGCATTGCCGTTCACCCAACATATTTCATTTGTATGGTTGTATTTAGCAGAAGAGTTTGTTCGCGAACTTTGTATGGACAAGGTCTTCCGTGAACCAGTTAAAATAATAACTTAGGTCTTTTTGCTTTTCCTAGAATGTCTTAAAATTATATTTTGATTTAAGTGTATATGATTCAGACTACCCTTATTTTTTAGAAAATTTGGTTTATTCACTAGAAATTTATTTCTACATTTTAATAATATTTTCTATACGTAGTTCCCTAACCACGGCACACGCTAGTGTACTCACAAGAAAAGACACGTCCGAATATAAATTTCCTCTCGACAACTCGCATCATGTTACATTTTCTCTGAGATTCGATATATTCGTTATCGATTTAACTGACTCTGGATTTCTCATCTATCAGGAATAGTGGCTGAATACCCGATAGATAGCGATAGGATACCTTTTTATGTCTTTGTTACTATTTTTATCAGATAATAAAGTCCTGCTTCACACCCAGTTAAGGTAAGATGGCGGTAATACACCTCAAATTTTATCAGAAAGCGCCGTCAAATTCTGTTTAGTAGTTTTCAAGCTACGCCAGATCATAGGTACAATAAATTAATGATCAGAAGCGATTTTAATATACTTCCTCGCCACCAGGTGAAGTAGATGAAGAGAAAATTCCTTTAAACTTAAGGCAGAACCCTTTGTTTCAAAAAGTGTGATGTCTGGAATATATTTCTATTTCTTGCTACTGTTTCAGGTCAAACAAAGGGATTGGAATGAGTTACCAAGAGAAATAATGAATAATTTACCGAAAACTTTGAAAGAATTTAAAAATAAAATTTGTAGAGGGCAAATGTAGGTAGGTGCAGGATAGGGGGAAGATGTGTGTGTAGGGAAATTGCCACCGGAGCCTGTGCTCCATTGCAATTAAATTAAACAACATACCACAGGTATCAATTCATACTCTATGCTCGCAAATTGTAAAAATGCCACCAAAATCTGTTAAATATTTTTTGCATGTTGCCAGAATAATAGATATTGCCCCGCTACAGATTTAAAATAATAGCATAGATTTATAATTACAGGATTGTTACAACCATGGATGGTTACAACCATGGAGGAAGGAATAATATGGAGACGACGCAAGAGACCTTTACCACGCATGGGAGTGAAGCAGGCCGGCGGAGGAGTGGGGGAGCATGGCCGGAGTGGTGGGGGCTTGACCGCTTCCCAACAAACACGGGGAATATGTACAAACACCTCAAGGGGACTCTAGGATAAACGTGACGCCGCAATCTGGTGATGGATTATTATGTAACTCGATGATACAAATAAAAAATGAAGAATAAAATTTTTTGATATCCTGCTTAGTTTTCGAGATATTCTGTCTCAAATGTGAAATGGTTTTGGTTGAAATTCAGAAGAAAAAATTATTCAAAGTCAAATTTTATGATGAATTTTTATTTAAAAAGACGAGACAAATAAAAAATAAAGAGTAAAATTTTTCGATATTTCACCTAGTTCTCGAGATATACTGTCTCAAAAGTGAGGTGTCTTGAGTTGAAATGCAGAAGAAAAATTTCGCAAAAGTCAAATTTAATGATGGATTCTTATGTAACACGACGAAAAAACTCGATAATAAGGAATAAATGTTTTCGATATCTTGCTTAGTTTGGGGGATATACAACATCCAAATTGAGGGGTTTAGGTTTGGATGCAGACTGGACCAAAAATTAATTCTGTCAAAGCCACAATGATTACATGGTTGACATGCAGAATGGATATTTCAGTTTTATTACTACCACTTGTGGTTAGTCTGAAATGTGTCCTAGACCAGAAGAAAAGTAAGAGGACCCACTCTAGGGATGAGCAACCCAGACATTTTGTAGGCTGGTACCAGAAATAAAATGTTTATTCAGTCAACTTAATGAACATTCTCTTGATCAAGATGTGTTGTCTAATTTCACAGCCCTACTTATTAGGACAATTGTAAAAAAATTATCTCTCAGTTAGATTTAGATACGGGGGTGGGGGGGGGAGAATGTTGTACAAAAAAAAGAGACTAAATTAGAAACACATTCCCCAAATTGATTTTGTTCAAAGGCCAATAACTTCTTTATTTATGAAGCCCATTTTTATTTCTGCATGAACCTGTTTCGACATAAATAGATGAGAAAGATTTCAAAATCGGTAAAAATAGGTATAGACGTATTTACAAACAGAAACAAGTCTTATATGAAGCTTTAAAAATAACCTAAGTCAATGGCCTGAAATAGCTATTTAAAAAATTAATAAAACTCACAGCTTCTCACATAACAGTTAATTTCATCATCCATTGTCAGTATAATCAGCAACGTGACGAAAGAAATCGTAATAGTAAATTCACTGAATCGCGAAGTAAAACACGCCCCTTTAAATCTCATTTTAAACACTCGTTAAAAAATAATGCTAGTCTATTATGTGCAAAATAGCAAGTTTGCTGATTTTCTACATTACACCAAGAAAAATTTGAGAACAAAGTCATCCCATTGAGAGCTATGACTAAATATTTATAGACGTGCTGCAAAGTTTGCGGTGTCTACCGCTCACTTCAACAACGATAATTACAATTCAACTTACTTATGAAATGATATTCCAGGTTCTTTCCTGTCTGGCCTATATGTGCAACCGTACGCAACACAAGCTGGCATTTTTAAACACTTATACTCAATACTAAATGAAATAATCACTGCATCTGCCACAATGTGAACACCTTAATTGTTGGGAAGCGCCATATGGTCGCTGCCGGTGCTGCCACCATGCGGGAGAGTTTAGTGCAGCTACCATATGGCGCTTCCCAACAATTAAGGTTATTTAATTTAATTTAATTTAATTGCAATGGAGCACAGGCTCCGTTCACATTGTGGTAGATGCAGTGATTATTTCATTTAGTATTGTGTATAAGTGTTTAAAAATGCCAGCTTGTGTTGCGTACGGTTGCACAAATAGGCCAGACAGGAAAGAACCTGGAATATCATTTCATAAGTAAGTTGAATTGTAATTATCGTTGTTGAAGTGAGCAGTAGACACCGCAAACTTTGCAGCACGTCTATAAATATTTAGTCATAGCTCTCAATGGGATGACTTTGTTCTCAAATTTTTCTTGGTGTAGTGTAGAAAATCAGCAAACTTGCTATTTTGCACATAATAGACTAGCATTATTTTTTAACGAGTGTTTAAAATGAGATTTAAAGGGGCGTGTTTTACTTCGCGATTCAGTGAATTTACTATTACGATTTCTTTCGTCACGTTGCTGATTATACTGACAATGGATGATGAAATTAACTGTTATGTGAGAAGCTGTGAGTTTTATTAATTTTTTAAATAGCTATTTCAGGCCATTGACTTAGGTTATTTTTAAAGCTTCATATAAGACTTGTTTCTGTTTGTAAATACGTCTATACCTATTTTTACCGATTTTGAAATCTTTCTCATCTATTTATGTCGAAACAGGTTCATGCAGAAATAAAAATGGGCTTCATAAATAAAGAAGTTATTGGCCTTTGAACAAAATCAATTTGGGGAATGTGTTTCTAATTTAGTCTCTTTTTTTTTGTACAACATTCTCCCCCCCCCCCCCCCCCGTATCTAAATCTAACTGAGAGATAATTTTTTTACAATTGTCCTAATAAGTAGGGCTGTGAAATTAAACAACACATCTTGATCAAGAGAATGTTCATTAAGGTGACTGAATAAACATTTTATTTCTGGTACCAGCCTACAAAATGTCTGGGTTGCTCATCCCTAGAGTGGGTCCTCTTACTTTTTTTCTGGTCTAGGACACATTTCAGACTAACCACAAGTGGTAGTAATAAAACTGAAATATCCATTCTGCATGTCAACCATGTAATCATTGTGGCTTTGACAGAATTAATTTTTGGTCCAGTCTGCATCCAAACCTAAACCCCTCAATTTGGATGTTGTATATCCCCCAAACTAAGCAAGATATCGAAAACATTTATTCCTTATTATCGAGTTTTTTCGTCGTGTTACATAAGAATCCATCATTAAATTTGACTTTTGCGAAATTTTTCTTCTGCATTTCAACTCAAGACACCTCACTTTTGAGACAGTATATCTCGAGAACTAGGTGAAATATCGAAAAATTTTACTCTTTATTTTTTATTTGTCTCGTCTTTTTAAATAAAAATTCATCATAAAATTTGACTTTGAATAATTTTTTCTTCTGAATTTCAACCAAAACCATTTCACATTTGAGACAGAATATCTCGAAAACTAAGCAGGATATCAAAAAATTTTATTCTTCATTTTTTATTTGTATCATCGAGTTACATAATAATCCATCACCAGATTGCGGCGTCACGTTTATCCTAGAGTCCCCTTGAGGTGTTTGTACATATTCCCCGTGTTTGTTGGGAAGCGGTCAAGCCCCCACCACTCCGGCCATGCCCCCCCACTCCTCCGCCGGCCTGCTTCACTCCCATGCGTGGTAAAGGTCTCTTGCGTCGTCTCCATATTATTCTTTCCTCCATGGTTACAACGCCTCCCAACTTAGTGAGGTTATTGTACAGGTAGCTCACGAGTGGTTAACGTTATCTCTGACTCTGTGAATGCTGCAATGTGATTGGATTATGCATGCGGCTCCACGCGCGCCTTTCCACGCGAGATCAATCTTCAGAGTCTACTATTCTGATTGCGGTTTGAGTGTCTGGTTAAACTTTGACAGCTGTATTCCTTTGTCAGTCTTCAGTAACAAATATTCTTGGCGTTTAACACTAAAAGAAGTTCTACTAATGAGCAGTACTAAAATGTATCGTGCAGTTCATTTTCCGAGAAGTCATCCATGTTTCCAGCACTCGTAATTCGTCATAGTCTACAGAAACCACTTTACACGAATGCCGAAATGATTCCCTTCAAAGGCTCTAGCTGCTTTCCTTGCAGATCCTGTCAACAATTCTTCCCTGATTTGAATGACCTTGTTGACAAGTTGCAAAATACCGTATTTAAAGAATTCAGCAAGCATAACATCATCTGTTGACTGTACTATCAAATGAATTTCTCGACTTGACTGACCTTTCAAAGTTTACTATCGCAGAATTCTTGAAGAGAATCATAGAAACAGAGATAAAAACTACAGATTAATCTATATATTTAGAATCTACATCAATTCTTCTCACATGACTCGCGACCAAGTTAGACTGTTTGAGTTATGCTCTTACCTTTATTTCTCACAGAGATGGCAAAGTGTTAACATGCATTAGCATGAATCGAAAAATAATATTAATTATTTCGCACCAGCGTTATTTCACGTCTGCACATTTGCAAAAGTAAGAACAGACAACTCTTACTGACGGCCTCGTAGTGGAAAAACTCTACCGTGACTCACTACCCTAGCGGACGAAATATAACGTCGCCTCTGTTTCTGATCTGTGTAATTAGAGAATATATTATAAAAGTAATCGATGAAGCGGAGATTGAGGATGGTCCCTGCATTGGCCTTGGTGCGCCGGGACCAGTATACGCACTCCCCACACCACTTTACAGCCTTCACACAGGAGGCTGCGCCACAGTTATACTCACATGGATTAGGAAGAATAACATACGAACTTGTTATCTGAATCTACAAATTAAACTATTTTTGTGCCAACTGTGTCTTGTTATTAAAAGTAAGAACAGAATTGTAAACGTTTTTAACTCACAGTGGTGTATATGTTCAGTGCATTTCCACGCAACGGCGACCATGGTCGCCTTCATCTGTGAGAATTAGCCGACACATATGCGACCCAGTTCCTTGGTACAAACAACTTTATCGTAAACACAAACAAGTCTTCATTAATCTGCTTCGCAAGACTTCTAGTTACTCACAAAAACAGCTGCCCTCGATGAAGGCATCTAATCAAAAACTTATCTCCTTATAAATAGCTGTATCCGTTATTAAAACACCCTTCACACCAGTTCTTCCAAACTTTATGTGTGTATATGCATAGTAATCCTTTTACACAGTTAATCTTATATGTATACATAGACGTGTGTGTCCCTTTATTTCACTTTTCAGCCACCAATACCGAGCACAGATCACTGGTGTTTGTGTGTGGAAGTAGCATGGAGTTTCCTACCGTGCACTACATTGGGCGAATGCCGATAGCTGTAGGGGTGTGGGAGATATGGTGGTAAAAAGTGGTCGATGTAGGGAATTTTCATATTTCGATTAAAGACTTGTGTGTCCCTATACTTCTCTTCCTGTGACAACTACATATCTCAGACCATTGGTGTTTATTTGCAACAGTAGCATCGAGTTTCCCATCGTGCACTATGGTCGGTAGCAATGGGGAAATTGGATTTTTCGCATGTCGTCCAAAGACGTGTGCGTCCCTATATTTCACTTTTCAGCCACAACTACCAACCGCAGATCACTGGTGTTTGTGTGTGGTAGTAGCATATAGTCACCTATCGTGCTCAACGTTGGCCGAATGTCGGTAGCTGTGGGGGTGTGGGATATATGGTGGTTGAAAGTGTCGATCAGGGACATTTTCATATTTCAACAAAAAACATGTGTGTCCATATACTTTACTGCGTCAACTACATAGCGCAGAACACTGGTGTCTGTGCGTACTAGCAGCATAGAGTCTCCCATCTTGCATGCACTATGGTTGTTAGATGTCGGAAGCTATGGATGTGTGGGAGATATTGTGGTTTAAAATGATCGACCTGAGGCACTTTCATATTTCGACCGAAGACGTGTGTGTCCCTATATTTCACTTTTCAATCAAAACTATCTAGCGCAGATCACTGGTGTTTGTGTGTGGTATTAGCCTCGAGTTTCCCATTATGCACTATGGTAGTTACATGTCGGTAGCTTTCAATAAAAATTGTTTACAAACCCGAACGAAGTCGTGGGGACCAGCTAGTTTAGTTATAAATAACGCTTTAAGGTAATCAGTGTGACATACTGGTAAGAGAGGAAACAATTAGTATGTTTATTTATAAACGTTTCTCGGGAAACAAACCGAGTGATGTTGTTATTAATGCACAATATTTCGGCGACTTTATTCTCCGTCGCCATCTTCAGGTGCAGTTGCAAGTCTTGAAGTCTGCCTTGAAGTCAGCCTTGAGCGTGTTGTTTGTAAACTGGCATGGCAACGACAGATGTTGTTATGTTGCCTAGCAGCATCTCAGATGTCATTAGACGCCCGCGGAACACAAAAAGCAGAGCGTTGGTGATGAGCAGCCTCAATTACAGGAATCCATGCATCACTTATCTGGAATCCACAATCCCTGTTTACCAAATCAGACGCGAGGCGAATTTCAAATGCTTCTTTAATGACGCTGTCCCAGAAGCCTCTCACATGTGTCAACACCTTAGTCGCTTCGAAATCGACATCTGAGATGCTGCTAGGCAACATAACAACATCTGTCGTTGCCATGCCAGTTTACAAACAACACGCTCAAGGCTGACTTCAAGGCAGACTTGAAGACTTGCAACTGCACCTGAAGATGGCGACGGAGAATAAAATGGTCGCCGAAATATTATGCATTAATAACAACATCACTCGGTTTGTTTCCCGAGAAACGTTTATAAATAAACAACGCCGAGAAAGATTACATTCATTTATAATTAGTATGTTGCGATTTTCCGCCATATCGGATAAGCAGCGTAGCAAGAGGTAGCAAATGCTAGGGCCCTGCGACTTAACGAATAATGAATATAGGAAACGATTTACTTAGAAATATTGGTTTGGCTACTGTTATCTCTAATTATTAAATCACGAAAGCTAGCTTTGTAAATATGGTATTTTATTTTACATCTTAAACATTAATACTAAAAAGCCCCTTGTTCGCATTTGCTACAGGCCCGCGTTGTCTTAATCCTGCACTGTTCGCCGGTGCCATTATCCTGTAAGAATTCTAGATTAAGGAAGCTAACAAATTACAAAATATTGGTTGAAGAATTTGTACTATTTATAAATCAATTCAAGAAGAAATCCTGTAATTTAGCAGATATGGAAACTTTATACCAAATAGAAAAATACTCTCCGCTGCAGTAGGATAAGTAAATAAATTTTATTATTTAGAAAATAAAATTACAACTGGAGACTGAAACAACAACGATCTCGGAAACAGAATAGAAGGAACTACCGATAGTGAAAAGATGCTTCTTTAACAAAAAAAATTATTTAGCACTGAATGTTGTCTTATGAATCGAAAACAACTTTTATGCGCATATGTTACCAGGCAAAATCCAATATCAGGCCAGACTAGGTTGTTTGTGCAAACGCGTTCAGGATATACTAGTTTAGCCCAGGAAAATTTAGTTTGGCCTAAATACTTTAGGTCTAACTAGTTTGGCCTAGGGTGAACTGATTTAAAACCATGCATTTTTGAAGGTAACCTTTCGAAAATATTTACGAAAATTGAAATGAAATAATTAGAATTAAATTTAAAAAACAAATTATTTGCGCTTCTTAGTGTAACATATAAAATATATATATGGAAAGGACAGGGCCGGCGTTAGGGAGGGGTAAGCGGGGCAAAGGCCCCAGAAGGGGGCCCTGCGGCCAGGGTGTCTAGCTAAATACAAATTAAACAACCAAAAACTTTTCTAAAGAACGTGTTATTTGATTTTTTGGATTAACATTTTCTGATTTTATCCAAAAAAATCAAAATGTAAACTAAAAAAAAATCAAGGGGGGGGGGGGGGGTGGCCGAGAACACTTACCTGGGGTCCGAGAATCCTAGCGCCGGCCCTGGGAAAGGACAGATGAAATACAACCAACACTCACCAAAGTTGAAGGGAAGAGGCAGGGCCGGCGCTAGGATTCTCGGGCCCCAGGTAAGTGTTCTCGAGGCCCCTCGCCTCTTTTTTTTTTTTTTTTACACTTTGATTTTTTGGATAAAGTCAGAAAATTTTAATCAAAAACAAAAAAAAATCAAATAACACCTTTCTCAGATTTTTTTGTTTTGTTTAATTTCTATTTAGCTAGACACGCTGGACAGAGGGCCCCCTTTTGGGGCTTGGGCCCCGGGTACTTTTGCCCGCTTACCCCTCCCTAACGCCGGCCCTGGGAAGAGGGCAGCAGCAACGCAAAACAAAGAAAATGCAATAGAACCTATGAGTGGCTGCGTCGAACGCAAGTCTTGCGCAAGCCCAGCCACTTACACTTGAAGGGTTTTAGACCGAAATATTGTATTTTCTTTGTTTGCTTGTTGTTTTGTGTTGCTGCTGCCCTCCTCCCTTCAACTTTGGTGAGTGTTGGGTGTATTTCATCTGTCCTTTCCATATAAATATTGCCTCACGGCATTTCTTTCCTTCAATTGTTACCTATATAAAATATTTAATCTTTTATTTATTCTTTATTGTGGCATTTCGAATTAAACAAATTCATTTTTTTATACTGGCACCTATTGGTAGTACACTTTTACTACAGATAAATCTAATAAAACCTTTTACTGTTCCAGTTGAATGTTTGGCAGTTGCAGTCTTCAGTGAGATTTGAACATCTTAATTGACATCACTTTCTTGGAGAAATTTTTGGGAACAAAGCTCTCGAATTCAGTTCTGTAACAAACAAACAAAGAAATAAAAAAGTTGGAAACCTTCTTCTAAATATGAAAACTACGTGACGTGCATTACTAACCTGCAATGTCCCAATATGTTTATTTTCGCTGTTGCAAAGGTTCAATCTAATTGCCTTCAATAACAATTCAAAATCAGTACAGCCTAGGCCAAACTGGTTAAGCCTTAATAAGTATATAGGCCAAACTAGATTGTCCTTGGCTAAACTAGCATATCCCGACATGCGTGGTATAAACTGGTTTGGCCTGGCACAAACTATTTTGGCCTGATATCGGGTTTGGCCGGTAACATATATATATATATATATATATATATATATATATATATATATATATATATACCGGTATGTATGAAACAAAGCGCTTTGTGAAAGTAAAGCCTGGATCTTTCGAACAGCACAAAGAAGCTGAGACAAAATAATAGAAAAAGAAGGAAAATTCAAGGTTTCCATAATTTTAGAGTAGGAGAATGTTGTAAAATAAGTGAACAGATAAATTAGAAAATTAACATTTTTTTTTTAGAAATGATGTCTGGCGGAAGAGATTTTGTGGAAAACAAAAATATTTGGGTCACATTTTATGGCATGAAGTGTTGATGAGTGAAAGGAACAGTCGAAGATAAGAAATGTAGAGGAAGATTGGAGAACACAAAGCAGATAATTTAAGACGTAGATTTGTGATGGGTATGTAGATACAAAATATTAACTTAGGACGAAATGAGGATTGCATCAAGCCAATCGAGAGTTTATTGACATGCAAATATAAAACAATACTTCTGGGTGTAATATTTATTCATTTAGAACGCCCTAGATTCTTGGACGCAATACGATTCGCCACTCTTGCAGTTCTTCTTGAAGAGTGTATTCGGTTTTACTAAATGTAGATTTAAACTGTCCATGTTTCGAATATCGATTTTATATTTGTCTTAATCGATATTATATAAAAAAATGTAGAAAAGTTGTGTCTGTATTAAAAACTTCTTTCAAAAAGGGTAATTGAAATGCACACTACATCTGACATAGATGAAAAAACAGTCAAATTATTAACTGTTTTTTCTCTCCGACTGTAGGAGCATCACGAAAAAGCTAGGGGACATATTTTTTTAAAAAATACTGTTTATGTCAGTGGTTGTAACAAAGGGTACTAATAAACGAATTTCGCGGTAGTTCCCAATGTTATGTGGACTAAAACCATAAATTTTGAAATATTTGGGTGCCTGTTCACGCAACAAGCAAAAATTAAGTTATGGATTTTAAACAATGTGATCCAAGTGATAGGTTACGTCCTGTATGTGGAAGAAGAGCTCCAGTGCAGTGAAAAAGCGTTGGGAAAAGTTTAATGAGGTAATAAAAAAGATAAAGAAAAAAATATTCTGGAAAAAATAGAGAATAGTACGGAATCTGTTCCTTTAATATGTAAATGGGAAGGACGCAGACCTAGGTAATAGTTAAGAGAAACTGAGAAAGCAAGGTACGTAGTAGGGATACTTTGAAACAGGTTAGGAAGGAGTTAATAGCAACAATCGGAGGGCTAGGCGGTGCCGTGCACTGGGACCTCAAAGTTCAGGAGTCCCCAAGCTCAGATCAGGGGGCCCCAAGCTCAGATCAGGGGGCCCCAAGCTCAGATCAGGGGGCCCCAAGCGCAGCTCAGGCGGCCCCGAGCTCAAACCTCACAAGACATGGTAGAGTTTTTTTTTTTAAAAAAAAGAATCTGGCGTGAGGGCCCAAAATATTTTTTTTACACCGCCACTGTTCCCAATCCTTTCTTGCACCTTTCCCACTATCAGGTGTTTGCTGCTGACCAATCGCTTGGTTCCAACTGTGTAGTACTGACACTGATAGCTAGATGTTAGCTTTGTGAAAACACTGGATTAATCAAGGCTATTTTTTTAAAATTTTATTTTACTTTTGGCTTTTCACTTTGTCGAGGTTGAGGACATTTAGAGGCGGGATGGGATTGGGGACAAAGAACGGCAAGAAATTCCGTCATGTCCGTTTGAAGGAAGCATCCCGGCATTCGCCTGGAGTGATTTGAGGAAACCATGGAAAACCTAAATCTGGATTCGAACCCGCGTCCTACCGAATACAAGGCCAGAACGTTCACCCATCACGCTCGGTTCGAGGCTTCTAAATGAATTAATGCATTTACTTAGTTCAGTACGCACTATTGCGCTACACCCGGGAAATTGGAGATGGATTGGAGACGATGATGACTTATTTCAGTGCCTTACTTCTGTTTGTATAACCTCTTCTTGTCAGGTGAAGTGACTTTTTTTCTGTTACCTGTGTTGCTTACAGTTGGTCTCTTCTTAAACAGCTTTCATTTTCTAGATTTTCCGCATATGTGATTATGGCCTAAGGGTATTCCACCATCTCAAATGGGTCATGTTGTTTTCCAGGAACCCGTCAACGCCGGGCCAGATCCTGACGGACTGGAGGCGGCGTTGCTGACCATCGGCAGACCTGGTCGCCTGCTCTGGACGGTGTTCTTCCTGTGCAGCCTGCCAGGGGTGTTCAACATCTGGCACCTCACCTCGTACGTCTTCCAGGGGTACAAGATCGAACACTGGTGTGCAGTGTCGGAACTGGAAGACAACGGCTGGACACGGGAGCAGCTGAGAAATATCTCGGGTCAGGGGTGAGTGCTCAAGTTTAGACCTATGGAAATTTAATAGTATAATAGCACCAGTAGTTGTTTTCATGTTACATACTTACTTACATTTCAGCCGACGTATTTCACTTTCACAAACATAGAAAAATTCATCTATTGACTTAGTCAGGAACAACCTCCTGATAAGACTGCAGTAGTTTAATTAACCATTTTCTCAAAATAGATCCTTATTCCAAGGACATATCCAGCGAGGGGCAGTGGGAGTGTTGCTGCCCCCCCCCCCCCCTCCAGAAGATAAATCAAGTTGCCTTCAGTACGCTTCGACGAGTGAAGAACTGACTCAGGAGCACTTTGGGAGAAGAAAGATTGACTGGATTATTCCTGATGAGTGTGCATTGAAATTTCTTGAAAGAACACCATGAGATATTGACAAACAAAGTTATTGAAAACTTTTCTAAGAATCCGAGACGGTTAATGTTTACGAGTTACGATCTTAATTTACTATATAGTAGATTAGTAGTTCCTTAGATTAAGTGGTTGGATTACTATATTAATCAATAATAAAAATGGATTCCTCTATAGGTTTGAGTTTCATTTTGTAAGAATCGTTACGTTTCAGTCCCCCACCCCATTTCCTCGAAGCCAATATGAGTTACCCCCCATAGTTCAAATCTTTCCCCCTTTGTTCTGATCCTGGATACACCCTAGCCTCATTCCCTCATCGCATAATCAATATAAATGTTGTAATTATTTTAGTATTGGCTGAAACCTCGTCTAAAATAATATTTGTTTGAATTTCATCTGTACTTCAAAGGATTGAATTGCACATGCGCAAACATTGTTTTTGGTTTTCACGAACATTTCAGGACTTTCAGTGCTAAAACTGTTTCGGCAAGAAGTTACTTTCTTTGCACTTGTTTGGTTACTACTACTACTGCTTTTATTATTACTTTGTATGTGGTGTGGTCCACTTTGTAGTTCAGGCCCCTACAGCACTGCAGCTACTTGGATTAAAAAATGCACGAAGGTTTGGTTCAGAATTCTGCTTCGAACACCTTAGTTTTCTCCTATCATTTTGGAACCATTGTCATATCTTTGTTCTTGACAATTGTTCATATCCAAATCGAATTTTATTTAATTTAATTGTAATGGAGCACACACTACAGTGCCAATTTCCCTGCACACCCATTTTCCTCCTTTCCTGTACCTACCTACTTTTGACCTCTACAAATTTTAACGTTTTTGGTAAATTACCATCAATTCTGTTAGTAACTTATTTCAATCTCTGATCTTCCTAGATAAAAAAAAAAAAAAATCTTTCCACGCCTTTGAGCCTGAAATTGAGTGCCACCTTGTGGTCAAGGTCATCTTTTCATTCCATGCATTATTTTTAATTCTTACACCAATATCTTCCCACACACCCCATCAGCAATATACACTTTGTACTCTCTCATGACTCTCTTCACCCTCCTCCTGTCTTCCAATGAATCCCATTCCCGCTCTTTTATCATATCTCTTACTGATTGCAGTAATTTCCAGGAACAAATCTATCAGCCCTTTTTTGCTCTATCTCCAACTTCTCTATGTGATGTGCAAAATGTGGGTCCCATATTACACTACCATATTCAAGCAATATCTGACCAAAGTTTTGTAACCCAATTCCTTTACTTCTCTCATACATCCCCTCATGACTCTCTCCAACAAGTGCAGAATTTTGAAACCTTTTCCTACTACCTATCCAATGTGTCCTGCCCACTTAAGCTTGTTATAAAATGTAATGCCAAGATATTTAAATTTCAAGTCTTCAACGAGCAATTCTTTCCCCACCTTATAATCGTAATCAACCTTTAGTTTTTTATTTGTGTATCTAATAAGCTGACTCTTCTTTGCATTTATCTTCATTCCATGTTTACCAAGCCCAGCAGCTGTTTACAGTCCTCTGCCATTTTGTTACCAAATGAATATGTGATAGATTCCTCACACACATTCTTTACTAATGAATGATTTTCAGAAATGAGTCATGTGCCTACTACAACTATAACTACAGTCAGCTCATTGGTCTGGACTTCAATGATGCTTTCGAAAAAGTGCAGTCAGAAGGCCCTCTTTCCAAGAAACCATGTGACAGCTATGAGTATGAAAACTACGACACTATTGGATCAGAGGTAAAATATATTTAGATTATTAGATATATTTTTTAATTAGAAATTCACTTATGGTACTTGTTTGGATGATGGGAAAACACAATAAATGAGAACATACATCAAAATATCTTGTATTTCCCTATTATCAGGCTCTCAATTGGTTTGATGCAATTCATCACAACATACCCATTACAACATACTTCCTCTATCAGCTGTATCATATTCTAACCATTGTCTTCCTCAATAGTTTAATCTGCATGTCTTAAAATGACATCCATTTTCTTGTCTGTTCTTTCAACCTACAATTCCAGTTTTGTTCATTTCTTACTTTGTCTATGCACTTAATTTTCAACATCCTTCTATAGCATCACATTTCAGTTTCTTTCTGGTATTTCTAAAATCCATGCATCCCTACTGTAAATATATTGTGTTCCCATACAGATTTATAAATTACTTTCTGAGTTCAAGGTCACGAGACTAAAATATTTCTCCTTTTTAAAAATGCTCTCTTCGCTAGTGCAGTTCTGGTTTTAAGATCATTCTTGCTTCTACCATCAGTTGCAATTTTACTTCCCAAATAATTCATTAACTTCTGCTGTTATGTTTGATTCTATTTTTAAATTAAATCTTTTGTTATTGCTATCATTTGAGATATTTTACATGACTTTTGTTCTACTGTATTTTATATTTAGTAAAAATTCTTCACACAATATTTTGTTCGTGCCATTCAATAATTTCTCACTATTCTAACTCATTTCTGCTGAGTTGTCAGCAAAATGAAGCCTGCTAATTGTTTCTCCTTGAACACCTATGCCTCATTCATATTTTTCTTTAACTTCCATGATTGCATCCTCTACATATTAGCTTATCTCTCATGATTTTCTACTTTTACTATAGCTATCTGATTCTTACATAGATTATAAATTATTGTTCCAAATTTTGCTTATGATCTGGTTTTCCATATAATATTATCAAAGGATCTTTCTAAATTCATGTATTCCATAAAACTACATTTGTTCTTACTGGTCACCCTTCTAGTATTAATCTTAAATACATTATCAAAAGAGGTGGCAGTAAATATGGAAGTGATACCGGGTAGTGTATTGGGACCATTGCTGTTCATTACGCTAATGAATGATTGTGTTGATGGGTTACAGTCAGAATCTGGGTATTTTGCAGATGATGTACAATAGGATCAAAACAGGTGAAGACTGTGAACAGCTGCAGGGTGACCTGGATAGAATATCTAAATGGGTAGGTCAGCATGGAATGAAGATAAATGCCAAGAAGAGTCAGCTTATTAGGTATACAGATAAAAAAAACTAAAGGTTAATTATGATTATAGGGTGGGGTCAGAATTGCTTCTTGAAAGCTTAAAGTGTAAATATGTTGGTATAACATTTGATAACAAACTCAATTGGGCAGAGCACATTGGGCAGGTGGAAGGAAAAGGTTACAAAGTCCTTCATTTATTGGAGAGGGTTATGAGATGATGTGCCAGAGAAGTTAGGGAGTTGGGTTACAAAACTTTGGTCAGACCATTGGTTGAATATGGTGATGTAGTTTGGAACCCATATTTTGGATATCAAATATAAGAGACAAGACAAATGTCACAGAAACCGTGATACAGTTTAAAGCAATTCAGTCAACTTACTTTAGATGTAATTTTTTTCATTTTAAATATGAATGTTGGCATAAGTTACATGAAAACATTCTATTTTCAGTGGGATCTGGTATGTGATAGAACAGCACTCCGTTCAACTGCACAAATGGTTGTCTCACTTGGAAAATTCCTTGGAGCTTTGCTGTTTGGGTTTGTTGCTGACAAGTAAGTTAATGAAAGCAGATTATACTAAAACGCTCAACATATATATACACCAGTCATCCAATAAGTAAACTTCTATTATTATTATTATTTGTGGATAAGCCAATTAGGACTACACAAAGAACTCAGAAGCATTTGTTCGCTCTTCTTTGTGCCCATATTTCCTTCATACAGTTGCTGTGGACTTATTTTCTCTCATCTCACCATGTTGTTCCACATCTTTTCTTTAGTCTTTCCTCCCGATCAACTTGCCACTTGTAAATTTAGGATTTAAATGTATATCCGTTTCTGATATCTTTTGTAGAGATTTCTGCTAATTTGAGGTCTTTCTTAATTTTGCCAATCCAATTTATTTTATCTCATATTGCTTTACTTCAGTTTACATAGAATTCATCTATTTGTCTTGTCAGTCTATTAGCATTCATTCTTTTGATGTGTACATAAAATTTTATTCTGCATTTTCTAGTATCATTGTGAATGTCTACATATTGTAAGATTTCCTGATTATGTTTTGGTCTAGTTTGAATTTTGGGCCCAAAATTTTGCTTATAGTTTTGTATTCTTTTTTCTCAATGTTTTCTATATCGTTTTTCTTGTTCAAAATAAGTGTTTCTGATCCATAGAGACATTCTGGTTTAATAACTGTATTCTACTTTCTCAGTTTTGTGTGCTTGGATATGCTTTTTTTGTGTTATGTGATAAACTGTTTCCATCTTTTGGCATCTAAATTCATCAGCTTTTGCTCTGGTTCCATTCTCTTGGATTGTTTCATCGAGATACTTGAAGTATGGGACTTATTTGATTATTCTATAATTTGTCTCCGTGTATATTGGTATTTTTTTTTTTTTAATTTAATTACTGGATATAAATTCTGTTTTCTGATATGAAACCTGTAGACCCAGTTTCTCAGCTATTTCTTTTGAGAGTTCGATCTGTTTTTGGGCTATTGCGATGTCACAGGATAAGACTGCTGAGTCATCTGCAAATTCTAGGCGATCTATTTTTAATTTTCCTCTGCCTAATATAATTGGCTGATCAATTCCAAGGATTGTCACCATTTCTGTAACACTTTTTTGAAGATGCAGTTGAACAGTAATGGAGAGAGTCCATCTCCTCATCTTACTCCTGTTTTAATAATGAAGGATTCTGATAGTTTCCTCAACATTTTATTGTGGACTTTGTTTCTGTTTGTTATATTAAAGCAAGGGTTTTGGGGTGTAAGCCTCGTTCTTTAAAAATTTGGAATAATGACTCATGATCAACTGAGTCATATGCTTTTTTAAAATCAACAAATGTGCAGACTAACTGGTAACTACAAATTCTTTGATGTTTGAGGATAAATTGTAGGTTGAGGATTTGTTATGTACAAGATCTACCTGGTCTAAATCCTGCTTGATACTCTCCGATCCTTGGTTCTAGTTGTTGTTGAGCCCTATCGAGGAGACACTGGGAGAAAATTTTGTATCGCACTAACTGCAGTGAGATTCCCCTGTCATTATTAACACTTGCCTATCTCTCTTTTTGTGTAAAGGGTGAATTAACACACTTTTCCAATCTTCTGAAAGATGTCATAGGTGATACTCCCACATGGCTCGTCCCAGGTGGCTGATAGGAGGTCCTCACCATTTTACCAGCAGACTTTAACGAAATAAAATAGCTCTCATGAACCAAACACACCATTGTCAACAGCCTCAATGGCGGAAGAGGAATAGGATTGTTCCCAATACCAGAGAGGGCAGAAGAACCACATATTCTGGAACTAATCCCTCCAGTCCTAAAAAAAAAGTACTTCAGTCCAAACCATTTGATTTTCAAGTAAATTTCTATATTATTTCTTCAATAATTCTTAGAAATACTTAGGATGCAGGGAACTTTGTTCATTAGTATTGGTTATTAATGATTATCTATTTTCTTCATCCTTAGTATATGCTGTCTTGGGAGTATCATTCAAAAATTTATTTGATATTTCATCAACAAAAAAAAGATAGATTTGACAGTGATGTTAGAGACAGCAAAAAGTCTGAAGATTATTGTTGTACTACTGTTGCTGGAACCTCTTTGTGTCTTTGTCCAGCAATTAAAATCAGAATAAATCATATGAAATCAATAAGATTGAGCAGAATTGCTTCAGTGTATTTAAAATGGGAATTGTTCTCACATCTATAATTCTCCCCATGGGCGCCCATATGATACTTTGTAGGGGGGGGGCCAAGACCTGATCGATTGGGGTATTTTTAATATCATACCTATACTGAAATTTGTTTTGCTGATTCCCCCCCTCCCCCCCCCCCCCCCCCGCGAAAATTAAATTAAAAAAATTATCGCTTACTAAATTTTCGCTGTTCATGCGGTTAAACTTCAGCATATGCTTGTTTACATTGGAATGCAGTAAACACAACATCATGTCTGACGTTTTAATTTATCACTTTTTTGCTACTAAAAGATATTCAAAACTTATTTTACATATGGCATATGTCAATGTATACGTGCATGCACCTGCACAATTATATCGCTGTACAATAAATAGTTGAGGATAGATGATGTCATAAATAATGATATGCACCAAAGACGTGTTTTTCCAAAAAATGGAGCGAAAATTACCCCTCAAATATTCATCCAGTGTTTCATTATGAGAGCACTTCCAACAAACTTTAAGCACAATTTCAGTAATTTTTCAAACATTTTCTCACTTACATGTTTATCGTCAAGTATAACGGAATTATAGCGCGCCGGGCTACCCTATGTCTCTCCCTCTCTCTCTGAATAGAGTAGGCAATTTAGTTAGAGCCTATACGAGAAACCTAATTTAAAACACCATGACTGCGCCTCATGTGAAGTATTGCTCAAAAGTGCTCCTTTATGCCAACCAGGAGCAAATTGAGAAGTTACAAACAGGGCAATGCGAACTATATTGCATTGCGATATATATACACCAACGCGGGATATGCGTAACGTTTTAAATTATTTTTCTATTAATGAGCGAATAAAGCGAAATATTTTAATATTTATTTTTAAAATGGTACGCGGAATAATAACTCCAGAAATGTGCGATCGGGTGGAATTCGTAGGAAATCGGACAGGGAGAGTTACACAACAGAGCAATCATATTGCTCTGCCGTTTAAAAGCACCTTGTCCAAAACAAAAAATTTTGAACAAATTTTACTAGTTGAGAAAGCTAAATAAAATGATTTCTTTCTCTCTCCCTTTTGTTTCTACTATTTTTGTTGAATGGGGAGACCACGTGGCCGACCTCGGCTTTATACTGGCCCTTTTATAACAAAACAATAACACGTTAAGTACTATACTGAAACCATTTAATATTTAGCAACGTAAATGCAGAAGCAACTTTAATACAGAATGCAAACTCAAAATACACACCTCAGACGATTTTACACTAGTAGTGATGTAAAAAGCAAACTGAAATAAATTATTATACATTGGTTGGTTTATGGATTTAACACTAATATTTATGTGAAAAAGCAAACTGTAAATTTCTTTTCTTCTTGCCGAACAAGTCAATCACTTTGTCCTGGAAACCAGGGTTTTCCGCTCTTTTCCTGTGAACACTAAGAAGGCACAAGCTGGACAGACGGTCCTCACCAGTAGTACTTCTCAGCCATGTCTTCACTCTACGCAGTGTGCTGAAAGAACGTTCTATGGTGCAAGTTGTGGGGGGTATGGTCTGGTAGAATACAAGCAATCTCCTTACAGCTGGGTAAAACATAGTTTCTGCAAGTATATCATTGAGCTTTGTTTTTTCCAAACACTCCTTATTTGTCCAAACGTCATACCATAATCTGGCTTCTGCTTCCAAGTTGTCTATTTGGTAAAACCTTTCCAAGCTTTTTATATCTCTCATGAAATCTTCTTTCTTCTCCTTTTTCATTAAATGTGGGTGAAGAATCCCACCTTTGAATGGTATGTCTTTGTCTTTTTCAAATCTTGTGATAAGTGACGTGATTATGGAATCCATGTACGGATTGTAAATTGCCACCTTGAAATAGTCTTGGGGTGATGAGTAATGGACATTCACATTGCATCTGAGGGTCTGCCTTCCAGTCAATCTTGGGATTTTTACATCTATGTCAAGTTCCTTACAATCTTCTTTCACTGCCTCGAAAATGTTTCTGAATTCGTCATCACTTTCTCTCTGCTTTTGAAAATTGGCTATCAAGTCGGTGTTGACGAATCTGTAAACTGAGTGGAGATCCATATCAGTACTCTGGAGTTTGTTCACTATTGGTTCCAGATATGAAGAATACCTCGATATAATGTGTAGACAAACGATAAATGTAGTTGATGATGTTGCACAATCAAGTTGGCTGGCACGTGATCGAGTGTCTTGATTGTATTCACTGTTATATGCCAGGTGATTCAGACTATCCTTTATTACCAAGAAGTTTTCTTTGAATATCCTGATTGATTTATATTTATGGGACCATCTAGTTTCACAAAACAGTGGAATGTTAGGTATTGTTTTCCTACGCAATAGACTTTCTCTATAGAACCTAATAACTTCTTTTATAGTTCCGATAGTGTTACGAATTTCCTGGACACTGTTAAGATCATTGACAACTAAGTTCAGTCTGTGCGATGCACAATGAAAATAGACAGCTGAAGGATACTTCTCTCTGATCCTGGCCTGCACTCCAGTTTCATGGCCTGCCATTGTCGAACAGCCATCAAAGCCAAGGCCAATCAGCTTATTCATATTAAGCCCTAATTTTTCAACAAAATTTAAAATAGATGAAGAAATTCCTTCAGCATCCAATGTAATAAGCTCCGTAAACCCTAAAAATTCTTCTTTTACTGTAAAGTTATCTTTCTCAGTCTACAAATCGTACTCCCACAGACAGTTGCTCTTTTCCACTAATGTCAGCCGTTTCATCTGCCAGTAATGCAAACGCTGATGATCTGTTTACCTCATCAATAATCTCGTTTTGTATCACGGAGCCACATGTACTTATTAAATCGTTTTGCACTCTGTGTGATGTATATTTCGCTTTTCCACAATAGTTTTGCATATGATCCGCCAACACTTTGTCCCCCGCACTTACTCTAAACAAAGTAAATCCTGAAAGTTTCCTTCGCTTGAATTCTTTCCTCTGATGGATATGTCATGAGTGCCACAGAAAATTAAAGTAGCAAGAATTGATTTTAGTTTTTTTCTGTTGGTATTTACAAGCTCCGTGATCCCACTATCTAACTGTTCTATCACGTTTTTCTTTCTCATTTCTAAAGACTCACAAAAACTTTTAGCCTTACTCGTAGATTCTAGATGCCAACTGCTCTTTTCATGGCCTCGAGCATCTTCATGAAAATGTTTGTAATCTTGATGAGCCTTTATCACGAAAGCACCAAATATCCCTCTTTTTAAAACAGGTTTGAAAAGACTACAAAACTTACAAAGGCCCCCCTTCAACTTGGGCGAGTATACTAGCCATGAGTACTTTTGTAGCCAAGTTTTTTGAAAAGGCCTTTTGATAGTTTTTTTCTCATCAATGTCATTTTTGAAATCATAATTCATATTTAGAGCATGTATGTTTGTTATTAATTGATACTTGACTTCGTCTGACACTGAATCATTTATGTATTCACCTAAATCAAAGCTGTGATTAACTGTTAATGAACTACTAACGAACTCTGGATTGTTAACAGTGGAAACTGTAGCGGGCGGGTTGGCGTCATCCATATCAGTAGCATCAGGAGTAATGATATCAGCAGACTCAGGGCTAATGGTGGAAGGACATTGTTGCAACGTGAAGTCAGGAGTTGGTGTTGAGAATTTAGAAGTAGTTGTGGGACGAACTTTCGAAGGTATTGGATCTGGAACTTTTAATGAGTCATCGAGGTTCCTTTTCTGTGTAGCAGTATCACCTTTTTTTCCAAAGAAATTCCTGATATCCATCCCTGAAATAAATATTTCTGACTCGATTAGGTCAGAACGAGTGAGCCACTATTTTGCAAGATCAATGTGACAGTATACTCACCAAATATTGAGAGAAAAGATGAAGCCTGATACTGGCAATGAATAAACACGGTGGTATTGCCGGTTGAGAGTCGACAGGGGCAAGATCAAGGTTGTGACGATGTCTCTTCCTTTCTTCAAACCACTTAAGAACGACTTTTGGAATATATAGCAATGTCGGCGTATATTTTATATATGCACTCGGTGCCTCACGTCGACTGCGAGCGCGACGTACAACATAAAGTGTTTCCTAGCGTAGCGTGAAGGTATAATAATATTGCTTGATTGGCGGTTGATTTGAACCAGCATTATACGGCAGTTATGCTAAACTAGCAAGTAAATACTATATTATTATATATCAGGTTGACTAAAAGAATAAATAAAAGATAGTCGCTTGTATAAAACAAAATAAATAAAGCAGTTAATGTTGTAACCGTGAACACTATATATATATTTCCCGAGAACTAGGGGGGGGCCGCGGCCCCCCCCTGCCCCCGGGTATGGGCGCCCCTGATTCTCCCTAAACATCCAGTGATTTGTAGCTCTTTTACAACCACAACAATTAGATGGATAGGAATAATACAGCATACTATGAAGATGATACTCAGAAAATGGATACACAGGATGGAAAATATTGGTTATATGGTGAATAAATGGAGAAGCAAACTTTGAGTCATGAAGTCTAATTAAATAGTGTGTAATATAGGTAAGAATGAAAGGAAAGAAATGCTGTGAGGCAATATTTACATGGAAAAGAAAGGGAAAATATACCCAACACTCACCAAACTTGAAGGGAGGATGTCAGCAGCAACACAAAATCACACACAAACAAAGAGAAAACAATATTTTGGGTGAAAATCCCTTTTTTAAGTTAACAGAGAGGTGACTGGTCTTGCGCAAGACTTCACTCATAGAACGCCTTGAATGGTTGCATGGTTGCGTTGAACGCAAGTCTTGCACAAGACCAGCCACCTCTCTGTTAACTTGAAAGTTTTTTCTTTGTTTGTGTGTTGTTTTGTGTTGCTACTGCCCTCCTCCCTTCAACTTTGATGAGTGTTTGGTGTATTTCCCCTTTCTTTTCCATGTAAAAAGTGTGTAAGTTAAAAACTTTCCCCACAGAATACTATTATTCTTTTTTTGTTGAAGTTCACTTTAATCTTACCTTATATAGTTCACTACATTTTATCTAATGAAAACCACTGACTGTTAACAATAAATTTTTCTTGGAGACTTCAAACTGCTTTGGAATTTATAGTCAGCTAAGATTTCTCAAATTTCTTCAAGCACTCCACTCTTAATAGTTCATATTATAATCCAGTGTTGTTGCAGACCATTTTTCCCACATTTGCACATTTTTAAAAAATAATGCTAATACAACAGTTCTTTATTTGTTTTATACCATATGCTTATCATCTCTCATCAAGACTTCGTCAGTGATGAATTATTTAGATTGGTTTGTTAAACTAGGTAGCTGCACATATTTCTTTTTCCACAAAGCATGTTCTGACTAGAGCCTTCTGTCAAAACATGAAAGGAATACATCAATTACATATGAAACATTATAGCATTAAATAAATAAAAAACAATTCTATTGGTGTTATTTATTAATGATGAAGTTTCTATTACATATAAACATTTTAGAAATTTTTTATTAGCATTTACTACCTATTACAAATCACATTTTTCTTTCCTTCTGTACTGAACAATGCTTCTATATCAAATCATACCTAGACAAACAAGCCTCCCTTTTTATATAATAATAAACAATTTTTGTGCAACTCTTCTATCAACTTGAAAGTACCATAGAAACTGATCTAATCATAGATCCATGTCACTGGTTCATGACAAAAATACATTATCAGTGATCTATTTAAAACTAAAATCAAGTTTCACTAAGGATTGTGACATCTTTAAGAAAAAATTACAAGAATCTCCAACAAAAAAATTCTAACACTGGACTGTATTTTAATCACTTCTGTTCTATTGTCACTTAGTGACCATTAAGGACAGGGAGAGGAGGGGTCAGGGGAAACAATTGTTATGTATACATCTCAAAGAATTTTTCCCCCAAATTACTGTTAAAATTCCAGAAAACATCATTTGACATTTATTCCAGTGTATGATGTGTTTGTCTGCAGGGCAGGACGCAAGCTGACTATTGCCATGGCATGCATCATATATATAATAGCAGGGCCCCTCCCTGCTTTCCTGCCATACTATGGGATATACCTCGCCTCAAGATTGTTTGTTGGTATTGCTGGATCTGGCTGTTACAATTGCTGTTTTACTCTATGTAAGTTAAAAGAAAAGTATAAATGAATGCAATTTTTCTCGGCGTTGTTTATTTATAAATGTTTCTCAGGAAACAAACCGAGCAATATTACTCGGTTTGTTTCCCGAGAAACATTTATATATATATAAAAAAGTAGTTTGGCTAATAAGAAAAAGACAGAACCAATTAACTATACTGTCAATAGATATTCAGTAAGACAAACTACTGATAGCCAATCGATTGTATCATAAGTATTTTGTATTCCTTGGTGGTAGATTCTCTATATATTTAGTAATGCTTCTGTGCACATTTTTATTCTACATTCTTCCTCTGTTCAAACTATATTGTTAATGACATCTTTTAATTAGATCACCATTCCTTTTTAATTGTCTCCTGTCTTCTAGTGACTCACATTCCAATTCCTTTATCACATCAGTTACTTAGTTTGTTTTACAGTGTTTTTCGTATTCAAGCAAGGGACTGAAGAAGATTTTTCAGTTATTTCCATACTAAGCTTATTTCCGGGAGATGTCAAGGTAATTACATTTTATACCCCCCACAACCAATTGCTGTTGAACAATAATATCATACCAAATATTCATCATCATGAATATCAAGTTGACTATTTCTTCATTCCATGTTTACTAGATATTGACTACAGAAACCTGAAAAGCACTTCACACAACATTAACCTTGTGAATTTTTGGGCGAGTGAAATATAACTTTCCAGAGGATATAATCTCATGCAAGTACTATATCAATTCTTAACCCAAGCCATGTTTTTGATGTTTGTCTTTGTCTTCCTTTGGTAACTCATTTGAATCAATTGCCCCATCTCACATTAACTTTTTCACTATGCAGCTGGAAATCAAGATGGTCATATGGAGAAAGTTTATACCAAAATCCTATAACATCTTGTTGTTCATTTTATTTTTCCATAGAGATTTATTATGTGATATGAAGTGGGGGAGGAGTCTGGCGAAATCTCACCTGGAGGGGGGGGGGGAGCATAGAAATCTCACGTCATCTTTATAATGCCTTAAAGAACAGTAGTACTAAAAAAAGTCCACAAACTACTTGTGACGTTGGCAGAGGGGGGGGGGGGGATGTCTCAGGGTAGGTCCGAATTTCTGGAAAATCACCTCACGTAATTAGTGGCTGTCCCTAACACTGTTATGGATACATAGGCTTTCCAGAATTGTAAAAAGGAGGTTAATTTAAAGTCACAAACATTGCAAATTGGTAGTATAATCTTAACGAAACTAGGAAAAAGGAAGAGGCTTTAGGCAATATAAATGACAAGAAAAGGGAAAATGACCCATCACTCACTAAAGTTGAAGGCAACGACGGGAGAAAAACATACATGACATACACTAAAATACACAATATTTCAGTTTTACATCATATTCATGTTGTAGGGAAAGAGGCATGTGGTTTGGGAGGTGAGCACACATTTTTAGTATAATCTTAAAAATAAAGGAACTTTCTAACCGAATTTAAAACAACATAGCAAAAATATATTGAAAATAAACATCGTAATTCTAAAGAGTGAGAATTCCACCACATTCATTTTCACTGGTAATACTGCCTGAGACAACCATTTTGGTATTTGATTTGCATAGTTGTAATATTTTAGGAAATGAGATACAGCCATCTGAAAGTCTATTTCACAGTGTGTTTAGGATAATATCTGCCAACAATCAAAAATCCCTTGAATGATAAAATTTCAATCATTTTAATAGATAATCCAAATTTAACAAGAGGTTGTCAGCATTGAAAAACACATTCTGATCAAAATTTAGAGGTCATACGCAAATTCTAAGTAGGCCTACATACATTTTTTAGGGAGAAAGAAAATTTTTTAAATAAAATATTTAGGATGGCAAGGGAACAACTGAAGAAGGTAAACATGTTGAAGTTGTATTAGAGGAACGTGAAGGAAATTATGGTGAGATAAGTGAAAGAGGAAGACAAGCAGAGGCGTTCGTAAGGAGCATTAGAAGCCTGATATGGAATAAAGAGGTACCGCAGAGAAGTAAGGGAGTAATGTATCATACATAGTATGTGCCTATCTTGACTTATGCTGCTGAAACGTGGACAGTGAAGAAGTGGAACATCAGCAGCGTATAAGCAAGTGAAAAGAAATTTTTAAGAGGTAGAATGGGAGTTACTTAAAGAGACAGAATAAGGAATGAAGTGATTAGACACATCATAAAAGAGGAACCCCTACAGGAAAGGGTGGAGAGTACCAGACTGAGATGGTATGGACATGTAAAGAGAATGGAGGTTCAGAGAATCCCGAGAAAAATACACAAAATTAAGATTCATGGTAAATGACCCAGAGGAAGACCAAGAGATGGATGGCTGAAAGGAGTAGAGGAGGCTGTACGGAAGAGAGGAGAGCACTGAAACAAGGTGGTGACAGTGAGGTGGTGGGAAGAAAGAAGGAAATGGAGAGGCTTGTGCTTAAAGCAGACCTGGCCAGAGGATGGAAACTGTTAAGGATGATGATAATGATTTAGGGAACTGAAAACATGTTCAAATTATAGGAAAAAAATTAATGTAATAAACTTAACAAGAAGTTTGATATATAAAGGTGTAAAGTAGGAGTTTTATGTATATATTTATGGATTACGTCAGAGAAACGTCACAGATAACACATGTCATAACTCCCCTCCCCCCAAATGAGTGAAAAGGAAGGATTTGGAGAAAAGCGAGATATATTTCAAAAGATTGAAAGAGAATTCTAAGGAAACTGAGAAAATTTAATTAAACGTTTCAACACATTAAGTGAGACATTATTTTTTTTTTTAAGTTTTAAGAGCACTCCTAGTGTGGGAAAATGCTATTAAAAGTTGAACTGAAGTAAAAAATCAAAAGATTTCATCAGAATAAAAAATAGTTTCAGAGTTAAAACAAATGTCAATTGAAGGAGGGAATTAAAACAAATCCCGTCATGATAAAACCTTTGTGAGAAACTAAATATTTTAAAAGATAACTGAAACAAAACTTCTAAAATTAATAGTTACTGAATAAAGCAATATAGGATAAAATTTATAATAATATAAAGTATTCAGCATACAACGGCCTATAAAATGATGAAGTTTCAAAAAGATTGGAGGAAAATTAGGAAACTAAGGTTTGCATCACCTCGCGAGAATCCTTTTAAAACCTAGGAAATTCTGTCTCAACACACTGTTTAAAGGAGTCTGACTCAGTGTCAAGTGTGATCATGATTTGGTTGGAGGTGCTGGACTTGTAAATTTTCCATACATGTAGTGGTGGAACATAGAATATTTCCGGTCAGATATTGTTTCGGACTCTAAAATATTTCGAGTTATGTGAACTTTGAAAATTAGCAAGTGCAAATTCTTTAAAACCTTAATAAATTTTTTCAACATGAGCTGAAATTTTAATTTTGGGAGTTTTGTGAAAGCTTTGCTGGTGTGATTAAGAACTATAAGTGGTGATGACCTGCTTTCTTCATACAATAATTTGAATGATCCAATTCTATTCTAGGGCATTATAATCTGATACCATTTTAACTTCAAAACTTTAAAAGAATATAATGATGAATTATCAACACTTATCTGTTGTGGTAGAATAATAGTAAAGCAGATTGGCGACCGATTTAAGTGTCAGATTAACTATTATCCAAGATTACAGTTTGCAGTTGCATATCTAGGAATTTTCTGAACCGGGTAAAAAACTGTGAAATTTCCACCTCTCCAAACATATTTGCCACCCTCATTGTCACCACCCCCTATAATCGCTCATTGTCGCCAGTAGTGGAGCTAAAAAAAAGTTGCCACAACGTAAAATCAGAGTTATATTAACTCATTATTAGGGACTATGAGGTACTGGGGGTAAACTTACAGTAGTGGAAGAATGAATGATGAAGTTGAAACTCTTGGATAGAATCTAAATTCATATTCACAGTTTAGAAATGAGTATAGAATTGTTATTATTGGTGGGCAATTTATATTTATGAGGAGTCAACTGGGAAGGATGTAAGATAAATAACAGAAGGGTACAGAGATTTGTGAGGGAAGTGATAGAGCAGCATACAAGGGAACCAAACATGTTGGATATCTTTCTGATTAAAAGTTCAGGGGATCTCAAGTAGCTAAAGGTTGTTGTTGTTGTTGGGGCTTAAGGGCACGTCAAAAACAGGGTCATTAGTGCCTAATGCACAATGCAGTTATGATGTATATTAAGGCATTCAGTAAATCTGTGGCCAAAATTGAAGGGGATAATAAGTACTTTTATATATATAAAAAACCAACAAATTTCAGATTTGAAGAGATATTTCAGGGAATTCAGCACTCAGGTATATAAGGCAATAATAATTTTTTTTAAAAACTGAAAAGATGAGCAGGGAAATTGCCACCAGAACATGCATTACATTGCAATTCAATTCAACTATATTTGCAAATGTGATAATACTTCAAATTTCCACCATTTGAAACTTAACAGTGACTTGTTCTCAGTAAGGTCAAATTTTCAATGTGTAAATATTTCTATCTATCTAACTAAGACTGATAACTTCACCTTGTGCCTGTCCACAGTGGCAGAAGTGGCTCACCCGTCCTACCGCACAGTGCTGGGGCTTCTGTACAACATGTCGTATCCACTCGGACAGCTACTACTGTCTGCCATCGCGTACTTCATGCCCAACTGGCGAGATTTGCAGATCACATTGTCTGTACCTGCTCTCCTGTTGCTCTTAGATATCTGGTGCGTATTTACTCCTTAACTAGTCATTTATTATTATTTGTGAATGTACCTAATCAGATGATGTAAAGCCTCGGTTGTCATCATGGCTTCTTCTTCTTCTCTTCGATATCGGCCATCTGAGGACCACGAAAAGTAGTCCCCGGCATTCATTTCGATCTTTCTTTTCTTGGCTTCCAATAGTTCTTCAATCATGACTTCTAATTGAGAAGTCGTCCAATGTTTTCTCTGGGTAGTTAGAACCAGGGATTGGCAGTACTTGGAGCAGTGGGGACAGCTTAAGTGTTGCCATATGTCTGAGATTTGTGAATTGGGGACCATCTAAGTATTTGAATAGATGACCTGTGCACTGGTTCCACTGCTCACTACTCCAGTGTGAACACTGGCAGTAACTAGTCATTTAAATATATAGCAATAAGTTTCTTATGTTGAATATATTAAGATATAAAATTCATCTGAGGCTTCCACTGGAGACAGGAAAAAAGAATTATTTTCACTGACAAGGGGAAGAAACCACTATTTGCAGAGAATGATAACAGTACATTGTAAACACACACACGCACACACACAATAATAAAAGACAGAGAGAACTTTTACTCCATTTCGCAGCTAAAAAATGCTTTGAAAGTTTATATGTGAGCATTTTGCACTACTAATAATATTTATGAACAAGTAGTAAATTACCACTTCACTACTATGGATAGTTACCACTGTTAATTAGAGACACATAACATCCAATACTAGTTTCTAAATTTGAATGCAATATCCAGAGGCTCTTATCAATTGTTCATAGTTTTTAAAATATTTTTCATAACAACAATGACTCAATACTTTTTTATCCTCTCCTTTCATACCCTAAAGCATATTTACTTTCTCATTCCTTTTCAGTTGCCAAAATCCAAGAATAAAATTCTTACATTTGCAAAAATGGTTTCTGAAACAAAACACTCTTAAACATATTTAAAACTGTTGATATTTTTTTTACAAACATTTTATTTTATGTACCAAGATGGCCCAGAGTATTTTATCGCATTCTGTGTAGTTTACTTGTGATCTTTGTTGATGTTATATTTATTTCTAGTATTATTGTATAATAAGATAGGATAGGGAAAATAACCCATCACTTACCACAGATGAAGGCAATAGAGCTATATAAACACATTAACAACACAAAAAACACAAATAAATGGTGGTGGTTTAGCTATTACTTTTTTTTTTTGCTCTGCCATTAGTGAGAGGAGACTAATATGTTGATTGGAAACCGACCGTCATGTGAGCCGTAGGATGTGTCAGTAATTCAACAGCTGTTATGTACAATTATTTACATTTATTCAGCAATGTACACAATAACCATTCATTAACCCGTTATGAAGACCATCCTCCTTCATCGAGGTCAATCTGACTTGCGACTAATGTTAGAGGCTAGCATACTCTCTTAACTTCCTATTACGCCATACCATCTCCATGTAGCTACTGGCATGTAAGCAGGTTCATTCCCACCTGTGTTTAGTGTAGCACTGTGGTGTGTTGACAGTCAAAGGCTGCCACCACCATATCAGCTCGAGGCCATCTGTCTTCTGTCACACATCACACTCGCTGATGACCAGCCTTGGCCAATGCTGCTACTGTTGCCCAGTTTGACCTGTTCAACCTCATCCCCGTTGCTGCACTTCCATTTTGTTCACTGTCGCCACTGCCATTTTTTACAGGAGGAGATAATGACCGTCCAATCACATGCCTCCTTGGTATTGATGTGGTCATTTGTTCTGATTACATCATTGCTAGCATCAAACTGCTAATTGACATGACCTACTCTACTATCCAGTTCATCGCTCCACAAGTTTACACATTTCATCCTGGCATTCACCTGGGAAAACCATGGAAAACTAAAATTTGGATGGCCAGACGGGGATTTGAACTCACATCCTCCTGAATGCTAGGCCAGAGCATTGCCATTCACCCACCGCAATTAGTATGTGTAGGTACTGTTGTAAATTAGTTGGCTAGATGTGCTCGGAAGTGTGAAGTGCGTCTTGTTATAAGGAGATGTCCACATTGAGGAATGTGACATGTGTCTGCAGCAGTCTAGGTTAAGTTGATGGAATAACTCATGTTCGTGGAATTTAGGAGAGGCAGGTAGCGGAACCTGGGGTGCAATGGGGTAGTAAGTTGAAAACATGATTTAAAGATACCAAAAAGGGAGCTGTAAATTTTTCTGTAAATACATTATAATGTAATAATTACAAAAATACAATAATATTGTGAGAAAACAAAACAACAATATAATCTTCATTTTTTCAAAAATAAAACATTATGTTATTTGCCCCATTCTGCCCTGGGGACAGGGCAGAATTGGGTGGTAAGGACAACTAAATAAAAAAAAATTATAAAACTGGTGAAAATGCAGGAAATATTTTGTTTAAAGTGACTATAAAGGTTTAACTACAGTTTTAATTTATTGTGTCGTTTTATTAACCCTGTTCAGAAAATTCACACCCTAGGATAGCCTCATCATCTTTGCTATCTATTACAGCACAGCAGTTATGTGCCCACTTTTTGCACATGGAACAAGCGAGCCCATCTTCACCACAATATAAAAAGGCACAGTCAAAACCATCCTCAGAATCAATGTCATTAGTTTTGGCTTTTGTCTTGGACTTTTTTACCATTTATCTGCAGGCACTTTCTATCAATTTTTCCTTTCTTAATTTTACTCTCTTTCTTAAATAGTTTTATCCTTGCTTTATCTTCTTTGGCAACGTTCTTTTCCTCTTTTTCCTTAATAGAGGCTTCTAACTTTGTATATATATATATACCTGCTAAGACAGCGGTCTTTCCCCTCTTCCAATTCATCCTTTTAGTGCTTTCTTTAACTTTTGGAACAGGCATTGCAATTTCAGGGGAAACATGAAATGAAAAGATTCTGTTGTCAGCTGTCATCCATTTTGTTTAGGGGCTTGTTAAAAATGATATGTTAGTAAAAACATTGTGGGGCAGAATGGGCTACTTCACCATTTCGCCCTACCCATGCTGCCTCCAGGACAATGTAGGTTATGGAGGTAAGGTCACTTGAGAAATATATATAAACAAACGTTTAATTACACAAAACTAAAGAAAATTAAAAGTACTTCAAGCATGTCCTTAATGCAGTTTAATGGAAACAAATATGTATAGCTTACCTTGGTTAAAAAGTCATCAAAAATTACATTGCAGGAGACCAAAATCACACAACGAAAAGTTCATGCACTAATGCTCGAGAAAAATAGACTAACATGTTGCCACAGTTAGGCAACAATAGGTAGGTCTAGTTCTACTTATTGCAGCTTGCTGGCAGCACCTTCTTGACATCAAAAAATGTAGAACTTAATTTCACCCTGGTATCCCATTCTACCCTGGGTTTCCTTACATGTATGGAGATATATAAATGATGTTTTTATAATCTGGAACTATGGTAAAAACCTCCCATTTGATTTCCCGAACTCCCTTAAAATTTACATCAATTCCTTAAACTTCACATTGTCCAATACTGATGCCCACAAAACTATAACAATACCACTTCTTTCATAGCTTATACTTATAACACACAAAACGCTTCCTACTCTATAGTCTACTTAACCCAGGTGGAGAGACCATCTCTGATCAAGTCTTCCTCACCCTGACAGAAGCTCTTATATCCACAAATATATCCCAGAATTGGTCCATAAACAGATATACCAGGCCTCCATGCAAGCACAAATCTAATCCTGTTGTTGTTGTTGTTGTTTGTGCTTTAGGGCGCGTCAACATCGGGGTTATTAGCGCCCTAACAAATACAAGACGTGACAATGTGACAAAATTGCCGTCTAAGTGGCCGACTGTAAAAAGGTCGGCCACAGAGACAGCACAATAAAATACTAAAATACTGACTGGTATTCCATCTGTATGACTGACTGTAGAGAGGTCAGCCCCACAGACGGAAAAAATAAAACATAATAATAATAATAATAATACGTTAGTACACAGGACACACAGACTAAAACTACATACATTGACTGGTTGGCTGTAAACGGGCCAACCAGTTTGAAACGAAGAATTACCTGGCTGTCTGTAAAGGGGCCAGCCAGGTAAACAAGGTCACAACTAAAAACAGTACTTGGATTGGTGGCTGTAAAAGGCCACCAATCCAATCTAAAACCTAGGCCGGTCTGCCCAAAATTTTTGGGACAAGACCGGCCATGCTACAAAACTTTAAAACCTTGGCCACATTGTCACTATCATTGTTTAAAATAAGGGACAGATCGTTGGCTAAGCCAACGTCTGCCCTCAAGTCTAAAAATAAAATACAATCACTTAAAATGTGGCGTACCGTCAAAGGTACGCCACAAGCATCACATTCCGGTGGTTCCTCCCGGCGGAGAAGAAAGCTGTGCGTCAGAGGACAGTGCTCTATATGGAGGCGAGTGAGGAGAACCTCATCCCTCCTCGCCCGCTGGAAGGAGCTGCTCCAAGGCTGAACGGTCGGTTTGACCAGCCGGAGCTTGTTATGCTCAACTTCCAGCCACTGCCTCTGCCAAACATCAAAAACAAATCTCTTTGCCGCCGAGGCAAGGTCTGACTTTGGGACCGGTTCAAAGTCGATTCTGACCTTGTCGCAGGCTAACTTGGCAGCTACATCAGCTGCCTCGTTCCCCCTGATTCCCACATGGCCCGGTACCCAGCAGAATAATACCTCCTTTCCACGAGATTGGAGGGAAAGGAGGGCGTCCTGGATGTCCTGGACTAGACGATCTGCTGGATACATATTTCCTATCGCCTGAATGCAGCTGAGGGAATCACAGCATATGATGAAACACTTATCGCGATTTACTTTCATATGCTGGAGCGACTTTAGCACGGCGTAGCACTCGGCAGTAAAAACGCTGCACCTGCCGTCAAGTTTATATGTGTAAGTTGCTCGAGGGAACATGACGGAGCAGCCAACTCCGTTAGCCTGCTTAGACCCATCCGTAAATACCGGGGTAGAATTATGATGCTGGTTTAAAACATCTCTAAAAATTCTAATAAAAACATTATCCGCGGTACACAGCTTGTTGTGCCGTGATAGATCTAAAATCATTCTGGGCCTCTTTAAAAGCCAGGGAGGAGATTTACTCCAACCCTGGTGATAAAAAGAAGGAAGCTCGAATCTGTATTGTTCTAAAATGGCCTTTGTACGGTAGCTGAACGGTTTAGTGGCTCTATGCCGGTTGGTATAGAGCCGCTCGTAGTTGGGGTGTAGAACTACGTCGTACACGGGACTGCCAGGTGTAATGGCAACGTGCAGGTAGTGTCGCACCATGAGGAGTCGCCGGCGGATGGTAAGCGGCGGCTCGCCCGAGTCAGCACAAATGCTGACAATAGGGCTGGTGCGATATGCACCCGTGGCGAGCCGAATTCCAGCATGGTGGACACTATCTAGTATACGGAGATAACTGTCCCGTGCCGAACCATACACGATACAACCGTATTCCAGCCGCGACCGTACAAAGGCTCTGTAAAATTGTAGCAGGCAGGAGCGGTCAGCGCCCCATGACCTGCCACACAGACATTTTAAAACATTGAGAGCTTTTGACGCTCTGGCTTTCACATCTTTGAGATGTGGTAGCCAGGTTAATCTGTTGTCTAAAATTAGGCCCAGAAACCGAACTGTTTCAGTAAAACGTAAAACGGTATTCCTCAAGGTAAGATGGGGCTCTGATAAAAGGCTTCTGCTACGAGTAAAAAGTACACACCGGGTTTTCTCGGCAGAGAAACGGAAACCGGTGTGCACTGACCATTCATCCAGCCTGTTCAGCGTGAGTTGCAACTGCCGCTCGGCGCTTCTCAGGCTGGATGATGCAATAAAAATTAAAAAATCGTCTACATATAAGGAGTACCCTATTGGACTCCTTATAACACTTAAAATGCTATTTATCGCAATAGCGAAAAGAGTCACGCTTAATACTGAACCCTGAGAAACACCATTTTCCTAAATAAAAAGATCAGACACTTCACCACCGACTCGGTACCGGAAGCAACGACCAGATAAAAATGATTTTAAAAAACGGGGCAGGTTACCCTTAAAACCCCATTCGTGCAACTGCTTTAAAATAACATGCCGCCAGGTAGTATCGTAGGCCTTCTCGAGATCGAAAAAGACGCCCACAAGATGTTGGCTGCGAATGAACGCATCCTGTATTGCCGCCTCCAGAAGGATCAGGTTGTCCAAGGTGGAACGGAACTTCCTGAATCCACACTGAAAGCGACTCAGCAGATTACGGGATTCAAGACACCAGACGAGGCGGCGGTTAAACATCCTCTCCAGTGTCTTCCCCACGCAGCTAGTCAAGGCGATACTACGATAACTACCTGGCAACAATTTGTCCTTGCCAGGTTTTAAAATGGGAATTAATGTTGCTTCTTGTTGACCTACACGGGGAGACGAAAGACCGAACCCACGTGACGTCACGAAGCAAATCTAATCCTAATTCTGCTTTTCTAAGCTAGTTATCTCCTGACAAATGTCTGAACCAAATCATTTGCCGTGTTTAATACACTCACATATCTTTCCCAGAAATGTATTGCATTCTTCCCCCTATCCTTCACATAACATTCTCCATCACATTTAACAGACCTTTTCTACAAATAACAACCCTCTCATACTACTAAACCACCCAAAAGCTCGATTTATTTAATAGTTCTTGTTGCAAAACATGCAGTTGCATTCACTCATCACAAACTATTGCAACCATACCACTGATGAAACCAACTCCATTATAGACCATACTACATGTACCATGACCCACCTCATGCACTAGCTCACCTCCCTTATCAGCCTCCTCATGAACTAGTTATTCATCATGAAACAGAAAACAAACAGTTACTGCCCTTATCAGCTGCCATCACTCTGCTAAACTCAATACTTGTTTCACAGTAAAACCATACACATCTCCATACACACTCTGTAGAAAGGAATAGGCCTAGCAACACATTCTGAATACCATCACCCACTGCAACTCAATCTCAGGTAATACTCACCTTCCCCACACTGTTATGGCCATCATTTGCAAGTACCATTGTTTGATATTATTATTTCAATTATTATTTCTGTATTTTTATTTATCTTTTACACTTTTAAAATGATTTCTTTTTTTATTTTATTTTGATTAATTTATTTCCCGTTCATATTGTTATTGCAGCCACTCTGATTGTATCAGTCAAAACCGCTATTCATGTTGCTGTGCTGACCATGAGTAATCATGTGATCTCACATGTTTCTATTTTTATGACTAAAAGCGTAGCCAAATATTTTGTGCTTTGTTTTTGAAGAGTGATTTTTTGTAGTTACTGCCCTCTTTCCTTCAACTTTGGTGAGTGGTGGGTGCATTTTTTCTTTTCTTTTATATTAATATTGTCTCACAGCATTCCTTTCTGTTCCATTGTATGATTATGAATGAAGTAAATACCTTCAACTATAAAGGAGAGAAAGATGAAAAAATATCTGACATATGTCAATAAATATTGTTGAAGAATGGAAGATTGGTGAAACTTAAACTCGATGAATGTAACAATTTTCATTAATTTGTCATTAATTGTTTACTAATGCCTTCATTATAATAAAGAAGTATTGAGTTACAATTTGTGATTGTGACAGGCTGTTGCCCGAGTCCCCTAGGTGGCTAGTCTCTCAGGGCAGGAGAGACGATGCTTGGAAGATTGTTAAGAAGGCGAGGCCTGAAATTGCTGAGACGCGGAAACTTGTCGAAACTTCACAGGTGAGTAACATTTCCCAAAAAGAAGTTTAACTTTTGGTTTCTTATGAATATGCTTAGCCCTCAAATATATATATGTATTGCAAGCAATATGATCCTAATATCCACCCTTTTCGAGGCTTGTTTGTGATTTGGAAACAAGCACAATAAACTACCAGCTTGCTTCGTCGTAGTTACTGTAGTAATCCTGCAGCACATTACCTCCCAGGCAGGCCCCTACTTCACTCCATTGCTTGGTTCCCACCATATGGAGGAAAGGTTGACTTTTGGGAGAAGCAAAGACTGCTGAGAAAAATTCATGAAATGGAAATTTACGGTAAATGACCGAGAGGAAGATGAAGGGCTAGATGGCTGAAAGGAGTGGAGGAGTGCAAACAGAAGAGTGGAGATGGCTGGTTAAGGAATGGTTGTAAGAAGAAGAAAATGGAAAGGCTTGTGCACAAAGCAGACCCATCCAGTAGATGGAAACTGTTTTTGATGACAATGATGACAGGTAATAAGCTGCCTAAAGTTAATATATTTCTCTCGGGCTTCCAGCCGTGTTAAGATGTCACATTTGTGGGACGTTTCGAAGGCATCCTTCTCTGCCTTCATGCCTAAAGTTGTTTATAAATACCCATGTATGATTTTGATTCCATTAAATGTTTGTGAAAGTAAATATGGGAGTGCCCAAGGGTAGTGCATTCGGATCGTTGCTGTTTATTATTCTAATGAATGACTGTGTTGATGGGTTATGGTCAGAGTCTGGGTATTTTGGATATGTTATAATGGTATACAGTAGGATCAAAACAGGTGAAAATTATGAACAGTTGCAGGGTGACCTGGATAGAATATCTAAATGGGTAGGTTAGCATGGAATGAAGATAAATGCCAAGAAGAGTCAGCTTATAAGGTACACAGATAAAAAAAACTAGAGGTTAATTATGATTATAGGGTGGGGTCATAATTGCTTGTTGAAAGCTTGAAGTGTAAATATCTTGGCATCATCATCATCATCCTCAACAGTTTCCGGCCTCTGGCCGGGTCTGCATTATGCACAAGCCTCTCCATTTCCTTCTTTCTTCCCACCACCTCTCTGTCACAACTTTGTTCCAGTCCTCTCCTCTCTTCCGTACACCCTCCTCCACTCCTTTCAGCCATCCATCTCTTGGTCTTCCTCTGGGTCGTTTACCTTGCATCTTACTTTCATGGATCTTTCTCGGGATTCTCTGAGCCCCCATTCTCTTGACATGCCCATACCATCTCAGTCTGGTCCTCTCTACCCTTTCCTGTAGGGGTTCCTCTTTCATGGTGCGTCTAATCACTTCATTCTTTATTCTATCCATTTTAGTGACTCCCATTCTACCTCTTAAAAACTTCATTTCACTTGCTTGTACTCTGCTGATGTCCCGCTTTTTCATTGTCCATGTTTCAGCAGCATAAGTTAAGATAGGCACATAGTACGTATGATAGATTACTCTCTTGCTTCTCTGTGGCACCTCTTTATTCCATATCAGGCTTCTAATGCTCCTTAGAAACGCCTCTGCTTGTCTTCCTCTTTCACTTATCTCGCCATCATTTCCTCCACATTCCTCTAATACACTCCCCAAGTACTTGAACCTGTTTACCTTCTTTAGTTGTTCCCCTGCCATCACAATTCCCTGGGTTAACCTATTCTTCTTTCTGGTTGTTATCATGTACTCACATTTCTTTACATTAAATTTCAGGTCATATTCCTTCACACCGTCTATCCATACATCCAACTGCCGCTGCACTTCCTCTTCTTCACCTCCCCAGATCATCAGATCATCCACAAAAGCCATCACCTTCATGTTTTCCTCTCCCATCCTCGCTACCACCTTCTGCATTATTTCATCCATGATTACAATGAAGAGTAGTGGTGATAGGGCACTTCCTTGTTTTAGTCCATTCCTTTGTTCCAGCCAATCTGATCTTCCTTCCCCTATTTTCACATAGCTCACACTTCCTTGGTACAGTTCAGTCACTCTTTTGATGGTTTCTTTGGGAACTCCTCTCTTCTCCAAGGCCTTCCATACCTTACTCCTGTGTACACAATCATATGCTTTCTCGATATCGAGGAATACCAACAGTAGATCCTTTCCATACTCATAATGTTTTTCCTGCAGCTGTCTCATGGCAAATATCAAATCTACCGTCGATCTCCCTGATCTGAAGCCATACTGCTCTTCCCTTAGCCCCTTTTCCACCCTGTCATGAATTCTTTTTTCGATTATCTTCTCATACACTTTGGCACAGTGGCACATCAGTGTAATACCTCTATAGTTTTTAAACTCCTTCCTGCTCCCTTTTTTGAATATAGGTACAATTATTCCTTTTTTCCAGTCTTCAGGAGTTGTGCCCTGATTCCATACCTTTCTCATCATCTTGGCATAATGTTTGATAGAAAAAACTCAGTTGGGCAGAACACATCGGGCAGGTGGAAGGAAAAGGTTAGAAAATCCTTCATTTACTGGAGAGGGTGATGAGAGGATGTACCAGAGAAGTTAGGGAGTAGGGTTACAAAACTTTGGTCAGATCATTGGTTGAATATGTTGGAATAGTTAGGGACTCACATTTTGGTTATAAAATACAGGAGTTGGCAGGATTGTAAAGAAGAGCAGCTAGATTTGTTTGTGTAGATTATTGCAGGATCCAGTTAGTAACTGATATGATAAAGTAGCTGGTTTGGGACTCATTGGAGGAAAGGAGGAGGGTGAAGAGAGTGCTGGGAATGTACAGGGCATATGTTGGTGATGGGGCTTGGAGGGATATTGGTCAAAGAATTAGGAATAATACATGGAAGTGGAAATGCAACCACAAGCTTACGCTCGATTTCATGAATAAGGGAGTGGAAAAATTTTATTTTGTTGGCAAGTGTGTAAGAGCTTGGAACAAATTACCAAGTGATGAATAATTTTCCAAAAAACGCTTAAGTAATTTAAAATTAAAATCTCTAAATTTTAAAAGTAAATGAGGGAGGAATTTAACATTACAATTATGAAAACTGAAAGGAAAGAAATGCCGCCAGGAAATATTTACATGGAAAAGAAAGGGAAAATACACCCACCACTCACCAAAGTTGAAGTTTGATTGACTCTGTGATTTCTGTTTTATCATCAAAACACTGTAAAAATTAACTAATTAGATCTCCTGAGACTATAGTAGGAACAATGCTGCCATATCTTCACATCCTGGAAATACCAGATTTCTGCCCGGTCATATAATATATACTACTTTTTAAAAAGGGCCATGTGGCTTATAGACTCACCTCAGTAATAATACAGCCTTTATGTTTTTAAAAATCTGTCTGTAGACCACATGTACTATCTTTGTGGACCAATAGTGGCCCACAGATCACAAGTTGAGAAACACTGACATAGACTAATGCTGGGATGGTTCCAAATCTCTACCTCATCAGTTGCACATTTCACAAACAAAAATACATCAGTCGTATAGAACAAAAGCAGAAGCTTCCCCCACTAGAATAGATCACTTCTAGCAAGTTGGAGGGTCACCAGTCTGCCTCTCATGATTTAAGGGGCCTCGTCGGTTCTTGGCATAGTAGTATGTGACATATAAGTGTGTAGTGATAAATTTAAAGGTAATATGTAATTGGCAAAAAGAATCAGGTTATAGATGCAAAGAAAAGAAATATGAGTTTTGTATGAGTATAAAGCAGAGTATTAATTACTTGATGAAGAAATTAACCACAAATATTCAGACCTGAAATGTAAATACAGTAGAACCTCGATAACTCAAACCTCGGTAACTTAAAAACCTCTATAACTTCGAAAAATAATATGTTCCCTTCCCATCAGAGCCCAAAACCACTATAACTTAAAATATGCAACCTCTATAACTTAAATAAGTAATCTCAGTATTGGTCCTCAGTAACTTAAAGAAATGTTTCCACAACCTCTATAACATAAAATTGTTTGTCAATGAGTCATTTTGAAAGAGTGTGTAAAACAAAAGGTTTCGGTATTTATTGCTTGCACATGTTCACTAGTTAAGTTGTTAACGTAAACAATACATGTCACCAATTGTTTGCTTCTTCAAAATTCTTTAAAGCTTTGCGGCGGTTAGCCTTAAGACAACGGCTTACTTGGATCATAAGTTTTTGATCATTGTCCTGGAAACATCGCTTTACCTACCGTGTGATAAAACTGGCTTAAAATGAGTTCAAAAAGAAAACTAACAACACTCACATACGCTGATAAATTAAAAGCTATAGAAGCAGTGACAAATGGATTGAAAAGGAAAGAAGTTGCGGCTCAGTTTGGGATACATGAGAGTACATTATCAATCATCATTAAAAAAGAAGCTGAAATCTTGAAGAAACAAGAATCAGGAGAAAGTCTTCAATGTAAAAGACGAAAAATTGCCGAATTCCCTAATTTAGAACAATGTTTGTTTACATGGTTCAAACAGTGTCGAAACAACAACATCAGTGTTAGTGGACCCATACTGAAAGAAAAAGCTGAAGAGTTCACTAATTCACTGAAAATCAACAATTTTAAAGCCAGCAATGGCTGGTTAGAGAATTTTAAGAAACGACATGATTTAGCCTTTAAAAAAATGTGCGGCGAAAGTGCGAGCCTAAGCAAATCAGTCTGCCAAGAATGGAAATCTGAATTACATAATTTAGTGAATTATTATGATCCCAATGATGTTTTTAATGCTGACGAAATGGGTCTATTTTTCAAATGTCTTCGCGACAAATCATTAACATTCAAAAATGAAAAATGTCATGGAGGAAAGCACAGCAAAGAACGACTTACGATTCTGCTTTGTGCAAATTCTACGGGCACAGAAAAACTGAAACCTTTAATTATAGGCAAGTCAAAAAAACCTCGGTGCTTTGCAGGCCTAAAATCACTACCCATGGATTATGAAGCCAATAAAAAAGCATAGATGACAGCCGAACTTTTTAAAAAAATGGCTGATTAACATAGATAAGCAAATGGTAACTTCAAATAGAAAAATTATTCTGTTTATCGACAACTGTACAGCACACGGGGACATACCACCATTAAAGGCAGTCAAAGTACAATTTCTTCCACCAAATACAACTTCACAACTTCAACCTTTCGATCAGGGTATAATTAAAAATTTTAAAACATTATACAGAAAAGAAGTTGTTAGAAAAATGATAGCTGACATGGAGCAAAATATGATTTCTATCAACGTTCTTCAAGCAATGAGGATGGTGGACAAAGCTTGGCGAAACGTAACACCCCTTGCAGTAAAAAACTGCTTAAGAACTTGTGGTTTTCCTTCAGAAACTCAAGAAATCATTGAAGAGGAAGATAATAATGTGCCTGAAGAATAGAATAAGCACATGTCTGGGTCAAACATTACTTTTGAAGACTTCGTTACTTGCGATGATGAAGTAGTCACAGCAGGGACGTTAACAGAGGAAGAAATATTGGAATAAGTAAACAACTGCATTGAAAGTGATAAAGATGATGATTTTAATGATGAGCCACAAACTTAATCTATGAGCGTATCAATCAACGAAGCAAAAAGAGCTTTAACAACTGTACGATCATTTATAGAGCAGTGTAGCAACATAAAAGATAATGTATTCTCCTCTCTATTTGTCATTGAAAATCAAATCGATTTAGAAACTGTGAATTGTTTAAATCAAAAGAAAATCACAGACTTTTTTAAGTAGACTAAACCTTTAATTGTTGTTTTATTTTTATGAAACGTGTGCAATGTGAATAAATAAATATGATTACTTTATTTAAATTTCTGTATTTTATTGAACCAATCCTTCTGATGCATTCGAGTAAAAATAGGAACGAGGGTACATACATACATATGTACATACCTATCTCTATATTAACCTATCCCTAACATACACCCTTGATAACTTAAAACCTCTATAACTTAAAATATTTTGTGTTTCCCTTGTACTTTAACTTATTGAGGTTCTACTGTACCTTGGCATAAAATTTTATGACAAACTCAACTAAGCAGGATACATGGGAGGGGGATAGCAGGAAAAGGTTTCAAAATTCTTCATTTGTTGGAAACAGTGATGAGGGAAGTACTGGAGAAGTAAGGGAATTGGGTTACAAAACCTTAGCTTGAATTAGGTGGTGTAGTAAGAGACTCATTTTGTGTATCAAATACTGTAGTTGGAGGGAGTGCAAAAAAGGGCTGTTAGATTTGTCTATGATTGCAGAACACAATCATTAACTGATATGTTAGAGGAGATGGAATAGGACTCATTGGAAGACAGAAAAAGGGTGAAGAGACTCATATGAGGGAGTGTACAAGACGTACATTGGTGATGAGTCATGGAAAGATATTGGTGTAAAAATTAGGAGTAGTGCATGGAAGGTAAAAGTTGACCATGACCACAAGCTGGCACTTGATTTCAGGATCAAGATATGGGAATATTTTCTTTCATAGGTAAGGGTGTCAGTGATTGGTATAAGTTACTAAGAGAAATGACGAATAAATTACCAGAAACACAGAAAGAATTTAAAGTTAAAATTTGTAGAGGGCAAAAGTAGGTGGGTACAGGAAAGGGGAAGAATGGATGTGTAGAGAAATTGGCACAAGAGCGGGCACTCCATCACAATTAAATTAAATTGAAAAATTTGATATTAATGCTATTTGTGTAGAATACTTTGGGCAGTTATTTGGCAGAAGTTTAGAAATCTTTCATTTAGTGAACAGCATGGTGAAAGAATATGTTATAAAATGAAGAAACTTGGTAAGACCATTGCAAGAGTAAGCTGGAATCGAAACATAATGAGTATTATCAGAGAATTTCAAATGAGGGCAGCTAGACTTGGTTGTGGAAATTACTGCAGAACCAACCTGTAACTAATGTAATAAAGGTGTGGTTTGGGAGTAACTGGACGAGAGGAAATGTGTGGCAAGGTTGATAGGACTACACAGGGTGTATACTGATGGTACAACCCAGATGGATATTGGCAAAAGAATTAGGAGCAGTAGAATGAGGGCAGAAATAACAAAGACCGCAAACTGTCAACTGATTTCTATAATAAGAATGTGGCAAAATTTTCTTTTGCAGTGAAGGAAGACTGGGAAAGTTCTGAATTATTTATCTAAAACTGTGAAAAAGTTTAATACAAAAATTTACGAAATGCAATAGTGAATATGGAAATAAACACCAGAGAATATGCTCTATCATATTTAAATTAAAATACAGTGATAGGTAACCAGATATGGAAGAAACAATTAATGTGAAAAAATGACATTATTTCCTTTTTTTTAAATGATGCAGGTGCCTCTTCCAACAGCAGCAACTGAGCCAGCCATGCCGTGGTTCAAGCGCTTTCTAGCAGGAGCTCAGAGACTGCTAGTTATGTTCAAGAGTACGGAGGTCTGTCACCGACTGTTTATCTGCTACTACATGTGGTGGGTCTCTGCACTTACCTACTACGCTCTCGCACTCAATGCGCAGAACTTCACTGCTGACAGGTGAGCAGCATTAACTAACATGTTAACAGCTAAGATCTGTAAGACATAATAAACTAACAATTTTCGAATTACTATTTAACAATTTTTTACTTGGTTACAGTTAAAGATATTTTAATTTTTTTTTTTCTCCTTTTTTTTTTTTTTAAACAAGCAATATGTCAGAACTGGTTGTTGGTAGATAATTAAAGAAAAAGAAAGCCAAGATGAAATGAAACAGATTTTCTATATATGAGGGTCACTACTAAAGTTGAACCCAATCTAATTTACATTAAATCACTCAGTGCCCTGAATTTTTTCTAATAGTAACCATCACACTGTACATACCTCCACATTCACAGAAATACTATTCAACATGCTTCTACCAATCTTTTTCTTCAATGAATAACAGTTCCCTCTTGTAGGCAGCAAATGCTTCTTTGGTGTTCAAAAACTCGTTGCCAAGCATATAATTTTCTACACATAGAGTGAGACTGGAACTACAAGGAAGATGAGTAACCAATATGATTTCTTGGATTGTCATAGGGAGGAGGATTCCTCACAGCCTGTCCTTGGCCACCATATTTGAAGCTTTTGCAAAACTTTGGGAAGGCAAGCTATGGGGAACCACTGAGCTGTGAGAGTAAAGGAGTTGGCAATAAGATAACCTTTCAGTTTTTCTTTAAATATATCTTCATTATTTGCAAACTGTTTTATACTTTTGGGAAGTTTATTTAACAGATGTATACCAGAATAATTAACTCCTCTTTGTACTAATAACGGAGATGTTTGTGTTTTGTGCAAGTTATTTCTGTTTCTTGTATTGAAATTGTGTACCTTTGAATTAGAAGTAAACAGGTTAAAATGATCCATGACAAAGCACATGAGAAAACATATATTCCGAGAAGTCATTGTAAGAATATTCAGTTTTTTTAAAAAGTTGTCTGCAAGAAGTTCTTGGTTTTACCCTACACAACATCCTAATAGCTCTTTTCTTGGCTATGAAAATTTTTTACTTAGTGAAGAGTTTCCCCAAAAAATTATGCCATATGACATCACTGAATGAAAATATGAGGAGTACACCTGTTTCGTTAATTCTATATCTGCTGTTAGAGAAAGTGTTCGTATTGCAAAGGTGGCACTACTTAACTTCTTCAGTAGTGAAGTCATATGTTCGTGCCAACAGAGTTTCTCATCTATTTTAATACCAAGGAATTTTATACTCTTTGTTTCTAATACTGTGTTATTTTTATAGCTTACTTGTAAATCTGGTTGAACATAATTTTTTGTTTTAAAGCTAATATAAAGTTTTTTTTATTTTCAAAATATAATGAATTTGTCTTAAACCAATATAATAAATAGAATTTTAGTCCCTTTCTGTTCTTTCTAGAAAATCCAGAAAATAAATGACTTCTGGCCTGATGAATATTTTTTTGTTAGATGTGCACTTTCTTACCCATATCGAAGTTTAATTGTGAAATCTTGAGCTGCTATCCCAGCTGTTATTGGCCACAATGGTATGGACTGACTTGCCTGCATGAAGTGTATTACAACCAATGAAACTAAATTTTAAGTTCGCCCCATACACTTACAGTTTATTTGACGGCACTGAACTGTCAGTTTATCGTAGTTGTACACACACATATAGTCGATATTAAGATCGTAGACTGCAGGTATCACGTAACTGTCAGTGTTTGGATTGTTGAGATCATGGCCTTGAACTGCCATCAGTCCACAATTAACAATCTTTGAAGTTTACAATGTCAAGGCCAAAACGAGCACACACTCGCCATTGGACTGCAGTCACTGCGCTGTTTAATGTGTTTTGGACTGTCAAGAAAATGGACAGCAAACCACAATTCATTTCCTCATTTATTGAATTATATCGGCAATTTCCATGTTTGTGGAAGGTAAGGGATGAGTCATATGCAAATTAAAAAAAAAAATCCTTACTCTTCAGAACTGTTACAGTTTTTTATATTTAAAAAATGTAGTAACTAACTGTACATGGAATTGAACATATTCTGTCTATATTTTGATTATAAGTTACATTTTATATATATTTCTATCATTTCCGTGGTTTATTATAATATAAAAAGTTACTGAACAATAAATGAAATAAAAATTATTCTTACCGCATGTAAAAATTCTTAAATAAATTTGGCAGTTTCTGGTATTATCATACCAAGCTTGGCACGTTGCGGTGTCTGCTTTTGTGATGAATGGACTAACTAAAATTAACAGTTCATTGAAATTTTCATCACTCATTCTTAAGTAATTAATTAAGTCATCCATATGTGATTGTCATAGTTGACACAATAAAGTCATGTTAGAACGATTACTCCTTTCTTGCAACCACTGCTTCATCCAAAACCTCTTTTATTGTGCCGATGTTGCAAGTAATAAAATATTATTCAAGATCGCAACCACACAATGTTTTCTTGGTAATAAAATGCAACCCATTATGAACGCGAATTATGTTAATGAAACGGTGAATTTGAAACGCACAACTACATTGCATCCGTGTGAGTTGATCGATTTCGAACCACAGTCTGCTGGACTGAAGTTCACGAACTCTAGTGAGAGGGCAGCAGTACAGTCCATGGCGTGTGGAGACCACCGCCTTCAGGCAGTTGTCGTTTATGTGTGTGATGCTTTGAGATTTCAGCCTACAGTTCTTCGTCACAGGCATTGGCCTGCAGTTCGTCTGTAATTGTGTGGGGTGCTTTAGTTACAGGAATTCTGCATAGAATTCATCATCTACAGAAATTACACATTTTCCTAGTTTAACTCTGCAAATGTCTTCAAAAGTTCTTTAAAAACCACAGCCCTGTTCTCGTTATCTCTACTGATGAGCTGCTGTCTTTTCATTCCAGAGATGATTTTAACTATTTTACCTTAGATCAGCTGTTGTTAAAATGAATTTGTGGCTTCTCCAGTATTCCTTCATCAGTACCATTTTAATTAAGTTCTCTTGACAAAAATAAACTTTCTTTATGAACACTTATTTTCTGAGCAAGCACATCGTGCTTGAGATATGTTTTGGAAAATTTGAGTTTTATGAGTTGCTAAGTCTATTTCTTTTAGGTAATATTTTAACAAATTCTGTAGCAGGTTAATAACTATGTATAACTTTTGACACCAAAAAAGGCTGGTTTTTATCAAGTTCATCAGAGGTCGCACTGATGATCTTCTAATATTAATCTACTCACAGGGACTGTTTAGTATGCTTAGACTTGGGGTGTCTGAAGTATTCATTGCTTTTCTTGGCCTTTTTTAAAACTCCCTGCCAGCAATAAGATTACACAAGATTTCACCAGTAATAAGAGGCATTTAAAAATTCCCTTTCAGGACATGTGCTTACAATGTTCCTATATTTGATTATTAGCATTATCCTGTGGAGTAATTCTTCTCATACTAATTCTGTATTTATCTGTCAGAAAAAGCATGTGTGATGTTTTTTCTTATAGCTTCTGTTGTGTGCAATATGGTTAAAGATGAATAAATTATAATTCGTACAAAAGCTTAGTGCCTCTCCTCCGCTTCTGCCCTATTGTGTTACTTAAGAGTTGGACTATAAACACAACCAATCGTGGCTGCATCATTTACAGGTATATCTACACAGCACTGTCTGGTATGGTGGAGGCTGTAGGGTACCTGCTGCCTATACCTATGCTCAGATACATGGGTCGGAGGCCGACCACCTCGTCACTGTTCCTCACATCTGGGATTGCTCTGATTCTAGTCATCCCTATCCCTCCAGGTGAGATAGAGTACATACAGGTCAGTAACATAATAAAATTCATAAATATCAATTTAATTGGCAGCTCTTATCTTTCTACATAAATTCTTTACCAACATTAAGTAAAGTTTCCACATAGCCAGATTAACCAATATGCAGAATAGGCAATTGCCTGTGGGTCACGCAACCTTTGGGGGATCTATGTCAATAGATAAAAATTATATTAATCAACAATTTGGTCAGTAAAAATGAATGATAATTTTCTATGATTATGGTGAAATTAAAATGACTTACCTCTCTTGAAATATTGCTGTTCTGCATATTTTGCAGAAGGATGACTTCCAAGAGATTCTTCAAGATTTTACAGTTTCAGAAACTGAATGCTTTGTTCATGTATTAATCTTCACTATTGCCTGTACCTATCTCATGTTCACTCCTTTAGCTTCAATATCTATCTATGCCTGAACCATCCTATCTGGTTCATGGTATTCATACATGATTATTCCACCTCCACTTCTACTTTCTCTTTATCACTGTGTTTCATATCCTGCCCCCAATTTATTCATACGATTTTCCCTCTGTCATTGCATCCACTTCCTCCTCTGCAATTCTTTTAGTGGCTCCTAATTTTTTTCTTCTCCTAATATTTTCTTTCCTTGTGACATTTTCTAGATTTTTCAGAAACTGCATCCCTTTCCCTTGCAATTTATTTAGATCTCTCTTGATGCAAGTCAAGGCTTTTGCACCAAAAGTTGAAATGAGTTGGTAGTATACTTTATATAATGATGTTTTTATATTTTCTCCTATATTCCATCATTCTTCATTTTTTTTTTATTTTATGGTGGACCACCGAATATTTTTGTTTCACTCTGCCACCCCAACGAACACTTACATGTGGGTAGAACAACCTACAGTTATGTGAGCAGTAGAGTACGTAAATGATACTGCAGTTGGCAATGCTCAGTATTTATTTTTATTCACTTAGGTGCATAATAACCCTCTAGTAATCCCTTTTGTTCTCTAATCCCCTTTTACAGCCAGGTCGGTTATCCTTGCCAGAGCTTGACTTCCCATAAACCTCCGTCGGACCATCCCTAATTCTAACTTGGTCTATGCAGGCCCCTTCCCACCTATATTTATTGCGACACGGCGCTGCCTCGTCCGGTGAAGACTGCCTTCATCCTTCGGCTGCTGCTCTTGGCAGCTGCTGTCACCCGGCTCGTTCCAGACTCGATCTTGAAGACCTTGCCGACTACCCCCTGCATGACCCTCTTCATTTTGTCCAGTTCTGTTCATCTCTCTCCCCACTACATTTTCTCAGATGCGGCATCAACTAGCCAATCAACTCTTTTCTTGATGCAGCATTCTAGGTCTCATTTCGTCACTGGTTGATAAATGCTGATTTTTCTTGACCTATAACTGGGTCATCACCTTCTGAGACATTCTTTCTGCTGCTTTCCCATAATCTATTATGGCCTTTGTCTTCTTCAGCCAATCTATTCCATTTATTATATAATATGGGGTGTCTCCAGCACCATCTGCATTTTATGCCACATTTTCAACTCCTTGCAGTCCTTTAAAGTAATAATCATTGCTCCTTCCGAGGGGAAGGTCTCTCCTGTGATTCCTTTCATTCATACTCCATTCATCATTTTGTGTTGCCAGGTTTCCCTTACATACTCCGATCTGCGAAGGGAGACCTGTGCTCCTGTGTCCAGAAGGAACTCAAATGGACTATATTTGATTTCTTCAAACTGCAATTCAATGTATTCATTTCGATTTTCACTATTGTTTAGTTCTTGGTTCTGAGCTTTCGCGGACTGCCTGGGTCCACTCCTCCTTAGTTTTACAACTCTTCCGGTCTCTTTCATGCTCCTCGCACTTGTTTGATCCACGGGCACATGTTACAGTCCCAGGGATGTTGATCTCATCTTCGGCACTTGTTAAATTTCATGACCCTGTAAGCGTGGCATAACCATGTATAGTTTCACAGATTACATCTCTCACATGGTACAGGATCCTTCAAATTACCATCACTTTGGCAGTGGCCTTTATGTGTCCTCTTATCGATAGGATCTAGCCTTCCAGGTCCTTTCCTCCACTGCTGTAGCTTCTTGATTGCTTCCCTCCATTCATGTTTTAGACTTCTGTCCTTTGATTATCTGGTCGGGCAATGACCTCCCGCATGCTTATGATCCTCCAGCATTTTGTCTCATGCCCACTGTGTCAACAGAGCTGGCACCACGATTTCACTGCTGTTCCAACCTTGCATGTAGCTACCACTCTTCCATACTGACTTCCTGTATAACTGGCAATCCTCTGCAATCCTTCGGCTCACTGCATTCCAGTATTCACTTCTACTTCCTCTACCCATTTCTCCATGCTGTCTTCAGTTACCTTCCATGGTTCTGTCATTTCTCTTTCGCCTACATAATTACTGTTTCTTCAGCAAGAGCAATTTCCACAGCTCACTTAATGATAACACTGTGTCTTTAGCCCTGAGTACTGCAATGATTTTTTTCATCGACTAACCCTTGAAAAATCACCACATGGGCAAGGCTGTGGATTAATTTCAGTGCTCCTATCAGTTCAATCCCTTTTAAATCTCTCTTGGTTGCTTCCCACATTGATCCACAATTCCATCCAACACACATCCACCAGTAGTCTGCACTAGGTACTTTTGACTGCAGAGTGAAATATAGGGACATATATGTATTTGGTGAATATATGAAAATGCCCTCTGTTGACCAATTTCAATCACCATAACTCCCATGAACCCCATGGCTACCGACATCTAACCACCATAGTGCATGATGGGAGATTTGTGGGCACTACCACACACAAACACCACTAATATTTGCCACGTTGTTGTGTTTGAAAAATTAAATATAAGGACACACACATCTTTGGTTGAAATAACAAAATACCCCCAATCGACCAATTTCATCCACCATATCTCCCACATCCCCTCAGCTTCTGAAATACACTACCAAACACTAACACCACTTGTCTTTGCTAGGTACTTGTGGCTTAAAAGTAAAATATAGGGACACACACGTCTTACAAAAGTGCCCCAGATCAACCACTTGCAACCACCATATCTCCAACTCCCCCATAACTACCGACATGCAGCCACCATAATGCAGAGTGGGAAACTCAATGCTAGTACCACAGACACCACAAATTGTCTGCGTTATGTAGTTGTGGGAGCAAAGAGAAGTATAGGGACACACAAGTCTTTGGTCAAAATATGAAAACACTGTTCATCCACCACTTTTTACCACCATATCTCCCACAACCCCACAGCTATCAGTATTTGGCCAATCCTGTGCACAATAGAGAACTCCATACTACTACCACACACAAAAACCAGTGATCTGTGCTAGAAGCTTCTCTTTGGTTACAGCAGATATCTGTGCACTTCAAAATACCTAGGAGGCCTTCAAGAAATACATTTTACTTCAATCACAAATCACGCAAAATATTGCATATTAAACAAAAATCAAAATATGCTGAACGCAGATCAGTCACCCAGGTACTTATTTAGAATGTTAGCAAAGTGTTGAAATTGCCAGTGCAAGGGAGAGGAGTGTTTTTAATTTAATTGGAAAGTTTACAGAAATATTTCAGTTACATTTTTAGTAAATGCTTCTATGTCTTTGTGTTTGCCACGTATATTCAAATGCTGAAGAGAGACTGTATTTATTTCAGAACAAGTAATTTAAGATAGTAAGATCTGAGTTATTAATTTGTTTAGTGGTCAACTGATATTTTCCATTAATACTGGGAATGTCTGGTGAATTTAAAGAGATTGAAATTTGTTAAAATAAAAATTCTAACTTTAGATTTTAACCTTCCAATTTTGTAGAAACCTGACGGATTCCTGTAATGATTAAAATTGAGTTAAATATTTTTTCTAATCTAAGAAGTAAGCAATTAAGAACTAAGCATTTCATGTTTCTGTGTCAAACTTTCATCAGAACAGTGTATTCAGTCAAACTTCAGAATAATATTAATCCCCACCACAATATCAGACATAAATGTAACCCAACACCACTTATTGTTATTGTTACATTACAAACCATGGCAACATACTCATAACAATTAGGCAAGTCAGAAAATTTCACCAAATTACAATTTAACCTAGAAGATATCATCATCATTATCGTTGGGGACCATCTCCAGTTTCCCGAGTGTGGTTTACGAGCCTTGGTTGTTATAGACGATTGTTTTCCACCTTTTCCTGTCCAGAAAGGTTTCTCTGTCTGTGATGTACTCCCAATTACAGCCTTTTCTCTCTACTTCCTCCTTTAGTTGGTCTGTCCATCTTCTTCTTGGTCTTCCCACTGGTCTTTTGCCCAGTGTCTTTTTTTCCAAATACGTTTTTGGCAGTCTTTTACTAGTCATTCTCTTCACATGCCCAAACCACCGAAGTCTTGATGACCTAAGTCTCTCTTCCATGGATTCCCTTAGCTCTAGGTTTGATCTAATTTCATCATTCATTATGCGGTCAAGTCTAGTTTTCTGGAGGGCCGTTCTAAGAAACTTCATTTCACATGCTTGGATCTTGCTAAGGTCCCTTGATGTTAGTGTGCATGTTTCCAAAGCATATGTGCGAATAGGAATGAGATATGATTTGTACAAGACAATTTTTTGTTCTTCTGGGAATCTTCATGTCCCATAGTAAGCCTCGCACGGTACTGTAGAAGTTGGCTCCTTTGGTTACTCTACTCATTATTTCTAACTCACTTCTACCATTATTGGAAATTATGCTCCCCAGGTAGCTGAATTGGTCAACAACTTCAACTTCGTGGTCTTGTAATTTTATATGACAGTCTGTATTCTTTCGGCTTATTTTTAGTGCTACAGTTTTTTTTTTTTTTGATTCAATTTCATTCCATATTCTTCAAACTTGTCATTCCACATCTTCAATTTGTTTTGTATTCCTTCTTCTGTTTCATCCCATACTGCTACATCATCTGCAAACACCAGTGCCTGTAGATTTCTATTGAATGTTCTTTTTAGTTCTTTTAAGATGTTATCCGTCACCGCTATGAACAGAAGGGGTGAAAGGGCACTTCCTTGTTGTACTCCTTTGGTTGTACTAAACCATTCAGAGTAACCATCCCCAACATTGACACAGCTCTTGCAGTTATTGTACAGCATTTGGATCATTCTAATGAGGTACTCTGGTATTTCAAGTTTTCTTAGACTTTTCCAGATAGCTGATCTAGGAACATTATCGTATGACAATTAAAATTCTGTGTGAAATATTCATCTCAAGTTAAGAAGTTCACAAGGAACTGGTAGTTACTATTAATCATTACATTAAAAATAACCTTAAAAGCATTTGTGAAAATTAAGTTTCACACATTTCTGCCAAATTTATTTTTTACATCTCGAATTTTTTTTAATCCAAAATGATCTGTTCCAGAATTACCAGGAGTCCGGATGGGGGTTGCATTGGTTGGCCGACTGTGTATCGGTGCCGTCTACTCTGTGGTCATCCTCTACACATCTGAGCTGTTCCCTACTGTCATCAGGAATACTGCTGTGGGCACCAGCTCCACCATGTCCCATATTGGTGCCATAATTGCTCCATACATAGTTGATCTTTTGGTATGTTTTACACTCTTCTGAGCTAATATATATTTATAATACAACAGTAACTGGATGCTATTTGGGGTTTTCTATATCCCAGGCCATAAACTCTTTGTCTACATTGAACGTGATTCACATAAAAAACAATTTTTATCGAGTTTTGAACTCTGTGCAACACAGGTACCCAGAGACAAAGAGTCTTATCAGAAATAAGTTGAAGCAGTAATCTGTTTTCGGACATCAAAATTAATTTTTTTTATATGGAATAATGTATTGCATCGAAATATCAGAGGTTTAAGGAACAAAAAGAATAATTGTTGATTCTTATGTATGAACTGAATACTGTCAATAGAATTGATGCTTGAATACCATATAACTACATGTTTAGATATGTTAAATATAACTGCCTATAAATTAGCATCTCATTACTTCAGAGTTAACTTTGTAATATTAAGTCACATCTCCTCCTTTCCCAAAGTTTCTTTTTGGATCAATTTTTTTTTAATTCATATTTTGAAGCCTATGCTAGATCATTCTATTTTTAATAATGATAATTTCAAAATAATGACCATCTTATGGAAGTTTTTCTTTCTTTATGAAGCAGCATGAACTCTTATTAGCAGTTCTAAGCAGAAAATTAGCTGACATAGTTTTGTGTGGTAATTCTAATGAACATTTTCTAAATATTTTACCTAGTAAATTTACATTGGAATGACTAGTCAATTTATACAATGTACCTCAACTAGTCAATTTTCCAGTCAGAATAAAGAATATTAATTTCTGAATAATAGGTAATATTTTTAAAAATAATATTACAAAATTCTCCTATTCAATGAAGCAATCTATTAATGTATGTTTTAATAATGAAGCCCTTTTGCTAAACATCAACACTTTAATAGCAACTAGCTAAAAAGTTTTAAAGTTTAATGAGTAACAAATTGTGAATCAATGACTTTTAGAAATTACATTGATATTACAAATTGGCCTCATCTTTACGGTGCATAGGATTTGAATCAAAAATGCATTTTTGGCAATGTTGTTTTAAATTAAATTGTAAGCTGCTTCCCCATGAAATGGTGGCATGCTTCTAAAAAATGAAAAAAAAAAGCATGGATAACTGTGGAAAACATCATTCATTTCTGAAAGAAACTTGTATACTGCCTCTAGGAACAGCCACAGTCCAATATTTTATTTTATTTTGTATATGATGCTATTTGACATTTATACAATTCAACAACAAATCAATGAAAAATCTAAACATATATACGTACACAAATTTACACATAGTACAGTGGACAACAAATGGAACCAGCCACTGAGACAGGATCTTCAATCACAAACACTACAGGGTGACGTCAAGTTGCTCCAACCAGGCCACCGCCTCCGGCGTAGCCAAATTTAGGTCTTCCAGACTACCAGGAAAGGCACGCAGCGGGCAGTCCTGCACAATGTGCGACACAGTTTGTAAGACATCACCGCAGTCACAGAACGGAGAATCTGCCCAGCCCCAGGTGTGGAGAGTTGAAGCAGTTCTTCCCACACTACATCTAATCCTATTTAGTTTACACCAAATTGACCGCAGTAAATTGAAACCTGGTAGTTTTGAGCAGGGATTGGTAATACACACTATGCCCTGTGGTGTTGAGGATGCCCATTCCACTGTCCAGCTATCTGTGGGGCTGAAGGAGTTAGATGCTAGACTGACAGCAGTCTTCCAGGCAGGGCGACGTGACTTCAGCTGTGTTTTGTATTCCCTAACATCTCCATGGATAGGAAGAGCCTCATTGTTCAAAATTCTCAACCATAGTTTTAGTAAAACAAGTAGAACATTTTGCCTTCTGATATGAGGTGGTGGGATGTTGCTGAGCACTGGCAGCCACTGAATTGGTGTAGATAAAATTGAGCCAGTTATAATGCTCTACACCAATGCTGGACGTCCACCAACTGGGTGTGAGAGCTATTAAACCATATGCTGGAGCAGTATTCAGCTGAGGAGTAAACCAATGCTAGGGCTGTTGTTCTTAGTGTATTTGTATCAGCTCCCCATGAAATTCCTGCCAGACGTTGAAGTAAGTGGTTCCGGCTTTTATGCTTGTCAGCTGTATTCTGAAGGTGCCTTAGGTTAGGGACCTATCTAATGTCACACCCAGGTATTTTGGGGTACTGTTATACTTCAGCATCTGCTCTCTGAACAATATATTTGGCTGGTAGTTTATTTGTTTGTTGCTAAGATGGAATGTAGCTATTTCTGTTTTCTGTGGATTAGGTTGAAGGAGCATCTTCAAAAGTAGGCATCCATTTCCTGAAGGTCATGAGTCAGAATTTCTTCAGCCTCCACGAAGTTAGTTCTTTGCACTATCTATAAGATTGATGTCATCAGCATATACAAATTTGTGAGAGACTGTGGCTGGCAGGTTATGAGTATATAAATTGAAAAGTATAGGGGAGAGAGCTGAGCCTTGTGGTACCCCATTATTTAGCTTGTGAAATCTGATCCTGCTGAACTCAGTATGCACCTAGAACAGGCGGTTACTTGACATGTAAATTATCTTTATGCAAGGAACTGCTTTGATCAGTTTGAGAAGGAGACCCTCTCTCCAAACTGTATTGTATGCTGCCAAAAGATCTAGGAATACAGATACGTTCATTTTCTTCTGATAACCTACTTCCAAGTAGGTGGTAAGAGACAGGACCTGATCACTACAGTCCTGTCTGGGACAGAATCCAGCTTGTTCAACAGGGATCAGAGCTTCGATAGCTGGAGCTATTCTGTTCAATATAATCCTTTCCAGTAATTTGTAAGTGACACTAAGTAAGGCTATCGGACGGTATCTTTGTGGGAAAGTTGGATCTTTTCCTGGTTTGAGTAAAGCAATGATTTTAGTTCGCTTGAAGATCTGAGGAAGCCTTCCTGATTGTAGCATACAACTGAAGAACGAAGCAAGCCAACGAGATGTAGCTGGTCTACAGTTTTTCAATAGTTCTGGACAAATCCCATCTAGTCCTGCAGCTTTTCCATTGTGAAGAGTCTTTAAACCTTCCTGAACCTCTTGTAACGGGAATGGATGGGATTATATAGAGTGAGGTTGAGTTTCGCGTTTCAGATGCTTAAGCTCAGATTTGACCCATCTAGTGAACTGCTTGTCCTTTTTTGTTCTCGAAGTACATGTGTACAATGTGATTTGGTATTGACTCCACATTAATGGATGAATGTGTCCTTGAGGGTACTGATGTAGGATCTAATTTACGAATAAGAGACCAGGCTTTTCTACTGGAATGGATAAAGTTCTGATTTTTAAGAGTATTTATCCATTTCTCTCTTCTAGCATGATCAAGTGATTCCAGCAGTTCTGTTGCCTTCTCCTGAGAGCTATTGTACTCAAATTCTGCTCTAAGTCTGCTTGACTCCTCACTCCATCCTGGAATATAGTCTTTTCTGAAGCCCGTGGGATGGCTCTATTTTGTAAGGAACTAGGCCGATACCGGGGTTATAGTATCGCCTAAGTGCCTTAACTTAAACACTTGATAGCTCACAATTCTCAGTACATCTGCTAAATAATTTTGATTTGATTTGACCATGTAGCCAGGATGACTCAACTAAATGCCTAGGTCGCCACGAAATTTGTTACCCACAAATTAAGAAAAGGGTTTTATGCTAACAACTGAAGCACACAAGTTCACTGTTAGAAAAATCCAAAGTTTTATTGTTCAAAGTCAAAAGTTCAAAATTGCATTTACAGTTGAGCAGGCATATCGAACTATCTTTACCAAAGTCTGCAGATTGTGGAGAGAAATTTTGAACCGACCAAACCCCTTTAATAAATTTACAAGTTCTTAACAGTCATTGAAGTTACGAGATAACACGACACCAAAGTTTCAACATGTTCGAACTAGCCGGCATGGCAAGTTATGACCAACCGAGACGAACTAACATAATGCTAGACAGGAACAGACCGCGGACAGGAACAGACAGACCGGAACAGACCACGGACAGCCACAGACCGGCTCTTTTATCGAAACCACGAGAACCAGTGACGTCAGCAACTGTATCACATCTTTTTCCTCCGCGTAGCTCAAAGAGTACGAAATTTATTTGACGATCCCGACTATTAAAAATGTTCAAACTTCAACAGTATCCGGACTTATCCACTAGAAGTCCGACGGCAGTCTCTTGAGAAATTTAGAGTAATTAATTTTAGAGTTTTAGCTGTTTAAGCCACCGCGTAGTGATACATTCAAATCTGGGTAAAATCCCTAAGTGTTCTAGAACTTTTTACGCGCGTGCACAACAATCCGCGACAATCTACTTTACAAAAACTTAATTACCGGACAAATGCTTAAACTTTTTATGAAAACCCCTATATGTATGAAATCGTCTTAATTAGGGCTATCTGCTGATGTAAAATTTAAATTGATATCTCTTTTAATAAAAAAGCTTATTATTTTCTCTTAATTAAAATCGCTAATTAGACTTGGCCGAATTACTTAATTTTATTGCCAAAATATCGGGGATAGTGCTGACTACAGCTGGTGATACAAGATCGGTTGTAGCTTTACTGGATTTAAAGTTATTACAAATCTTAGGATTTCTACTTTTACGATTGCGTGCTTCAAAACTTGAACAAAGCAGAATATTTCTTAAACCAAACGTTTCCCGATATGATAATTACACTTTAAAATGATTTTTATGACAAATTATAACTGTGAGCAAGATTACAGGGAAATTCCTTTTAGTTGAAAACTACACTTCTCGAAATTTCTAAGTCCCGCCTAAGCAAAACTAGAATTTGCCAAAATTCAAAGGTGCTTACATGCCCCCTGAAGATTGAAGTTATTTTCCCAAGAAAACTAACTGAACATCTTGAAAAATAAAAGAAAAGAAATTAAAATCCCCAAAAGAAATGAACTATTCCCACAAAAATGAACTATCGCATGTCGGTTTGGTTTTTTCTCTCCACCATTCATTCTCAAAAGCAAAAATTTATTTTAACAATATCAAAAACTTTAACTTTCACTCAAAATTATTCTTACAAAAATTCTCAAAAACTCATTCATTCTTAAAGGATCAATATTGATGAAAAATTATGATCAAATAGCAAAAATGTAATATTAAATGATCACCAAATTATAAACATATGTGTCTTAAACAATCACAAAATTATCACCAAATTGTCAAAAATATTAAACATATTATCAACATACAAGACATAAGTGGTGTAAATAAAAATTACAATAATTGCATTGAAACATATAAACACAAGAAACATCAAATTTGTTTTCAGAAAAAAAACAATAATGTGTGTTATTTTACAAACATAGGAATGAAAATTGTTGTATTTTATAAGCAGTTGTATTATGCAATTCCATGTAGGAAAGTCTTTCGTTTTCTAAACGTCTTTGTTCCAATATTATTTTGTTTTGTTATGGCCTTAAATTACCACTTTCCCTTTACACACCCTTCATAAAACTCCCTAAAATGGGTGAAAACCCAAGTCCTGTAACGGTTGCAGACTTTAAGGCTCGCAAAATTATATAAACCAATAGCCTTATGGCTAGAACTGCCGAGTAACGTCCATCATCCCCGGTTCCTGACGCAGCAGGAGAAGCCTGGGGAACTCGGTCAGCTAGCTGGTCTGTGAAAGATACAAAACAGAAAACCATAGGGAATGAGTGGTGGCCAAATTATTCTTAATCACTAACCTATGCATATACAAGAAAAATATAAAAGTAAAATACAAAAGAATACAAAAAACATAGCAATTACAATAATGTTCCCCCAAGTTTTGTGGAATGAAACAAGAAATACTAATCTTCCTTAGCAAATGAGATAAAAATAGTTACAAATAGTACATGAAATGGAAGCAAAAAAAAATACAAGTTATAAATATACCCATAAGTAAACAAATGAAATATTTACAATCCCTGCTGCATTTTTCTGCCTCAGTATAAAACACAGTAAAAGACATTCTAGAAATATACACACTGTTCATGGTCCATGCCAAGTTATTGTATAATTTAATTTAACTATGTTGATTATCATCATAATAAGGATTATTAATTAAAGTAGTCATTTACAAAATATAGTTCCCAAAATGAATCTAAAACATCCTAAGAATGTATAGGGGAAAAATTATAAGGAAACGTAGTTTCCATTCAGCAGTACACTGCTGTGTAAAGTGAGAGTACAAAAGTGATGTATGTTTGAAACGTAGTTTCACTTCATCAGTATACTGATGACAAAATTTTACAGAATATCTCTCTTTAAGTTATCACAACTCCAGTTGTGTTGACCAGTACACTGGTGTAAAAATGTTATATAACCTTTACAATTGGTATATCATCTTCTTGTTAAGAAAAATAAGTAGGTCCTAGTAGTGTCCTCATAATGGGATCTCTGTCCCCTGGACCAAATATATCACATAATAATGTTACAAGAGAAAAAAATTATAGATTCATGTCAGTTATATTTTATCAAATCAATTCAAGTGGTATAGTTTATTGTTTATAATAAACATTGCTCTCTAAATCTGGTTGCTTAAGGCCACTATAAAGTGCCTAAGGTGCGACAAAGCACAAAAAATTCCTCAACCTAAGTTGGGTAAATAAGACAATGTATAAAGCAAATTACGTAATGAAGTTAAAAGTTTCAAAGAATTTTAATATTATAAATGTTGAAAGTATGTGTTATTTTCATCACATTACAAAACACATCTTAATTTCTTCAGTGTATGAAACAATAGGTATCACTGACCCCAAAACTCTCTAAGGTACATAATATAAACACTTAAGATAATGCAAAACTCCAATTCGAACGTCAATTCAATCTTTAACAACCAAAAGATGAAAACTTCTATCAGTTTTGACGTTACATCTCTAAGAATCCATTACATGTTACAAAATTAGTCATATCTGCGCATATCGCAATAGTATGTTGATGGAAATGTTTTCTATGTTATATATTTTATGTTAATTAATAATGTAACTACATCAGTGACGCCTTTGAGAAAAATATAAGGTCAACCCAACTCTTGTGGTGAAGCCTATTTTATATATGTGAGTGTCATGCCCATAGTGTAGAGGAAGTTTATTTGTGTAGGGTCATGCACTAAGTATTGGTCGCCCTGTGTGTTACTTGAATGTATTGTACATTTAAATTATGGTCATCCTCTCTGTGGAGTGATGCCTAAAGGGTGGTAATGCTAATATTGATTATGGGATACTCAGGTGACTCTCTTCTTCCTGGCCCTATTAATTATGGGATTCGCAGGCAAGTCTCTGCTTCCTGGCCCTAATAATAATAATAATAATGGGATTCGCAGGTGAGTCTCTATTTCCTGGTCCTATTAATAAATAATAATAATGATATTGCATTCCCCCAAAATGGTACTATCTTCTCTTCCAGCCTCCCCCTTAAACATAGAAAAACAAATCACATCCTCACACATACTTTAATAGGAGCATCTACTTCCTCTTCTGTGCACATAACTTCCTCTCTTCGACATTCCATCTCTACTTCAATCAGTTCCATCCCTGATGCCTTAGAAATCCTATCTGATTCGAATTGTTGTATGATTTCCCAAGGTAGATGGTAAATTATTATTATATAGTACACAATAGAAAAGTGAAGTGGTAGCAACACTTTATGCTCCCTTACATCATCAAAAATCAAAATCTGCTGTGCAGTAACTTCAAACAAACAAATACTAAAAATCCCAAAGATACAAAGTAGAAAAATATTACAAACGACATGGATTGTCTTATATATCCTCAAAAGGTAGGGAAATTGTGATGGCACCTTGTGAAGTACATTAATTTAGTTTAATTACATTCCTCCTTTCTGCAAAAAGTGTCATTCTTCTGTTTGATGGTAAGGGGTTCAACAGACTTTTCATCTTTATTCCCCTCCCAAAACAATCATAAGTCAAACTGGTCTTATTTTTATTTAGTGGTGAGGGGTGGAACAGACTTTTCATTTTAGTCCCCCTCCCAAAACATTGATAACTTGAATTAAAAATAAGTTTCATTTTAGCAATCTTTTTGTGCTGGTACAGCATAGGCAAGTGAGTTTGTGAAAAGGAAACCCAGTTTTCTTTTACCATACAGAATGAAAAGGGTTTCCTGAAATTATCAGGATAAAATTTAATGAAGTACCCACTGCCTGAAAAATCTCTTACATTTTGAAAAAGAATAAAGTTGAATAATTGTTTATTAAGACCACAGTGTTCCCAATTAGGAATAGTACTTAGTGGTAAAGCAGTAAAGATGTTTTCAGGGAACATTTTCTGAAATAATTGATGTTTCAGCTTATCCACAAATGTAGGCTTGTATCGCCTTGCAAGCTGTTTGGGTTTGGTAATATTATATGAGCAAACAGCCTGTGGTATGGGATCAGCTGATTGTATATTAGAACTCTGATCATCAACTTGTACAGTGGTAAAATCAATTAAATCCTCACTGTCTGATAATACTACTGGTAAATCTTCATTATCACCAAAAATATCACTAAGTAACTGTGTAGGGCTAGGGCCTGAACTATCAGTAGTTGTAGTTTCATGGAAAACATCTGTTTCGATATCAACAAGGTCAGTTACAATACAATCATTCATAATAGGTGGTTCAATGACATGTGAGGGATCAGCTGAGGGCTGTACAAAAATTTCAGTTGTGGAAAAATCAGTTGTTTCTACTGCAATAGGATCTAATTGATCAGTGGTTGGTAATGGATCAGCTGACGCATTAATGCTAGGTTCTGTCACCTCTGTGGGTGCAGAATATGTTTCAGAGTTTTCTGAATTATCCAAAATGGGATCAGCAGTGATATCAGGTACATCACTACAGGCTAATGCAGGCAAAGACTCAGCTTTACTATCAACTAGGGTATCAGGAATAGTTAGTTGTAGTGGGGGCAAAGCATGCACAGTTTCTTTAACTGACGGCTGAGGATAGGTGGTTGTCACGTTATCATCTGTGAAATCAATCAAGTCCCCACTATTCCCTAAAGTTTCACATATAGGACTGTTATCCCCAAGAATATCAGAAAGCAACTGTTCTGCTGGGGTATCTACCAAATGTCCACTTCAGGTGAAGCCTGCATTTCAAAATCAATAAGTGGAGTTGTAGTAGGCAGAATAATGTGTTGTTCATTTAGGGGCTGGGGTGTGGTGGGTGATACAAACTCAGTTGTACAATCTACCAGCTGTTCAGTAGCTTCTATAGATGCTGGTAAAAATTCCCTCTCCTTAAAAATATTTAGAGCTGGTTGTGCCTCTGTAGCAGTAGGCTCTGTGACAATGTCAACAAGCTTAGCCGTAACAGTTGGTTGCATTATAGGTGAAGCATGTACTACTGCTTCATGTAATAGTTGATGAAGAACATGTCCTCCTACAGGAACAGCTGTTAATGGTTCTGAAAATTCTTTCTTAATGGGTGTGGATGTTCCTACAGGGACTAATTGTTCCTCTGTGGTACTTAGTTATGGAAATACTACCTGCAGTGTTATTGTCTACAGTTTCAGTAATAGGTGTAGCAACAGCATTATTTACAATCACTTGGTCATCTGAAAAAATGCTACTCGTATGTGTTTGTAGCTGTTGGGTTGGAATGGAAGTTTGCTGTAATGAATGTGGGTTTGTTTCCTCAGACGGCTTTGAGTGAGATTCTATATAGGCAAGCCTAGCTTGAATTACCTTTTCACAAAAAGTTTGAAAGTTGACATGTGCATTTGCAATGGTCTTAGTTTTATATTCCTGGAGACCTTGGATATAAGAAGTAGCTAAACTATACAGCTGATTAACCTCTTGATAAATAGACGGTAACATATCATTAATGGTTTGTAGGACATCAACCTTCCCCTCAGAGGTTACATTTTCCAAATAGGCACTAAAATTTGTTTCAAACTTTTGTTTGGAATCAATTAGGTAATCAAAATGAGTACCCACGGTACCCTTCTTTCGGATGGAATAATTTTCAAGCTCCTGTTGAAAAGGAATAACAAGTTCTTCCAATCGATTGGCTGGAGGGATCTTTCTAAAGTCAACGGTATAGCTGATATCTACAGACATTTCTGCACGGGACAGCAGACGGGACAGTCCATCTACATAAAATTTTACAGAAGTCTCGGCTGCCTTGCAATGAAAAATGACACTATCAGTGACGTAACCGATTGTGGCGTAAGTAAAATAATGACCATCAGCAGCAGTTAATAGTGCAGTATCCTTTTCGTTAAGAGATTGAATTATTTTCTTAACATCGTCTGATTGAAAAGGTTGCCAGGAAAAAACTAGTTGGTCATCTAGAGGAATATTAGTAGCCGGGCAACTAATTACTGAATCCATGGTTACGAAAATTAATACTTAAAGAATACAAAGTGCACATAAAAAACACAGAAATTATCACAACTGAACTGTAACCTGAAAAACCACACAATAATCAATAGAAAAAATTTTGTACACTCTCGAAAGACAATGGTCATGAAAAATAAAACAATGCAAAGATGAACACAGAATCAGAAAGCCAATACTTGTAAAATTTTCTCAAAAACTGTTTATGGTGCGTTACAGCAAGCATCAATAGACTCTTTGCACTGAATTGCAGCAAGATGAAAAATATGGCGCGTCTGCGATAAAGAAATACTTTGCACTTAAAATAAACAAAAATAGAGTTGAAAAGTTAAGTTCGCGCGGAACAAATAAAAGACAATTTACTGTAATAGTCTGCCTCAGTAAGTAGGAAACGATTGTAACGCAATAAACTAGTTCACTGAATAAAATGCTATTGCATATAAGGAGGCAGTAATAGTAAAAAAAAATCACATGAAGTTCTCGAAGAAACGATGCTGAAAAAAGTTTTTACTTAACTTTGGAGAAAGCTGCATGATGAGTGGCAGCAAGTTGGTCTGCCGTTGTCGGAGCCGCGGGAACCAGCTGTTGGTGTGTGTAGTCCCCCGGGCATGTCTCGTTGATCCGCTATAAGGCCGGACGCCGGACGGCATGGTGTGAAGTCGTGATGCCCCCGCGAAGTACCATGGCGAAGCGACGCTCATCTGGTATCGGGAGCTGCATCAGGCCTCAGTGAGCGGGTGGTGTCGTCGTCGTCGAAGTCATGATGGCGGGTAGTTGCACTCGTGCCGGTTATTCCCCGAAGTTACAAAATTTTCTCGTTGCACAGAGGTCGGTAAATTTCTCCTCCACCGTTTGAAATAAATCAAATGCGAGCCTTACAGTCCCATGTAAGGACTAGGCCGATACCGGGGTTATAGTATCGCCTAAGTGCCTTAACTTAAACACTTGATAGCTCACAATTCTCAGTACATCTGCTAAATAATTTTGAATTTGACCATGTAGCCAGGATGACTCAACTAAATGCCTAGGTCGCCACGAAATTTGTTAACCCACAAATTAAGAAAAGGGTTTTATGCTAACAACTGAAGCACACAAGTTCACTGTTAAAAAATCCAAAGTTTTATTGTTCAAAGTCAAAAGTTCAAAAAATTGCATTTACAGTTGAGCAGGCATATCGAACTATCTTTACCAAAGTCTGCAGATTGTGGAGAGAAATTTTGAACCGACCAAACCCCTTTAATAAATTTACAAGTTCTTAACAGTCATTGAAGTTACGAGATAACACGACACCAAAGTTTCAACATGTTCGAACTAGCCGGCATGGCAAGTTATGACCAACCGAGACGAACTAACATAATGCTAGACAGGAACAGACCGCGGACAGGAACAGACAGACCGGAACAGACCACGGACAGCCACAGACCGGCTCTTTTATCGAAACCACGAGAACCAGTGACGTCAGCAACTGTATCACATCTTTTTCCTCCGCGTAGCTCAAAGAGTACGAAATTTATTTGACGATCCCGACTATTAAAAAATGTTCAAACTTCAACAGTATCCGGACTTATCCACTAGAAGTCCGACGGCAGTCTCTTGAGAAATTTAGAGTAATTAATTTTAGAGTTTTAGCTGTTTAAGCCACCGCGTAGTGATACATTCAAAATCTGGGTAAAATCCCTAAGTGTTCTAGAACTTTTTACACGCGTGCACAACAATCCGCGACAATCTACTTTACAAAAACTTAATTACCGGACAAATGCTTAAACTTTTTATGAAAACCCCTATATGTATGAAATCGTCTTAATTAGGGCTATCTGCTGATGTAAAATTTAAATTGATATCTCTTTTAATAAAAAAGCTTATTATTTTCTCTTAATTAAAATCGCTAATTAGACTTGGCCGAATTACTTAATTTTATTGCCAAAATATCGGGGATAGTGCTGACTACAGCTGGTGATACAAGATCGGTTGTAGCTTTACTGGATTTAAAGTTATTACAAATCTTAGGATTTCTACTTTTACGATTGCGTGCTTCAAAACTTGAACAAAGCAGAATATTTCTTAAACCAAACGTTTCCCGATATGATAATTACACTTTAAAATGATTTTTATGACAAATTATAACTGTGAGCAAGATTACAGGGAAATTCCTTTTAGTTGAAAACTACACTTCTCGAAATTTCTAAGTCCCGCCTAAGCAAAACTAGAATTTGCCAAAATTCAAAGGTGCTTACAATTTGCTGCAGCTTTTATTAGTCCTACAAACCTTGTATAATTCTCTGGAACTGCTTTGATCCATCGGATGTTAGCGTCAGTATACTTCGCATAGGTTTCCCAATCTGCTCTATGGAAGTTCCACTGAGATTTAGGGGCGGATCGGATAACAGGTATCTGGATTCCTATTTTATAGATTATGGGTCTATGCTGACTGTGAGGGAAGTCACCGAGAACTTGTGTCCTTACTCGACAGAAAGGAGCTGTTAAACCAAAATAGGCGAAACAAAGGTCAGGTGAGTAGTCTTGTTTCCAGTGAGTGGAATGAAATTTACCTTTGTCTTTAGGTTCATGTATTAATGTCAAGTTGTTGACCACAGCCCATTCTATTAATTTAAACCCGTTCTCATCACACTCTTTATATCCCCACAGCATATGATGGGATTTGAAATTTCCAAGGATAATGCTATTCTTAGTGGGAACCAATCCGATAGTTTCTGTCCAAGGTGCAGTGGGTGGCTTGTAGACGTTTGTAACCACAACATTGTGCACCTCTATTGTGGAGGAAAAGTAATGGATGATACTCTGCAGGAATGACCTTGTATTGGCATATGTCATTCTTAATGTAGGTTGCAATGCCATATTTTGCATGATGTTGTGCTGTTAGCAATTTATATCCCGGTAGTTTCCCTCTAGTGAGCAGCTGCTTGTCATTCTCTGTGTGAGTTTCTTGCAATATGACAACATCAACTGAGTATTTCTGTAAGAGTGATGACAAGTACTGGCTCTTTGCTCTGCTGATGCCTTCGATGTTAAGTCGGCAGATGTTTAGCTGAGAACCTATTGTCCTTGTATGAAAGTCTGAATCCTTAGGAGGACTGTTATGTTTGTAATAAATGTCATTGCCGTGAGACCCAGAAGGGCAGTACGACGGTATCTGAGCGCTGTCACCCATTTAGCACCACCCAGGGAGCACGTGTAGCTGAAGGTATGCTACGGACGTGGGTAACTTTGCTCCCCACAATCCAATGTTAAAGTTCATTATACAAGGTATTGCAAAATATGTAATAATGTTATTAAAACATCTGAAAATATGTAATACTAACAGGAGGGTCATGATTCTGGAGATAACGTTAAGACAATATGGGATCTTGTGAATAAGCAGACAGGCAATGTTCTGTAGAGTCCAATTTTTACATTGGTTATAGATTTAACAAAACATTTTTTTTATTTTTATTTGTTGCTGATTACTTGACTATTAATAGCATGGCGATTAACAGTATGGATTTCATTGCTACAGGTCCCAACAAAAAATTGACACTATGTTTACAAGTTTAGCTACTCACATTTTTTTTTTTTTAAAGTTACCCCACCTAATTTTCCCTCTACAAATTTTGACTCTAAGCACTCACTGATCATAATGACTGGCTATAGGAATATTTTGGGACTTCTCTATAGCATTTTACTCTGTTTATCATGAAATTTGCAAACAAAAATTAAAGTATTATGGTATAATAATATGCCCTGACATGTGGTTCCTAATTTTCTGGGCGGGAGTTCATCATATGTAAAGTAGCTTATCTAATGGTTCTACATTGGGTCCACTATGATATATATTGTGTTACAGCTGAAAACTAAAAATTTGTTCTTTTTGCAGATGACACAAGCACAGGAATTAAAAATATTCCATGTTTTTCAACTAAACGTATTGAAAATTATGTCTTTGAACATGTTAATAATCGATTCTTACCTAATAGCTTCTCTCTAAACTTTGATAAAACTCAATATATATAACCTTAGTAACAAAACAGTGAAATAAATGCCATGAGGTGATATTTATATGGAAAGGAAAGATAAATTATGCTCTCCATTCATCAAAGTTGAAGGGAGGAGTGCAGCAGCAGCAATAAATTTAATCCTCAAACATCCTTGCTCTTGCCTATGTCCTTGTTTGCTCAAAAAGAGGTCAGATATACACAGATACATATCTTCAACATGCTCCCAAAACATCTTAAATGTCTTGCAGGGGGAAAATATTAAATTCAAGAAAAATTTAAAATAATTTTTAATTTACAAATATTTCTACTCCATAGAGGAATTTTTTAAAAGGTACCTATAAAATACTTAGAGCGTTCTGGTAGCTCAGTGGTTAAGGTGCTAGCTTTCAAAACATTCGCTGCTCCGGTCCCGCGTTCGAATCCCGGCAGGCGCAGGAACTTTGAGAGTTGTGTTTGGTCATATGAGCTATGCCAGGCCGCTCCATGGTTCGGATTCCACGTTAAACTGTAGGTCCCAGAAGAAAGGAACTGGCCGTCCTACCTCTGACACAATGGCTTAGTACGCCTCCTTCAGGAGGATCCAACCAACCTTCGGGTTGTGGACTAAGTTATAAAATACTTGCCAGTACTTTTTATAGACACAGTTGTTTAATTAATGTACATTTTATTCTGTGACAGTGCACTTTCAGGTGTGCTCATGTATTTTTCATTCATTATTTTTCTGTAATTTGAGTCCTTATCACACCCTATAGATTCAGTCTCATATCCTAGAGGGACCTATGGAGAAAGATGGGATTTCCTGGTCAATTTAAATGGTTACAAGATAGAAAGGTTGAGTAGCCAGTAAGAAACTTTACCACAAAATCATTCAGACCACATGAAATTCATGTTATTTTTCTTCCACCCCCCCCCCCCCTCCAAGGCCCCTCTGGCCCTTCCTCCTCTCTCTCATTTGAACTTAATGCCACATTGAGGTTATTGGAGGTGAGAGGGTTAGAGGATTAGGAATGGCAAGGAAATCATCTATGACCTCTCACATAAGTCATGCTGGCAATTGCTTGAAGTGTTTTCAGATAACCATGAAAAACCAAAATCTTAATAGCTGGTTGGTTATTTGAATTGGGTGTCCTGATCACCTGTTGGACATAGTTAAATTATTATTATATAGTTAAATTAAAATACTATCAAACTTTCCAAATGGAGCTTCACATAAATGTAAATATCTTGGCATTACATTTGATAACAAGCTTAACTGGGCAGGACACATTGGTCAGGTAGTAGGAAAAGGTTTCAAAATTCTGCACTTGTTGAAGAGAGTGCCGAGGGGATGTACGAGAGAAGTACAGGAATTGAGTTACAAAACCTTTGTCAGACCATTGTTTGAATCTGGCAGTATAGTTGTAATGATAAAAGATGCTTACAGCCATAGGACTCACTTTGTAGCAAGCATAAGCAAGTAAGTATGGTAGGGTGATGGTTGTGGGTCTGGTTGTTACTTGATTGCAGGTTCGAATTCTACAGTCATAAGGTCGTCATTTAAATTCTCTTCAAATTTATTCTCCAAACACACAAGTACATGTCCACCACCACCAATAATTCTACTTCTTTATTCCGACTGTGGATAAGGCAATACGGCGCTTTTTCTCCTCACATTGCAGGCTCTGAACTACGCTATCATTTACTCGGTTTGTCCACTTTGTTACAACTCCTAACAGCGCATTAATCTTCACGAAGCACTATCAATTTCGTGCAAATAACATTTTGCTACTGTTCCATCTGCTCTACACAATAATGCCGGGCACGCTGCCCAATTATTACAAGGTGTACTGCCACTTGCGACCGATCTCTTCTACAGGTCGTTGCAGCATACTTTATGTTGCCTTATTTGTTTGCTCTAACATATGCGCAGCCAAACTTCATACCGGGTGTGCAGCTAACACAATGCAATATGACTGTAGCGGCCAACTCACGACCGATTACTCAGACGGTCCACGGCAGACTAACTTCAACAATCAACTTTGCTCCTCGCGTCTCTATCTCAACAATGATTCGTTCTGATTTATCGCTTTACACATTATATCCATGGTCTTGTCACAGGGACCCATATTTTGAGTATAAAATACAGGAGTTGGAGAGGGTGCAAAAAAGGGCTGCTAGATTTGTTTCTGGAAATTACCGCAGAATGCAATCAGTAACAGATATGATAAAAGAGCTGGAATGGGATTCATTGGAAGACAGGAGGAGGGTGAGTAGGGTCATGGGAGTGTACCAGTAGTATATTGGTGATGAGGCACGGAAAGATATTGGTTTACGAATTAAAAGTAATGCATGGAAGGGAAAAGATGACCATGACCACAAGCTGGCACTCGTTTTCAGGCCCAAGGGTGTGGGAAGATTCTGTTTTTTAGGTAAGGGTGTCAGGGATTGGAATAATTTACCAAAAATGTTGAAAGAATTTAAGACTAAAATTTGCAGAGGGCAAATATAGATGGGTGCAGGAAAGGGGTAAGATGGGGGTGCAGGGAAATTGCCACCGGGGCTTGCACACCATCACAATTTATTAAATAATAAATAAAATCTGTTGTTAGAAGATGATTAAATTACCAGGTGTTTCTACTGACATTTAAAGATTTTGCTATGTTGTGTGTTCAGATCATCATTAGTCATTTAAATCATATCTTGGCGATGTTACCCCATTGCATTTATCCCTGCATTTTGAAAATTCTTGATTAGACATTGACTACAAATAGACTACAATAAGAGGGTCAAATCTTCCATATGATTAACTTCTGTAAAAGACCTGACTTCATCTCATAATACTTCGTAAAATAAAAAGCAGAGTGAATGAAGTTACAAGTAACAGGCCCTCCATTACCACGTTATATATATATATTCTGTACCCCAGAATTATGGAAATGTCTGTCACTTTTTAATTACTGAGCACTGAAATTGTTATTGATGCAGTTCATCATAATATAACATAAATCATTTTTTATGCTCTCTTTCTAATGTACAGTTACTGCTATTGTTAAAATTAAATTGTTACAACATTGCAAGGAAAAACAGATCAATTATAGAATTAAACTATTTCATATACATTGAAGTGCATTGATTTATTCTATTAGGAAATTTAATGTATATTTCTGATGTTTAAATTTGTCATGTTGATAAATATTAAACTGCCTGAAAGCTGTAATAAATAGTGTCAGTGTAATCAGGATTTTAATATGAGATGCTGTTATCTTCCATATTCAATGTGGTGGTACATTAATATGAGTATCTAGCATACTGCATAATGGACTAGTTTTATTCACCTTAAGACATGTAGATGACAAACTGATCTCTTGTTTAAATAAATGTAAAAATTAATTGCATTAAAATGTAACCATATGTATAAAAATAAAGTTGCAGGAAATTAAGGGACAATTCTAATAAATGGTTAGTTAAACCATGGAAATTTCTGTAGAGGAAAAATAAAAGAGGAACTTTTGATTGAAAAACCCTTGGCAGGAATCTAAAGAGAGAGGGGGGGGGAGGGGGGGGAGGGAAAGGCTGGTCTGTCCATTTGTAGCACAAAAATGGCTCCACATTATAAGTAAATAACTGCATTATACATGTGTCAGAATGGAAATACATTAGATAAATGGAGGAGTTAATTATTCACAAAATACAGTACACAATAAGTGTGTTATGAAACAAGGTCACACAAATACCATACTGAATATATTTTATTGAGCTGAAAAAATGGGCATAAGGCACTATTGGTTGGGAGACACCGAATGATCAGCTGCCAGTTTGACAGAGTTTCGATTTGACAAACATACACCTCTATCCAGGCTGTCCTAACCTAAACTGGCAATCCTAACATGTAAAGGGGACCTACAGTTTAACCTGGAATCTGATCGACATAAGCATTATGGCATACTTCACATTACACAGCAAGCTGTGCCAGAGGTGAACGTCAGGTTAAAAGCCTTTCAAAAAGAGATTTGAACCAGGAACATATCTACCACCTTTCAGATCCTTAACCAGTGATATTCGATACTGCTCACTGATAAGAAAAAAAAAAGGGGAAAAAAAAGTTTGAAATTAGAGAGCTACCATAAAATACTTTTGTCTCGATTATTTGTGTGTTCAGTGGCTATTTTTTTATTTTAGCTGTGTATTTACTAACTAACATTAAACTTAAAACTAGTTACTTACTGTACTGCAGTAGTAGCTAGAAGGAATGCAATGATATGTAAACCAGTACTAATACAAATACCCAGTATACTGTGTGACCCCTTCTTCGTGAGAGTGAATAACTGAAACCTAAAGTATGCTGAATGAATTGGGTTACTACAGCCAAGGGCATTGCTTGTAAGGTGTGAAATCTATTTCCTTACATAGCAGTTCACTTTGTCCTATTGTTTGCTGTTATAATTAATTTAATTGCAATGGAGAGCTTGCTCCAGTGGCAATTTCCTTATACATCCATTCCTTCCCTTTCATTTTCCCACCTCTATTAATTTCAACTTTAAACTGTTTTAGCATTTTTGGTAAATTATTCATCATTTCTCTTGGTAATTTATTTTAATTCTTGACACCTCCTTACTTATGAGTGAAAATCTTCTCAAATACTTATTTCTGAAATCAAACACCAGTGATAGTCATCTTATCCCTATCATGCACCTCTTCTACTTCTTACCATACCTTGTCACCAACATACGCCCTGTACACTCCCACGACTCTCTTCACCCTCCTCCTGTCTTCTAGTGAATCCCATTTCAGCTCCTTTATCAATCAGTCACTGATTGTGTTCTTACCTTGTCACCAACATACGCCCTGTACACTCCCACGACTCTCTTCACCCTCCTCCTGTCTTCTAGTGAATCCCATTTCAGCTCCTTTATCAATCAGTCACTGATTGTGTTCTTACCTTGTCACCAACATACGCCCTGTACACTCCCACGACTCTCTTCACCTTCCTCCTGTCTTCTAGTGAATCCCATTTCAGCTCCTTTATCAATCAGTCACTGATTGTGTTCTTACCTTGTCACCAACATACGCCCTGTACACACCCACGACTCTCTTCACCCTCCTCCTGTCTTCTAGTGAATCCCATTTCAGCTCCTTTATCAATCAGTCACTGATTGTGTTCTGCAGTATTTTCCAGAGACAAATCTATGAGCCCTTCTCTGCATTCCTTCCAATTCCTATTTATGACATCCAAAATGTAGGTCCCATACTAGACTACCACATTCAAGCAATAGTATGATCAAAATTTTGTAACCCAATTCCCTTACTTCTATGGTACATCCCCTCTTCACTCTCTTTACTTTTTCAAATGCATCCTGCCTAGTTGAGTTTAACAGTAATCATATTTGTCTGCTTATCACACACTAAAATGGAATCTGTTGCTAAAAACTGTGTTTATTTAGTCATCTGGGCAATGCTAAAATAGTTTAAGCATTCTTCTGGCATGCTGAAGCCCTCTGTGGGTAATACTGCTTGTCTTCACTCTCTCTTGTTGAACACATAACCACTAACAAGGAGTGGATCTCTTTCCTACCAGATACAGTTCAGTGATTGGTCAATGAGGGTATTACACAAACAGTCTTACATTAAAGAGGGCAACAGTATGTTGGAGAGATAAAAATTGGTCAAATTTAAGCTGATGGTACAGTGTCTAGACGTCTATAAAACACTATCACAGATTAGTTACACAAAAAAAAGTGTTGTGCATAAACCACAATTTCCATTTGACTAAATATTATTAAATTTATGCTAGTTAACTGTCATTAATTGTAGAATATGGCATACATTGAATAAACTCGAAAATGTTGTATAAAATATATTAAATGCAATTACAATTTAATAGATAATTTACAAAATTTCATAAGATCAAAATCACTGAAACATGTTTGTAATTTCATTGTGATGCTGTATTGAACAAATATTTTGTAGATATTTAAGAAATACATATTAAGTTCATATGTGAGCATTTGTTTGTGCAGGGGGAGAAAGCATGGTACATTCCTAGCACAGTATGTGCCATTGTGGCCCTGATTGCCGGCTTGCTCGTTCTGATGATGCCTGAAACAAAGGGCCAAGATCTTGTCGACTCTATTGAAGAACTGGACCAGCGGAAGGACAGGCGTGAAGATCGTGTTTCCTTAGCAAACTGTCTCTGTTGCTGACGCAGGAAACAATACAAATCTACAGGTCAGTGCCACTTTCATCACTGATTATGTCTTGACTGATGCTATTTCTTTTTAAAGAATTTTCGCTCTGTGTTGCGTAATTTTCAGCATGTGTTCTAATAATTGTTGGATGTAAAATATTTATTCATCATGTAAATATTGAACCTTAATTTCATGGCATAATTAATTGGTGATTAATTAATTTATGGCTTAATTGATGATTAATTAATTTATGGCTTAATTAATTATAAAATTTTATGTTTTGAATGTTACAAAATATATAAAATGTTAAGAATTTACAGTGGAATAAATTAAGAAATGGACCAAAGAATTATGAAGAATAAAGCACAGATGTTATAAACTCAAAAGAGGGAATAGTTGATCTGATTATCTCCCACACAAATTAGGTGATAGTGATAATACGGTGCTCTTTGTACATTATATGACCGTATCTTTAATAGCCCATGGTTCGGATTCCACGTTAAACTGTAGGTCCCGGAGGAAAGGAACTGGCCGTCCTACCTCTGATACAATGGCTTAGTATGCCTCCTTCCGGAGGATCCAACCAACCTTTGAATCATGGACTAAGTTAGCTTCGGAAATGATACTCTAATGAAACATATGAAAAAAAAAAGTTACTTATTTTTTGTAAACAAAGTGAAAAAACAAACAAATTGAAAACAGCTATAATGTGATACCTGAAGTAAAAATTATAAATGAAAGCAGTTTTCCAAAATTCCTGGGTGTATACATAGATAGCAATATTCAGTAACATCTTTTCTTCCCTTTTTTTAAACTTATCTTTAAAATCTTTTGGTTGAATGTATTAACTGGGCTAGATAATATAGTAATGATGAAGTTAGTATGTTTTGAATATTTTCAATTCGTACACACTTATAGAGCATCCTTCTTGGAAAACTATTCAGAAGTGCAGTAGATATTTAAATAACAAAAGTGTGTTCTAAGAATTATTTGACAAATTAGCCCATTGACATCATGCAGAAATCAATTTAGAAGGCTGGGTTTACTCTGAAAGCCACCATAATAATTATTTAATACATATTTATGATGGTAGGAATAATTTAATAACATCGATTACAAATCATAGACAATTGTGTAGAAATTATTAACATTCTCAGGAGCTTATTTTTCAATGTGCTAATACAGAGAGTAAAATTGTTGTAACTATGCTTTGGAGTGATGAAAGTAAAAGAAGCAAGTATTAAAGGATGGGGAAAATAAACCATCGCTTTCCACAGATAAAGGCATGAGTGCCAAATGAACATGAAAATACAAAAACACAAACACACTTTACATTATTTCAGTTTACAACCTTACTCATGTATGAAAGATCTAGGCCATTTGGCAATGGAGGGCATGCCCACACCATGACTAGCTATTCCATGGAGAACAGGAAGAGGGAAGACGTGGGTGAGAGTAATCTATTGTGAAGTGAGCTATTGATAATTCTCAGAAAAAAAAAATATATGTATTGCAGCTGGATGTATATAATTATGGTGGATATAAGTAAAAATGTAAAATTGTATTAATTGAAATAAAAAAATTTAGAAGAATTTTGTTAAAATTATTAATAAATAAACAATTAGTGATGGGTTATTGATAGGGTCTTGTCAGTGATTAAGCCCAGGATGAAGTCTGGTAACCAGGATACTTCGGCTTTCATGTTCCAATCTCCGAAGTTCAGATGTGTGGGTGGTTTCTAATGAAGTCTGACAGTTCTTACTGTAAAACGGTGTTGTTAGAGTCATGGGTTTTTGTTTATATTGGTACTGGAAGGTTTAAGTTGTGGGTGTTGACTGTTTGTCTGTTGCCATTCATTCTGTCTGATAGTTGTTTTGCTGTAAGCCCCATTAAGCAACTAGTGCATGAACAGCTGGTTAGTTGGTATATGCAGTACATTGTTGAACAGGAAGCTTGTCGAATGATGGAGAACATTTTTCCTCTTGTAGGATTGGAATAGGTCATGGTTGATGGGTACATGCTGCAGGTTTAGCAGTGAGGTTTGTGTCTTGGAAAAGATCCATTTGGTGGTTTTTGAGATTATGAAGTTGTGGACCAAGATGTTCTTAAGATTGGGTAGTCTGCAAAACCATATGTGGGGGATAGTGTGTAGAATTTTGTGGAGAAGAGTGCACAACTCTAGAAAGGGATGAAGAAAGTCAAGTCCAATGTCACAAGACTTAACTGATGTACTCAATGGCAAGAAATAAATGGGTGACAAATGAAGGGCTACGGTAAAAACCAATCATAGCCTTAATACACCGATCAAAAAGTAAGGTGAAATTGTTTATAAAATGCAAATTCTTTATTTATTCTTCCAAAACAATTTCATCCCCTTCAAAGTAATCCCCGTCCAATAATACGCACTTTTTCCAGTCCTTGAAACAGTCAGAATAGTCTTTTTCCTGTATAGCCTTCAAGACCTTCTTCGATTCGGTTTTTATCTCTTCAATCGTGTCAAAACGGCATCCCCGGATTGGCCTTTTGAGTTTGCTGAATAGCCAGAAGTCGCACGGAGCCAAATCAGGCGAATGCGGTGGCTGCGGAATGGTATGAGTCAAGTTTTTGTCAAAAAAAGTCGCGAAGAATCAATGCAGTATGACATGGTGCTTTATCGTGATGAAGGAACCAAGAGTTGTTCGCCCATAATTCCGGCCGTTTCAGACGAATAGCTTCACGCAAACGACGCATAACACTCAAATTCTTTGTTGACAGTTTGGCCCGGTGGAAGAAATTCATAGTGCACCACACCACGATAATCAAAGAAAACTGTCAACATGACATCGTCTTTGCCCTGGTCTTTTCGGTCTTGCTTCACCTTTTGCACGATATTCGCTGGATTGGTCGGTGGTTTCAGGGTCGTATGCGTAAATCCAAGTCTCATCTCCAGTAATAATGCATTTCAAGTGGTCCTGATAGTCAGACAGCAAAGTTTCACACACATTAACGCGATGCTGTTTTTCCAAAAAATTGAGCGATTTTGGCACCAATCGAGATTTGACACGTTTGAGACACAAAACATTCTTCAAAATGGTTTGGGCTGAACCAAATGATATTCCAACACTATCAGCGAGTTCTCTAATTGTCAATCGACGATTTTCAAGCACAAAATCTCTGATGTTTTGGGCGTGGCCCTCATCGGTAGACGTTGATGGTCGTCCAGAGTGCGGTTCGTCTTCAACACGTTCTCGGCCCACTTTGAACTTGTTGTACCACATGTAGACATTTTTTTGCGCTATTGTTTGATCACCAAAGGCCTTCCGTAACATTTTCGACGTGTCCGCACAAGAATATTTGTTCCGAAAACAAAATTTGATGCAAGTTCTATGCTCAACAAAATCACACATTGTAAAAATCGAAAACTTTACTTTTGGTTGTATACAAAAGCACGTGTAACTCAGAGATAATTAAACCCTTTGACAAACAGACGCTTGGCAAATGTTACAGACAGTCCTACCAACATAGGAAAAAAAATTTACCTGCCTCTCTAATGCCCGGGAGTTTTAAATGACAATTTCACCTTACTTTTTGATCCAAGTAGTATATGCTTTTATGATTTCTTCCACTATGAGTATATATTCACCTATTTTATGCTCCTCGCAGAGGCGCCTACTCTGTGGGTGCTCGGGGGCTTTGGCATCCATGAAGGGTAAATAGTGGGTGCGGAGCACCCATGAACATAGACATTGAAACTAATTAGTAATCGGGAGCACCCATGAACATAGACATTGAAACTAATTAGTAATTGATTTAGAGCGATACCTGCATTATCTACATTACGCGCCATGTAGCAAGGCAAGACATCTCGACGTGAATCACTTGCTTACGATGTGAATGTGTGCTTCGTGCCCTATGTTCACTACGTTAGGTCATACCTAACACTATCTAGTGGGTAGTAAGCAAGAGTAGGTTTGATTTATGAAGACCATGCTCACAAACTAGTCAAACAACTCGCCCCGCACTTCTGCGCGCAAGCGCAAACCCCCCATCCGTCACACTTCACCCGTCACCATGCTGCCAGCGCTTTCCCAGCCGTGGCTAGCATCTCTGTCTCAGGTGTCTCACTCATTCCTAGTCGAGCTGGTAAATGAAGCTCGTGCTTTGGGAGCACGTTATACTTGATGTTATCATGTTTATTTCGGAAAATAATTAAGTTCCCTTAGATAAATTCGTCCTTTGTTCCAAACCTGAATAGCCCTCCACTAGTTGCTCTTCTCAGCTTTGTATAGCTCAACAAATCCAACCAGAAGATGTTATTTCTGCAAATTCAGTTGAAAAGAAGAATAGGCGCTATTTTCAAAGTAAATGCTGTCAATTATTTCATGCCTGTTAAAATGATGAAGATATAAATAATGTATTTTGACAAATCTGTAAAGAAACCACGTCTACTGGCATATCTTCGCCGAAAACATCATCAAGAGGGGATGAGTACTTTAAGGCATTCACTTAAGGTGGTTTTTCACACCAGAAACATCAATAAGCGAGACCTTGTCAGGACCACAGTTAAAGATTGTCTCCATCAACATTGAAGGCATGTCATCAGCCAAGGAAGAATTGCTACAAGACCTATGCAATCAACACAAATGCCACATTTTATGTGTACAGGAGACACATAGAAGTACTGAAATGCGCCGACCTAAAATAAATGGAATGATCCGCGCGGCTGAGAGACCTCACCATAAATACGGAAGTGCCATCTTTGTCCGACCAGATGTTCAGATCCTGTCCACGGCCTTCACAGAGGAGAACGACATCGAAGTCCTCACCATTGAGCTTAAAAACTGCACAATCTCATCTTTATATAAACCACCCAGCAGTAAATTCACTGTCAAACCACCGTTTAATTTCCATAATCAACATCTGCAGATTGTTATCGGAGATTTTAATTCTCATTGTACTGCTTGGGGCTACGACTTCAATGACGAGAATGGCATTGCAGTAGAAGAATGGGCAGATGTAAATCAACTTACTATCGTACATGATCCCAAACTGCCAGCATCTTTCAAAAGTGGGAGATGGAGATGGGGCTACAACCCTGATCTAATATTCAGCAGTAATCACATCAGCCAGCAATGTGTGAAGTCTGTCTGTAGCCCAATACCAAACACGCAGCACAGACCAATAATGTGTGAAGTGTTTGCGACAGTAAGGCCCCAGAGAGTTCCATTCCGCAGGAGGTATAACTTCAAGAGAGCTAACTGGTCTATGTTCACAGAAATATTGGATGCGGCTGTGTCTACTATTGAACCAACACCAGAATCATATGACACATTCACTGCAGCTGTGAAAAAATGCTCCAGAAGATTCATTCCCCGTGGTTGCCGATCATCATATATTCCGGGTCTCACCTCAGATCTTGCTGCCCAGTTCATGGTTTATAAAACACTTTTCCAAGATGATCCATTTGGTGAGAAGACAATAGAAGCTGGTAATCAACTTATCTCATCTCTAAGTGCAGCAAAAAGAGACCGCTGGATCAAAACATTAGAAGAGCTGGACCTGAAAAGAGATAGTCACAAGGCATGGAGACTTCTAAAACGCCTCAACAATGATGCATCGAAGACCACTGGACATTCCAATATAAACGCAAACCAAATTGCACATCAGCTACTCATGAACGGGAAGGAGACTCATAAAAGTGGACAATCTAAAAAACAAAGAAAAACGAACAGAAACAGTCAGGAAGATATGAACAACCTCACTGAGCCCTTTAGTATGTCAGAGTTGGAAAAGATTATTCATGAGCGCAAAACAGGAAAGTCGGCAGGCCTCGATGACATACAATCAGAACAAATTAAGAACTTCGGATATAAAACCAAAGAATGGGTTCTACAGCTTTTTAACAAATGTATGAGCTCATACCAAATTCCGAAGGTGTGGCGGAAGACGAGAGTCATTGTGCTGCTGAAACCTGGAGAAGAAGGAAACAATCCTAAAGATTTTAGACCTATAGCACTCTTGTGTCATCTCTACAAAATATTTGAACGATTAATTCTGAATCGAATCCAGCCTGTGGTTGATCCAAAACTTATTCCACAACAAGCTGGCTTTCGTCCTGGCAAAAGTTGTACTGGGCAACTACTGAACCTAACACAGTTTATAGAGGATGGATTTGAGACCCGTAAAGCCACGGGCGTGGTCTTTGTGGACCTGTCAGCAGCATACGATACTGTTAACCACCAACTATTACTTGACAAGGTCTACAGTTTGACAAAGGCCACCGGATTAAACAAACTCATCGCTACTCTTCTTCAGAATCGTAGGTTTTTCGTTGATTTTCAAGGACAGCGCAGTCGATGGAGGGTACAAAAGAATGGCCTACCTCAAGGTAGTGTACTGGCCCCAATGCTTTTCAACATTTATACAAACGATCAGCCATTATATCCAGCTACCAGGAGCTTCGTGTACGCTGATGACCTAGCTCTAGCCTCACAGAGCACAAAACTTGAAGTTGTAGAAAGAAATTTGTCTGCTGCTCTTGAAGGCCTATCAAGCTATTATAAGGAAAACGACTTAAGACCTAACCCTTCAAAAACTGAAATGTGTGCCTTTCACCTAAAAAATAGGAAAGCTCAGCGTAAGTTAAAAGTAATGTGGTCAGGTATCGAACTGCAGACATGTAACACCCCAAAATATCTGGGAGTGACACTCGATAGAACCCTCACATATAAGCAGAGATGTGCAAGATACCTCGAAAAAAGTATTTGAATACAAGATACATTTAAATAATGTATCTTAGATATCAGATACAAGATACTTTGGGAAAACGTATTTGAAATACAAGATACAAAATACATATTTTCCAGATACTTTTTTAAGATAAAATACTTTTTTACAAAATGTATTATTTTTATTTAGAAACATATTTTACTACAATGTACAACTGTTGCTTAAGGTTTTAAATGAGACTTAAGTATAATAAGTTTTTCAAACATCTCATTACTCATTTTTCTTCGGTGGGGTCTCATTATTATCTCCCCGAAAGAGAAGAGTCGTTCCACAGGGGCGGAACTTGGCAAACAAGTGTTATATTTTAAAAATATTTTCTTGATTGTTGGATAAGTATTTAAACTTTTTAGGCAGATGTCCTTATTATTAAGGTATTGAAGTGTTTCTAAGTCAGCGGTGTTGCCAGTAGATTCTGTACTGTCGCCACTAGTGGCACTACCAACAGAGGAATCAGAGTCATCAAAAAACATGTAATAAGATTCGTCTTTTATCTTCTTTCTTATATCCTCTCCACTACTCTTTGAAGCCTCTGATTTTTTATTTTCAGATCGATTAATTTTCCGTGTTTCAATCAGGATAAGCTCTTTTACATGCTCTTTAATCATTTTTGGCACCCACTTCATTTAAAAAAAAAGATGGGACACTGAAGCTAATATTGCATCATTTACTGCAGGCTCAAATTGCAAAAACTTTTTGAAACGTTTATTTAGATTTTCTTCAATAACATCTAACAAAGTGCCATAATATCTTAGATTTTCCATTTTAAGGCATTTAACCATATGCCGGATTCTCATTAGTTCGGGTAGTAGACAACCATGGTAGGTATCTTTATCACCTTGCAGACTTTGAATAGCTTCTGCTATAGGTTTTGAACAATTTACATATTCCCATAAAAATTGAAGTTCATAGTCCTTAAAAGCTGATAATTTAAGGCTTTTCATGGTTTCATTGAGACGCTCCTGCACTGATAAAAGGTCTTTTATGGAATTATAATAAGAGTTCCATTGGGTTGAGCATGGAGAAGTTGGTGATTTCCCCGTCAATTCCATATATGTTTCACATGCCTTTGGTGATCTAGAACATAAATTCCAGAGTGCCTGACACTTCGCTAAAGCTGCATCATGCACTTTTTTATAAAATTTTTTTTTCAGTCTTGCTTGTTCAAAATCTGTACTGGCGACCAAATGCAAAGTGTGCGTAGCGCATCTTTCATGTCCTGGTAGCAGACAGTTATCACTTTCCGGTTCTGAAGAAGAATCTGGAAATGGTTGTGTTAGCAGATCATCATCTTCATTATCTTCATCTTGTGGTTTTGTTTCAAGATATTCTTTATGCGAAATGTTTTCAGGATTTGTGGCTGAAATATCTGAATCTGATTTTCCAAATACTTCGAAGGCCTTTACCATATTTGATCCATTATCTGTTACCGTTTTAACCATTTTTGATAGTTTTAAATCAATCTCTGAGTGTATATCAGCTATCATTTCGGCAACTTTATCATATGTGTGAGACCCCTTGAATCTTCTGCATGCAATGGCGGCACTTTTCCTCTCAAGACTCTCGCTTTCAATCCAATGGACTGTAACCCCCAAATAGCTTCTTTTAGAAGAAGACCATATATCTGCTGTGGTACACACAAACTCCACAGTCCTCAGACTCATCTTAATTTTTTCTTTCCATTCATTGTATTCATCACTAATTAGCACCAGGTTTTATACTACTGTTTATTACTTCCAAGTTGTTATTTTATTTTTCAGAACCAATTGAATAACAAGTTGTTATATTCTAAACAGAACACAACGTACTAAATTTGGTAATTAAGCAACCTAAACAATCGGAACTCAGGCAACAGATTCAATTACATGCCATATTTAAGAAATTAGAATTGTTAAATAACTTATACCACAATGTTACCCTACACTAGAATTTTTAATAGAAGCTTTCGGCTATTTGTAAAGCAATACTGTATTTTGTGATAAAGAAAAGAGACTAGCTTACAACAATGGCACGAATTTGAAACTTATTTTTACAGGTAAATATAAATACTTCTTCTCGCTAACAATAATCCTAAGAATTTATTTTAAAATTTATAGATTTAAAAAAAAATAGTTTATGAAACATAGGTAATAAATACTCGGAGTTGCGTGAACAACCTTCACACACGCAACCAACGATCATGTAGTCGCTGTCAAGTGAAATCTAATCCGGTATATACCTAATTAAATATAATTAAAATGATTCGTTTATTTATTTATTTACATTTCGATGCCGTTGTCCTCAATTATGATTCACTAAAAATTCGATTTCGATATACCATACACGATTTGGCACGGTAAAATATGGCGCGGACCAAAGACAACATACAATAGACAGCCAGGTGTTCGTTTCATGGTTCGTTTATGGTTTTCACAGTTCACAGGTATGAAGGAAGGCAAAGATAACTAGACCCTATAACCTTGTCTTTTGATATACGTTAATGAATTTTACGAATGTATTCCGTTGTTTTTATGATGCCGTAACGTAAAAATGCGGAAATAGTATTTAGTATTTTCAAGATACAAAGATACAAAGAAAAAGTATCTAAATACAAGATACAAGATAAAGATTAAGAAAAGTATCTTAGATACAAGATAAAAATACGTATTTTGTATCTTGTATCTGTATTTCAGATACTTTTATCTAGATAAGTCACATCTCTGCATATAAGCAGCACTGCATGAATTGCAAAATGAAGATCTCTACAAGAAATAACTTACTGCGCAAATTAGTTGGATCACAGTGGGGCAGTCAACCACAAACTATACGTACATCGGCAATGGGCCTTTGTTATTCTGTTGCAGAATATGCATGCCCAGTTTGGTACTCATCATCTCATACCAAACAGGTGGATGTAGCCCTCAATAACACCTGTAGGCTAGTGACAGCCTACCCCAGTTGATAGGCTTTACCAGTTTTCGGGCATTGCACCACCCAGTATCCGGAGAGAAGTGGCTGCGAACAAGGAGAGGACCAAAGTAGAACGGGAAAGTGCTCATCCACTGCACGGCCATATACCACCAGCCCAGAGACTCAAATCCAGGAAAAGCTTCCTCAGAACATCACGGGAACTAATTGGGTCACCTGAAAAGGCAAGAGTACAGTTATGGAAAATGAGGGTTCCCAACATCTCGGGACCACTGACAGTTGCAGAGCGCTTGCCACCTGGTCATGAAGAAGACTGGAACGTCTGGCGGTCTTTAAATCGATTGCAAACAGGAGTGGGCAGGTCCAAGGAAAACCTAATGAGATGGGGTTATACTGATACTACCAGTATTAAATGCGAATGCGGAGAAGACCAAACTATGAACCATATGCTCGAGTGCCCTATGTACCCATCATCCTGCAACAACGAAGACCTGTTTCAAGCAACACACAATGCGATTGAGGTTGCGAAGTACTGGGCCAAGTGTGTTTAAAGTTGTTGATTTACAAAATGTATTTAACTGTGTATTGTGATGTTTTTGATACAAGAATAATAATAATCATGAAATGAAGCTTTAAGAAGTATGAAAAGCCTGACGTTCACTTTTTTTGTGTGTATAAAACCAATTTAGAATGTGACGTCAATGTAAATTGCATGCTATCAAAAAGTAAACTATATGATATAAAAACAAATCGTGTTTTAGAGTCCGGGGGCCTAGCCATAAGGGACCATGAGAATGAATATTCAAATTGCATTCGATGTTGAAGCTGTGATCACAGGATATCCCCGAGTTAAGCCCGTGGCTCTACCACAGCAAATATGGGTGGTTGTCACGCGATATCACTAACGAAGCGTGTACAGTTTTGAGTGACGAAGTACTGCGCAAAATATCAAAGTAGTCTATTTTCCAGTTATGGTTGATAAATCTAGTGATATTTCCAGTAATGAACAAGTCACATTCTTCTTTCGTTTCATGGACTCAAAGAGTAATATGCACGAAACGTTTATCGGCTTCCATGAAGTGGTATCAACAATATCTGACAAAATTACTTTGAAATTTTCAATGACATACAATAGTATGAAGATTCATATAAATAACAAGATGTGTAGGGGTCTATAGTACATTGTGCTATAGTGCTTTTAAAGTTAGAGCACACAGGGGCCTTCAATTGTGGGTTAAAGCTATCAACGTAGGGGCTATTCATGTTTATTGCACCAGTCACTCGTTAAACCAGGTTGTTCAAGAGATTATGAAAGAAGTACATGTAATAAGAGATTTTTTAGCATGTTGTTGTTGTACGCTGTTCACCGAAACACCAGGCTTGTTTTAGATCACTACAGGCAGCTGGCAAAGCTAAAAACATTTTTTAGCGTCCTTCATGATCAAAAAGATAGTGTTGTATATCTTCCTTGAAAACTATTTTCCACAATTACAGTGTACTGCTATGTTTTTTGAATGACAAAAAAGTCTAAGAGCGCGAAAGCAAAATGGTTTTTATAAAGTCGTCAGTCTTTTGAGTCTCCTTTTATTATAAAATTTCTGATAGAAATTTTCGAACAATCCAAAGCTTTAAAGCACAACTTTACAGATGATTTCTTTGCATCTTCAAGAAGCTGCAGATAATACTAATAGGCCTACGTCAAGCAGTTAAACGTCACAAAGAACTGACGAAAAATATCATAACCTTTGGAAATCGACTGTTTATCCAGTTTTTATATTGGATGATCATCACATCAACATAAATTACTCCAAAAAAGAAGGATATGTAAAAATATAGACGATTCATCAAGTGAATAGAACCAATTTTCCTTGCCAGCTGACTGATATAAAAAATATATCTTGCAGTTTTAGATAAAGTCATTGGCCGCAGTGACCAGCACTTTACCAAAAATACTGTAACGCATTTGAGTAACGTGGAATTATTTCTTACTGATGAACATGTTACAAGCAGCAGTTACGTCAAATAGTTCTACAAAGACGACTTGGTTATTTATTGGTCATTTAGATATTGCACAAACAAAAAATGTCAGACTGAACAATGTGAAAAAAGTATATATATATATAATTTGGTATTGCAAATATATCCAAGATACGATACCTGAAGTCATCAGATTGTTAAAAATCATTTCAACTATTCCAGTATTGGCATGCACCACAGAACGGTCATTTTCAGCATTACGGATAAGAAACTAATTTGAGGACTACTGCGACTTAACAAAAATTGAATGATCAGATAGTAGCAAACGTAAATCGAGAAATAGCGGAGATTTTACTGATACATTTATAAATAAAGCTGTAGTTAGAAAAATTCATTTGCATAGAAAAAAATATGGTATCAGTATATAAATTATAAATGTAGGTTCTTAAAACGGGTTATAAATGTTGCTTCTTAGTAAAGTTGTGTACATTAAGTAGGTATAGTGTTCCAAACTGAAAAAAAATGAAAAAAACCCTAGCACCCTAGTTTTTTTTTCTAAATTTGTTTTTTTTTTTTCAGAAAACAATATATTTGATATGTGAGTGGAGACTTTCCCAGCGTATCAATGCAACAAAATCTTCACGGGTGTCCAGCCGGATGGTGTTGTAAAAACACGACGTTTCGACAGCTGACTCTGCTGTCTTCATCATGTATCTTCAATATGTTCTCAGCAGACTGTCTCTGCCTCGACTGCTGTGAACATATTGAAGATACCTGATGAAGACAGCAGAGTCAGCTGTCGAAACTTCGTGTTTTTATACCACCATCTGGCTGGACACCCGTGAAGATTTTGTTGCATATATTTGATAAATTATAGTTTTATTTATGGTACTTACATTTTACATGTGTGTTTTAAATCTTACTAAATCATATAATGTCTTACATAATGATTCATAAATGTAACTATATAGGTAACATAATTTTTTATCATCCTCTATGTTGGTACCACATTCACTAGTATCAGTACTACCAACACTAGTTCGGTCGGAATTGGATTTTTCTGTTTCTTCTTCTGACTACTCTAGATCCATAACTTGAGAAATAGTTACATTTTCTTTTACTGGATGTATTGTATGCAAAAGCTTTTGAGATTGCAATTTTAAATTGTGATCAAAGTACACACTGTGCATAAAGACTGTGCCGATAGTTCTGTATTACAGTCTTTTAAGTTTGAATTTAAATCTATTACCATACAAAATAGGAGCTTTATTTGTTTTCAATCATCGGTTTAAGCCAATGGTTGCAAAGAAATGATTCATAATTACTGAAAATGACTCAGTATCACTGTATGCTGCGAGTTTAACAAGTATACGAATATAAGGAAAGCACAATAAGTAATAAGAGGCAAAAAACCATAGATAAATTTAAAATTCCTAATTTTTTTAAAAGATTCGTAGGTCTACAGATAAATTTGTAGGACTTGCCAGCACTAGTTCAAATAGCGAGTATCAATCCAAACAATGGGGAATGGGGATTCCTTCTCACGCAACCTAGCCTTTTCGGGAAGTCTCCATTCGTAAAAGAAAACTTCAGTCAATGTTGCCAATATTTTTGTAATTTTTTTTCTACTGAACCAGAAAAATATAGTAAATTTAAAAATTAAGATAAGTACTTAGTATAAACTCGAAACGATAAATGCCTTAAAAATTTGAAATTTAGTAGTTATGAAAAAAAAACATTTTTTTTTTTTCACAGTTTTCAAGTCAGAAAAAAAACGTTTTTTTACGACACTAAGTAGGTACCAATCCTTATGTTACACACTGTTAATATAATTATTTTATTTTTATTGTTATGATAGGTATCTGTTCTTTATTGTTCAACCTAGTATTTTTAAGCTTCTTTTTTCCTTCTGCTCTGAATATTAATTACTAGATGTACCTGTGACTTTGTTCATGACAGAAATCCTTACAGACACAAATCAAATGCAATAATAAAATCCTGATTTGTAATAGGTATACACAAATAATTGGTTATCTATTTATTAGTACTATAAACTTTAATAACATTAAAATAATTGAGGACCTGGGCTGGAAGGGGTATGTAGAAATGAAGAGGTTAGCGCAGGATAAGAAGGGATGGAGGATTGCATCAAACCCGTCGAAAGACTGACGACAGCAAAAAACATTAAAAAACCGCCGAACACATTTTAATGCTTGGCCTCAAACAGAATTTAGAAAATGCAAAATCTTTCTTTACTGCTCTGCCTATCTGTTCACTTATAACTTAAAATCTACTGGATGGATTTAGATGTGATTTTCACTGTTCTGTAAGACTAGTTGGTGTCTGCGACTTTGTTTATGTCTGTCAAGAATTTTGAAGGTTTTTATTTCATTTGTATGGAACCCTAAATATTTCCAGGATCAGATGCTACTCTCTACCAAATCAGCAAACCACCAGTGAAAGTCTTGTCAAAACTAGTTCATACTCTTTGCTTACTAACTTAAAATAAAAAATGAGCATGAGCACCCACGAGGTATTCTAAAAGTCGGCGCCCGTGGCTCCTCCCTCTGATATGTAGTTATGCATTATTTACCTACTGCAGTAACTAATTTGAAATCACTTTTTTGTAGATGTGCACGAGTCAGATACGTATTTTTTCAAGTTTCACAACTAAACTTTTATTTGTGAAAAATAAGCTATGCATTGTTTAACGATCTCGAGATAACCCTCATACTATTAAAGGGAACATATGTATTAAATCCCAACCCTCCTAAAAACACTATTGTTGTGTAGGAAAAGGTTTGGTTTTCAAAAAGTTCAGCTGCAATGTTTTCTTCCTGCTCATATAAAAGCCTCACTTGATAATTTCAAAGGTAAAGTTCTTACATTGAATGTTATAAAATAATTCTAATTCAAAGTTTCATTGTTTGTTTAACAGGTCAGATGGAAATGACTAGAAATTCTTCTAAGGATAAATGAGTACCCCGAGCAACAGTCCTGTACAAATATATTTCAATTGTATTTACATCAAAACATTTGATATTGTTAGTGCAGATTGATAAAATGGATGTAAGGACTGATAGGAGCAACTGTAGCTATGTTAATTATCTGGCTGTGACTAAAAACGTATAGAGTGAAGTTAATTTAACTTCATCGGTTTCTTTTCTGGTGTCTGAATTCATGCTGATGCCAGTGGCCAGTACAGAAATTGATTTTCAGTTCATTTAATTATTTGTTCTGTTATACTTATCTTGATTGTGAAATTTATGAAATTCACGTGAAAAATATTGGACACAAAAATGCTCATTGATAAAGGGAACAATTATTTATAAAACTTTGACCTCAGAAACTGATCTCAGATGCTGTACTTAAATATGGGATATTCTAGATGGAAAGTTTGAAATTCAAATGTAATAGTAGTTGGTAGTTTAAACTGTCATTTCAGAACAACCTTCCTTTGATTTGCCAATATCATTTACTGAAAGCAGGATTTTAATTATCTGTATTTAAATAGGCCTTGAAATTTACATCATGGTAGTCTCACAAGTACAGCTAAAAATTTAATTTAGGAAGTTTGTTATATTATGGCATCATGAATACACGTCAAAGAATATTGTGACCATGCCATATTAACAAACACTGTGAATAACAATACAAAATTAACATTGAGCTACATTATATCGATAGAGCTACTTCCTCTCACATCAGTTGTATGATACAAAGATATTAGAAAAATATCACACTGTAGCTAACCTTGACTACTTGAAAATACATTACAAACATTGAATCATTGTAATGCTAACTAATTACTGTAGCAATGATTTGGTAAACAAGTCATACAAATCTATCCTGTTTCAAGAAATACAACTTTAAAACATGGAGTATATGTTTTAAAGCTATTACAACATCACCTGAATTGAATATTGTCATGACAGTGAAGCTCAAATAAACCATATATATGTTTTTAGATACTAACTGAAAAACTGTTAAATCAGTACTTAAAATCTTTTTATTGTAGTGGGGAATGTATATTTTACAAACTGCTCTGCTTGTTGTTTCTTAATACTTTCTGACAGAAGTTGGGGATCTACCTCCTAATGTGGTTTTATATTAAATGTGAATGAATCTGAATGACTGATAGAAGCACAAGAGTACCTGACAGTTCAATACTATTAACATAAAAATGAATGAAGATAGATTATAACACATTATTGTGTGTATTAATGCAGTATTGTTCTATGAAATTAGCCAGTTAAAATAATTGTTATTTTTTTGCATTTACATGTAATTCGAAAGATATTCAGTTATGTTTGTGTTAATATATTATCATAAAAAATAAATGTTTGTTGGATATTTATAGTTTATTAAATTTATTAGAGGTGTGTATCCTTTGTTTTCTTCACTAGCCACTGCTTCTCCACTAACCTCAAGTCCAGTGAGTAAGCATGGCATAATGTGACCTCAATCCTTCATCCAACCATTTCCATTTTAGTCTCCCTTTATTTTCTGCAATTATTCCAGGAGAATGCTGGGATGATTCATTCAAAGGCAGTGACTAAATTCAGTTTTGTTACTCTTTACCAATTGTCTCCATAATCTAAAGAACTCATCATCAACAAGCCTTACAGCCTTCAGTAATAAGAGTACTGAAAAAGTAAACTTACTGGCAGAACAGTTCACATCAACTCTCTGTATTATTTATTTGTTGTTGTTATAGAACACACAGTGTTTATGAGTTATTGTAGAGCTATTTATCCACTGAAATACTGTATTTCATCATATATGATATCACTTCAGAGAAATGAAACATATCTTAGTTTGAAAAGCACAAGGACTGGTGATGGTGGTACTCCTGGCCCGTTATTGCTAAGTCTTCACAGGTTTCTAACTGGCTGTGTTGCGCATGGAATTTTTAATGTGTAATCTGCCATCTTTACCAATGCCAAACAATATTTAATGATTAAAACCTAGAACCAATGCTATCAAAAAGAAAAAGAAAAGTAACGTAATTTTACAGTACAATTTTTATGATAAAAATAACTGATAAAATTGTGATGGAGCACCCTCTCCAGTGGCAATCTCCCTACACACCCTCCCTTTCCCCTCCCAACCTACTTTTGCCCTCTACTAATTTTTTATTTAAATTCTTTCAGTGTTTCCAGTAAGTTATTCATCACTTCTCTTGGCAATTTATTCCAGTCTCTCACTCCCTTTTCTATGAAAGAAAATTTTCCCACACCCTTATGCCTGAAATCAAGTGGCAGCTTGTGGTCATGGTCAACCTTACCCTTCCAAGCAACTCTCTTAATTTTCCCACCAATATCTTTCCATGCTTCATCACCAGTATAGGCTTTGTACACTCTTGTGACTCTCTTCACCTTCCTTCTATACTCCAATGAATCCCACTCCAGCTCCTTTATCATATTAGTTACTGATTGTGTTCTGTGGTAATTTCTAGAGTCAAACCTGGCAGCCCTCCTCTGCACCCCCTCCAACTCCTGTATTCGATACCCAAACTGCGGTCTGGAATTCATTAACGTTGAGCCACTCTCTTTACAGACAGTATCACTTTCCTGTCATAGTAGAAAACAATAAGTAGCACAACAATTCAGACCATCATCTCTACTGGATCACCCCCCACCTCCTCCCTCAAACCAGCCTTGCCTTCTGTTTCAGGAGTTCCTCACTTCCACGCTGTCCTCATCTTCTTTCCCAAACTCTGTTTTGCACTCTAGCAACATCAGCACAATGGAAACCTGAGCCATGAAAGAACTGTCCAGAAACCATAACATAATCATATACCCTGCCAAAAAGAGCTCAACCACCATAGTGACTAAATGGCTGAGGCCATGAGGCAGCTGTACCTACCACCCACACACTGCAGCATCCTCCATCTCAATGTGAACTGCATCCTCTCTTCTAGGTCCTCAGAATCCCTGGAAATCCGCAATGCTGGCAATCCTGCTTGACCTATAGTTACTTTATACGGGTCACCCACTTAACAGATTTCGGTCTTCAACAGCTCCAACTACTCGTACAGAATCTTCTTTCTTTTGTCAAACACATCTTACACTTGAGTGCCTGTCAAAGTTCACACTCCTCTACCCTCAGGCCCTTCCTTGTCTCCACGGATGTAACTTATCCTTTATATAAACATTACTCATAGTGCCCTGGAACACTTCCTTTACTTGCGACATCCAACACAAGCTTCCTCACATCCTTGGCTAACCTCACTCTCTCCAAAAGTTTCTTCTCCTCCAAATATCAAATATATTATTCACTTCTCAAGAGTATTACCACATTTTCATTCAGCAGCCAAATTCATAAATAATGAGCAACATACAACAGATGATATGAGTAAACAATTTTCTTTCTTCATGAAACTGTCAAATATTATCTTTTAAAGTATAGAAAAATCTTTGGAAGACTGGTCTCTTATATACTTAATTCTTAACACACAATGAAGCATAAGGGTGAAGTTGTGAATTTTTTTTATAGAATTAAGTCAGTTAATGGAAAAGCTTTCAAAATTCTGCACTTGTTGGAGAGAGTGATATGGGGATGTACGAGAGAAGTGAGGGAGTTGGGTTACAAAATTTTGGTCAGACCATTGTTCGAATATGGTAGTGTAGTATGGGACCCTCATTTTACATATCAAATACAGGAGTTGGATAGGGTGCAAACAAGGGCTGCTAGATTTGTTTCTTGAAATTGTCACAGAATGCAATCAGTCACGGATATGATAAAGGAGCTGAAATGGGATTCATTGCAAGACAGGAGGAGGATGTGGAGGGTCTTGGGAGTGTACAGGGTGTATACTGGTGATGAGGCATGGAAAGATATTGAAGTAGGCATGAAAAGTAGTGCATGGAAGGGAAAAGATTCTCTTTTTTAGGTAAGGGTGTCAGGGATTGGAATGAGTTACCAAGAGAAATGATGAATAATTTACTTAAAACGTTGAAAGAATTTAAAGATAAAATTTGTAGAGGGCAAATGTAGGTGGGTGCAGGATAAGGGGAAGCTGGGGTTGTAGGGAAATTGCCACCGGAGCCTGTGCTCCATTGCAATTAAATTAAAATGGAGTATCCTACCACTCGATCACCAATGAAACTCAAGTAGTTCACTAAAGATCCATCAACATAATGAGTGATGATTGCTTGAGATAGTGTGGTGTTTTGCTCGTGATTTCCTGAACAATTAACGCAAAAGCATGTTATGAACCTTTAAAGAAATTATAGTTGGCAATTGAAAATTTGCAGTGATGTCCATTGTCTGATTTTTCATGATACTGGTGAAGAAACATAAGTCCTGAACAAGTATGAGTGGGACATTTTCATCTCCTCTTCCTACAGCCCAGAACTAGTGCTTTCTCTCTCTCTCTTTTTTACGTAATTGAAGGACTTTCTGGCAGGAACATGTTTCAAAAGTGACTATGACCTGAAAGAAAGATTCACTACTTTTAACAATGACCTGCTGATCTTCTCGCCATTTGTCACATCTGACCACATGACTTGAAATTTATATATAAGATTTTCAACCCTTTTTTGTAATAATCACTGGTGTCTCGCCTTCTGTAAATGTTTACTCACTCTTCCTTCACTTTCACTTTCTTGTGTGTGTGGATGGTGATATTTTTTTTTTTTTTTTATCATGTATATTTGACCGGTTGCTATAAATTTTCATAGGCTAATTTCAATATGAATTTAATTTTCTACCAAAATGTTCTCACTGTTGCTGTAAGAAACTAAATATTTATTCACCTGCTGAAGTTATCATTTTTCCTTTCTTCCCTTGGATGCATATGTCTCTTCAAATCAGATAAAGGAATTTTTAGAAAACTTCCAGTATACCAATAAGCAAACATTGAAAATATGCAGTAATTCATTTTTCTGCAAATTGTTGTTTGCTTTGATTCTCATAGTCAAACACAACTCTGCACTAAATAATTACCACAGTAGATTAAGAGCACCTTAAAATGACCTGATAGGAGTGGCTGGATGTGATGGTCTTAAATTCTGGCTTTGAATGCTTCTAACAATTATAGGAGAATTAAAAGAATACAGGAGTAACAGAAAGAGCACTTTAAAAGTAATAGGCTTATATAATTAATTTTCATGGTAGAAACTTTAATTTTTTAAGCTATCACACATTACTAGCATTAACTTCGGGTAAATATCACTCACTTGCGATTTGCTAAATACAGAGTGCTATAGACAACTTTTAATGTTTTAATCTACACACAAAATAGAAAATGACTGGCAAGATTGAATGTAAGAAATAAAAAACTATAAAATGTATTTGTAAGTTTTAATAGAAATAAAAGTTACTAGTAGATAAGCTCAGAAGGAATCTTCCTTTGCTGCACTTTCCATTGCTTTGCATATAGACACTTGAACTAATTGGGATGAATGTTCAGGAATATTAATCTTTGCTCTTCATGAAGTGGGTATGAATTTATTATTGTGATAAGAAATTTGTGCTAATAGAACTTTGTTAAAAATAATATTCAATGCAATAGTGTAGCCGTAAGTAAGTATTGTATAGAACAACACTTTGAATGCTGTGTTACTAAACTAGAATATGGTAAGGAAGAGCTCATATTAATAGCAATTTACAGGGCCCCCTCAGGAAATTTTAGTCTGTTTTTATCACAGTTAGAGTCTTTGTTACTATGTTTCAAAAATAACAAACAAATAGTTTTATGTGGAGATTTTAATGTTGACTTTCTCAATCAAAGCAATGAGAGGCTAGATATGGAAGCCTTGATGTTGTCTTTTAACTTAACGGCACTTGTAAATTTTCCTACTAGAATACAAAATAATAGCAGGACTGCAATTGATAAATTTTTTTATGGATATTTCTCAGTACAGTAATTACGACATACTTCCAGTAATAAATGGTATCTCAGATCATGATGCCCAGCTGCTATGTATCAAGTCCAGAAACACTATTAAACAGATAGAGAAAAGCTGGGTTTATAGAAGAAATATTAATGAAAACAATATAAAACATTTCATAGATTCCTTAAATAATGAACAATGGTCAGAAGTGTACAATGCACAGGGTGTTAATGCAAAATTTGATTCCTTTCTCATTATATTTCTAACACTTTTCGAAGGAAGTTTCGAAAAAAGGAAAGTTGTCAATACTCCAAACAATGAACTAGGTAACGGCTGGATAACAAAGGGTATTAGAATATCTTGTAAAACAAAAAGAGACCTGTACTTAAAAGTAAGAGAATCAGATAACTATACACTTAAAGCTCATTATAAACTTTATTCTAAAATACTAAGAAATGTAATAAGAAAGGCCAAGAACAGGTATATATCAAAGAAAATAGAGAATTCAGGCAATAAGATGAAAACTATATGGAATATAATAAAAACTGTACCAGGAAAATCTGTAAATCACTCTAAAGACATAAAAATAGAACAAAATGGATCTGTCCATAGTGAAGTAAAGGAAGTTTGTGAAATATTTAACAAACATTTTACTACAGTTGTAGAGAAATTAGGCATAGAAAAGCAGTCCCCAAATAGTGCCCTTAGGCTTCTTCAGACTGCTTACCCAAATAGATTTGTGGAAATGCAATTGCCACCAGTAACAGTCTCAGAAATAAATAAACTCATTAAACAATTAAAACTAAAAATTCTTCCAGCTATGACAATATTTCAAGTAAATTACTAAAAAGATGTTCAGATTGTATCGATCGTGTACTTGCCCACATTTGTAATGAATCGTTAATTCAAGGTGTGTTTCCAAATAGACTAAAATATGCAGTTGTAAAACTGTTGTTTAAAAAAGGAGAATCAACATGGGTAGATAACTATTATCCTATTTCATTACTTTCAGGATTCTCAAAGTTTTTTGAAAAAGTCATGTATTGTAGAGTAATAAAACATGTTACGCAAAATAATATCCTCACTAAATCCCAATTTGGGTTCCAAAAAGGATCATCTATAGAAATGGCTATATATTCATTTTTAAATAACACATTTGAGGAACTTAATAATAAAATGATCCCTGTAGGAATATTTTGTGATCTTGCAAAAGCATTTGACTGTGTAAATCATGAACTACTTTTGAAAAAAATGGTATTTATGGAATCACAGGTAAATGGTTTAGATCATACATGGAAAGTCGAATGCAAAAAGTGTCCATTTTTGATACTAAAATAAACAAAGATGCTTCATCAAACTGGGAAAAATTAAAACATGGAATTCCACAAGGTTCTGTCCTAGGACCCCTCCTCTTTTTGTTGTATATCAATGACCTTCCTGGAAACTTATCTCACAAAGTTAAGAGTGTTTTATTTTCAGATGACACTAACCTGACTGTGAGAAAAACACCAAACAGCAATCTAGAATTTAATGTAAATGAAGTACTTAGTGAAGTAGCAAATTGGTTTAAGGCAAATTCATTAAAACTAAATTTTGAAAAAAACACATTATATTAGGTTTAAAACAAAAAATTATGCACAGCCAGATTTACAAGTAAGCTATAAAAATAACACAATATTAGAAACAAAGAGTATAAAATTCCTTGGTATTAAAATAGATGAGAAACTCTGTTGGCATGAACATATCACTTCACTACTGAAGAAGTTAAGTAGTGCCACCTTTGCAATACGAACACTTTCTCTAACAGCAGATCTAGAATTAACGAAACAGGTTTACTCCTCATATTTTCATTCAGTAATGTCATATGGCATAATTTTTTGGGGAAACTCTTCACAAAGTAAAAAAGTTTTCATAGCACAGAAAAGAGCTATTAGGATGTTGTGTAGGGTAAAACCAAGAACTTCTTGCAGACAACTTTTTAAAAAACTCAGTGTTCTTACAATGAGTTCTCAGTATATATATTCTCTCATGTGCTTTGTCATGGACCATTTTAACCTGTTTACTTCTAATTCACAGGTACACAATCTCAATACAAGAAGCAGAAATAACTTGCACAAACCACAAACATCTCTGTCATTAGTACAAAGACGAGTAAATTATTCTGGTATACATCTGTTTAATAAACTTCCCAAGGGTATAAAACAATTTGTAGAAAATAAAGATATATTTAAAGAAAAACTGAGAGATTATCTTATTGGCAACTCCTTCTACTCCATTCAAGAATTTGAACAAAACAATTAATTGTATTCAATATGACTTTTGCAAATCACAGTTGTAAAAATTTATGTTTATTTTATTGTCTTTATTTTTCTTTGTAACATATAATTGTTTTTTACTATGATTATGACTCATATTGTATGTATGTATATTAACCATGACATGTTTCACATCCCAGAGGTGCTTCCTCAGCAGGGATCCATGAAACGAGACTGATAAATAAATAAATAAAAAATCATAACGACACATGTTATGGACCTAGTATTATCACTGTAACATTATACCAGTACTTGGTTTTTGTATTTGGTTCACACGATTAACTTACAGTAACAAATTGTAGGCAGAAACCAAAAAATACTTTTGAATGAAGCTGAAGTTAGTTAATTTCATTTAATACAACTTAAGTAACAAATAATTCATAAATACAATTAACTGTATTAATTTATGTATGAATTCAAGACCACTGCTAGAATTAAAAAGTACGTATATCATTTTTTAATAATTAATATATTTATATCTGAACTACATACACAGATAGAAAAAATTCCTAAAAAAATGCAACAATTAAACAGATTTAACACTAGCAAGATGGTTGAAATGGGATGTTGCTGTGCATGGAATATTAGGAATTCCACTCTGTCAGAAAATTCACATTTTATTGCTGCTCTTCCATGTTGGGAAGTAGGGCAGATGTTTTATCTTCGCCACAAACACAAAATTCATCTCATTCATATTCCTATCTGTCATCAGTGAATGTTGGTAATAGTACACCCAGAGCTTAATATCAGTGATACTGATTGCAGATCCACGACGGGGAAAATCACAGATTTTAAGAAATAGATGAAGTTGCTGACTGGGGTAAAACTGGGAAAGAGGAAGTAAATGCTGAAAATATAAAGCCAGTAATAAGGGTGTTGATGGTGAACTGTAGAAGTATAATGAACAAAGTAATTGAATTTGCAAACTTAACTTAGTTAAAAGAAGATGTACTAGACAGTGAGGTTTTTCCCGGTAGTTACAGAGTGTACCGCAGAGAGAGAGGAGCAATTGGTGGAGGAATCTTCAAACTAATTAACAAAAACTACCACAGTTCACTGGTGTTCATAGATAATGAGTTACTTGGGGTAGATTTCTGGGGTAGCAAAAAAAAAAAAAATTCAATGTGTTGGCTGCTTACCGCAGTGGAAGAATGACAGATGAATATGAAGCTATTGGGGAGAAATTAAATTCATACTCGGATTTCAGGGGTGAGAATAGAATGATCATTATTGGTGGGGATTAAAATTTACCAGGTGTAAACTGGGTAGGAAATAAGATTAATAACAAAAGGGAACAGAGTTTTTCAAATACCTTAATAAGGAAAGGAAGATTTACAAAAGCGGTGGAGCAAAACACAAGGGGACATAATATTTTGGATATATAAGCCCAACAAATATAAGCCCAATGATAAACGTGTGGGGTGTCAAGTAATGTAAGCAACAAGTGATCATGAAGCAGTTCCGATGGATATTAGAGGATTCAGTGAACCAGCAGCCAAAATTGAAGGGGGGAATAGGTACAATTAGAAGAGATATTTCAGAGAACGTTTCACCAATTGGAAGGAAGGAAGAAGTACAGTAGAGTCAAGGTAGAAAGAGTTCAAGGAGATAATAAGAAAGGAGGAAGAAAAATTTATTCCTAAGTCCAAAATAAAGAGAAGTATAGAACCTGTGTACTATAATAGGGAAGTGAAGAGATTAAAGAAGCTGATATCAAGAGATCATGACAGAGTTAAGAGACAGCAGGGTAAAAGTGAATATTTAAAACAATTAAACAAGGACTCAATAACAGCAAAGAAGGCGGCTAAAGATGGGTTTATGAAGAGTATTGTCAGTGCAGGAAGACCATTGACTGATGCATCTAGAAATTTTGATGGCTATGTTAGAAAACTGAGAGGAAGGGTGTTGAGACGCTTATAGATAAGGATGGAGAAGAAGTCACTGAGGATTTGAAAAATGCAGAGATTTTATGAAACTGGTTTAGTGAGAGCATTAGGGACAATGAATCAGAAATGGGAGGGTCTAATTCGGAGAACGAGCTTAACAAACAATTAGAAATGAACAGACAAAAAATTTGAAATTCACCTTGTAACGATTCGCTAAGCTCCCCGTTACATATCACTTTTTATTGTATATAAAAAGGATTGGAATATTTTTCCATTTCTTGGGATGTCCACTGTATGTTCGAAAGATGCGCATGAAAGGGTGAAAGGCAAGGATTTTACGCTTCAGTGAAGGGCAGTCTGGCTGGCGCCTTTTTGGCAGAATGGTAAGAGGATTAGGCCGTAAACATAATTCCTTCCTCCCGAAGGAGACATCGGCTATCGAGGATTGCCGAAACTTAACGTGGCCAAGAGAAGCCACAGAATCACATGACGTCAGATGGTCAGCCAATCACAGGGAACATAGTACTAAGATTCGGGGAATTTTATGTTCTATGTCGTCTTCGAGCCACAAGAGGCGGAGTGAGAGTTTACCTCCGTGGCGGCAGAAAAGGACGAGGAGACTTCCAGTTGGGAGGGCAGACAAGATCACGTCCATTCCGGAGCCCAGACGAGTCACTGGCGACTTGGGGTCCATGTGTGCTGGGCTGACTTGTGTCCTGGAGACCATCTGAGGCGCACTTTTAACTTGCGACTTGCCGTGTACTGCTGGTGTGGCCAGTTACGGCGATCGACGCTCAGCGCTACCTGCCGTGGAAGAAGAACAGTAATGTGTTTCTACGAAGCCATTCAGCCTGCAACTCCCTTTGAAACTGTACCCTTAAGCGCATCTGAGATAAAGATCCTTGCTCTGATCTGATAAAACCACTGAGCTAGACTGTGTAACTGTCGAATGAAAGGTTAATCATTCGTGGCGTCCCTACCCATTAAAATTCATTACTGTTTGCTATCATCATAACTGGTAACATACTTTGCATTAGAATAATTGTGAGATTTTTAAAGTACAACTATACTTGTTTGCTTGTATTTAAAGGGCTCATTGTACGTCTGAGCGTTGCTTAGAAAATTGCACAACCTCTTGTTTATTAACGTACTTGTAAATACGCTCAGATTTGTAGATGCCATTGTAAAAATCTTGTGACCGTTTCAAATCCCAAAATCATTCCAATTCTCATTTGAATAATTTACATTTTGATATTCAATTATAGTACCATGTATAGCGTAAAATATTAAGAATTAATTAATAATTCTCTCCCCCCCCCCTCTCTGGTGATACGCTACAATCTTGAGGAAATCATGAATGAAATATGAAAGCTGAAAAAACATAAAGCGGCTGGTGTAGATTATATTACTACAGATATCTTAAAGATTGCCAGATGTGACATTGTACCTTATCTTGAAATATTATTTAAAATGCGTCTGGATACTTGCTGTTTACAAGAGCACTGAAAAAGTGCAATAGTAGTACCGGTACGTAAAGGAGGGGTGAGAAATAGAGTTGAAAATTACAGGCCAATCAGTTTGACATCAGTGGTAGGTAAATTATTGGAGAGATTGATATGCAACCACATCAGAAATATATATGAGGAATGTAAGTGGTTTTCAAGTATGCAACATGGCTTTAGGCAAGGATATTCATGTGAATCATAGTTAGTGGGATATATGCAAGATATTTCAGATGAAATGAACAAGGGAGGTCAAATTGATAGTGTAACACTAGATCTTTCAAAGGCTTTATACAGAGTAAGTCCTAAAATGGTAGTAAATAAGATAAAAACTATTGGAGTTGATGAGAAAGTGATTTACTGTTTTTAAAAGGTAGAAAACAGAACATTAGGGTAGGAAAAGCAGTATGAAAAGAAGTGGAAGTAAAAATAGGAGTGCCACAGGGTAACATATTGGGACCATTGCTATTCATTATTCTAATGAATAATTGTGTTGATTGTTTACTATCTGAAATTAGATTGTTTGCAGATGACATAATGTTATATAAAAGGATCAAAATGGTAGAGGCTTGTAAACAGTTGCAGGGTGATCTGGACATGATATCTAGTTGGGTTGGTAAACATGGGATGAAGATAAATGCAAAGAAGAGTCAGCTTATTAGATAAGAAACTAAAGGTTGATTATGATTATAAGGTGTGAAAAGAATTGCTTGTTGAAGACTTGAAATGTAAATATCTTGGCATTACATTTGATAACAAGCTTAACTGGGCAGAACACATTGCACAGGTGGTAGGAAAAGGTTTCAAAATTCTGCACTTGTTGGAGAGAGTGATGAGAGGTTGTATGAAAAAAGTAAAGGAATTGGGTTACAAAACTGATCAGACCATTGCTTGACTATGGTAGTGTAGTATGGGGCCCACATTTTGAGTATCAAATACAGGAGATGGAGAGGGTGTAAAAAAGGGCTGATAGATTTATTTCTGGAAATTATCCCAGAATGCAATCAGTAACAGATATGATAAATGAGCTGGAATGGGATTCATTGCAAGACAGGAGGAGGGTTAATAGGATAGTGGGAGTTTAAAAGGCGTATATTGGCAATGGGGCATGGAAAGAAATCGGTGTAGGTATGAAAAGTAGTGCATGGAAGGGAAAAGGTGACCATGACCACAAGCTGGCACTCGATTTCAGGCACAAGGGTGTTGGAAGATTCTCATTTTTAGGTAAGAGTGTCAGGGATTGGAATAAGTTACACAAGGGAAATGATGAATAATTTACCAAAAAAGTTGAAAGAATTTAAAGTTACAATTTGCAGATGGCAAATGTAGGTGGGTGCAGGAAAGGAAGTAGATGGGTGTGTAGGGAATTTGCCACCAGAGCATGCGCTCCTTTAAATTTAATTAAATATTATATTAGTATTCCACATTCTGAGCTTCGAATTTACTTTACATGAAAAACAACTTTCATAAAACTTCATAAAACAACATTCTTAAACAACTTTTTCTAGTAAGAATTTGTAAATATAAGTTTAATAAAGTCTTACAGCGTTCAACTATAATTGAATATAAAAGTTGGTTATTTCAGGGTAATATGTAGATTGGGATACCGCTGCAACCACTTACTGCTTAGCGATCTAAACACTTCCGCATGGAGAGAGTATGACGTCACTATGTGACGTATACATTCCGCGCAGAGCTTTAAATGTTTTTTACGGGGCCTTCCACGGAAAGTAGTCCATCACGTCTCATATCGTGAAATCATTAATTTTGCACCAGTAGTACAGGAATAAATTCATTTGCGACGAGGTTTCGATGCAGCCTGGACTACATTGAAATGTAACTATCGAACACCTCATTGCTGATATCTAATTTCTGTGTCATATATATCGCTGTTACTGTCGTTTACATTTTAATGCAGCCTGGACCATAGTGAAACGTAACTGTCACACATGGTATTGCTGATACCCAATTTCCAAATCATATCTGTGTCTGTTAGTATGGTTCAGGCTGCGCGTTACAACCTAAACGCAAATGGTTACTGATGAAATCTTGTTTATAAATAACTTATTTCATATGATTGATTTTGATAGCAATTTTAGCCACATGAGGAAATATAGAAGAACGGAATCACTGGAATTGTGATTAATAATGTTAACGTTACAGGAACCAACGTTATGGAAAGTTACTAATGAATGATATCAATTATCATTTTGGAATGTTATTGATATTTTAATAATATTATTAATTGTGCAAGTAATCATTTTCTTTATTTTTTCAATCCATATTATTATTATTATAATTACTAATGGTTACGTTCTATGGTCTAACATCAATTCACAAATTGATGGAAGGCTGAACACATAACACATGGAAACACAGTGATGTCATATTCTCTCCATCCGGAAGTGTTTACATCGCGAGGCTGTAAGGCAGTGTGCATAAACCACGTAGCTATATTTTGGCCTCCTGTGAACCCCCTCCCCCCCCCCAAAAGACATTTTTTATTGTTTTCTCTCGTCAGACTATCGTAAATTACATACGGAGATAATTAACTGAGGGAAATAAATATTCACATGCTGTTGTGTGTTCTGTTCCTCATTTTAAATGTGAAAAATGTTATGAAAGGAAAGCTACATGGCCTGGCTCGAAACCCCCCCCTCCCCCCACGTAGCCTTCCAACCACCCCCCCCCCCCCCCCCTGGACCGAGCCACGTAGTTTGTGCACGTTCTCTAAGTGGTTGCAGCATGGGCGTATCCAGTGAAGGGAAGAAAAATTAAGTTGCCTTCAGTAAGCTTCATCGACTGAAGAACTGGCCCAGGAGCACTATGGGATAGGAAAGATTGATTGGACTATGCCTAATGAGTGTGCATCGAAATTTCGTGAAAGTACACCGTGAGATATTAACACAGAAATTTACTGAAAATTATGCTGAGAATCAGAGACAGTTAATGTTTACATAAAAACTGTAATTGAGCTACAACCTTGATTAACTGCATAGTAGGTCCTTGGATTCCTATGTTGATCAATATTAAAAATAGTTTCCTCGGTAGGTTTGAGTTTTATTTTATAAGAAATCGACATTTTTCAGTCCCCCACCCCACTTCCTCAAAAAAAATACGAGTCCCCCCCCCCCAATTCAGATCCTGGATAAGCCCTTGGGTTGCACCGGTATCCCAATCGAGATATTACCCCTATTTCAGTATACTAGACAAACTTGATATTACATAATGCTATACCATTATATTAATACAAAGTATTTCTCATTTAGTGTGCTCTATGGAAATTATAAACCAACTAGGAATTATATTTACTACTTGAAGCAATAAATATGGGTGTGCAGGAAGTTTAATGGAACCGATATGTCAAATTAAATACTTTTAGGTCAGTCTTCAATTAACTTCCATATTACCATCATTAGGTCCTACCAATGTACATATCTAAATTCAGGTCATTCAGAACCTGCTTGCCATTTTTTATTGCTTTTTGTATTTGGTAGTTTTCTAGCAGGTTCTGAATGACCACATAAACTCAACAAACCAAACACTGTTCAAACTGGTAAACATACAATAACTCTACTGTAAAGAAATAAATCTAACAGATACATACACTCACACACTTACATATAATTGGAAACAAAACATCAATCTCCCAAGTAATTTCAAAACTCGCGCTGTCAGCGGACCACCCCCAGAAAACAAAATGGCTACCGAAAACAAGTGAGTTGTAGTAGACGCAATGTTTATATCTTGTAAGCATGGAGGAAATATTCCTTCCTCCATGCAAGTACCCAGCAGCTAAGACAAATGGCTATAACGGAAACCATGGAGGAACTTTCCTCCATGACGGAAACATGCTTTGAAGAAATAGCAGAGATGTGTGGTTACAAACCTGAAAACTACTAATGTAAATAGTAATAAGTGTAAATAATTAGTAAATGTATCAATTTAGAATTATGCCACACATCATATAATAAGTTTGTAAACTCAATGTAAATTTTAAAAGGGATTCGTCGCTGATGATGCCTCGATTAAAGGCGAAACGCGTACGGCAATAAAGCTACAAAAAGAGTTGCATTGGCGTCATTTTATCATTTAATTTACTGTGCAACTGCGGAAAAATGGCCTCCTATAACACTACATCATAATATTATGAGAATATTTACGTATTTTGAGAGTTTTTATAGTTGTGGCTGTAGATTATTGCACTACACACTATTTCTAAACCCTTTTTCGAACAATTAATACACAAATTCGAAAAAAACAAACCAGACGTTACTTATTCAGAATGATCGCTTGGTATCTCGTGTCGTTGGCCCCGGTCAGGCAACAAAGGAGCGTTTTGATCAGTGTCGCCATCTTACGAAAACAAAAGTCGCTAGACCGGGTCTCAAAACTCACTAAATTGCGGGATGTTTAGAACCAAAATATTTGCTAGAAATCGCTAAATAATATAAAGGAAAGTAGTAAGGTAAGTAATATAAAAATATCTTAATAGTTAATATTTTCATTAAATTAAAAATAACATTGTATTAAAAATTAGTATTTCTCTTCATTATCTTGATGTATCGTTTAGAGTTACAGAACTTGCAGATGAGGGAAGGATAACATGAATCGTCAGTCTTAGATTTAAAAGAGTAGGTGAAGATCAGTTTGGGTTTAGGAAAAAACGCGGTACAAGGAAGGCAATTCTGTCTTTAAGATTAATACTTGAAGGGCGGATCAAGAAAAACAAAGATACTTTTATGGCATTTGTTGATCTAGAAAAAGCTTTTGATAATGTTAGGTGGGACAAGATGTTCAAAATTTTAAAGAAGTCAGGTCTAAAGTATCGAGATAGAACTCATAAACTATATGAAAATCAAGTGGCTATAATAAAAGTAGAGAATCACGAGAGACATGCATCAGTTAAAAAGGGTGTGAGACAAGGTTGTAGTCTATCCCCGTTAATATTCAACTTGTATGTAGAAGAAGCAATGAAGAAAGACAAAGAAAAATTTCTATGTGGCATAAGTTTTCAGGGAGAAAAAATCAGTATGTTACGATTTGCTGATGACATTGTCGTGTTAACAGAGAGGGCTGAGGATATTGAGATGTTTCTGAATGGCATGAACAAAATACTGAAGGAAGATTTTGGACTGAATATAAATCAAAGCAAGAGAAAAGTGATGAAATGTAGCAGAAATGATACCAACACTAGTAGATTAAATATAAAAATAGGATCGGATGCAAGAGGAGAAGTAAGTGAATTCTGTTACTTGGGAAGTAAAATTACAACCGATGGCCGAAGCAGAAATGATGTTAAAAGCAGAATAGCACTAGCAAAAAGAGCCTTCATGATAAAGAGAAACCTTTTAGTTTCAAATATTGATCTAGGAATTAGAAAGAACTTTTTAAAACTCTTTGTGTCGAGCACAGCACTTTATGGTAGCGAAACATGGACTTTAGGAATACCGGAAGGAAGGAAAATTGAAGCATTTGAAATGTGGTGCTACAGAAGAATGCTGAAAATTAAGTGGACAGACAAAGTAAGAAATGAGCGAGTTTTGGAAATGATGGGTGAGAAAAGAAGTTTGTGGAAGAAGCTTACAGAAAGAAGAGACAGGCTGGTAGGGGATATTTTGAAACATGCTGGATTGGTTAATTTGTTAGTGGAGGGAACAGTTGAAGGTAAGAACTGTACAGGAAGACAGAGATTGGAATATATGAAGCAGATAATTGAGGACGTTAGCTATAAGGAGGTTGAATATCGCTATAAATCTCCAAATATTTTTTACCGATAACATATTTAAGAATATGGCTTTCGAGCTTCAAAATTCTCTAAATCTAGCGACAAAATCGCTAAGGTGGCAACATTGACAGTCTTTTGAATACGTGAAAGTACACGTTCATATTTTAAATGAAGGCGTAGTTACTGGGCATTTTTATAATTTTATGATGGTAAGTTTTATGGTACCTAATTTATCAGTATAATTGGTAATATATTGCATTCTTGCGAGAATACTCATACAATAAAAGTGAATGTGAGCTGTATTATAAAATAATCTCCCAAAAACCATGTTTTCATGATGAAAACGTAATTTACATTAAATCCAGATTCCACATTCGCTGACGTCGGAGGAGTGAATGATGCAAGGTAATTAAGTGTTAGATATTTGAATTAATAATTTTACCTATTAGAAACATCTAATGTGAATCAAGGGACACACTGGACACAATGAATGAGATCTAGTATATTAGCGGAGTTTATGATAAAGTTTAAATGCACCCCCGACCAGAGTGACGACTGTTTTTGTTAAGGTAAAACACAAGGAACTACATTGCTCGTTGTTTTATAACACTTTTCTAAGTTCATCAATTCCAAAGAAATGACTTGCCAGAACATATCGTTCAGTCCGTTATTTTTGACGAGCTTTGAAGCCAGAAACCTAATAAAGTAGCAGAAAAGCTTTATCTCCAAAAAAAATCGTTGATTCGAAATGAAATCCTCACGGGTATACCGCCGGATTCTGTTTTCACAACACAATCCTGACGTACACAATCCAGGAAAATCTACATTCTTACATCACTTTTTGATGTTTTGTTACTTACTTACTTACTTCCTCTTCATGGATAGGCCCAAAGCCTGTTCCGACCTCATTCTTCCGACCATCTCTTCCTAGGTCTTCCAATGTCCCTTCTGCCTGTGGGATGGTACTCCAGGGCAAGCTTAGGAAATCTGTCCTTTCTCATCCCTAGGACGTAATTCTTCCAGTTATCCCTTTTTTGGGTAATTCTATCATTTAGCGGGGAGATTTTTCAGTTGTTCCCTTATTTCCTCGTTCCTCCTCCTATCATTTAGAGAATACCCTTTTACTGACCTTAAAAATTTCATTTCCGATGATTGAATTTTGCTTTTGTATTGCGTTTTATTTACCCATGTTTCGCTGCCATATAGCAGTTCTTCTGATAGGAGAGCATCTGCTATTACTTTTAGCCTGTTATTTATTATTTTTGCATATATTTTGTATCCCGTATTTAATAAACTAATTCCTCGATAGTTATCACATGAATTCCTATCTCCCTTCTTAAAAAGTGAAATAACTTTGGCCTTCCTCCATTCTTCTGGGATGGTTCTCTTTTTCCAACACATATTAATTAAGTGTAAATATCTAAATTTCAGAATCATTCCCCCATACTTAATCAATTCTAAATTAATTGTATCTAGTCCAGGAGCTTTTCTATTTTTAAATGATTTTAGTGCTGCATCAACCTCCTCTATGTCTATAGGATCTATTTCTTTAGTATCCAAATGGTCAATTCCTATTTTCTCTTCTTCTTCTTTATAATTACTATTGTACCATAATGTTCTGTAGTGTTTTACCCATGCCTCTTCTTCGATTACATTTATATTAGCACTTTCCTTTTCATCCTTGTTGAGATGTTTCATAAGTTTATAAGCCATCTCTTGTCTACCATGGACATCAACTTCTATTGAACTGATTAATCTATCCCATCCCTCTTGTTTCAACTTCTTTGTTATTGTCTTAACAATATTTCTTCTTCTTTTATATTCATTTTCTAGGGTTCGATCCTGTATCATTTTTAGATAAGCCTTTTGCTTTTGTTTGACGGCTTCTGCAATTTCTTCGTTCCACATTTTAAGTCCAGTTTTTCTTCTAAATTTCTTTTTCTTGCCAATGGCTTCATATGCTGCTTTCAGTATTGATGAAGCTATAGTTTCCCATTCTTTATTGATGTCATTATTTGTTGGGTTTTCCAGTAATCGCTGTTGTAATCGGCTTTGATATAGATGTTTTATTCCTTCATCTTTTAAAAGGTAGGTCTTAAAAACTTCTTGATCTTGTTGTAAGTTTTTATTCATTCTTTTCCTCCATTTAGCAAGTATTCTTATTTTTGATATAACGAGATAGTGATCTGTATACATATCACTACCTCTATGTACACTGGTGTCTACTACATCTAGACCTAATTTTTTATTAACCATTACATAGTCAATGATAGACCTTTGTCCTCTTGCCGTCCATGTAAATTTATGGATATCTTTTTTGTAAAGAATGAATAATAAAAAATAATAACTTACATTTGCCCTCTACAAATTTTATCTTTAAATTCTTTCAACGTTTTCGGTAAATTATTCATAATTTCTCTTGGTAACTCATTCGAATCCCTGACACCCTTACCTAAAAAAGAGAATCTTCCCACACCCTAGTGCCTGAAATCGAATGCCAGCTTGTAGTCATGGTCATCTTTTCCCTTCCATGCACTACTTTTCATACCTACTCCAATATCTTTCCATGCCTCATCGCCAGTATACGCCCTGTACACTCCAATGACCCTCCTCATCCTCCTCCTGTCTTGCAATGAATCCCATTTCAGCTCCTTTATCATATCCGTCACTGATTGCATTCTGCGATAATTTCCAGAAACAAATCTAGCAGTCCTTTTTTGCACCATCTCCAACTCCTGTATTTGATACGTAAAATGAGGGTCCCATACTACACTACCATATTCGAGCAGTGGTCTGACCAAAGTTTTGTAACCCAACTCCTTCATTTCTCTCGTGCATCCCCTCATCCCTCTCTCCAACAAGTGCAGAATTTTGAAACCTTTTCCTACCACCTGTCCAATGTGTCCTGCCCAGTTAAGCTTGTTATCAAATGTAATGACAAGATATTTATTTTTCAAGTCTTCAGCAAGCAATTCTTTCCCCACCGTATATTCATAATTAACATTTTGTTTTTTATTTTTGTATCTAACAAGCTGACTCTTCTTTGCATTTATCTTCATCCCATGTTTACGAATCCAACTAGGTATCCTGTTCAGATCACTCTGCAACTGTTTACAATCCTCTATCGTTTTGATTCTTTTATATAGCATTATGCCATCTGCAAACAATCTAATTTCAGATAGTAAAAACTTGACATTTTTGCTTTCGTTTGCAGAATTCATCACCATAAGAAAAACATGTCTTTTCTATTTTAAAACGTTTTAAAACTATTAAGCCACTCTCATATTAATTTTCCTTTTGTCATCACAATGATTCATTTAACCATGTTAAACCCCTTTGTTTGTGAATTATTAACCCTCCATTTTTTTTAACCCCAATTTTAAAATTCATTTAGATATTAAACCCTTGTTGATACTTTTCCTTTGATGTTTTCTATTCATTTTTATTTTACCCTTTTAAACATTATTTGCTAAGTTATCCCTGTAATTACTTCATTTCCTTTGTGTTGCCAATTATCACTGTTTATGTCACAGTCCCAACCTATTTCTCTTAACATTCCTTCTAAAAAATTTCCCAGTAATGACTGTTATTTCAAAATATTTCTATTATATCCTATAATCTCTATCATTTTTATCTATAAACAGCACTTAACATCCTGGCCTGCTTGGCTCTACCCAAACACGTGATACCAAACAAAATTTCTTTCTTCATTTCTTTCAATTGAAACATGGCTCAAATGCTTGCTATCTTACATTGTGACGACCATATGTATGCCCCAAGTTTTTGCAGCATGGACCCATGAAGTATATGGGAGTATTTTTAGTCCAAAATGTTCTTCAGATTGCGTGTCCTGAATATGCGCAGAGGTCAGTGTGCTTGATTCTGTGGAAAAGGGTATGAATTTGATGTAATGGAATGTAAGTAATGCCCACATCACAGGATCTGGTTAATGATATCAAGAATAGGAGAGAGATTGGTGAGAAAGATGATTGTGTTTCAGAGAACGTAAGTAATTGTATCACAAGAGATTTGCTAGTGTACAAGATCAGCATGGTAGCGGTGTGAAATAAGGGCTTGTGGTAGGTTTTCGAAGTACTTAGAACAGGACTTTTTGTCAGAACTGATGTGTCTGCCTCAGATGGAAAGGGAGTGTGGATGGGAATGTCTGGTGTAGAAGGGGTCAGGGGCGGCCCTAGGGCGGTGCGACCGCACAGGGCGCCGTCATATGAGGGCGCCAAAAATGCAGCGATAGATCGTCTGCACAAAAAATGAAAAATAAATTCAACAATAACCCAGCTTACTGTTCACATATTATATTAACATACTAATCAAACGTAAGAGCTTCAGCTTAATGCATAGTCGAATGTCCTCATTGAATCGAGTCAACTCGAGTTACTCTAATCAAGAAAATCGCCACTCGTCACATAATTAGCACTCTCCGGTGCCGCTCCGAGCCTCCCGCATCTGTTTCCTGCGTTTTCGGCTGTACTCTTGGAGTTATGTGGGTGCGTGTGCATGGGGCAAATCAATCTACTAATCTATTTCTGCTATGTTAGACCTTAGGTGATTGCAATTACTGCTGGTATAATAAATATTTACAAAGCATAATGTGTCGTTTACAGACAAGTCGCCACCTATAAGAAAATCTGTCTGGCGCATAATACTTAAAAGGAAAACAAAACCAAGCGAAGCTGAGAAGGGTTCTAAAATTGTTTGCAAATTTTTTTAGAGTTTAGAAGTCATCTGTATCGTCGGTCCCGGAACTACTTCAAAAGGCGACGGAAGAAAACTTATTTAATAAAAGTTCTTTAGGCGACGCCCATGATGATAAGGAGCAGCATGTACGAGAAAATTTAGCAATGGTTTGAGCGTCGTATGCAGTTAAAAATATTGCAGAATGTTGCGTACCAGACATACCACCACCGTCACCTTTTCAAAGTGCAAATTATAATGATATTTCAGAATGATCACTCTTTGACTCTGCGGCCAGAGATGATATAATTATCCGATCAACGAAAAATTCCAAGAAAGAAATCATCGACGTCATTTTTCAATTACGCATTTTTAAAGATTAATGCTAAATCGGAGATCATTTTATTTTTACTGTTGTTAATGCAACATAAGGTCTCACTCTTATTTGGGAGAAAGAAGAATTTGATGAATGGAGCTATTTGTCAGAACGTCTCAAAACTCACGAAACTGCCTCAAATCACCGACACACCATGCTCAGTTGGATAGAAGCATTGATTAGATTAAAACATTTCAGTGTAACATACAAGCATTTGCAAATACAAATTGAAGACTAAAAATCACAGTGGTTTGCTATTGTCGAATGAGTGATGTCCAAAGTATTCTTTTTAACATGCAATAATTTTTTTGTTCAGAGGAAGTTTTGTATGTAAAACACTAAATCCTTCTAATAATAGTAACTTCCTGGGTATATTGAAACTGCTAGGAAAATATTACCCTGTGATGGTGAAGCATCTCCGCCGTATTACTAATGAGAAGAGTATTGTCTTATTATTTTGGCAAATGTTTTCAAAACGAATAAACTTCATAATAAAATTTGGACTATGGTTAAGTCATCTAAATACTTTTCCATCATACTGAATTGAACTCCTGATATCTGTTACGACGAACAATTATCTTAAACATTGCTTTTGTTGACACTAATGTAGACGAAGCCCAAGTGAATGAGTGTTTTGATGTTTGCAAGCCGGTAAGTGGCTCTTCGAGAGCTCGGAGCTACTCTAACTAACCTCTTTATCGATGATACTTTGCAACAGTTCAATTTGGATATGAACGATTTTCCAGGTCAAAGTTATGATACTGGATCCAGTATGATAGGAGGAAACAAAGGCGACCAAAGAAGAATACTGAACCAATATCTTGAGCACTTTTTAATCCATGTAGCTGTCATTAAATTAGGTAATAGCAGGTGCCGCCAAAACATCAGTTAAATCGGTTTACTTGTCAGAATTTCTTTAAAGAATATTTGATCTATCCTCTCGATCAACAAAGCGATGGGAAGTGATATCCAAGCACTTGAAAGAAACATCACAAAAAAAAACAAAAAATTTGCGACACTCGTTTGGAGAATAGAGTTTCTAGCATCACTGCAGTTCTTTAATGGTACAGTTCGTGACGCCCTTCTGAAAACGAATCATTCAGTTGCAGCAACAGAAGCGTTTCCCTGAGCAAGGTCACGGAGCAATTTGTGTTCGTAGTTACAATGCTGAGTTGGTTTAATACATTGTTTCAAGTAAAAATTGTAAACAAGGCTATGCAGACTGAAAGTTGATTTATGAAACGCTTCACAATTGCTGGAAAACAGCTCGGAATTTGATGAAGAGTGCCGGTGTTATTCGTCTGTTCTGGTAACGGCTAAAGAAATTGCTTCTCAGACTGGGACATATCCTATTATTAAGCCAGTCAGATCCAGAAGAAAATGGAGATTTTTGTTTGTTTTACTACGAGGTCGTAGACGAGATAGCAACAGATCCAGAAGAATTGTTTATAATGAACGTGTTTCAACATATGATCAATAAAATTGTGACTGCGTCGGTCACTCATTTCACACCACTATTCAAATTTTTTACACATTATCAAAACAGTTTTGATTATTTTTTTTTTCAATTAAAATAGGTATTAGATTTTATTTTATTTCATTTTCGTCTTTTTTTTAAGTTGTATGTCGTCAAGAAGTATTTTAAACGTAATACATAACATCCAAAAGATCTTTTTTTTCTTCGATCGATATGTTTAATACTCGGAAGTGGTTGGGTGATAATGGTTGATAATAAAATAATAGTACCTGGATGACCGATCTTCGCTCGGCATCTTTCGATTTCTATTTAATATCCAAGATTTCGAGTAAAGTTTGATTAAAGTAAAAGGCTTGAAGACTTCCTAGGCGTTTTGAGGTGCACAGTTAACCAAAGAGAAACTTCACTAACATCATTAGGCTTACTGGTACCTGAACCTTCTACGTAATGAGGTTATAGCCGTTTTCGAGAAACCTTTTTTTTTTTTTTTTTTTTTTTTTTAAATCGTGTTAAAAACTTGAATAGCAAAACGTTATCTACATATGAAATTTCATCCAAATCGTTAGATCCATTTGCGAGACCGCCTCATAAATTGCTTTCAAAGAAAAATGCTATTATTATGTTAAACAGAAATCTTAATGCCAGTCAGGGATTGATTAACGCTGCGAGATTTGTGTTAATTCAGGGCATTCTACGAAAACCCTTGATGATGGATTCTTATGTACCTCGACGAGAAAAATTTAAAGTACAAAATATTTTTAAATTTATATATCTCGCTTAGTTCTCGAGATATCATATCGCAAAATTGACGTGGTTGGTTGAAATGCGACCTGGACCAGAAGATAAATTTCGTCACAGCCAAGTTTGATGATGAATTCGTATGAAACTCGTCGAGAAAAATCGAAAATAAAGAATTTATTTTTCTGATACCTCAAGTGAAGAGGTTAGGATTAGATCCGACCTGGACCAGAAAAAGAATCCACCAAAAGCACTATGTCGATACGGTGGAAATGTACTTTTAATGTTTTATTTTGTTCCAAATGGTTGTTGTTAGGTTGAAATACAGCATGGACCAGAAGAAACGTCGCCAAAAGCACAAGAAACTATACCTATAACTGATTTTTGACATGCTATATCCCGTAAACCAAGCGAGATATCAAGAACATTTATTCTTTATTTTCGATATGTTTCGTCGCGTTCTATAAGAATTCATCATCAGATTGTGACGTCACGGTAATGATAGAACATCATCAGTGCTAAATCAATTCACTCCGCTAAAACTATGCTCATACCTCGCGTGGTAGTATTTAATGACAAACTAACAACCACTTTTTACGGTCAAAAAGTAAACGGTGATTAGTTTATAACTGGTACCGGTAATATTATTTTCAAAGAAGTTTATCACCTCTCACAAAACCAATCATAAATTTTTAATTATCTTCCTTTTTAAATGTTTTACAATTAAACTTGCAATGTTACTATTTCCACGCCTCAGCCAGTATACAAGAACTGTTCGTTTAAATATTCTTTGAAATCAGAGAGAATCTATTTGTAGGCTTTCTGGTACCTGAATTGTCTACGAGATGGCGCTAGTGCCGTTTTCGAGATATCAAGTGAAAAAATTGTTTGTATTTTGCAAACTCGCTTTTTTGTACGGAAGACAAGTATTTAGGTAATCTTAAAAGTCAAAACATTATCTAAATATCAAATTTCATCCAAATCGTCATAGCCGTTTCCGAGATCCGAAATATATATATATATACAAGAATTGCTCGTTTAAAGATATGTTTTACAATTAAACTTGCAATGTTACTATTTCCACGCCTCAGCCAGTATACAAGAACTGTTCGTTTAAATATTCTTTGAAATCAGAGAGAATCTATTTGTAGGCTTTCTGGTACCTGAATTGTCTACGAGATGGCGCTAGTGCCGTTTTCGAGATATCAAGTGAAAAAATTGTTTGTATTTTGCAAACTCGCTTTTTTGTACGGAAGACAAGTATTTAGGTAATCTTAAAAGTCAAAACATTATCTAAATATCAAATTTCATCCAAATCGTCATAGCCGTTTCCGAGATCCGAAATATATATATATATACAAGAATGCTCGTTTAAAGATATAAGATACGTGTCGAATCTGTTTTCGTCACGTGACGAAAACAGATTCGCCTCCTAACCAAATTTAAATGGCTATTGGTGAGGCATACTAGGAAGTCATTGGCTGAAATTGCATTTGTTGTATCTGTTATAAATAATCAGAATTGTTTTAAAGTTGAAATTAAATTAAAAAATTCACGCGCAACAATTTCTGCAGATGAAAATATACTGCGGGAATTTAAACCCGGTCTGTAAAATTAGGGAGCGGACACCTTACCGCCTACATCACGATGACTCTGGTTAATATAAGCCAAATTTTGTAATTAAAAGATATTTGGATTTTTTGTTCGGCGCATTTAAAGAAATGACGGTACCACAGACATATGATAATCAGCCAGTTCAGCCATTAAACGATGTGGCCTCTTAAAGTGAAGAGTTCAGGTAGACATATATCCTTCAAAATATATTTAGAAGATTGAAATTGCAGATAGTCTTCTTTGATGGCTTTAAAAGGTTCATAGTTGCTTTGCATTAGGCTTGAATAAGAAATGTTTTGAAAAATATACCTATTAAACTTTTGTAAACCTAGTTCTGATTGGAGTTTGATACAGGTAACGAATTGTTATGTATGTATTATAACAAATTAAACATAACGACATTAAATATTATGTACTTACATTAAAATGATCTTCATGACAATATAACAACTATTTGAAGATTCTTTACATCTTCTCATAGCTAGACACCACTTTCTTCTTACATTCGCATCTCACGGGACATAAATATACCCTTTATCAGGTGCATTTCTTATCGCATTTTTGCACATAGGTACAATACAGTATTCATAAAATGATTTTCGGCGTCCTTCCATATCGAAATTAGTTATAAAACATAAAACGTTTGAGATGCAACATTCCACAATATACAATACGCCAATGTAGTCGTGTACAATGACGTCACAATGCAATGCACCAAACTGACGGCGTTTTAATCGTCAAAGCTGGATTGTGATTGTAGTTTTAAAATATTTTTTAATGTTAAATTTTAATATTTTCATCAAAATTATATTTTCATGATTATATAACAGGGTAAATAATCATATATATTATTTCTATAAGGTATTTTTTTGTCACAAGCCTATATCTTGCTTCATACTTAACCAAAATCAATAAATGAGGTGTCATTTTAAAGCGTATGGTATCTACTTTGATCAAATCATATTTTAAGAAAGAAAGTTTTACGAATTCGACCCTTAAAGGGCGCAAATTTCAATATTTCTAAAATGCTGTTTTCTGTGTTACAAGTCATTTATCTCCCTGGATACCTATCTGAAATCGTATAATGAAGTATCATTTTAAAGATTAAGATCTCCGCTTTAGTGACATCATATATTAAGTCAGAAATTTTTCAGAATTTGACCCTTAAAGGGCAAAAGGATCAATATTTATGCAATTCGCTTTTGTGTCACGAGCGATTTATCTCCCTTAATTTCTAACCGATATAGATAAATGAGATATCATATTAAAGACTAAAGTCTCCACCGTGGTAACATTATATTTTAAGAAAGGAATTTTTCGTATTTCGACCCTTAAAGGGCAATAATGTTAATTTTTCTAAAATGTGTTTTTTGTATCTCGAGCCATTTATCTCCATGGATATTTAACCAAAAGGAGTAATGTCTCAGCTTTGTGAAATCATATTTTAGGAAAGAAATTTTTTGGAATTCAGCCCTTAAAGGGAAAAAGTATAAATTTTTCTATAACGCATTTTTGTGTCACGAGCGATTTACCTCCCTTAATATCTAACCGATATAGATAAATGAGGTATCATACTAAACAATAAGGTCTCCTCCATGGTAACATTATATTTTAAGAAAGGAGTTTTTCGTACTTCTACCCTTAAGGGCAAAAATGTTAATTTTTCTAAAATGCGTTTTTTGTATCTCGAGCCATTTATCTCCCTGGATATCTAACCAAAATCGATAAATGAAGTAGGATTGTAAGGAGTAATATCTCTGCTTTGTGAAATCATATTTTAAGAATGAATGTTTTTGGAATTCAACCATTAAAGGGGAAAAGTATAAATTTTTCTATAACGCATTTTTGTGTCACGAGCGATTTATCTCCCTTAATATCTAACCGATATAGATAAATGTGGTATCATACTAAAAAATAAGGTCTCCGCCATGGTAACATTATATTTTAAGAAAGGAGGTTTTCGTAATTCGACCCTTAAAGGGCAAAAATATCAATATTTCTAAAATACGTTTTATGTCTTTCCAGCCTTTTATCTCCCTGGATTTCTAACCAAAATCGATAAATGAAGTAGGAGTATGAAGAGTAATGACTCAGCTTTGATGACATCATATTAAACCCAACTTTTCATCGCATTTTTTTCGCGAAATTTTCGCACGGGTCGTCTAGTTGATTTAAAATATAAAAATAAAACTTGCATTTATCCTATTTCCGAGGCAGTTTCCTCAGAGTAGAGTGCTGATGAGTATGAGTTAAAACTATGACCTTCTCGAAAGAAGTCCACTAGTGACCTGGAGACAGATTATGATAGGCCGAAAGCTGTCCCCACTTGAACAAAGGAAGAGGGTGGGGATAGTGGTGGCACTCAAGGCTAGGGAGACGACTGCCCGACGCCGAAGTGACCCGACAAGTCGTCCCCAGTAGGGTGTTGCTGATGGAGGCGTCGTCATTGCTGGGCTAGAAGAAGACATCAACTAGAGACCGACGCCATCTCATCACCCCCAGACAGCCATGATCGCCGGATAGACGACGGGAAGTCAAGTGGGGCCGGTCGTCTAATCCTCGGGGATGGTAATTGCTATATTGGGAGATACAGTAGACTTAGCTCGCTGTTGCTGGCCGGGGCTATGTGGAGAAGCAGTAACATATCTTCCGTGCAAGTTATCGGCACCCTTGTAGCCAACTAAGAGACTAATAACTGTTTGGATGTGTGCTGTGTTGAGGCCACTTATTTCTAGTGCTCTCCTCTGATGGTGTACAAATTGTGAACCCGAGTGGCAGATTAAACGAGGGTTCACGGAAGTTATTCCGGCAATCCTTACCCACATTCTCTCTTTCCTTTAATGGTGACTCGCAGACCGGGTCACTACAGTTCCAATTCGAAAACAAAGTTTCGTACTCTTACGGAACGCAACTATAAAGACTTGAGTTCTCGACTATCTGGCCTGGAACAAACTATCAATGATTTAGAGATTAGCGCTTCAAACCAAATTATATTAACCCGAGACCTTCAAATTGCTTTCGCTAACAACATATACATGATAACTAAACTCGCTAACACTTTTATGGCAAAAGTATCCTAATCGCAAAGCATCATAAATTAAAATCTAAACGAATTAGAAAAACTATTCATTCAACACCTATGCAATACACAAATATTTCAGCAGTTAGTTCAGGCAATTTCCAACACAAGAATGGAGTTGACAAGGCTGACAAAAGCTCTGTATGAGAAATCAGTGGGAAGCTAAATGATGTATTAGTCAATCCAGAAGTGTACTTACAATACTTAAAAATAATTCAGAGACATTTAGGTATAAGCTGTTATATGGTTTTCCCACGTACATTACAAAACATATATCATTACTATCAGATCGTCTCACTTGATTTAACTCTGATGGGGAGAAATTTAAGGATTATAATTGACATACACATTGGCACTATCTATTTCGTTCAAACCAGATACTCTGACCAAACATTTACAGTTTTGTGGAAGCATACTATATGTTTTACTTTTATTTACCAGGACGCAAAAGGCATAAGAAGTCCTGAATGACAACCATCTTGACATGTTTAGAAATTCTGCAGTTACTACTTGTCCTTTTCTTACATTACATGATAGGAGCCTTATTAAATGCGAGACTTCTATGTTTTTCTCCAACAATTTTCCGAATCTCTGCCAACGTGAAATTCGAACATTAGATCACACTTATCTACCATCTAAAAATCGCAACTGTATATGAGCAACGCCATCACCACATGAAATGGTAATTACCTGCTGGGACGAACATTTAAACCAAACTGTTAACCAAATAAAGCTCTCAGGTTCAGGTATCATAGAACTAGCCACTTATTGCCAGTTTATTGGAGAAGATTTTGTCATTCCTGTGATGCATAGAGCCATTATCTATACTAGTCTATCTTTTCCCGATTACTTACTATCCACCTATGGCAATAAATATATTCATTCATTCATTTTATTTGGTCCTATACATCATTTACATACAATTTGTACAATGAATTAGTACAAGTCAAGGTACATTAGAATCTATATTACTTCTATCTTGCTTAACAATTTAATCCCTTAAGTTAACTATAAATCTATTCATTTTACACTCATACATTTTTATGTCAATCACTTACTTTTCATACATTTGTACTAAAAAATTTTTTTACATGTCATTGAAAAATATGTGCTACTATATCCTATATAATTAAAACTATTAATACAAACAATTTTTTGTTCTGTCATCCTTTCCCTTGTTCCATCAGTTAAATATTATTTGATTGAGTAGAAGGCTTTCTCACATTAAATGCTCTTTAAACTTAGGTTTGAACTATTCTCTCTTGTTACTAATTAATCTTAAATCTATATTAAACTTATTGAACAGTTGAGCTCCAGAACAGGAAGGACATTTTTCATTTTTTTGTGTTGTTTACATGTAAATTGAAATTAGTTTTATTACGTTTTTCATATTTGTGTACTTGTTCATTCTTTTTTACAACATTCTTTGTGAGTGAAAGCAGTATAGTCTTATTTATATGTGTATATACAAGGGAATGTTGGAATCTTAAAATCTACAAAGTATTTTTTACATAAAACCATTCTTTTTTTTTGTTTTAGTATTGTTTTAATTACATGTTTTTGTATTTTTAATATTATCATCATACTATTTTCTGTGTGCCTTCCCTACACTGATATACCATATCTCAGTTGGCTTTCAAAAAGAGAGAAATAAATAGTCATCTGAATATCCCAAGTGCAGAATTTTCTGAGGAAGCTGACAATAAATGCTATAGGGCTTAGTTTCTAACAGCATTGATCCACTTGATTTTCCCAATTCATGAAATTGTCAGTTTTAATCCATAGCAAGTTTGCTGTTTTTGTCTCCTTTATTTGCTTATGTTTAAATTTACAGAGTACCTCGGTTTTTTTTGTTTTTTGTTTTTAAATGATGTCGTTTGGGTTTTGTTTAGGTTAATTACAAGGTATTGAATTGGACCAGAATAACTCTTTCATATTAGATGCCAAACTATCAAAGCACTTACAACAAGCACAACATTGGGTTAAATACAACCACCTATTAGCTGCAGTAGAAACTCAAATTCATGCTCAATCATAGATATAAAAATATAGTAACAACTATCAGCTTAACTACGATGGTATTAGTATCCATTGTAATCATTCTTGTATTGCTTATTTACCAATACTATTCAGCGAAGCTTGAAAAACTTAATACTGATGTACCATTATCTACTGTATTACAGATTATAATGACCTTACCAAGAACAGGTAACGATATCAATAAAACTTTTGAAACTAGTACTACCAAATATTAGCTTCGTAACAATATATGTCATTTGTATTAGACTTGTACTGACTAGAAATGGAACGTAAACTAATGTCCTCGCTCAATTATCATAGGATAGGAAGATGGTATTCGCAAGAGAATTTGGGATTAATATCTAATATTGCTAAAACTTTGTAAATGGGGAGTAAGGATCCAACGAGCGATCTAAAAAAATATCTATTAACTTAAAGAATTCGATTAAAGCTACCTTTAAGTGCAAAGTTGGCCTTCGAGTTGGAGAGAATGAATGTAAGAGACCATTGTGTGGGAAACTGTTAAAAAAAAGTAGCAGGACAGTCTACAGAAGCCGAAACCATGCGACGCGACGCCTAGTGTCACGCATCGGCACGCGTGACTTGCGGGGGCGCTGGACGAACACGCAGAGCTGTATGACAACATTGTGGACATAGACAGATAATTATGCAGGTTTCAACGATAGATTGGGGTCGATGTATCCGTCACGGTCGTTTTATCCGCCACGCGTGTGACTTACCTGGGTTTAAAAGGAATCGTAGACACTAACCCCTCCTCACTCACTCAGGACAGTACAGATTAAGGCCTAAAACAGACGGAGCGACATCACACGAGGATACTAGGGCTACGTCATTTTACCGGCTGATTATAGTGCTGTTCAGAACAAGCTATAAAAATACAGTACATTTAAAAAATAAAGTATTTATGGAAAGAGTAAAAAAAAAAGGATAAAAATTTTTAGTTATTTATTTTATAAAACCTTTATTTTTTCATTTCCTGCAGCTTTTAATAATTTTTGTCTATAGTAAAAGTGTCATATTTTTTATGCATTCAATTTTTAAATTAATGTAAATCAAAAGCTAATTTTTTATCAATGAGATACACGCCCTGCTTCTCTCTTCTCGCCATTTCAAATTCACAATTGAAAATATCTTTTCTGTGAATGCCGGGGCGGGAATAATGGGCAGGACTGAAATAACCTTAAATAAATTTTAAAATATGCTGTAATTTTTGGCCTGTAGTTCGGTCGGTAAACTCACTACAATCTCTTACTTTTAGCTAGATTTCCTTTAATATTGCTATTTCAAAGTACAGTTCTACTCATTTTTTCTTGTAAATTTAGAATTTTTGATATTGTTTCACAGTCATCAAAATAACGAGACCTCATGTTTTAATTTTTGTATAACCAATTGATTTCATAAAAAAAATATTAAAATACGCCAGACATTTATCAACGAATAATAGAAAATTATTTCTAATATTATCGCTTTTTTAACCAAAGAAACCCTCTCTTTCACGTCGTTCTACCCTCTCCTAAACTAATAAAACAATCGCTTAGTGACTTCCAATTCAGTTCAAACTGACGCCCTTTCGTCACTTTCCTTAACAAATTTAATTTAATATAAAAAAGAAGAACAACCTCTACCTGAAAATAACTAACAAAACAGAAACGAAGCAATGTCAGCTGTACGAGTAATCATTTGTTTGTCAATTTCGACATTAACATAACAGTTCGGAACGCAGGACAAAGGCGCGTTCAGATACACGTACACCCCATCACTCAAAAGGTAATCATACAGTAATGTGCTTTCACAGATTTGACAAAGTAGGATTTGTTTGTTATTAGTTTGTGTTTCAAAAAAAGTTTGATCAACCCACCTTAAATATAGGTCTTCGCGTAATTTTATCAACTGTTTATAGTACGGAGGGGCGTAGCTAGCGGAGGGCTAGGCGGTGCCGTGCACCGGGGCCCCCAATCTCAGGGGCCCCAGGCGGAACTCAAGGGGGCCCACACTGCCAGCAAACCTCACAAGATTTGGCAGGGCTGGAAAAAAAGGTCCTAAGGGACCAAAATATTTTTTTGCACCGGGGCCCTTGTTAACCTAGCTACGTCACTGGTAGTACGCACATCAGAAATACAGTACAACCGTGGACCGTCGATTTGGTGCGTATAACTCAATTCTTTGTGAAACAATTGATATTCAAGACGAGAGTGAAATACTTATGTGGTTACAGTACCGGTGGAACAGCACAAGAAAAAACAACGCCATTCGTGCTTCTGAATTAATTTTTCCCTAGCAAGATGAAAAATATGAGAACGCTAGTCATAAAAAATATGATTGCCACCTTCTTTGGAAACGATCAGACACTCAGACAGTATTTTATGGTTCAAAAGTACAGATTAAGTTACAAGTTAAGATAAAGTTTCGGTGATAGATCAATAGAAAAATATTAAATTTGGAAGTTTAGAAAGGTGTATTATTAAAACAATATGAAATCAGGAAAAGTAAAAAATTAAATTCGAATTTTTATTGTGTGTTTAATGTACTTTAAGTGTTTTAAATTTGAACACTTAAGTATAATGATACAAAAATGGGTTAAAAAATCAATTTCAGATTTATTTTCTTCAGTTGGCTGTGTCGCCGCGCCGCCTCCACGCCGCGAGTTCAAAACAGACGAGGCGGTGCCGTGCGTAAGTCGTCTGTTTACCTAGGGATTGCAATCCAGCAAAGCGGGATCCCGCGTCATTGGACAGTCTGGCGGATCCCGCACAAAATTAAGAGGATCCGCAATCCTCAAAATCCGGCGGAAACGCGTGTCAGTCTGCGTGACTCGCTGCCCCACTCGGTCTCTGTCGGATATTTTGCACTCTTTGCCTGTACCCTTCCGGTTGGCATTTGACTCATTTGAACAAGCGTTTGTTTTTGTCAACCTTCGTCATTCGTAAGTAAATAAATACACTTTTAGGTATTCATCAAAACTTTCGTTTGTTTCGAGTAGACATTTCTGTAATTTGAGTTATGGTGCGTATTTAGTACGATTTTCTAACTATATAATTATTTTTTAAGTGTCGCACACGTTATCTGAACTACACGGTTACAGCTTTTTATTCACGGTTTCATTATTCCCATTTTCTGTATTTGCAGCTAAAGTAATTGTGACAATTTCCTAATTTGCGGCTGAAAATTTGATTATTCGTTGATATGAAACTAATGTTATCGTAATTTTAACGATCGCGTACCTATTTACTTAACAGCTATCAAAGGGAAATTTATATCCTTTGACTTATTGTTGTTTTGGCCGTTGCCTCAATGCGTTTCTTTGACGAAAGCCACCTGCTTACATGTGCCGCTCAGGCTTTCGATTAATCCCTCTTCTCCTTGTTATTAGTTCGATTAATGGTAAAAAAAGTTATAATGAAATTTTCACGGGTTTATTGACGAATTGTGTTGTAGGAACACCATACTTCGACGGCTGCCTCCACCGTCTTCCTCACGTGTGTAATTTCGTGTGTTTACAATGAAATCCGTAGATACAACCTATGAGGACTTCACTGCAATCATTCGCTGAGAAAGTCTCCTTTCTTATTAAAAAAATAATAATTTCCACTCTAAAAACGTCGTTACGCCATATAAGTAAATCTGAAATACTTGACGGTTTACGTGTTGGTGAGTAGTTTCTTTTAATAACATTGAATCAACTGTAATATCAATCAAGGAATGAGGAGATATAATAATGAATCACGCAAAAAAAGGCCAAGTCTCGTGCTTGTGCAGTGATAAAAAGTTATGAAATCTTGTTCTGAGCCAAGTCTACACTTTACAGAGTATATTCACTTCTTTTTGTGAAATGCAAGCTTTTCTCTGTGTTATGGCATGTTTATTTATAACTAGCTGGTACCCACGACTTCGTTCGTGATTGTAAAGAATTCATATTGACAGCTATAGACATCTAACCATCATAGTGCACAATGAGAGACTCGATACTATTACCACACACAAATACCAGTCTTCTGCGCTATGTAGTTCAGGCAGCAAAGTAAAATTTACGGATATACACAACTCTTTGGATGAAATACGAAAATATTCATGATCGACCAATTTCAAACACCATAACTCACACACTCCCACAGTTATCGAATTTCGGCCAACGTTGTGATCGATGGCAGACTCTGTGTTAATACCACACACAAACGCCAATGATCTGCGATTGATAGTTTTCACTTAAAAGTGATACAACGTAACACATGCGTCTTTAGCAGAAATATGAAATTGCCGCAGGTCGACCATTTTCATCCCCCATATCTTCCACACCCCCATAGCTACAGACATCTAACAACCATAGTGCACGACAACAGACACGATTCTACTACCACACACAAACACCAATGCTCTATGCTATGTAGTTGTGGCAGAAAAGTGACATATGCGGAGACAAGTCGAAATACGAAAATATCCTTGGTCGGCCACTTACAACTACCATATCTACCACAGTACCACAGTTTCTGAAATTCGGGCGCTGTTGTGATAGAAAGGTGACTCTGTGCTACTACTACACACAAACGCCAGTTATGTGTGATCTATAGTTTTCGCTGAAAAGTGATACACCATGACACTTTTGTACATTGGCAGAAGTATGAAATTGCCACAGGTCGACCACTTTTCAACCCCCATTTCTCCCACACCCCCATAGCTACCGACATCTAACAACCATAGTGCACTACATGAGATACGATTCTACTACCAAACACAAACACCAATGCTCTATGCTATGTAGTTGTGGCAGAAAAGTGACATATGCGGAGACAGTCGAAATACGAAAATATCCTTGGTCGGCCACTTACAACCACCATATCTACCACAGTACCACAGTTTCTGAAATTCGGGCCGCTGTTGTGATCGAAAGGTGACTCTGTGCTACTACTACACACAAACGTCCAGTTATCTGTGATCTATAGTTTTCGCTGAAAAGTGATACACCATGACACTTTTGTCTTTGGCAGAAGTATGAAATTGCCACAGGTCGACCACTTTCAACCCCCATTTCTCCCACACCCCCATAGCTACCGACATCTAACAACCATAGTGCACTACATGAGATACGATTCTACTACCAAACACAAACACCAATGCTCTATGCTATGTAGTTGTGGCAGAAAAGTGACATATGCGGAGACAGTCGAAATACGAAAATATCCTTGGTCGGCCACTTACAACCACCATATCTACCACAGTACCACAGTTTCTGAAATTCGGCTGCTGTTGTGATCGAAAGGTGACTCTGTGCTACTACTACACACAAACGCCAGTTATCTGTGATCTATAGTTTTCGCTGAAAAGTGATACACCATGACACTTTTGTCTTTGGCAGAAAGTATGAAATTGCCACAGGTCGACCACTTTCAACCCCCATATCTCCGACACCCCCATAGCTACCGAAATCCTAACAACCATAGTGCACTACATGAGATACGATTCTACTACCAAACACAAACACCAATGCTCTATGCTATGTAGTTGTGGCAGAAAAGTGACATATGCGGAGACAGTCGAAATACGAAAATATCCTTGGTCGGCCACTTACAACCGACCATATCTACCACAGTACCACAGTTTCTGAAAATCGGCCGCTGTTGTGATCGAAAGGTGACTCTGTGCTACTACTACACACAAACGCCAGTTATCTGTGATCTATAGTTTTCGCTGTAAAGTGATACACCATGACACTTTTGTCTTTGGCAGAAGTATGAAATTGCCACAGGTCGACCACTTTCTACCACCATATCTCCCACACCCCCATAGCTACCGACATCTAACAACCATAGTGCACTGACAGGAAGACGATTCTACTACCACACACAAACACCAAAGGTCTATGTTATGTAGTTGTGGCAGGAAAGAGAAGTATACGGAGATACGAATTTTTGGTCGAAATATGAAAACGCCCTGCACTGACCAACTTTAATCATTATATCTCCCACATCCCCACAGCTATCACCATTCGGCCAACGTTGTGCACGACAGGAAACTCCATGCTACTTCCACCCACAAACATCAGTGATCTGTGCTAGGTAGTGTTGGCTGAAAAGTGAAATATAGGAAAAAACACGTCTATTTTTATATATATATAAGATAAGATTAAAAAAAAAAAACTCTGGTAACTTGGCCATTAAGCAATACAAATTTTGTGATGTATTGTAAGGCACATAATATGACCTAAGACCAATATTTTCCATTTTTATTATTTATATAAAAATTGGTTTAGATTAAAAAACAAAAATGTAAAACCTCGAAATACAATTAAGACACGCTAAAAAGTATTAATGTCATTTTGCCAATCGAAATATTGTTAAGTGTTAATTTTTATCATTTAAAACAAAAAAGTATTTATTAATTTAATTATTATTTAATTTATTAACGTTTTAAGTAACTATGTTTTAAATATATGCGTTAAAAAACTGTTTGTACCAATCCCGCACGGATCCCGCGGGATTGCAATCCTTAGTTTTGCCCCATTTAATTGCATTGGACCACGCGTCGACTCGACCGAAGCGGCGCAAAACGCCTCGTCTGTTTTAGACCCTAGACTACACCGCTTTAACCACTGACGGTACCTTTGCTCGATGCTAGTCAAATCCTTGCCGCCTAACTGCTGGAAGTCAGTAAGTTGAATATTACATAGCCCAAAGGATCCTTGTTTCAGGTGTACAGTACTATTCGCCGTTTACGTTCTGCTCCAGTGGTTGGAATAAATAAATAACTCAAACGACTTCTTTCATTTTACTGTACAATCTGATCATCCAGCTGATATTTTTACTAACAAAAGATGTCAGGATAAGTAGCATCACTTAGAGCCCAAATCAAGAGCCAGAAGTGGAGGCAATCAATCATCACCAAGTATAGTCTATAACTAATATTGTCCATACTCAGCTCTTCTAGCCAGGGCCGGATTAAGACAGCGCGAGGCCCGTAGCAAATGTGAAGAAGAGGCCCTTGATTTCTGCCGTCCGGGGGAAGGTCGCCGGCAGCCTAGGAAGCGCGAGGCCCCCTAGAAGGCGTGAGGCCCCCTAGAAGGCGCGAGGCCCCCTAGAAGGCGCGAGGCCCCCTATAAGGCGCGAGGCCCCCTAGAAGGCGCGAGGCCCCCTAGAAGGCGCGAGGCCCCCTAGAAGGCGCGAGGCCCCCTAGAAGGCGCGAGGCCCCCTAGAAGGCGCGAGGCCCCCTAGAAGGTGCGAGGCCCCCTAGAAGGCGCGTGGCCCCCTAGAAGGCGCGAGGCCCCCTAGAAGGCGCGAGGCCCCCTAGAAGGCGCGACGCCCCCTAGAAGGCGCGAGGCCCCCTAGAAGGCGCGAGGTCCGTAGCATTTGCTTCCTCCTGCTACGTGGTTAATCCGTTACTGCTTCTAGCCACAGCCAACCTGACGAAAGTAACCAGCCCGACCCCAGTCACAACCAGCCAGCTTGAAACAAGAGTCAAAATTAACCATTACAAACCTCATCACAGATAAAATATCACAGATAAAATACCACGCAACAGCAACAATGCAGTCTTGTGCGATATAACAGCACTTAATTTCACTGCAACCGCTCCATACAAGATTTTGACCAGTCAGAGACATTATCCAGAAGAGACAACAGTAGACTTAATGCCAGTGAAATTAATATTGTGCGTACCATGCATCAGAGGACTCGAAAGAACAAAGTAAGGAATTAAATCAATCGTGCTGAAACCGGTATAAACATCAGTGTGGCAAAATTTTTCTGCAGTCTTGCCTCAAGTAATATGGAAGGCCCAAAAAAATAAATCGGTAGATTAAATCAAGAAGGATCTGGAAGACTATCCAGGAAAGTCAGCTGTTCGTGGGAGAGAGGTCTTGATCAGCGCCTGGAGAATGATGACGACCGATATAGAGACCAGTTTTTGGAACTACTGTAACTTCTCGTTGTAGTAAACAGTTTTACCAGAACATGTATACGTACTGTATATCGAACGACGGTACTGTACCAAGAAAGTATAATTAACTCAATTTTTAAAAAAAACATTGTTTACTGCTTCAAACATAGTACTACCTGTCTGAGTGTTGCTGTTGCACCTTGCCGTAGTAACAGAATAACTTGTAAAACACCTCCAGAAGCTTTGCCACCAGGAGGGGTGACGCTGTGAGGGCTGAGTAGCTCGAGTCTGTAACAGGAGAGAAACGATGGTCCGTCGGAAGGTTCAAGTAGCAGTAAATAGTAAAAAGATTCTTGGTTCATATTCATATTTAAAACATACATTTCCGTTCATAGCTTTTGCAGCAACACCTTGTACATAAAGTTTATGTAAGTGTGGAACTCCACAGTATTCACTGCTAGAAAATAAATTACCGTTATCTTCAGATTTGCCAGCAGGTATTATAAATGAATTATATATCGGCCAATTACGAGGTACTATTCAATAAGTAGGGAAATCATTCATGGCTGTGGAACCCCACATAACTTAATCTAAACTACTACTTGCACTTATTTTACATACTACCATCAGGTTAGTAGATTCACTTGTTACAATAATTGGTTCAAGGGCAATTGCTAAAATAGCACCTTTATTATAAATCAAGATAGGTACTTGACTTATACTAGCAGTTGCACTCAAAGATCTGCCCTTTTGAAAACAAGCTTCCAACCCAACTGGAATTGTCATCAACAATTTTTTGACAAAACAATTATTAGGTAAATTGAGCTCTGCTTAAAAACTGACTTTTTTTTAACTGCTTTACGTCTCTCAACAGTGAGGTCTTTAGAGACGGGAAAGGATGGGGGCATGGAATGGGAAGGAATTCGGCCATGGCCTTTTTAAGGAAGCATCCCGGCATTTGCCTGGAGTGATTTGGGAAACCATGGAAATCCCAAATCTGGATGCCCGGACGAGGATTCGAACCGCCGTCCTCCCGAATGCGAAGCCAGAACGCGATCCGTTACACCACCATCCTCGGTATAAAAAAAAAAAACCTGATTTAATCTATTAGTAATTAATTGTGCTCTTGAAGTAGCAAGACGTTTTGCAATTGCCTTTCTTGACAAACCAACAACATCAAACCATTTGGAAACAAAGAATGTATCAGTATTAGTAATAACCAGTAACGAGTTTTGTTTAATTTGTTCCACTGCTTTTCTTTTAACTGCTTGTTTTGATATTTTAGATTCCTGACTACAACTGTGCACTAGCTTTCGACTGAGTTAACAAGTCACTGGTACTTGTTCAACTTTTTTTTTTTTTTTTTTTTTTTTTTTTTTTTTTTTTTTTTTTTTTTTTTTTTGAAGCTGACAAAAGTGGACTGCCAATACAACGTTCTTGAAATCTCAAGCGCGTGATGTCCCAGGTTGAGGCTGATTTGATGAACTGGGTTTCAAACATTTTAAAATATTTCCTTCTTCAGAAAATAATTCATCTAAATACATCTCTTCTAAGCAACAAAAAAATCTTTATCACTTCACCGAATTTTAATGTTTCAACGATACCCGTAAATCATTCGTGTATTATCACTGCCTTACGTTAGTTTATTTCTACTACATAGCTGCTTCTTATCCTAAGTAAGATATCGACATAAATGGTAGTAATTCTTATCGCAATATAGTTTGAACAAGTTACATGCGGTTGAAGTAATGACGAGGTTAATGTGTGCTTTTGAAAGCAAAGATTATTAAGAATAAATACTAACACGTTATGCTGTAACGGGTAATGTTGTTACTGGTAATAGTTCTGCTCCAGGTGGCTTAGATCGCTATATATGTTGAACAATACATATATCCGCTAGAAGTTATTACTTCATTAACATGGCACTCATAAAAGCCACTTAAAGTAAATGCTAAATCTAAATTACTAGATTCTTATGCTGTATTACAGGAAGTCGGTTGTTATTCTGGTCCCGGCTACACTGCAAACTCCGCTATAATTGCTGCTCAAAAATCTAAAAATCTACGATAGATGCATAATTTCCCAATACTGTGATAAAAAATTAATCCAGATGTTATGAAATCTAAGCAACCGTGAGGTAATGCGTATCTAATATGCACCTCTCGGAAATTATTATTTATTCTTTGTTGGAATTCATCTCATGCTGATATCTCTTAGGAGGTTTAGCTTGAAACACCGTTACTGTTTTGCTTTTTCTTGTGAATTTGTTTGTTTTCAGACATCTGGAAGGAAACCCAAGAGCTGAAGTAAGTATAAAGTGATCCGTTTCTAACTGAAACCTTCTTACCTTCATTGAATTTGACCAGCTTCTGGGTTGACGTTATATAGCGTGTAATTACTTTGCGTAATCGCGCTTTCCATGTGTATTATCTTCGCGCGGGAAGTTTTTTTTCATAATTCTGAGGTTATTGTATTCAGTATAATCCCTTAATCTATTTACATTTGTATTTTCTGTTTGTTTGCTACGTATTCCAGCAATGCACCTTATTTTAATGTTGTCAGTTCTAATGTTTAGATCAGGCAACACTACCTAATAATCAGATCATTTATTTTGTTTCTGATTTCTTCTAAATTTTTTAGAACATTTCCGTATTTTTATCACATTCTTAATCCTGCAGTATTCAACTGAACGAAAATCTCGTTGCAGTTTACTCAGTAATTGTATTATCTTTTCATTCCAAAATATGTAATTGTAATTATCAATTTTTTGCGGTTGATTTTACGAGTGAGCAAAGCAGCTCATGTTTTTGATCTCTCTTCATTATTTACACCGTTGTAAATCTATAGACAATTTACTAGCTGATGGCCGTAATTGCATTCATTTTGTGGAAGTTCTATCATTAACATGGCGCCACATCTGATACTGGATCCTTCTAGAACTCGAGGAAACAAGTCGGAAATAAAGAATTATTATTATTATTATTTTTATTATTTTTAGATATAACATGTTATAAATCAGTTATAGCTATAGTTCCTTGTGTTTTTGTACCTTTCATCTATTCCAAGCCCTATTTCAACGTAACAACAGCCATTAGGAAGAAAATAAAACACCTATAGTGCATTTCCACTGTGCACATATAGTAGTTTGGTGATTTTTTTTCTGGTCCAGGCCAGATCTCACCCTAACCTCCTCACTTTTGAGATACAATTTCTGGAGAACTAAGCGATATATCAAAAACATTTATTTTTCTATTTTAGATTTGTCTCGTCAAGTTACGTACGGATTCATCATCAAATTTGAATATGGTGAAATTTTTCTTCTTGTCCAGGTCGCATTTCAACCTAACCACGTCAATTTTGAGATAAAGTATCTCGAGAACTAAGTGAGATATCAAAAAATTTTATTCTTTACTTTCAATTTATCTCATCGAGTTACGTAAGAAACCATCATCAAATTGCGGCGCCACGGTGATCGTAGACTCCCTGAATCAATAGAATCGTAGAATTACTGTTTTACGTAGTGTTATGATACCAGGTCTGGACGGAAGATTTTCGCATGGAAGATTTGGACTCAATGTCACAAATGCATTGAGAAATTGAATTGGCTAATGTTTCTCAAAAACTAGTTTAACGGCTGTTAATGATAATTTCAGTCACAAAAAAATGCCAGATATAATCAATGCTAGAAAATCGTTGTTAAAGAGCAACACGACCGATGTTTGCTTTACAAACAGTCTATAATGATGAATATTCTCATTCACTTCTTTTTTTTTGCTTCTGGCTTTACACCTCGTCGACGTCGAGGTCATTAGGGGCAGGAAAGGAATGAGGGCTAGATACGGGAAGGAATTCGGCCAAAGGCTTTCGAAGGAACCATCCCGATATTCACCTTGAGTGATTTCGGAAAATCTTGGCAAACCAAAATCTGGATGTCCGGACGTGTATTCGAACCAGCGTCCTCCCGAATGCGAGGCCAGACAGTTAGCGCTCATCCAGCACGCTCGGTGTGATCACTTTGGGTGATTCGCTGTTTACACAGTTCACTTTCCTTTCACTGCGAGTGATTCATTTTGGAGTGATTACGAAAAAAAACCCACCTAATGTCTCTGCTGAAGGCGAACGTAAAACATTATTTTCTGTTTATTTTTCCTTTCGATGCGGCCACTAAGAACCACGATGACAATGGCACTCTCTTTGGCACAGGTGGCCAATGTGGAAAATGAGAGTGGGAGGAGGAATTTAATTCCTGCCCGCAGTCTAACCGGGCCTGTCAGGGCTGGCGTATCTAATCTACTATAAGACAGGTTTTAGGGGAAATATAAAAAAAAAAGTAGAGCTGAAATTTGGCACAGACATTCCTTAATACCTAAGAAGCAAATCCAGAAAAGTCCCCACGGCAGTTCTATGTGGCTCCACAATCTGATGAATTCTTACAGAACACGACGAAACTAATCGAAAATAAAGAATAATTTTTTGATATCTTCCTTAGTTTTCGATATATAGCATGTCAAAATTTATTTATATGTATAGTTCCTTGTGCTTTTGGTCCAGGCCGTATTTCAACCTAACAACCACCACTAGTGTCACCTATAGTGCATTCCCACGGAGTGATATTTTTTTTCTGGTTCAGGCCAGATCTCACTCTAACCTCCTCACTTCCCACAATATCTCGAGAACTAAGCTAGATATATTTTTTAAAAAATCCTTATTTTCGATTTTTCTCGTCGAGTTACATACGAATTCATCATCAAATTTGGCTATGGCGAAATTTTTCTTCTGGCCCCGGCCATATTTCAACCTATCCACACAAATTTGAGATATAATATCTCGAGAACTAAAGCCATATATATATATATATATATATAAATCTCTTTAACCTTGATTTGTTTCGCCGAGTTACATAAAAATCCACCATCAAATTGGGGTTATCGTAGAATCCCCGTCTCCATCTCTGCAGTGTTTTTGTGATAGCTTTTTCGGGTCAGAAGGGCTTGAGTGTCAAATTAAAGTAAACTCATTGTAACATTGAAAATATTAGCTTTTGTTTTATCACAGAGTCTATCGATTGCCAATAACTATGCATGGCTGAAAAACGGCAGTTTTATCATTACCGTGGCGCCAAAATCTGATAATGAATTCTTATAGAACTCGACGAAAAAAATAAAAAATAAAGAATAACAGTTTTTTATATCTCACTTGGTTTTCGAGATATAACATGTTAATGATCAGTTGTAGGTATAGTTCCTTGTGCTTTTGGTGTCGTGGCTTCCAAGCCGTATTTCAACCTAACAACAACCACTAAGAAGAAAATAAACACCTATAGTGCATTTCCATTGTGTAGACATAGAGGTTTTGGCGATTTTTTTTCTGGTCCAGGTCGGATCTCACCCTAACCTCCTCACTTTTGAGATACAATATCTGGAGAGCTAAGAGAGATACCAAAAAAAATTATTCTTTATGTTCGATTTTTCTCATCGAGTTACATACGAATTCATAATCAAATTTGGCTATGGTGAAATTTTTCTTCTGAAAAAAAAATAAATGTTTTGCTGAAAATTGGCACAGATGTTATTTAGTACCTAAGAAACAAGTCATGAAAAGTAAAATATCGAGAGAAGTAAAGTATGGAGTGGAGTGCCACAGGGAAGTAAAATGGGACCACTGTTGTTCATACTATATATAAATGATATTCCAGGGATACCGGTACTTAAATATTGTAAAATTCATGTGTTTGCAGATGATACTTTGATTTTCTTCCGTGGGGTGAGTGTGTCTGATATAGTGAAAATATTAAATTATGAGCTGAAAGGTATTAGTAAATGGCAACGCTAAAATTCGCTAAGTTTAAATGTTCCAAAAACAAAATGTATGGTAATGGGGAAGAAATAAGGTAAGAGGAATGCAGTCAGTTTTAATAAATGGAACCAAACTAAACTTGGTTGAATAGTATAAGAATCTAGGAATAATTATTGATGACAAGCTAAATTTTGAAGGTCATGTGGATTTTGTAAACAAAAAAGTTGCAAGAAAGGTAAACTTAATATATAAATCAGGAAAGATATTGTCTAGACTAGGAAAAGAACTATTGTTTAAGACAATTGTGATGCCACATATGAGATACTGCTCCGCAGTGCTTATAATGGCAAGCAAGACAGAAATCAGTAAATTACAAACAAATATTAATAAGGGAATCAGAGCAGTTTTAAACAAAAGGAGTACAGAAAATGTGAGCAATATGCTTCAAATGTTGGGTTATTTATACATTGAAAAAGAAATAGTAAGAGATGTGTTAACATTTATATTAGGACTGCAAAATAATGTCTTACGCAGGTAAGCAGATTGGTACAAAAAAACTGTACTATTTATAATTATTTATTTATCATATGATTATTTAGCAAGGCACAGAAAGTTGGTTAAAACCGGATATAAATTCCGCCGAAATTTTTAATAGTAACATGAACATTCTCCGTAAGGATAGGTTGCATTTCCAAGGAGGTGGTGTATTTATAGCTGTTAGTAAGTACCTCCCGTGTAGCGAAATAGATGTCCATACTGTCTGCGAAATCATATGGATCAAGCTCAACGTAGCTAGGACAAAACTTGCGATAGGCTCCTTCTATCGCCCACCAGATGCAAGGGTAAATATTGCTGAGGCCTTAAGAAATAATGTAAATAATGTAGCACAACAATTTCCAGACTATACAATAATGCTAGGTGGTGACTTTAACTTGCCAGTTATCGACTGGACTTAATTACGTTCACGTTATGGGGGGCAGGGATAATGCAGCTTGCGAAATCATTCTAGACCTCTTCTCAGATTACAATCTTGATCAACTCGTAACTGAACCAACGCGATGCCTCAACGGTAACGAAAATTTTTTAGATATAGTTGTTACAAATAGGCCTGAATTGGGTAGTTGACTAAATTTGAATAATAGGTTAATACTTCACCTTATTATCTATTTTACTAAAAAAACATCTTATTTTGTAAAGAATCGAACATTTTCATTATGTATTTTGCATTTGTAAAAGCGAATTCAAATTTAGCTCAAAAACGCTCTAGACTGTCATGGCGTCTTGGATGACGTCATAGCGTCTGATATGAATGTAAACAGTCGTGTACGTATATGGCAGGTGTAGATTTTCTTTAGTTAAACATGAGTTCCTCGTTTTATAAGTACTGTGTAGTGCCGAAGTGTAGAAGCACAACAATAAAAACACCAGATAAGTTATTTATATTTGTTCCAAACAATGAAAAAATACGGAGAAAGTGGTTAAAACTTGCAAGTTTACCTGCAGACAGAAGTATCTATTTTTGTGAAGACCATTTTGATGTAAGTGTTTGTGATGATATATTTCTAAATCCAAAGCAAAAATGATGAATTTTGCAGAACCAATACTTTTCAAGTAATGATAATGTAATAAGGTATGAGTTGAGTTTATTTTGGTTTTATGTTCTAAAATCTTTCTTTAGTGTTATTTTTCATAGAATAAACATCATTAAGTGGCGCCATAATCTGATGATAGATTCTTAAGCAGCTTGACGAAACAATTCGAAAATAAAGAATAATTGTTTTTAATATCTCTCTTGGTTCTCGAGATATCATAACTGAAAGATGATGTTGTTAGGCTGATATGAAGCTTAGAGCAGACTGGAAACTGGCAGTGCCATAGCTTTAAAATTTACAACACCTGTTTTTGAGGATATATTTTTCTAGAAAAGGTTTATATATAAAAAAAGAAACATACCTTAGGCGTGATGCAGCTGAAAAGATAAGACACGGCACAGAAATAATAGTACCGAGCAAGGAACTATAATTCATTTTTAACGTGTTATATCTCGAAAACGAAGCGAGATATCAAAAAACATTATTCTTTATTTTCGATTTGTTTCGTCGAGTTCTACAAGAATTCGTTATCAGATTGCGACGTCAAGGTAATTATAGAACTCCCTAACAGTTGCTTATACTTCGCAAAAGTAACATCAAAACCATATCAATTAACTTAAAAACGTACGTCTAAGCAATAGATTATTGTTTACGAAACTGATTTCAGCTATTAACGGATATTTCTACAAACGCAGGAATAAGTGATCACAAAGCTGTAATTGCTACAGTAAAACTAACAACCACGTGCAAAAAGAGAGGATCGTTTACAGATTCGAAAAGGCTTCAAAAGAGTGTTTTAGAGCGTATTTGAGGCATAATTACCATACATTCTTAGTAGCAGGAGGTAATGTTGAAGAGAGGTGGGGAAGGTATGAACTTGCATATACCGAAACGCACAATCCCCCAAGGTACACACGGGAGGTTAAACGGTTACTCAAAAACCAAAGGAAGATACATGCACGATCAAAAAGGACGATGCATCGGACTGATTTAGATAAGTTAGAGGAGATAAGGGGATGTGTTAAGAATGCGATGCGTGAGGCCTATAATGACTTTCGTGCCAATTCTCTCTCTAAGAGCCTCATTGAAAAAGAAATTTTGGTCTTATGTACAAAAAGTTAGTTGTAGTGGGAACAATAAGCCAGTTCTAATAAAAGACGGATGGGAAGTTGAAGACAGCCGCGACAAGGCTACCGTATTTAACACTGAATTCAAAAATTGATTCACGCGCGAAACATGGAAAACATCCCCACTTTACCACATCGTGTGGAATTAGAGATGGACCCGATAGAAATTGATAGCATAGGTATTATAAAGTAATTAAAACTCCTGAAGTGGGGTAAAGCGCCGGGTCCCGATGGTATACCGGTAAGAGTATTTTCTGAATACGCGGAGGATATTGAACCGTTTCTGTCAGATATATTCCGTAAATCTTTAGAAGAGAAAAAAAGTAATTTCTAGCTGGAAAATAGCCCAGGTAATTCCCGTTTTCAAGAAAGGAGATCGGAGTGATCCTAAGAATTGTCGACCCATATCTCTAACATCTGTCTGCAGCAGAATTCTGGGGCATGTCATATGCTCGAAAATTATGAAGTTTCTATATGAGAATGAGTTACTTACACCGTGTCAACACGGATTTCGGAAGAAGAGATCGTGTGAAACACAATTGGCCCTATTTTCCCAAGATGTAGGATGCAGAGAAGAGCCGCTCGATTCGTGACTTGTTGTTACAGCCCTTATGAAAACGTCACATAATTGATACATAGATTGGGCTGGGATAGTTTGGAAGACAGACGACGAAGCTTGCGTTCGAATTTATTGGAGAATATGCGAAAAAATTTAAATTTCGAGTGCAATGAAATACTTCTTCCGCCAACCTATTTAGGTCGCAATGACCGGAGGGATAAGATTAGAGAAATAAGATGCCGTTCTGATGCTTTTATGTATTCCTTCATTCCTCGCACTATTCGGGATTTGAATACGCGGGTTTAGGATTGGTGCTTAGCACCCTCTGCCACCCACAATGTTTGTGATTTGCAGAGAATGGATGTAGATGTAGATGTACACAGTAGGAAATGTACGTATCACAAGCTTGTACAATTTCATATCTCGAGATCTAATGTTTAAAACCAGTGAACTGCACTGATCAACGCATAATGTATTTCCGCCATTGTTCCCTTGTAGGCCTGAAGAGGACAGTCAGAAACGATGTGATTGATTGTCTATAAGGTGGCTTCACAGTCACAATTTGCAGAATCTACCCAGCACCATTTGTATAATAAGTAGGCGCATCTGCCTTGTCCTGTTCGAATTCGATAGATGATTCTCCACTGCCGCGTGGGGAGATCAAAAACTTGTAACCTTACTGAGGGATACTCAAATAGATTTTTATTGTATACTGATGACTGCTCCCATTGAGTTTTCCACAGCTTATTGATGTTGAAAGAGGACTCTGTATGGTTGATTGCTGTGCGCCATGGAGGTTTTCTTGATTACAAGCGTTGGTGTTTTGCTTGAATCATGTCTTGATGTATAGGCAGTTGAGGGTTCTTCAGGATATTTTTTGCAGATTTTTAAGAGAGCTTCTAATCTTCTTAGTACTGGGGGTGAGATGTTGCATAGCACTGGAAGTCATATGTTGTTCGTACTGTGAATACATCCCGTAATTATCCTCATTGCCTGATTGAGTTGCGCATCTATCTTCTTTGTATGGGCACTATTGATCCAGAATGGGCAGCAGTATTCAGCAACAGAGTATGACAGAGCTAAGGCTGTGGATCTTAGAATGTGAGCACTGGCTCCCCATGAAATACCTGCAAGCTTTTGGAGAATATTATTTCTCGTTTTGACTTTGGCAGCCACGTTTTAGAGATGCTATTTGAAAGTTAGAGTTCCGTCCAGTGTTATACCCAGATATCTTGGTGTACCGCAATACGACAAGAGTTGGTCTCTGAATTTAACTTCTGGTTTATAGTGTGCTTGTCTGTTGCGTAAATGACATGTTGAAATAACTGTTTTCTGAGGATTTACATGGAGGCACCATTTCTTGAAATAGTCATCTAACTTTTCCAGATCAGTTGATAAAGTTGTTTCTGCATCAGAAAAGTTGGGGTTCTGGTTCACCAAACAAATGTCATCAGCGTAAGTAAATTTTCTTGAAGATGTTTCCAGTAAATCATGAATATACAAACTGAATTGGAGGGATGCTAAGACAGATCCTTTTGGTAAACCATCATTTAGTATAAATATTATGCTTCTGTCATGATCAGAGTATATCTGAAAGTATCTATTGCTCAACATGTTATTAATTATTTCCGTAAGTTTTCGACATGGGATAGTACTCAAAAATTTCAGAAGAAGTCCTTCTTGCCAAACAGTGTCATAGGCAGCTGACACATCCAAAAAGGCAGCCACACTTCCTGATTTGTTCTCAAACCCATTTTCAATATGAGAGGTGAGAGTGAAAACCTGGTCATTACAACTTCTGCCTGGCCTAAATCCTGCTTGTTCTAAGGGAATGTGGTTATTGATCACTTCAGAAATTCTATTGTAGATCAGGCGCTCAAGGAGTTTGTATGTGACACTTGGAAATGTTATTGGTCGATAATTTGCCACTTTTGTGGGTTCCTTATATGGTTTCAATATGGCTAATATTTTTGTTTTCTTCATTAACGGTGGTAGGTTTCAAGTTTGTAGGATATTTGAGAAGAAGCTGGTAAGCCATCTTACTGTAGCTGGTCTACAGTAGGCCAAAAGCTCAGGATATATACCATCAAATCCAGCTGCTTTCCCCAGTTTCATTTGTTTAATTGTATCTTTGGTTTCTTCTTCTTGGAATGGAATGGAGAATTCAGAAGATTGTGTGGCTGCTTTTTCCTTGTTGCGTAATTTTAATCTGATATTTTTTTGGTTTGCTTATCTTTAGTGTTCTTAGAAACCGATACTAGATGTTTAGCAAAATCATTCAGATTGATGGCAGTTTTTGATCTTCTGGTCCTATGGATTGAGTAGTCTAATTTTCGAATGACTGACCAGGCTTTTCTGCTAGAGTGGGTGTAATCCAAGGTTTCTACTGTGCGATGCCAGATGTTTCTACGACCCTCATCTAGTGATTGAAGGAAGCGTGTTACATTATCAGAGGTTGGATGTTCTTCATATTTCATTAATAATTTCTCACTCTCTGGGCTTCAACCAGGGATGTACTCTTTGCGATATCCTATAGGAATACATCGTGTAGCTACACCTTTAATGACCCCAACAAATCTTTTATAATTATTATAGGTTGGTTTAAACCGTCTGATATTGGAGTCTGTTTGTTTTGCAAATTCACTCCAGTTGGATTTCTTGAAGTTCCATCTTGGTGTAGGATGTGATCGTATAACAGGTATGGACGTTCCTACCTCTAGGATAACAGGTCTGTGTTGACTGTGGAGAAAATCCTGAACGACGATCTTGACTGATTGCACTCTGGAGCTGGGCTGTAAAACATAGGTCTGGAGTGTATACTCGGCACCATCGCGAAAGGTCGGCAGATCTTTAACATCATAAATTAATTCCAGATTATCAGTTTCCATCCAGCTTTCAAGTATTTCACTATTAAGGTCACTCTTGCTATAGCCCCAGAGGTGATGTTTACTGTTGAAGTCACCAAGTACTATAGTTGAGTGTTGTTGAGGTGGAAAAATAGGGTTAGGCCAAATAGTTTCAGGTGGCTTGTACACGTTGACTATCGTCAGATTTTCAACTTTTGTCGTGTTGGTATAAATGTCATTATCAGAGTTTACTGACAGCAATTGGTAATTTGGCAAATCATTCTTGACATAAATTGCAAGGACGCACTTGGGATGAAAATTAGTGGCTATTAATTTAAAACCTGGTATTCTCCGTCTGAGTTGTATCTGTTGTTCGTCTGCTGTGTGAGTTTCTTGGAGCACAATGACATCGACTGCATATTTCTGTGCAAGTCTGGAAAGATATTCACATTTTGCTCGACTTATTCCTTCGATATTCAGTTGACAAATACGTAGATATGGTCCAATTCTACAAGCTTGTGGATCCTGGCTTCTCGTTGTGTATCTTTTGACCGAGTGGTCTATTCAGACAGTTCGGTCTCATCTTATCGCTGTTGCTTTCTTAGCACCACCCAGGGGTCACGTGTAGGGCAAGTGAGGTTATACCTACGGACGTGAAGCAACTTAGACCCCATTCATAATTATGGAACTAGACAGCTCAACCATTTTCATGTTACGCGTCAACAGGGTGTTAAGGCTCAAAATACTTTTTTTATAAAGGGATAGTCATAAAAAATAAATTACCACAAGAAATAAAGGAATCTGTATCTGCTGGAAGATTTAGGGAAAAAGTGGATACATGGCTGTAAAGCTATGTGGTTTTGTAAAAATTATCATATTGAAGCAGTTTGTTTTTTGTTATTATATAGTGTACATATAATTTTGTTAAATGTATTAGCCAGATGCTATTTGTGAATAAATAGAATAAAAAGGTCCCCGTCTCTGATGTGTACGCGTCATAGTTTTCCTATGGTCAAATGGACATAAATAAGGCTTATGCTATAATCGGTGTAAACTCGTCAAATATCAGCCTTAGTATCATTTCATTGCATTATAAGTAATTTGGGCAGGCTAACCATTGAATGAACGTGTAGTTTCGGACGTAATCTTATATAAATATAAACAGACGTGTGTTACCCCATATTTCACTTTTCAGTCACCACTACCCAGCACAGATCACTGGTCGATGAGTGTGGAAATAGCATGGAGTTTCCTATCATGCACAACGTTGGTCGAATGTCGATAGCTAGGGGGAAGTGGGAGATATGGTGGTTGAAAGTGGCCTATCAAGGATATTTTCGTATTTCGACCAAAGACATGTGTCTCCGTATATGTCACTCTGCTGCCACAACTACAAAGCACAGACTATTGGTGTTTGTGTGTGGCAGTGGTATCGTGTCTCCTATCTTGTACTATGGTGGTTAGATGTCGGTAGCTGTCAATCCAAATTCTTTACAAACACGAAAGATGTCGTGGGTACCAGCTAGTTAATGTATAAATGTAAAAACAAACTCGCGTTTTATTATGAATTATTTATAATTAACCCATATTTCTTGAAAAACTATCAAATTATCGAGTTAAACATATTATCAAAGTTGTAGAACGAAATTTCAGCGTTAGAGTAGTACATAAAAAATCTTGTGCAGTTAGTCAGGAAGAGAGCTCACATAGACGAACTACGCGAACTAATTTCGAGAGTCTTCGCTACTGAGCTCGTTAATTCGTTCGATTCTTTTCAGACTTGTAAGCGCCGCGCCACTCACTGCACACGCGCTTGCTATCGTTGAGTTCAGTTAGTGTATAATCTATGGATATTGGAGTGTAATATCTATGGTTATAATGGCAAGACTGTCAATTTTTGGCGTGACGTGGCGAATGTTGGTTTATAATAATTTAATTTAATTGCAATGGAGCACAGGCTCCAGTGCCAATTTCCCTACACCCCCATCATCCACCTTATCCTGCAGCCACTTACATTTGCTCTCTACAAATTTTATCTTTAAATTCTTTCAATGTTTTTGGTAAATTATTCATCATTTCTCTTGGTAACTCATTCCAATCCCTGACACCCTTAACTAAAAAAGAGAATCTTCCCACACCCTTGTGCCTGAAATCGAGTGCCAGCTTGTGGTCATGGTCATCTTTTCCCTTCCATGCACTACTTTTCATACCTATTGCAATATCCTTCCATGCCTCATCGCTAGTATACGCCCTGTACACTCCCATGACCCTCCTCATCCTGTCATGCAATGAATCCCATTCCAGCTCCTTCATCATATCCGTCACTGACTGCATTCTGCGATAATTTCCAGAAAAAAATCTAGCAGCCCTTCTTTGTACCCTCACCAACTCCTGTATTTCGTACGTAAAATGATGGTCCCATACTACATTACCATTTTCGAGCAATGGTCTGACCAAAGTTTTGTAACCCAATTCATTTACTTCTCTCGTACATCCCCTCATCACTCTCTCCAACAAGTGTAGAACTTTGAAACCTTTTCCTACCACCTGTCCAATGTGTCCTGCCCAGTTAAGCTTGTTATCAAAAGTAATGCTAAGATATTTATATTTCAAGTCTTCAGCAAGCAATTCTTTCCCTACCTTATGTTCATAATTAACCTTTTCTTTTTTTATTTATGTATCTTATATGCTGACTCTTCTTTGCATTTATCTTCATCCCATGTTTACCAACCCAACTAGATTTCCTGTCCAGATCACCCTGCAACTGTTAACAATCCTCTATCATTTTGATTCTTTTATACAGCATTATGTCATCTGCAAAAAATCTAATTTCAGATAGCAAACAATCAACACAATTATTCATTAGAATAATGAATAGCAATGGTCCCAATACCCTAACATGTGGCACACCCATTTTTACTTCCCCTTCTTTTGATACTACATTTCCTACCGTAACATTCTGTTTTCTACCTTTTGAAAATTGTTCTACCCAGCAAATCACTTTTTCATCCACTCCAATAGTTTTTACCTTATTTACTACCATTTTATGGCACACTCTGTCAATCGCCTTTGACAGATCTAGTGCAATACTATCAATTTGGCATCCCTTGTCCATTTCATCTGAAATATCTTGCATATATCCCACCAACTGAGATTCGCATGAATATCCTTGTCTGAACCCATGTTGCCTGCTTAAAAGTCACTTACGTTCCTCACATATATTTCTGATGTGGTTGCATATCAATCTTTCCATTAATTTACCTACCACTGATGTCAAACTGATTGGCCTGTAATACTCAACTCTATTTCTCACCCCTCCTTTATATACTGGTACTACTATTGCACTTTTCCAGTCCTGTGGTAAGCAGCAAGTATCCAGACTCAATTTAAATAATATTTCAAGATAAGGTACAATGTCACATCCGGCTATCTTTTACATATCTGTAGTAATATTATCTTTACCAGCCCCTTTATGTTTTTTTCAGCTTTCTTATTTCCCTCATGATTTCTTCAGGTTGAATTTCAAATTTTTTACTATTATCATTTCTAATTGTGTTGTTAAGCTCGTTCTCCAAATAAGACCCTCCTGTTTCTGATTCATTGTCCCTAATGTTTTCACTGGACCAGTTACTTAAAATCTCTGCCTTTTTCAAATCCTCAGTAACTACTTCTCCATCCTTATCTATGAGCACCTCTACACCCTCCCTTCCCCTCAGTTTCCTGATATAGCCATAGAAATTTCTAGATGCATCAGTCAATGGTCCTCCTGCACTGACAATACTCTTCATAAACCCATCTTTAGCCACTTTCTTTGCTGTTATTAAGTCCTTGTTTAGTTGCTTTAAATATTCTATACCACCTTGCTGTCTCTTAATGCTGTTATGTTCTTTTCTTACCAACCTCTTTAACCTTCTCACTTCCATATTATAGTACATAGGTTCTCTACTTCTCTTTATTTTGTGCCTTGGAATAAATTATTCTTCCCCCTTTCTTATTATCTCCTTGAACTCTTCCCACCTTGACTCTACTGTACTTGTGCCTTCTTTCTATTTGCTGAATTGTTCTCTGAAATATCACTTCAAATTTGAAACCTGTGCTTTTTATAATTGTACCTACTTCCCCTTTCAATTTTGGCTGCTGGTTTACTGAACCCTCTAATATCCATCAGAACTGCTTTATGATCACTTATTCCTTCAGTTACTTGATACCCCACAAGGTTTTCATCGGGCTTAATTAGAAATATATCCAAAATTATTTTGTCCCCTAGTATTTAGTTCAACCACTTGTGTAAATCCTCCTTCCCTTATAAAGATATTTGCAAATCTTTGTTCCCTTGTGTTATTTATCTTATTTCCTTCCCAGTTTACACCTGGTAAATTTAAATCCCCACCAATCCTGATCTGGGTTTTCCATGGTTTTCCCAGATCACTCTACACGAATGCGGGGATGGTTCTTCACAATAGCCCATGGGCGCCTCCTGCCATATCCCTTATAACCCTTTCAAACCATAATCCTTTTCGATAGGAGCAATGCACCCTCCGCCACACACTTTTAGTTAATTGCGGAGTAATAATAATAATAATAATAATCATTCTATTCTCACCTCTGAAATCTGAGTATGAATTTAATTTTTCCCTAGAGCCTCATCTTCATCTGTCATTCTTCCACCGCAGTAAACAGCCAACACACTGATTTTTTTTTTTTTAATTTCCCCAGAAATCTACCCCAAGTAACTTATGGTCTTGATCTATGAACGCCAGTGAACTGTGGTAGTTTTTGTTAACTAGTATGAAAACTCCTCCACCAATTGCTCCTCTGTCTCTGCGGTACACTCTGTAACCATCAGGAAAAACCTCACTATCTAGTATGTCTTCTTACAACCAACTCTCTTCCCCAATTATTACTTGTGGTTGGTGTATCTCTATTAAGTTTGCAAATTCAATTACTTTGTTCATTATATTTCTACAATTTACCATTAACACCCATACTACTGGTTTTACATGTTCAGAATTTATCTCCTCTTTCCCAGTATTACCACAGTCAGTTATTGTTTCAGCCACTTCATCTATTTCTTTAACATCTGTGACTTTCCCCATCGTGAATCTGCAATCAGTATCACTTTGATAATTTATTTTTTTCCCTTCACCAGCAGCCCCTAACCTAAAAAGGCATAGTCCTGACCCCATCATCACTGGAAATGGGCTCCCTCACTGCTTTAGCTAACAACTCAGAAAGTACTCCCTTCCCCCTTCTATTTAGGTGTAGGCCATGCCTAGTGAAACCCCACTTACCAGTGTTGTTTACAGGCACAACCCGCAATACAGAACTAATGCCTTTCCCAAGTAGCACTTCCGTTTCCACATTAACCAGCCTCACAGCATTGTTCAATTGTGGCCGGTCATGGCGAATTAGGACCTGCATGAGCTCCACCCTGTTATGCTGTGCCTCCTTCACCACCTTCCTCAGGTCACTCTCTATACTATAACTCGCGTTTCTGTTGAGTATTGTACTTTTATATCTGTGAGGAATGTTCTGGTGCTTGATGTATCTTTGGAGATGTATCTTTGGAATTGTACATGAGTGGTCGGAGTCATTGTCTGGCTGTTGAACTGTAAACATGTGGATATTAAGTTGTAGTGTGTGTGCCTCAATAAACGTATTATTATTACAGCAGACCTTATCGTGTGGTGAACATAATTTAACATGCTAGCAGAACTTAGTTTAACATGGTAGCCGAGCCGTGGTTGAGTGGTTGAGTGGTTAAATGGTTGAAAAAGGTCTGTGGCTTTCGTGTATTCAAGAAAATTTCAAGTAACAATGGCTGACATTGTAATACCGTGCTTTGACGGCGAGGACTATGGAAATTGGAAGAAAAGAATAATGATGTATTTAAAGATGAAGAAATGTTATACAGTGGCTTCAAGAAAGAAAAAAAGTATGGATAATGCTGAAATTTGGGAAGAAGAAAATCTGAAGGCAGTAAACTACATCTACAGTGCTATTACGAATAAGCAACTTGAGTTTGTGAGTGATAAAGTGAATGCATATGAAATAATGACTAAGTTCGACGAATTATATTCTAAGGAATCGACTGCACTCCAAATAATTTGTAGAAACAAACTGGAAAAATTAAAAGACTACAATGAAACAGCGACATTCTTTAGTGATTTTGAAAGGACAGTAAACGAATTGAAAGCTGCTGGGGCTAAAGTGACTGAGAAAGAAAAATTAAACTACATGTTAAGAACTTTGCCAGACTGTTTGTGCTACATTGGTGACTTGGTCGATGTTTTGAAAGAAGAAGATCAAACTGTTGAATTTGTTAAAAGTAAAATTCGATTAATGGACTTGAAAGACAAAGGTGAAAGTGAATCTGTAAAAACAAATGCATTCCATAGTATGAAAAAATCTGGTACAAGTCGTCAGGAATAATTGTGTAGAGGACATTTCAAGAGAGATTGTCGTCGTCGAAATGAAGAAAATGAAAGAGGCACATGGAATCACAGCAGGCAGTATAAAAGAAGCAGCAGAGGAAGTAACCATCGAAGTGGAAACTTCAGAGGTCACAACAATGATCAACCGTGGAGCGGAAGTAAGCACAAGTGATCCAGAAACGACCGGTATCGGCGAAGTCAAGAATTCCAACAAAGTGAAAGTGTAAGTGCAACAGAATCCAGAAACGGCCAGTATCGGGCTGGTGAAGTATACCACCAAAGTGAAAGTGCAACAGGCAGTTTTGTAACAGAGGTTAGGAGCTTGATGGTGCAAAATAAAATGAATACAGGTAACAAAGAAAATATTAAAATTGATTGGTTATTGGATAGTGGTTGTACAGGTCATATTGTAAATAATGAAGAGTATTTTTCTGAGTGTGTAACTTTAGAAAAGACTGTAAAGGTAAAGATTGCTGATGGGAAAATTTTGAAAACAACTAAGAAAGGAAATGTAGTTAGTTATTTTTCAGTTTATGGTAAATTGGTTCAAATTAATATGGAAAATGTATTTTATGTTAAAGACATGAGTAGAAACTTGATTAGTTATGCGAAAGTAACAGACAAGCACAAGATTGTATCTGTAGGAAATGTTTCAAAAGTTTTTGATGGAAATAACAGGCTAATTGCAATTGCTATGAAGGAAGGTAATCTGTATAAAATGACAAGTAGCATTTTTAAGGAAGATGTTAATGTAAATATTGTGAGTAACAGTGATTCTATGACTGAAAAGGAGAGATGGCATCGCATATTAGGGCATGTAAATGTTAACTATTTAAATACTTTGTGTAAAGATCAATTAGCAGTTGGTTTACCTAAAAGTTTAGAGTTTGAATATATGAAGTGTAAAGTTTGTATTGAAAACAAAATGCACAATTTACCTTTTGAAAATAATAGAAGCAAAGCAGAAGGAAATTTAGAAATTATTCACACTGATTTAAATGGGCCTCACTCATCTCTTGGTTTGAATGGTGAAAGATACTTTCTAACTTTTATAGATGATTATAGCAAAGCAGCTCGTGTGTACCCTACCAAATCAAAAAGTCAAGTTTATGATTGTCTAGTTGCATATGTAAATGAAATTGAAAATTTGACAGGAAAAACTATTAAGAAACTGAGATGTGATAATGGAAAGGAATATTTAAATTCTGATGTTTATCGATTTGTTAAGGAAAAAGGAATTGTTTTAAATGTTTGCCCTCCCTATGTACATGAGTTAAATGGTACAGCTGAAAGATATAATAGATCTATCATGGATATGTCACGGTGTTTGCTAGCTGAAGCAAAAGTAGATAGGAGGTTCTGGCCTGAAGTAGTTTGTACAGCAGTTAATCTTAAAAACAGAACTTTAGCTAATACTATTGAAAAGAAAACTCCCTATGAAATTTTACTAGGAAAGAAACCAAATATTAAACATCTGAAGCTATATGGTAGTAAAGTTTTTGTAAGAGTACCTGAACAATTGAGAAAGTCTAAATGGGATTGTAAAGCTGATATGGGAATTTTATTAGGTTATAGTGAAGTTGGATACAGAGTATTAGTGAATAATAAAATTGTTGTTGCAAGACATGTTGATATTGTAGAGAATAATGTTAAACTTATCCACTTAAAGGGCTATGATTCAGAGAGTGATTCTAGTGATGAAAATGAATCTGTAGATGAGGAAAGGAAAGAAGGAGATGTTAAAGGAGGTTTAAACAGTGATAAATGTAAATTGACTAAGTCAGGTAGAAAATGTAAAATGCCAGATAGATTTAATGATTATGTCTGTAGCAATATCATTTATGTAAACTTTTGTTGTGCTGATAGTCCAGATAATTTCGAGGAGGCGATTAATTGTAAAGGGTCAGTGTATTGGAAACAAGCAATGGACAAGGAGATTGACTGTTTGTATCAAAACAAAACATGGAAACTAGTAAAGAAACCAGAGAATGTAAATGCTCTTGATGTAAAGTGGGTTTATACAAAAAAAATCAGATAACACTTATAAAGCAAGACTAGTTGTAAGGGGTTTTCAACAAAAGGAAGTTGTGGATGATATATATTCACCAGTGGCTAAGATGCAGACATTGAAACTTTTACTGTCATGCTGTTGTCAAAATGGTTTAGCTATAGAGCAAATGGATGTTGAAACTGCATTTCTTAATGGTAAAGTTTTATCAGAGGTTTATATAAATCAGCCAAGAGGGTATGAAGATGGTACTAATAGGGTTTGTAAATTGAATAAAGCATTGTATGGTTTACGAGAAAGCCCTAGAGCTTGGTATGATTGTTTTGATGAATTTATGAGTGATCTAGGTTTTGCAAAATGTGAATTTGATTATTGTCTGTATACTTTGATCGATGGAGATGATGTAATTTATTTAATAATATTTGTTGATGATCTATTAATTTGTTGTAACAGTAAAAGGAAAATAGATAAAATCAAGAATCTGTTGTCGAAGAAATTCAAGATGAAAGACTTGGGTCAAGTAAAAACCTATTTAGGAATTAATATAGATTACAATCTGGAAGAAAAAGTTATGAGTTTGAGTCAGGAAAATTACATAAATTCCGTAGCCTCAAAGTATAAAATTGTAAACTCAGAATTTTTACTTTAAAGTTTATTACAAGTATGCATTAAGAGTATTAAAGTATTTGTATTTAACGAAAAATTTGAAATTAAAATTCTGTACAAATGAAAATGTAAAAACTTTGGATTGCTATGTTGATGCAGATTGGGCAGGTGATATGGTAATTTTTCAAAGAACTCCAAGTATATTGAAGTACACTATCATTTTGTAAATGAGTGTTATACAAATGGTGTAATAGACATTGTGAAAATAGATTCAAACGAAAACATTGCTGACATATTTACAAAGGCATTGTGGGAAGTTATGTTCAAAAGGTTTAGAGAGAAGTTGAATGTGAATTAATAGAAGTACAGATATAAATGTAAGGAGGCGTGTTGAGCATTGTACATTTATATCTGTGAGGAATATTCTAGTGCTTGATGTATCTTTGGAGATGTATCTTTGGAATTGTATATGAGTGGTCGGAGTCGTTGTCTGGCTGTTGAACTGTAAACATGTGGATATAAAGTTGTAGTGTGTGTGCCTCAATAAACGTGTTATTATTACAGCAGACCTTATTGTGTGGTGAACATAATTTAACATGCTAGCAGAGCTTAGTTTAACAGTTTCTATTAATAATAGCCTGTTAAAAGTCAGAATATTTGTAATGTAAAATGACTACCAAAATATTATGTGACTTCTACAATGCGATGATGTAAAGTAGTTTAAAGTATATCAGTTTGATTATAGGATTAATATGTTTTGTTTCACATATTTATGGCGATGTCATCAAAAAGGGAACAAAGTACCCTGTTCACTGATCACACAGGTAATCACTGTTCAACATTAAATAAGTACTAGACGGCCCATGCGAAATTTTCCCGAAAAAATTCGGTGAAAAGTGAGGTTGAATATGATGTCACCAAAGCTGAGTCATTACTCTTCATACTCCTACTTCATTTATCGATTTTGGTTGTATATCCAGGGAGATAAATGGCTAGAGACACAAAAAACACATTTTAGAAAAATTGTCATTTTTGCCCTTTAAGGGTCGAATTACGAAAAATTCCTATCTTAAATTATAATGTTACCACGGCGGAGACCTTAATCTTTAGTATGATACCTCATTTATCTATATCGGTTGGATATCAAGTGAGATAAATGGCACGTGACACAAAAATGCGTTATAGAAGCATTTATACTTTTTCCATTTAAGGGTTGAATTCCAAATATATTCTTTCTTAAAATATCATTTCACAAAGCTGAAACATTACTCCTTATAATCCTACTTCATTTATCGATTTTGGTTAGATATCCAATGAGATAAATTGCTTAAGACACAAAAAATGAATTTTAGAAAAATTAACATTTTTGCCCTTTAAGGGTCGAATTACGAAAAACTCCTTTCTTGAAATATAATGTTACCATGGCGGAGACCTTATTATTTAATATGATACCTCATTTATCTATATCGGTTAGATAATAAGGGAGATAAATCGCTCGTGACACAAAAATGCGTTATAGAAAAATTTATACTTTTTCCCTTTAAGGGCTGAATTCCAAATACATTCTTTCTTAAAATATGATTTCACAAAGCTGAGACATTACTCCTTATAATCCTACTTCATTTATCGATTTTGGTTAGATATCCAGGGAGATAAATGGCTCGAGATACAAAAAACGCACTTTAGAAAAATTAACATTTTTGCCCTTTAAGGGTCGAATTACGAAAAATTCCTTTCTTAAAATATAGTGTTACCACGGCGGAGACCTTAGTCTTTAATATGATGCCTCATTTATCTATATCGGTTAGATATTAAGGGAGATAAATCGCTCGTGACACAATAACGTATGACGTATTGTCGGAGGCTGATTCAGTCCCGCAATTGTCATCCTGCGAGCTGACGGCCCCCCAGCCCGCTAGGTCTGGGCGATCGCAGAAGGGTATTCTGGTAGTTGGGAGCTCTAATGTTAGGCGGTTTATAGAGCCCCTTAGGGAAATGGCGGATTACTCGGGGAAGAAATCCAACGTCCATTCGGTGTGTATTCCGGGTGGTCTGATCCGAGATGTGGAGCAGGCCATCCCGGATGCCATTGAACGGACAGGGTGTAGCCAACTGCAGATTGTGGCTCACGTTGGCACCAACGATGCTTGTCGCCTTGGGTCGGAGGTTATCCTCTCTTCCTTCCGGCGGCTGGCTGAAAGGGTGAACTCTGTGGCAAGTGGCCGCAAGATTTCGGCGAAGCTAACCATCTGTAGCATCGTAGACAGAGTTGATTGTGGACCTCTGGTTCAGAGCCGTATTGAGGGGCTGAACCAGAGACTACGACGTTTCTGTGATGATATTGGCTGCAGATTTCTCGATCTCCGTCATAGGGTTGAGTCGTGTAGGGTTCCCTTGAATAGGTCAGGTGTGCACTACACACGTGAATCGGCTATACGGATGGCAGGGGCCGTGTGGAATGCACTGGGTGGTTTTTTAGGCTAAGGGAGGAAGACCCGAAACATGAAATACAGTTGCGGGCAACCCAATCAGATACAACACCGGAATGTAGGAGGAACGTAAAACAGTCACAACAGTTAAAAGTACTCGTAATTAACTGTAGAAGCGTTTGTAACAAACAACCAGAACTTGAAAGCATTATTTGTAGCACAGAAGCGGATATCATTATCGGTACAGAAAGTTGGCTAAAACCGGAAATAAGTTCCGCCGAAACTTTTAAAGACAGCATGAACGTTTTTCGTAAAGACAGATTACATTCTCATGGAGGTGGGGTATTTATAGCTGTGAGTAAATTCCTCCCATGTAATGAAATAGAAGTCGATACTATCTGTGAAATTATATGGATTAAACTCAATGTTGCTGGGTCAAAACTCGTCATAGGCGCCTTTTACCGTCCACCCGATTCTGACATAGCTATCGCCGAGGAATTAAGAAGTAATGTTAACAGTATAGCTAGCCGTTTTCAGGATCATGCTATGATTCTGGGAGGCGACTTCAATCTGCCTTATATCGACTGGCGAAATTATGTTCACATTACTGGTAGCAGGGATAAGGCAGCTTCTGAAGTAATTCTCGATTTATTCTCCGATAATCATCTCGAGCAGCTAGTGAATGAACCTACGCGGTGTCATAACGGTAGCGAAAACATTTTAGATTTGCTAGTTACTAACAGGCCAGAATTATTCACCGACATTTCAACGACCACTGGAATAAGCGATCACAAAGCGGTAATTGCGACTATCAAATTAATGACCAAGCGAAAAAGGGGAAATGGACGGATTGTATACAGATTCAGTAAGGCCTCAAAGGAGTGTTTTAGAACCTACCTGAGGAATAATTACCATAACTTTAAGTTAACAAAGGACACCGTTGAAGAGATGTGGCATCGATTTATACATATAATCAAGGAAGGTATGGAAGTACATATACCAAAGCGGAAAATAAATGGGAGAATGATCCACCGTGGTACACATGCGAAGTCAAAAGATTACTCAAAAAACAAAGAAGGATACACGCACGCTACAGAAGGAAGAGGTCTCGCTGCGATTTAGAAACCTTGGCTGAGTTAAGACTACGTGTGAAGAATGTGATGCGTGAGGCCTTCAACGATTTTCATTCAAACACTCTCTCTAAGAGTCTCGCAGAAAACCCAAAGAAATTTTGGTCGTATGTTCGTAAAGTTAGTTGTACCCACAGCAATATTCCAGCACTAGTTCGCGAAGGGTCCGAGGTTATTGAAAGCCGCGATAAAGCTAATGTACTAAATACTGTATTCAAAAATTCATTTACTGACGAAAATAAGGATAGCATTCCCGTTTTCCCACGTCGTGTCGAGTTGGAGATGGAATCATTACGAATAGATACTGCAGGTATCATAAAGCAATTAGAGCTCCTAAAGTGGGGAAAAGCACCTGGCCCGGATGGTATTCCAGTAAGAGTATTTTCAGAGTATGCTGCGGAAATCGGGCCATTTCTGTCTGATATATTCAGTAAATCCCTAGAAGAGCGAAAAGTACCTTCAGACTGGAAAATAGCGCAAGTAACTCCGATTTTCAAGAAAGGTGATCGCAGCGATCCTGGAAACTATCGTCCCATATCTATAACATCTGTTTGTAGTAGAGTTATGGAGCATATTATATGCTCGAACATTATGAATCTCCTAGATGAAAATAATTTGCTTACAACAAATCAACACGGATTTCGGAAGAAAAGATCATGTGAAACACAGCTGGCCCTATTTACACACGATGTAATGAAAGTTATTGATGCAGGTTCACAAGTAGATGCAATTTTTTTAGATTTTCAGAAAGCCTTTGACTCTGTGCCACACAACCGCCTTTTAGCGAAACTACGAGCGTACGGTATATCGGATCAGCTTTGCGAATGGATAAAGGATTTTCTAACTGGTCGATCGCAGTATGTCGTTGTTGAAGGAGAAAGTTCTTCTAATCTAGATGTCACATCGGGTGTACCTCAAGGAAGTGTAATAGGACCACTTCTTTTTTTAATTTTTATAAACGATCTCGGAGACAAAGTGAAAAGCCTTTTTAGATTGTTTGCTGATGATGCGGTTATTTATAGGGAAGTAAGGAATTTGGCCGATTGTTTAGCAATTCAGCGTGATCTGGATGTTATTTTGGCATGGTGCGCTGAGTGGCAACTCACACTAAATTGTAAAAAGTGTAAGACAATGAGCATAACTAACAAAAAGAATCCAATTGTTCAGAAATACGAGGTAAACAGTTCAGTTATTGATGTGGTCGATTCTATGAAATATTTGGGAGTAACAGTACAAAGGAACATGAAATGGGACTTACATATTAATACGTTGGTAGGTAGAGCTAATTCTAGGCTGCGGTTCCTAGGTCGAATTTTGAAAAATTGTAATGAACAAACAAAGGAGATAGCGTACAAATCTTTTGTACGTCCACATTTGGACTATTGTTGTGCCATTTGGGATCCGTTTCGTAAGGGGCTGATTGAGAGTACAGAGAAGAGCCGCTCGATTCGTGACCGCTTGCTACAGTCCTTATGAAAGCGTTACGGAACTGATTAGTAAACTAGGCTGGGAGTCTCTGGTAGATAGACGAAGCACGTTTCGTATAAACTTATTGGTAAACATGCGTACTCCCACTTTCACTTACGAGTGTAGTGAAATACTTCGTCCACCAACCTATTTGGGTCGGCATGATTGGAAAGATAAAATTAGAGAAATAAGGTGCCGCACTGATTCTTATATGAATTCCTTTTTTCCTCGTACCATTAGGGATTGGAATGCACAACAAAGAGATTAGGTTTGGTGCTGAGCACCCTCTGCCACCCACAGTTTTGTGATTTGCAGAGTATATATGTAGATAACGAATTGCAAAAATATCGATCCTTTTGCCCTTTAAGGGTCGAATTCCGAAAAATTTCTGTCTTAATATATGACGTCACTAAAGCGGAAATCTTAATCTTTAAAATGATACTTCATTAAACGAGTTCAGATCGATATACAGGGAGATAAATGACTTGTAACACAGAAAACAGCATTTTAGAAATATTGACATTTTTGCCCTTTAATGGTCGAATTCCGAAAATTCCTTTCTTATAATGTGATGTGCCCAAAGTGGGGACCTTAAGCTTTAAAATGACACCTCATTCATTGATTTCGGTTAAGTATGAAGGAAGATACAGGCTTGTGACAAAATAATACCTTATAGAAATAATATATATGATTGTAGGAGGCTCAAATGGAAATTTAGACCGCCATATGAAAACAAAACACTTTTTGATTCCAATAATATATAATTTACACTCACTTCAATCAAACCACATCCGAGTCGGAGAATATTAATTCGGCATCGTCAAACGTAGCAGAATCCTAACAATCAATGAACCGCTACATTCGTAAACCACCGCCAGGCCGAAAAATTAAATAGACAAACTGTCAAAATGGTTGCTAAAGGGCATCACGCTCTACGAATTGCAGAAGAAAAGGAATTTCGAAATCTTATTGAATTAATTTATCACTGCCCAGGGTACGAATTTCCGTGAAGAGAAACGTTATCAGAAAATTGAAGTACAAAAGAAAGTGCAAGCTGAGTTGTCTCCCAGTACTGATGGTTGGACGTCTAGGAATAATGAAAACTATATAGACCACTATAAACTTGGTTGTATAAATTATAATGAGTGGCATACCAGCCAAAACTTATGCAATTTCATGAAAGATGTTATGGCAGAGCGGCATATTTCCCACAAAGCTGCTGCTATCGTTAGCGATAATGCTGAAAATATCTGGTATTAGACTTGGTCAGTGGCCCTCAATTGTGCAGATGAAGGTTGCAGTTATTGCCACAGTTACACTTCTACGCTCTGACCTAACTATAAAAGAAAGGGACCCGGAAATAATAGGCGTCTGGCCTTCCATTCCATGAAATCACAGTAGGAACAAGTGCAGAATAAAATGTGACTTTATCAAAACTTATCGCGTTTTGTAACTAGCTTAAGAGTTTTCTGCAAAAACGTTTACGACAATGAAAAAATAGTCGCTGTGCAATCAGTGCTGAAAAAAGGCGTGGAAGACCGTTTTAAACGTATAGTGAATAATATCCTACACGCTGAGTGTACCATTCTGGACTAGACAGAGAGGATTTACGAGAGCTTTTGAAGTTGCAATACAAGACCACAGAAATAAAATTAGCAGAGCAAAATTGCTTCTAAGGGAGAATTGAATTATTTCAGTGGCTGTTCCTACTCCTTGCGGCTTGTCGGCGTATCAGCAGAAATGAAAATAAGGATAGTACATTGGACCAATATGACCAAGAAATTAGAATAATTATTAGAGCAGATAACCAACTTGCTGCTGGTATTCGCGAACTCGATAACTACCTCAACGAAGGGTAATTAATCGAAAAAAACATCCACTTCAATGGTGGTGCGAATGGCGTCAGTTATATCCTGATGTTTATGCACATATGTTAAAGAGATTTTCCATAGTAGCCACATCAATACCCTGCGAACTCGTTTTTTCGGCGACGAACAAAGATGAACGAACAAAGTTTCCAAGTTATTATTTTTACATAATAATACGTAAATTTTTGTGATAGTTAACTTGATAATTAGAAGCCTAATTAATATTCAACGAATGATAGGGAAAGTACAAAAAAAAATGCTGTAGCATACGTTCTCGCCCAAGAGTCATTGTTATTTTTTATGCCTAATTGTTAGGTAACGAATTACAAGCATTAGTGTTCTCATCAGAGAACATTTCATCCAAGTATTAGTGTTACTTTTCTTAATAATACAGGTCATATTCTTTGTGATATATATTACTTAACCTATACCTATTATTTTTTGTGATTATTTCCAAACCTTTATTAAAATTAAAAAGGGTATTTTGAATTCACTAAAATAAACGGATTTATAATATTTTATAAGTAATATTCCTTCACTGAACTAATAAATAAATCTATTTAAATACGAGTACAATGTAAGTAAATAAAACAGAATAGTTGAATACTCCATTTTACCCATTTGTGTGAAGGACAATGAGCACTTGGTCTATTGGCAGCCACTGATCATACTAATGTCATTAAGTAACAACGTCATATTAAATACCAAATAGAAAAAACTGATAAGGGAAAATCCTAATAAAACTGCACTATTTTCAGTGCATCTTATACCACTATGATGCTATATTACTGAATATTAGCCAACAAAACTACAATAACACACAACAACTAACCAGTTGCGCGCGGGTCACTTGACCTAACGAGAAGTGGTTAATCAACAGATACACGTTTTTTTACCAGTGGCGTAGCTAGGTCTACAAGGACCCTCAGGCCAGATGGGGGACCTTTTTTTTGCTTTGTGTTGCTGGTAGGGGCCCCCTGAGCTGAGGCTGGGGCACCTGAGTTGTGCTTGGGGGCCCTCTGAGCGTAGGGGCCCCGGTACACTGCACCACCTAGCGTCCTAGTATGTTAACATTGAGCCTCGCACATGACACGTCTCAGGGGTTTACAAATGATAATAAAAGTGGGTTACAAAAGGTACTGAATTTATTTCACAAACCAAATGCTCATAGTTATAACACAAAATTTGACACATATACGGTACTGTAGATCGTTTGTCCTGTAGGCTTATTCAAACAAGCCTCTGGTTAAATAGAGCACTTTCCGAAGGGTATTTTATGTTGAAAACTGTCGCACTGTTTGTGGCACATTACAGTGTCCGTGCACTGCTGTCGACACTGCCGGTGAGCGGTGACGGGATGCGCACCTCAGACCCCCAGAGGAGGCAGCTGTCCGTCCTCTCACATCGACACACAGTCAAGAAGCGCCTGGTGCCTCCCCTGCCTGCTTGGGGCAGCATTCATGAAACAAAGTCAAAGGAAACAGCCCAGTGGTGTGTCAGTATTTTCATATGCTCGCTGTGTCCCTGTTGTTATCGACGGCGAGGAATCCTCCTAAAGTTGAGTTGCTTGTCCTCGTGGGAGACGCTTCCCACTGCTCCATTCGCTGACGAACGGCCAACACCTCTTTCCCAGGACCGTCCCACGCTGCTCAGCTTGGGGAACGCGACTAATTACAAGCTGCTTTGGCGTATTAAATTAGTGTATGCAGGTTGGAGGGAACTACGTATGACGTCATATACAAACCAATGAGTCGATTATATAGCACTTATCCACGCACCAGATTTTACAGACTTAATTAAATGTATTCTGTATTAATCTATAAGGGTCTCCTTTTTCAAATCTTCTATTGTTGTTGAAAATGGCATTACTTGCTTAATTCGGCGCTAAGCATCAGCCTTAAAACTATGATTTTTGTGTTTTCTGTCGAGGATTCCATACATTTTGTTATTTTTTATTTATTTATGGCTTCACGCCTCGTCGAGGTCATTAGAGGCGGAGTGGGATTGGGGACAAGGAATGGGAAGGAATTCGGACATGGTCTTTTGAAGGAAACATACCGGCATTCGCCTGGAGTGATTTGGGGAAACCAAGGAAAACCAAAATCTGGATGACCGGACGGGGATTCGAACCGGTGTCCTCCCGAATGCGAGGCCAGAGCGTTGACAGTTCACTCACCACGCTCAGTATTCTAAACACATCCCTTAGAAGCACTTCTAAAAATCTATGATTATTTTTCAGTACACGACTCCATTCTGTGTTTTTATCGATAGTCGTATTCAACACCAGTACTTGTCTCGTTGCCAATGTAAAATTCTTAAGTGGCCACAACTACACGCTGGATCGCTTTGGTGTGAATGCTGCCGGATGGTCATACCCGTATCATGGAGGAAGGAAATATATGGAGACGACGCAAGCGACCTTCACCACGCAATGAAGTGAAGCCGGGCGGAGGAGGAGTGGGGGGAGTGGGGAGGCATGGCCTAACCCATACAGACACGGCGTATATGTACAAAAACCTCAAGGGGACTCTAGGATTAACGTAACGTCGCAATCTGGAGATATATTATTATGTAACTCGATGATACAAAAAAAAATGAACAATAAATTTTTTTGATATCATGCTTAGTTTTCGAGATATTCTGTCTCAAATGTGAATTGGTTTTGGTTGAAATTCAGAAGAAAAAATTGGTCAAAGTCAAATTTGATGACGGATTCTTATTTAAAAAGACGAGAGAAATATAAAATAAAAAATAAAAATTTTCTATATCTCGCCTAGTCCTCGAGATATACTGTATCAAAAGTGAGGTGTCTTGAGTTGAAATGCAGAAGAAAAATTTCGCAAAAGTCAAATTTAATGATCGATTCTTATATAACACGACGAGAAAAATCGAAAATAAAGAATAAATTTTTTCGATATCTTGCTTAGTTTTCGGGATATACTGGGATTGGGTTGATATGCGACCTGGACTAAAAATTAATTCTGCCAAAGCCACAATGAATTACATGGTGGACTTGCAGAATGGATATTTCAGTTGTTTTTACTACCACTTGTGGTTAGGTTGAAATGAGGCCTAGACCAGAATAAAAATAGTTATTTTGTTACCATACATCGTTAGGTAAATTGGGAATAGCTGGAAGTGGAAGTAGTTTCCATCGCTATACACGTTTTGTCACTAACTTGGTTCTCATGAAATTACTAACAGTAATAGATAAATTCTTTGTCCCTTATGGAACAACAAAACCATTCTGGTACAGACTCCATTTAGACCTAACCACAATCTCCATTAAATTGCCGTTACAGAATCAAACTATGTAGACATACCCACACACGCGTATTTGTATCGCAAACTGTATTTGCGGTAACATCGTTTGCTTCATCAAGATTCCCAGATTGCATAGCATAATTTAACACATTTAATTTCATCATACAGTATAAACTACAACGTGAGGAAGGAAAGCGCAATACTAAATTAACTGAACCGCGATGTAAAACACACCCCCTTTAAATCTCATTTTCAACACTCGTTAAAAAGTAATGCTAGTCTATTATGTGCAAAATAGCAAGGTATGCTGATTTTCTACACTACACCAACAAAAATTTGAGAACAAAGTCATCCCATTGAGAGCTATGACTAAATATTTATAGACATGCGCCAAAGTATACAAATCCCACTGACCATTTCAACAACAATTATTAGAATACAACTTACCTATGAAATGATATTCCAGGTTCTTTCCTCTCTTGCCTATTTGCGCAACCATATGCAACACAAGATGGCATTATAAAATACTTATGCACATTACAAAATGAAATAATCGGAACATCACACACAGTGTGAACTCGGCATTTGTTTGGGTTACAATACCGTTGCTGCCGCCATGCGGGAGAGTTTAGAGCCTGCTTCACAGATTTAACGTCACTTCTCCTCCATATATTTCCTTCCTCCATGACCCGTATAGTGTGAAAAGAGCTTAACTTAAGGTTGTAATACTCCACCAAGGTAGAGACTAAAATAAAAGAAATATTTTAAAACGTACTTAAAAGTAAAGAAAAAAGTTAAACTGCTTTTAGAAAAAGATTAATGGATCAGTTTTACACGAACATATGGAGTAATCCAACATGGGTAGTAATGATAATGCTTCAAATATGAATGCAGCCATGCGCTGTGGAAACTTCGTTTCCATTGGTTGTTTGGCTCATACTCTAAAAATCGTGATCCACTTTGCAATTTCAAAGATATTGCTATAATAAAAATAGTGGAAAAGTGTCCTAAAACTGTAGGATATCGTAAGAATAAATAAGCCATACAATATCTTAATAAATTTCAAGAAATATGTGATATGCCCAAACACACTTTGATACTACATGTTGAAACTCGTTGGCACAGCACTTAATTGCTGTTGAAGAGACTTTTAGTACAGCAAAATGCAGTAAATTTAAAGTTAAAATTTGTAGAGGGCAGATGTAAGTGGGTGCAGGATAGGGGGAAGATGGGTGTGTAGGGAAATTGGCACCGGAGCGTGCGCTCCATTTCAATTAAATTATATTAAATTAATAAATCTGTACATGACAGAACGTGGTGGATTGGAATAAGTTACCAAGAGAATTTATGAATAATTTGCCAAAAACTTTGAAACAATTTAAAGTTGAAATTTGTAGAAGGAAAAATTAGGTGTGTACAAGAAAGGTGGAAAATGAGTGGGTAGGGAAATTTTCATCGGAGTGTGCACTCCATTGCAATTAAATTAAATAAATTATGTGTGCTACGAAAATTGAAATTTGCTTTATTGTTGTTAAAAAAATGAGTCATGTATTGTACCTGCTTCATGACAAAATTTGATTTTGTTTCCACTTTTATACAATAATTACGTCCAAAACTACACGTTCATCCAGTGGCTAGCCTCCCCAAATTTCTTTAGTCCAATAAAATGAAGCTAAGGCTGACATTTTAAGAGCTGCAAGTCGTTTATACTGCTCGTAGAATTTAAGCCCTACTTACACCCTTTTGACCTGAAAAAAATACAATAACGTGGACACCTTAAAGATAAGGACTTTATAGGACCTTTTTAAAGTGATAAATAACACGTGTAGCACTTTTCAGCTCTGAAGTTGGTACCTGTAATGCCCGTGGAGCGGCGCGCGGCGCTCTAGGGCCAATGCTGGTTCATTTGTACTTATCTCGACAACTGTTTATCAAAGAGAGACAAACGATATACAGTTTAACGCTGAAACTGAGCAATACAACTTTGGTTATATGACTTGACACGGTAACTTTGATATTTTTTCAGCTGTATTTTAAAAAGTCACGTTTCGTATCGCCTTCAAGATAAAATTGATCTGTAGCAAACTGATATGTATTCGTTACTGAGTAACGAGTACGGCGCCTGATTCGAAGTTAAGAAATGTTACCCACAAATTTATTTCGTTAGTCGTAGATATGTGAGTTGGTATGAATACAACTCATCATGCGACATGCGGGAACTGCAGCGAACGAGAGAACATCGTGCGTCCTACGCATACGGCGAATTTATGGGAATTTTTATTTGAATTCGTTTCGTTACAAAGGAAAATGTCCGAGTGCAAAGATGTTGCGCGTACATTATTCTCTTCTTCCATCGTTATTCCCAACCTAGGAGCGCTAATGAACTTATTTAACAGATGTGTTCCCAAAATCTTTTCATCCTCTCGCTGAGCTATTTTCTACGTTCTTCTGTCCTGGTGTTCTTTCTTTTAATATACTGGTTGTTGGAAAATTTGTGATTATTGGCCGTGCTACTAAATCGGCATGAGTCTTGTGTGATATCGTCGGTGATTCCAATTTCCTGGAGATTCTTTTAGATTTCTATTAGCCAATTGTTTTTGATTTTCATTGAAAATTGAATTTTTGTCATACCTGTTCCAGGAGTTTCTAAAGGCTTTTTGTAATTTATGTTTTCTCTCCGTGTTTGCTTCACGATTTAGTCCTGCAATTTGAATAATTTCTCCTAGATATCTGAATTTAATTAATTGAGAGATTTTGCCAAATCACATTTTCATGGGTTGTCCATCTTGGTACTACGAAGAACCTTCCATATATTGGGTTTTAGCATATGAGATTTGGAGACCACATTTGTCTGAAATTTCATGGAGTTTTCCAAGGGCGTAGATCGCCCCTTGCTTGTTGTTGGGGATAATTGCTAGATCAACTGCAAAGTACAAACACCGCAGGTGAAGTTTATTTCTGAGTAGCCTGAAAATGGTTATTACTTTTATTTATTTCTCCCAGGCTCTGATTATTTTGTCTAGATCAAGATTGAACAAAATGGGCGATAATCCATCTCCTTGTCGAGCTCCTGACTTTAAAAGGTTCAGATACCTCACCTAAGAACCTAAATTTTGAGATGATATCCATTAATGTCTCTTGATTAAATCTCTTGTTTTCCTGTATACTTTCTGGTATATTAAAAAGTGTTTGTCTGTCAACAGAGTCATAAGCTGTTTTGAATTCTACAAAGATGATAACTGTTAGTCTATTTCTATGGATTTAAAATTTGTTCTGCCTTTTCTAAATCCTGTCTGATTACATTATTTTTCATACAATTAATATTGTTTACTGTTAAGTGTTTATTATTTTAACGAGGTAAGCAATTTTGACAAAATAGAGCTATTTTGTGGTTTTGCTTTCGTTTGACACCTGTTTATCACCTGGAAGACGCATGTTTGCTAACACAACCTTCCAGTTCCCTGCTTCGAATCAGAATGTATGTCGTGTTTCTTTGATTTCTCCAAATCCTACCCTTTTTATCACTTCATCGCACCTATCCCATTACCAAGAAATCGCTTCCAGTCAGTCGTAAACCTATACTAATCCGTCATCATTCGTTTAATGGGGGAATCGTTACTTGTATCCTGCTAAATTCCAAGTTAACGTCGCATATTTGTCATGATTCATCCTTCGTGCTAGGCCTGTTTTCAGGCCTACAGTTGGTTTCCCTTTCAACAACTGTCGTAAAGTCGTGGTTTTTCTCTGTTTTCCAGGACCGCGGCAACGCCGGGGCAGATCCTGATGGACTGGAGGCGGCGTTGCTGACCATCGGCAGACCTGGTCGCCTGCTCTGGAAGGTGTTCTTCCTGTGCAGCCTGCCAGGGGTGTTCAACGTCTGGCACCTCTTCTCATATGTCTTCCAAGGTTACGAGATAGATCACTGGTGTGCAGTGTCGGAATTACAAGACAACGGCTGGACACGGGAACAACTGAGAAATATCTCGGGTCAGGGGTGAGTGATGTGACAATATGAAACAGTCGCGTAGCACTAGAAGCTGCTTTCATGTTTCAGCTGCACAAGAAAAATGTGCTCATCAAATAGACCACTTACTGTAATGATTATTCCTCAAAATAGATCCTCATTTCCTCATGGCTTCATCAATATATTATGATTTGCTATGGGCTGAAAACTTACCTAAGATACTTATTGTTTGAACTTCATTTGTTTTTAATCTCCATAATTTAAAGCCACGGACGTAATGCTTCACAAGGTCACAAAAGCTGAATAAGGGGTATGTGGGTAGGTCTGCTCCATGATGTTACAAAACTTGAAAAAAGGCTATATCAGTTAATTTATTATTTTCCCTTAGTTTATGGATTGTCACTGCAATAAAATGCCCTCTTTTAATTGCAATCTATTACTTTCCTCATAAAGACGTCGAAACGTCGTGCTTGGCAGACTTTATCAGGTTGAAAAGCTGAGAAGCTGAACACTGGGATAGACTCACTTCTTTGTTTCTTTCAGAATATGTTCTGAAATAATTGTTATTTGTTAGCTTACGTGGGAATTTAGTCTATATTCTGCAGCCACTATCAAATATACTAATCGTTAGAACAGCACCTACTTGATGTTGGAGAGACTTTTAGAACAGAAAACTGCTGTAAATTTGTATATGGCAGAACGTGGTGGAATAGAAATTCCAACAGCAGAATATTGTAATCAAATCAGCAATTGTATAATCGTACTGAAGTGTTTTTATGAAGCAACAATTGATATTTCTAGCGATTCAGTATCTCTAATTATACCATTGATTGCCATGTTAAATTCAAAGGATGAAGAGACTGAATATATAAGATTGCTCAAAATCCGCTTGTGTGAGTCTGTTAACAGGAGATTTGATTACGCGAGAAATACTTTACAGTTGTCGATTGCCACTCTAATCGATCCACGGTTCAAAACTAAGTATTTGAGTACCGACGAAATTGAAAATAAACCGAACTGATCATATGGATGTAGATGTTGGTGAACCTGGACTCGCCTGTTCAACATCAACACCTTCTTATGAAAATAAATACCTAGCAGACGATTTATGGGATACACATGACAAAATGACTTCAATTGAGACTGAATTGAAATATGCAGACAACGATTATGTGCTGTTTGAAGAACATTTGACTTCTTATTTAAAAGAACCTTTGCTGATGAGAACCGCTGATATTTTTCAGTATTGGGCTTCTAGTCCATATGCTTAGTTACGACTGATAGCAAATAAATAGTTGTCAGCTACTCCCACTATAGTCTTCCTAGTGAACAACTGTTAGTGCTGCCGGTCAAATCTATGAAGACTGAAGAAGTAATTTAAAGGGAGAAAATGTCGAAAAACTTTTATTTTTAGGTTATTCGACTTTGATTATTAAAGTACCTATCTTCTTTTTGTTTTGATTTCATTTCGTATATTTTTTAATTAATCTAGGTAAAACTACTTTATTGTACTATTGATTGAACTTTAAATGATAATATAATATGTGAGACTAACTTAGGGTGAAAGATATGTTATTTTAAAAACAATAATAATTTATGTTTGGTAAAAAAAATTAAATTTGTTTTATTGTTGATAAAAAATATTTAAGCTAAAGACAAAAGTAATATGTATTTTATTGACAAAAGCCAAAACTCTAAATAACTAATTAATAGTTTAAGCTACAAGAAAAAGTATTCTAACTTAATTTAATTTTCTTTTTTATATTATTGATAAATAAAAATAATAACTTTTAATTTTGGTATTGCTTTGCTTGAAACCTGGTATGGTACTACATTAGTGCCTTATTTTATTATAATATAAATAAATATGAAAAACCGTGATATAATTTTTGTAAAGGTGCCATTTATATCAACATTACCATGTATAAATCAAAATAATTTTAGACCTTCCATGTTATGGGTATTTAAAGGCAATGTTCTAAGATATCTAGTTATTTTTTAACCTTCAGCCGAAGGTTATGTCAAGATCCAAACATTCGGCTTCGACCAAAAAATGACCTTCAGTTGGACACTACATGTAGGTATGAATGAGAGACAGGCGAATTTTCTGGGCACGTTGGTATCATGTTTTTTTAAACCGTTCTGATGTTGGATTCACTGTAGGCATTGGCTCTGAATATACCTATGTGTGTCCCCATTTCTTCCTTCAGACTTTACGAGTCATACTGTCCTCGCTCTTATGTTCGGAGGTGCGACATGGCATGCGGATGAAATGAAATGAAATTTTGTTGCCTTGTGGTACACAGTATGACGCAAATGTCCATCGCCACATTTATGAACCAGAACATCGCAAAATGGCAGCTATCATTTTCTTCCACATCCATGGTGACCTGGATTCTTGGGTGGGTAATGTTCAGCTGGCGTAAGAACTTCTGACAATGGTGAAGGGATTGAAATAGATTATCAAAGTGATACTGATTGTAGATCCACGACGAGAACGATCATAGATGTTAAAGAAATAAATGAAGGTGCTGAAACAGTAACTGGCTGGGGTAAATCTGGGAAAGAGGAGTTAAATGCTGAAAATATAAAGCCGGTAATAAGGGTGTTAATGGTAAACTGTAGAAGTATAATGAACAAAGTAATCGAATTTGCAAACTTAATAGAGATACACGAACCACAAATAATAATTGGGGTAGAGAGTTGGTTAAAAGAAGACGTACTAGACAGTGAAGTTTTTCCTGATGGTTACAGAGTGTACCGCAGAGATAGAGGAGCAATTGGTGGAGGAATCTTCATACTAGTTAGCAAAAACTACCACAGTTCACTGGCATTCATAGATCAAGACCATGAGTTACTTGGGGTAGATTTCTGGGGTAATAAAAAAGAAAAAATCAGGGTGTTGGCTGCTTACCGCAGTGGAAGAATGACAGATGAAGATGAGGCTCTTGGGGAGAAATTAAATTCATACTCAGATTTCAGAGGTGAGAATAGAATGGTCATTATTGGTGGGGGATTTAAATTTACCAGGTCTAAACTGGGAAGGAAATAAGATTAATAACACACGGGAAAAAGATTTACAAATACCTTAGTAAGGGAAGAAGGATTTACACAAGTAGTAGAGCAAAACACTAGGGGGCAAAATATTTTGGATATATTCCTAATAAAGCCCGATGATAACCTCGTGGGGTGTCAAGTAACGGAAGGAATAAGTGATCATGACGCAGTTCTGATGGATATTAGAGGATTCAGTGAACCAGCAGCAAAAACTGAAGGGGGAAATAGGTACAATTATAAAAAGGCACAGATTTCAAATTTGAAGAGATATTTCAGAGAACGTTTCAGCAAATGGAAGGAAGGCACAAGAACAGTAGAGTCAAGGTGGGAAGAGTTCAAGGAGATAATAAGAAAGGGGGAAGAAAAATTCATTCCAAAGCAGAATATAAAGAGAAGTAGAGAACCTGTGTACTATAATAGGGAAGTGAGGAGGTTAAAGAGGTTGGTACGAAGAGAACATAACAGAGTTAAGAGACAGCAGGGTAGTAGGGAATATTTGAAACAACTAAATAAGACTTAATAACAGCAAAGAAAGTTGCTAAAGATGGGTTTATGAAGAGTATTGTCAGTGCAGGAGGACCACTGACTGATGCATCTCGAAATTTCTATGGCTATATCAGGAAACTGAGGGGAAGGGAGGGTGTAGAGGTGCTCATAGATAAGGATGGAGAAGTAGTTACTGAGGATTTGAAAAAGGCAGAGATTTTAAATAACTGGTTTAGTGAGAGCATTAGGGACAATGAATCAGAAACGGGAAGGTCTAATTCGGAGAACGAGCTTAACAATACGATTAGAAATGAAGATACTAAAAAATTTGAAATTCATCCTGAAGAAATCACGAAGGAAATAAGAAAGCTGAAAAAACATAAGGGAGCTGGTGCAGATAATATTACTACAGATATCTTAAAGATAGTCAGATGTGACATTGTACCTTATCTTTAAATATTATTTAAATTGAGTCTGGATACTTGCTGCTTACCACAAGAATGGAAAAGTGCAATAGTAGTACAGGTATATAAAGGAGGGGTGAGAAATAGAGTTGAAAATTACAGGCCAATCAGTTTGACTTCAGTGGTAGGTAAATTAATGGAAAGATTTATATGCAACCACATCAGAAATGTATGTGAGGAACGTAAGTGGTTTTCAAGTAGGCAACATGGGTTCAGGCAAGGATATTCATGCGAATCTCAGTTGGTGGGATATATGCAAGATATTTCAGATTAAATGGACAAGGGAGGCCAAATTGATAGTGTAGCGCTGGATCTTTCAAAGGCGTTTGACAGAGTAAGCCATAAAATGGTAGTAAATAAGGTAAAAACTATTGGAGTGGATGAGAAAGTGGTTTGCTGGGTAGAAGTATTTTTAAAAGGTAGAAAACAGAAAGTTAGGGTGGGAAATGCGGTATCAAAGGAAGTGGAAGTAAAAATGGGAGTGCCGCAGGGTAGCATATTGGGATAATTGCTATTCATTATTCTAATGAATAATTGTGTTGATTGTTTACTATCTGAAATTAGATTGTTTGCAGATGACATAATGGTGTATAAAAGGATCAAAACGATAGAGGACTATAAACAGTTGCAGGGTGATCTGGACAGGATATCTAGTTGGGTTGGTAAACATGGGATGAAGATAAATGCAAAGAAGAGTCAGCTAATTAGATACACAAATAAAAAACAAAAGGTAAATTATGAATATAAGGTGGGGAAAGAATTGCTTACTGAAGACTTGAAATGTAAATATCTTGGCATTACATTTGATAACAAGCTTAACTGGGCAGGGCACATTGGACAGGTGGTAGGAAAAGGTTTCAAAATTCTGCACTTGTTGGAGAGAGTGATGAGAGGATGCACGAGAGAAGTAAAGGAATTGGGTTACAAAACTTTGGTAAGACCATTACTCGAATATTGTAGTGTAGTATGGGACCCACATTTTGAGTATCAAATACAGGAGTTGGAGAAGGTGCAAAGAAGGGCTGCTAGATTTGTTTCTGGAAATTATCGCAGAATGCAATCAGTGACAGATATGATAAAGGAGCTGGAATGGGATTCATTGCAAGACAGGAGGAGGATGAGGAGGGTCATGGGAGTGTACAGGGCGTATACTGGCGATGGGGCATGGAAAGATATTGCAGTAGGTATGAAAAGTAGTTCATGGAAGGGAAAAGATGACCATGACCACAAGCTGGCACTCGATTTCGGGCACAAGGGTGTGGGACGATTCTCTTTTTTAGGTAAGGGTGTCAGGGATTGGAATGAGTTACCAAGGGGAATGATGAATAACCTACCGAAAACGTTAAAAGAATTTAAAGTTAAAATTTCTAGAGGGCAAATGTAGGTGAGTGTAGGAAAGGAGGGAGTTGGGTGTGTAGGGAAATTGCCACCGGAGCGTGTGCTCCATTGCAATTAAATTAAACATTATGTCATCTGCAAACAATTTTAATTTAATTTAATTGCAATGGAGCACAGGCTCCGGTGGCAATTTCCATACACCCCCATCTTCCCCCCAACCTGCAGCCACCTACATTTGCCCTCAACAAATTTTATCTTTAAATTCTTACAACGATTTTGGTAAATTATTCATAATTTCTCTTGGCAACTCATTCCAATCTGTGACACCCTTACCTAAAAAAGAGAATCTTCCCATACCCTTGTGCCTGAAATTGAGTACCAGCTTTTGGTCATGGTCATCTTTTCTCTTCCATGCACTACTTTTCATACCTACTCCAACATCTTTGCATGCCTCATCGCCAGTATATGCCCTGTACAAATGACCCTCCTCCTATCTTACAATGATTCCCATTTCAGCTCCTTTATCATATCCGTTACTGACTGCATTCTGCGATAATTTCCAGAAACAAATCTAGCAGCCCTTTTTTGCGCCCTCTCCAACTCTAACAATCTAACTTCTGACAGTAAACCATTAATACAATTGTTCAGTAGAATAACAAATAACAATGGTCCCAATACACTACCCTGTGTGACTCCCATGTTCACTCCTACTTCTTTTGATATTGCATTTTCTACCTTAACATTTTGCTTTCTACCTTTTAGGAATTCTTCTACCCAGCAAATCACCTTTTTATCAACTCCAGTAGTTTTTACCTTATTTAACACAATTTTATGGCTCACTCTGTCAAAGGCCTTTGAAAGATCTAGTGCTACACTATCAATTTGGCCTCCCTTGTCCATTTCATCTGAAATACAGGGGCGTAGCTACTATGGGGCTAGGCGGTGCAGTGCACCGGGGCCCCTACGCTCAGGGGGCCCTCAAGCATACCTTTGGGGGGCCCAAAGCGCACCTCTGAGGGCCTCCAAGTGCAGTTCAGAGGCCCACGAGCCTTCATGGCAAACTGGCGACCTTTTTTTTAGCTCTACAGTCTTCCAAGGGGGCCCCTGAGACATAGGAAGCCCCTCACTAAGGGCCCTCTCACTGCTCAGGGGGGGCCCCAACCACTGCTCTGGGGGCCCCTAAGCACAACTTAAGGGGCCCCATCCTCAGCTCAGGGGGCCCTTACCAGCAACACATAACAAAAAAAAGGTCGCCCATTTGGCCTGAGGGCCCAAAATAATTTTTTTGCACCGGGGCCCTTGTTGACCTAGCTACGTCACTGCTGAAATATCTAGCATATATCCTACTAACTGAGATTCACATGAATATCCTTGTCTAAAGCGATGTTGCCAACTTGAAAACCACTTACTTTCCTCACAGACACCTCTAATATGGTTGCATATGAATCTCTCCATTAATTTCCCTACCACTGATATCAAACTGATTGGCCTATAGTTTTCAACCCTGTTTGTCACCCCTCCTTTATGGACCGGTACTACTATCACACTTTTCCAGTCCTCTGGTAAACAAAAAGTATCCAGACTCAATGTAAATAATGTTTCAAGGTAAGGATCAATGTCCCATCGTACTATCTCTAAGACATTTGTAGTTATATCAGGCTTTTGTAGTTTCAGATCAATCAATAATTTGTATAAAGTGAATGGGGTTCTTATATCTCCCATAAGATGTTTCAGCTCATTGGCAAATTACTGCATGAGTGGATGTGTAGGTGAGTTGACCATGCTCAACAATCGGATGCAAGCGAACCTCTCTTTGGTGCACTTTTGGAAATCCATAGAATCTTGTCTTCATACGATTGCATCTTGTTAGGTTTTTCTTGTCCTCCTACTCAATCACTTTGGAAGTGTTAACTCTTCGGGCAACGTCGGTCCTGATTTATGTAGTGGGTTCGTGCTTAATGGTGCATAAGTATTCTACCAAAAAATTCATAATTTTAGTGTGGTAGTTCTGTGCTTTCATCACTACAGTCGCTCATCTCTTGTCAACTGGGAGAACCACAATATCATCATTTTGCCATCATATCCTCAAGGCTGATCTTTCTTCCCTAGATAGATTACTGCGTGGTAGTTTTGCGTGGGCTAGAATGCGAGCTGTCTCTTGTTGTATGTTATTTCCCTGATCAGTTTCTAACCTCACAATGGCTCTCTCAACCCCCGTTATGTTAGTTCAAATAACCCAGAAATTAACCATCTTGGTAAAGGATTATGTATGATAAATGATTCATCTCACAGCAATGCACACAGAACACATTGTTAAAAATACACCAATAAAGCAACTAGTCCGTTCACTTCGATCACCATTCTAGCATTTACACTGTCTCCTTACAATTTCAAATGTATTCAATTGATTCCGCCAACACATGATTACATCCAAATGACAAGTTTTTTCTGTTTAAAACAACCATTACATTTTTTAACGCTCCTCAGACATTGATGTGATCTGTCTTCTAACATAATTATTGACACAATCTGTTATCAAATCAATATCCGATAGATTTCACATAAATATTCTTTACTAGTTCATGATTTCCAGGAAACAATCATGTTCCTACTACAACTACAATTATAGTCAGCTCATTGGACTGGACTTCAATGATGCTGTGGAAAAAGTGCAGTCAGAAGGTCCTCACTCCAAGAAACCTTGTGATGGCTACGTGTATGACAACTACGACACAATCGGGTCAGAGGTAATAAATATTTTATTACAAGTAACTTTATCATTAGTAATTCACCTATTTTACTCATTTGGATGAGGAAAAACACAAATCATGAGAACACTTGTTAAATAAATTTTTATTTTTCAGTCACGATTAGATTGTGTTTATGAGTTCAACTTGAGTACAGACAGACTACATCTACATCTATACTCTGCAAATCACAAATACTGTGGGTGGCAGAGGGTGCTAAGCACCAATCCTAATTCTGCGCATTCCAATCCCGAACAGATCGAGGAAAGTAGGAATACATAAATGAATCAGTACGGCATCTTATTTCTCTAATCATATCCCTCCTGTCATTGCGACCTAAATAGGTTGGCGGAAGAAGTATTTCGTTGCACTCGTAACTTAAAGATTTTCGCATATTCTCCAGCAAATTCAAACAAAAACGACGTCATCTGTTCGCCAAACAATCCCAGCCCAACCCACGAATCAGCTCTGTGACACTTACGTAAGGACTGTAAATAGCAGCCACGACTCCTGCCAAGAACGCCCACAAAGGCAGATTGTTAAAGTGCGTCCAGCTACAGCATGCTAGGATGAACAAGGTTTACCTACCGGTATTGGCGCTTAGTATCAGTCAGCCCTTGGCTACTCAGAAGGGAGTAAATACCTGAAGTAATAGTGCATGATGAAAGGCTGAACTTTATCTAAGAAAAGAAATGGTACTTATTTGTAGACGAATCACTGGAAAGACTTCTCACAAGGGACACCTTTGGTCTTGAATGCTTTGATCTGCATGAAAACTTGCTTAGAAAAACAAGTTATCATAAACAAAGTAGTGGCGTGTGTCATTTCCATACAAAACGTTGCATTGTACCTCAAATAGCAGCTTAATAGAGAGAAACAAAGTAAAAAGATATCAGTATCATATAAAGGAAATTCAGTGATGTCAGTGTATCATTACATTTTCAATCAACAGTGTCAAAACCTCTGTGCTTAAAGTACTGAATATAGTGCAAAATACGCATATACATCAGCACCACACACCTGGTAGTGCTTATATTAGTCATCAAAATGAAGATGTAGAATTTTGATCAAGTGGTTAAAACAAGGTGGAAGAGAACAATGTGCACACCTCACTAAAGCCACGTTAACACATTCCAAATCACTTTCGCATTCACTCAGTCCAAACCAGGTTATGGTATTAACATACAACATCATCATTTGATAAAGGAATTAGTGTGCCTTTGACATTGGACTGCATGAATGCAAAGTGAATTGGAATGTGGCTTTAGTGAGGTGTGCACATTGTTCTTTTCCACTTTGTTTTAACCACTTCATCGAAATACCATATCTTTACTTTGAGGACTAAGATAAGCACTATCAGGAGTGTGATGTTGCTGTATATGTGTGTTTTGCACTATATTAAGCACTTTAAGCAGAGATTTTTTGACGCTATTGATTGAAAATGTAATGATACACTGACATCTTTGACTGGTAGTAATATCTTGTTACTTTGTTTCTCTCTTTTACAATGTTACTTGAGGTAGAATGCATCATTTTGCATGGAAAATGACACACACCACTGTTTTATTTATGATCGCTTGTTATTCTAAGTTTTCGTATGGTTCCAAGCATTCAACATCAAAAGTGTCCCTTGTCAGAAAGAATGCACTAAGAACCATGAGAACTGTATGTTAGTTGTTACAGCTAATTGGCAGAGTACAAAGTTCTTTGTTTATGCCCCAGTCCTCATAAGATGATCATATTACATGTCTAGTGATGCTTCTCGACTGTCTACCTCGAATTCTCGACCAATCCTCTTCAGTGTACCATAGACTGTGAACTCTAAAAACTACCTTGCTCCCATTTGACCAAGATGTTTTTGAAGTTAGGTGTGGTTCACAAATACCTTCCATCTGACTCTCATAAAACACCTTATGGATCATTTCCATGCAATAGACCTGCAACATGCATCCTCCCACTATTACTTACTGCAACCCTGCCACAGGGGAAACCTTTCCCATCGCTGGACATGTCACATGCTCCACAACGCACATCATATACTAACTAACTTGCCGCCATTGCACAAGTTGCTATATAGGCCTGACTACACAACAACTTTCAACCAGAATGAATGGCCACAGACAAACAGTCCATACCTGCAATTTATATCTACCAATACCAGAACATGCTAAATATCACAATTCCAACAGCTTCAATGAATGTTTCACCGTGAGATCAATCAAAGTTTTCCCTGAAACCACCGCCGCCTCAGACTTCGGAGATGGGAACTTGTATTCCAAAATATCCTAGATACCAGACACCCACGTGGCCTCAACCACTGATAAAATTCCTTTCATTGATGCATCACTCATTATTATCAGTATTAGCATTATTGTCATTTAACTAATTACATTTTTTCTTTACTTTTTTTTCTTTCTTTTCCCAAATTTATCTATATTTATTTCCCTAATTTTTGTTTTCATCTCTACATTTTGTACCCTTTTGGCATATTACTATTTCTTTCACCTTCTGTGATATACATATTTATATATAACATCTCAGTCCCACCGCCGTATCGATAATCGATGTACACACCTCCCGAGCCACATGACTCATTCTCTTTAGCATCAATAAGGTTTAAGGCTGAAATATTGTGTATTTTTGTGTTTGTGATAAATGTTCGCTGCCTTCAACTTTGCTGACTGATGAGTCATTTTACCTTTCCTTGTAATTTATATTGCCTAAATCCATTTCATTTTTCCTTTGTTTAATTACTATATTTCAGTTTATTCATGTACAGGGCTTTGGAACACTTACACACTATATTTCAAACAAAATCACCCATGAAGATTTTGTTTGATTTATATGCTGTGAAAAACTGAGTTCCAATACTATATTTCAGTTTATCCAGGTAAGGAGGTTTGGAACATATGGCAAGCGAGGTGTGTACAAACCACAGCTTACAATATAACTAGTTATGTTATGGAGAACAGGTTAGGGATGGTAGAGGTTGTGGAGGTAAGCAAATTCAAGTTGAAATATCAATAAATCATGTGAAAAGACTAAAATATTATCTATATATAAATCACAGATGGTAGTGGAATGTAGTTCTTTTTTTATGAAATGTCTCACAATAAACCTTTTGGGATTTGAATCTCCTCATTCAGTCATGTATACAGTTCTAAATGACACTTGCCTGCATATTATGCTGCTTGTTTCACCACATTATGATCAGTATCACATGTTATAGTCACTTTAACAGGCTGGCCTGGAATATCTACAGACATTTAAGAGAAGAAATAATGAAAATTGTTCTTCAACCAACTTACACATTGCTTACCAGTGAATCAGAACAAGCTGTTTTTGTATTTAACATTCTCTGTGATTGAAAACCAATTCAAAATAATAGGAATTACAATGAAATCACAGGAAATTCATGATAATTGTAAGATGAATTTATTTCAAACCAGGACCTTCAGATATAAGTGCATCAAACATAACTGCTGCCTAAAGGCACTAGAAAATGCTAGCAAGGGAATGTTCCAGACACTAGGATGAATTCAGTACCAGTGCCAGATATATAGGGGGCAAACTGATGCACTTGCCTTGGGTGGCAATCATATTTTAAGGGCAGCATTTAAAAATAAAAAAAAAGAAGAAGATGTCCACTACTGTCCTGGAAGCAGAAAACTGGGTGCATCAATAAATACCTCACAAGAACCCAGCGATGCACAGTCAATAATGAAATGAAATGTGAGTGTACAGATGTGCCCAGTGTTAGTTTCTCTGATCAATGAGAAGACATTAAAAGTGAAATGCGCCACTGTAGAGTTAGGCACAGTTAACTTTTTCAAAACTTTCATATATTCAGGTCTGTAGTCAGTCATTATTGCTTAAAAGGTTCTACAAATCGCCCATAAATTGTTTCAAGTATGTCCAGGTGGGTTAAGATGTAAACACTGAATGAAATTTATTTATAAAGTAGGTATGAATGTTATTCACTTGCAAGGAAATTGCTCATGGAATGGGAGTCACTGGAAGACAGTAGGAGGGTGAAGAGAGAGCTGGTAGTTTACAACACATATGTAGAATCAGGAGTAGTGCATGCTAGGACAAAGATGACCATGGGCACAGGCACAAACTGACACTCATTTTTATGCATAAGGAAGTGGGAAAGGTTTCTTTTGTGGGTAAGAGGGTCAGGAATTGGAATAATATACCAAGGGAAGTAAAGAATAATTTACCAAAAATGCTTAAAGAATTTACAGTAATCATCATCATCTAGGACAGCTTCCAGCCACTGGCCGGGTCTGCTGGGAACAAAAGCCTCGCCAGCGCTTCCTGTCTAACCACCATCTCTCTTCTTCCACTGACGCCCAATTTCCTCCTCTTTCCTCCACACATTTCTTAACACCTTTAATCCATTTGTCCCTCGGTTTTCCTCTAGGCCTCTTCCCTTTCAGCTCCATGTCCAGCATCTTCCTTGGTAGCCTCTCCTCTCCCATTCTCTTTACGTGCCCATACCACTGTAGCCTATATTTTTCAATTCTTTGTTGTAGCAGTTCTTCCTTTATAATCTCCCTGATTCTCTCATTCCTTATTCTGTCTCTTCTTGTTACTCCCACTCTACTCCTCTGAAATTTCATTTCCACCGTTTGTACCCTCCCTTTGTCTCTTTCCTTCATCACCCATGTTTCTGCTCCATATGTTAAAATTGGTACAAAATATGTTTTATATATTGCCTCTTTACTCTTTTGTGGGACATCCCTACTCCATACCAGGCTTCTAATACTTTTAAAAAATCCATCTGCACATCTTCCTTTTTCCTTTATTTCCAACCTGTTTCATCCATTTTCTTCAATACAGCTTCCCAAATATTTGAAACATTCCACTCTATTTAGTTGCTCCCCTCTAAGTGATATGCCTATGTCCGTACTGTTCTTCTTTCTTGTTGTTATCACCACTTCAATTTTCCTCTCAGAGAACTTCATACCATAGGCTGCAACTACTCTCTCCCACACATCCAGCTGATCCTGCACCTCTCTTTCATCCTCTCCCCAAACTAACAGGTCGTCTGCAAATACCATTGCTTTCATTTTTCCTTCCCCAATGCTCTGCACCACCTTCTTCAATATTTCATCCATAGCTACAATAAATAAGTAGACAGGGGAGGAATTTAACATGGAAAGTATATAAGAAAATAATAAATAATAATAAAAGTGTACTTAGATGACTACGGAAATTGCCACCAGAGCATGCACTCTATCACAATCCAAACTTCTTATTTAATCCTTTAGATGTATTAGGACTAGGAAATCAAGGATAAGACTTGTCCACAAAGAGTTATAAACAACAAATGACCCAGCACCCAACACAGTTGAAGGCTGCGACAATTAAAACACATACAAGACAAACAAAAACATATACACTATTCACAAAGAGTTATTTGACACGACATCTGTAACAGGACTGCAAATCACAGTAAACAGTCAACCAATGTGATGTTCTGTATACAGTATTCTCTCATAGAAATACATCAATCCCTATTACAGATATTCACTTGTTTGAGCAGCAGTGGAGTCTTAGAGGCATCTTAGCAACAAACAAATCAACTACCATCCAAATATATTGTTTAGAGACCATATGTTGAAGTATAACAGTACCCCAAAATACCTGGATGTGAAATTAGACAGGTCCCTAACATACAAAAGGCACCTTCAGAATACAGCTGCCAAGCTTAAAAGTCAGAACCACTTACTTCAACGACTGGCAGGGGAGCTTATGCAAATACATTAAGAACAACAGCCATAGCCTTGGTTTAGTCCACAGCTGAATACTGCTCCAGCATATGGCTTAATAGCTCTCACATCAACTTGGTGGATGTTGAGCTTCACCATACAGTGCGCATTATAACTGGCTCGCTTCTATCTACACCTATTCAGTGGCTGCCGGTGCTGAACAATGAGGCTCTTCCCATCCATGGAGATGTTAGGGATTACAAAACACGACTGAAGTCACGTTGCCCTGCCTGGAAGACTGCTGTCAGTCTAGCATCTAACTCCTTCAGCCCTACAGATAGCTGGACAGCCAAATGGACATCATCAACACCACGGGGCACAGTGCAAATTACCAGTCCCTGCTCAAAACTACCAGGATTTGGCTTACTGCGGTCAATTTGGTGTAAACTAAATCGGATTAGATATGGTACGGGGAGAACTGCTTCAACTCTCCACACCTGAGACTGGGCAGATTTTCCGTACTGACTGCGGCGAGGTTTCACATTGTGCAGGACAGCCCACTGCGTGCCTTTCCTGGTAGTCTGGAAGACCTAAATTTGGCTACGCCGGAGGCGGTGGCCTGGTTGGAGTGACTCAACGTCACGTTGTAGTGGTTGTGACTGGAGATCCTGTCTCAGTGGCCAGCTGCAGGCATTGTACACTGAACTATATGTGTTTAGATTGTTCATTACAGTATAATTGTAATTGAATTGTGTAAATGTCTTGTAGCATCATATGAAAAACAAAAAATAAAGGCATCTGGCAATGCATATAAAAATTGTGAAGTATGTTTTGGTCTGAATACCACAGAAATATCAGTTTTGGCTCTATTTTTGTTTATAAAATTTAATAGATGTTGTTTATTTGCTCGTGGTGCAGATTATTCAAATAATTATAGTAAATTCATATAACAGAGTTCATAGTTTCCATGCATTCCACCCACAATTGTCAAGGCCATGCCTTCAGTTTAGTGTAAAATATAAGCCATATGAACAGAACAAAGATTTGGGAAATTTAGAAGTCAGGTTAAGTGCAAGAAAAAAAAAAGGAAAAATCTTAAACTCAATGTTTATTTTATATCCCACAAATTTAAGTTTTTTGATGAAAGAAGAACTCTTCAACCTTACTTATCCAAATTTTTCTTTGAAAGTTTTTATTAAGTGATTTACAATGAATTTTTCAGATTTTCATTGATGTTATTGCAAAATTATAGGTGACACTCATGGGTGTCATATATCATATACAACTAAATAAAAATGTTTAGAAAAATATTTATTGTAATTTTATTACCTATTTAACATTAGAACTCTCAATAGAGTGTGCAAAAAAAATTCATTTTTTTTAATGACAACTATCATAATTTTTTCACTTAAAGTATCTTAATATAGTACTGTTCTGCAATCTATAAAAATACATCTTTATCAAAAATTTCCTCACAATTGTGGCAAATGTAGTGGAATTACAAGGCTGTGGCAAGCCTCAATTTCACACATCTTCTTATTTTGTTTAAAATCTATTTATTGACGTACTTATACACTAAAGTTGGGGTGATTCACTATTATTGCATGTAAGTGAAATACTGTGGCAGAAATTTGCCTTTAGTGGTTCTTGTAACTAAACAAGACAATTAAATAATGTTTAACAAATGTCACTTGAAGTGCTATATATCAATGGCAGTTTTAAACTGTTCATGTAGTAGCAGAAGCACAGCATAGCTAGGGAACCTCAGCAGTGACTTGTGGGATGCCAGTAGCACTCCACAGCAGTGGCCTCAACGAGACAGGCAACCCAGCTCACTTCCTGTCCATAGAGAGATGTCTCTCTGTGGACTCAAGCATGGTACAAGCCAATACATTACCAGGTGTGTAAATATGAAACTGGATTTTTTTCATAAAAATACACATTTTTTGTATAAAAATGATACAAAGTACCTTATTTCAAATATTGTCCATTGCTAGATATACATTTTTCCAATCTCTCGGGTAATTTATTAAAGCCATGCCAATTTTTTTTATTTTTTTTGGTCTTTTGATGCAAACCAATCATAGAGCTATTTTCGTACCTTTTCATAAGAAGTGAAGTGCTGCTCAGCAAGTGCGTGTCCTATCGATGTAAAGAGATAGTAATCAGATGGAGCTAAGTCAGGTGAGTAAGCTCCATGTGTCAATATCTCCAACTAAGCACCTCAAACATTTCCTCGACCAGTTTTGCAGTATGTGATGGTGCATTTTCATGAAGCAAAGTCACTTTGTGTTGCCTTTTCTGGTAATTTTTCCCACAACATTTGATTGAAATTGATCATTTACAGTCGGTAACCTTCAGTATTCACTTTTTCACTTGATTTTAGTAGCTTGTAATAGACCGCACCACTTTGATCTCATGAAACACAGTGCATTGTCTTCTTTCGATAGCAATTTGGCCTGGAAGTTGGTGTTGACGGTTCAACTGGAGTTACCCATGATCTTTTATGCTTAGGATGCTTGAAATACAGTAACTTTTCATCACCTGTCACAATTTGATGGAGAAATGATTTTCTGTTATACCTGGTGAGCAGCATTTCACAAGTCGTTTTTCGTTTTTCTTGATGTCGTTCATTCAGATCATGGGGAACTTATTTTCCCATCTTCTGGATCTTTCCCATCGCTTTTAAACGTATGGAAACAGCTTTACGTGTTACATTTAATTCATCTGTAAGTTGTTGTTGCATTTGAGTGTCATCCTCATCCAACAATGCTTGCAACTCGCTGTCTTCAAACTTCTTCAGAGATCTTCCATGGTCTTCATTTCTCACATCAAAATCACCACTTTTGAATTTTTGAAACCACTCCAAACACTGCAATTTACCGAGAGTATGCTCATTGTAAGCTATGGCAAGCATTCGATGCAATTCTGCAGCAGTTTTCTTTATGGTAACAGAAATTCAACGAAGTCCACAAATCATAGTTTGTAGGCTCAAAACTCGACATTTTCAGCATTATTAAAAATTACACTGTAATATGAAACTTGTATTGTTGGAAGTTGAAAATCTCTGTCAGCTGTCAACAAAAGAAACTGGCAACAATGACACGATCTGATGGTAACTGCATTGATAGATGGAGTCATCTATTGGCAAATTTAGTTTCATATTTATACACCTGGTATACTGCAACATTAGTTACAGAAGCTACAGCAGACTTCCCTGACAGATTGCAACTACCAGGTCTGACGACGACTAATTCGACAATTGTGGTAAACAGTTAGTGAAATATGATCTTATTTTCTTCATTTGATGATGTACTTAGCAAAGAATATTAATGTTCTCATGTTTTGTACTACAAGACGTGCATACTTGACTTCAAGATTTTATGCACCACTCATCCAAAGAGACAATGAGTGAGAAGCAAAATATTACAGAAAACTATGATTCTGTTTGAAGTAATTTAGTGAGCATATTTTAGGTACAATTTTTTTCATTCCAAGGGTGTCTGTTGGCATAACTTATATATAAACATTCTATTTTCAGTGGGATTTGGTGTGTGATAGAACAGCACTCCGTTCAACTACACAAATGGTTGTCTGCCTTGGAAAGTTGCTTGGAGCTCTGGTATTTGGATTTGTTGCAGACGAGTGAGTTAACAACAGTATATTGAGGTCTAAATACAAAACTCTCCTAATAAGTAAGTTTCTCCATGTTTATTTTGAAAATTTCTGGGACTTTAGAAGGTAAAGAATTTTGTTGATATGTATTGCTATTGCTTACTAAATTTAATGCTGAGACATTTCCTTCCTCATTATTACACAATCTTAGATGAATGATTCAAAAATTTATACGACATTTCTGAAGAAAAAAAAATGGTTTTTGACAGTTTTGTAGTTAGTGAAATGTATGAAGGTACTTATTGTGTTAATCCATTTTTACTTTCCTCAACTGACGCAAAGTTTGTGCAGAAACTTCAAACTGGGAAATGTTTCCACATCTATAAAACTCAACTCATATCTAATGATTTGAAACTCTTTTACAAGTACGCCAGTTAGCTACATAAGAAGAATCCAATGTACCATAAAGAGGATGGTCAGAAACTGTTCTTACAGGCTTGAAAGTATTGGATTTATTAAATGACCTAATGGAGAATATTTTAGTTCATCATCACTCTCCAGCTCCAGTGTCCTGGGGGCTGGTCACGAGCAGTCTCCACTTTTTCCTGTCCATCAATAGTTGATGTTCATTAAGTCTTCCAATAAAGTCTTCTATAACCTTCATTATATGGTCTATCCATTTCTTTTTGGGCCTTCCCACAGATCTTTTACCTTGGATGTTCATATTAAAGTAGGCCTTTGCTCTTCTTTCTTCCTTCATCTTTTGAACTTCAGGTGAGAATCCTGTAAGGATTTTGTTTATACCGGCATCTGCACGATTGATTTCATTCCTTATTTTGTCCTATCGTGTTCTCTGAAACATGGTATACAAAATCTTCATTTAGAGGCTTGAAGTCTACTATTGTCTCTTCTGGACAAGGGTATACGTTTCTAGTGCTTTAAATCAGTATGGGGATGTAATAGGTTTTGAATAGTGTATGTTTATACTTCCTGGGCACTTTGTTGTCCCACAACAAAGTTCTCACCTGGTTATAAGAGACTGCTGCATTATTATTTCTATTTGCAATCTCACATTTACTGGTGTTGTCTTTACTCAGAGTACTGCCAAGATATTTGAATTGGTCAACATTTTGTAGTTGTTGATTGTTGATGGTTCACATTGGAAGTCCCCGTATGTGTTGCTATGATCACCATCTTACTCTCACTGAGTAAGATGGTGATTTGTATTAGACATGGAAATTATTGCAGTATTATTTTGAAAAATGTAAAAATTATCAATTTGATGGATGGATATGGTTTTCTACCTTGCCATTTAATACTTCTGTTTGTTTCTCGCACTAGTAAAAATAAATATAATATTCAACTTAAATATAGAATGTTAGACACGAAAATCTCTGTGATTATCCAAATACTTGCGGTTGAAACCCAGTTCATTATGAAAATATGATTTTTCCTGAATAAAATTTTCTCGGGTAACTAGCCGAGTTAGTCCATCGCGTGACCACGACGTTTCGGCGGTCACAATCTCTGCCGCCATTGTCAAGTCACTTGACAATGGCGGCAGAGATTGTGACCGCCGAAACGTCGTGGTCACGCGATGGACTAACTCGGCTAGTTACTCGAGAAAATTTTATTCATTTACAACGCCGAGAAAATCTCCAGTCTTACATGATTTTTCCTGTTTAAAATGAGGATTAGAATTATGTGGTGGTCAGTGGAAACAATTCTTACATTGATATCCTCTCCATCTTAAGCTTTAGAGAATGTTTTCCCCCAAGTTAATTTCAAAGTTCCAGAAAACATCTTTTGAGATTTCTTCAAATGTTCACTGTCTATGTCTGCAGGATAGGACGTAAGATAACTGTAGCAGTGGCGTGCGTCATATACATAGTAGCTGGGCCCCTCCCTGCTTTCCTGCCATACTATGAGGTGTACCTCACCGCAAGATTGTTTTGTGGCATTGCTGGAGCCGGATGTTTCAATGTTTCTTTTACTCTGTGTAAGTAAAATATGGATTAATAAAGGTGATGATTGTGGTCAATCAATTGAATTATTACTATTTCGTAGTGTGATGGAGCTTATTTGCTAGTGGTAATTTCTCTATACATTTTGTTGTGATTCTATGTGCATATTTGCTCTCCAATCTTCATCTGTTTAAGCTATATAGTTAATCACTTCTTTTAATAATCTATTCCAACTCGTAACTCCCTTGCCTCCAACAAAAACTTTTTGTCTAAGTCAGCTATTAACATGTGAGTGATCACATTCTCAGTGTACTCCTTACAGAACACAGCAAACTATCTCTACAACTGCCACTTGTCTTGCAGCCCAATTACTTTATCATATCAGTGGCCGAGTGTGTTCCTCAGCGTCTTTTTTCACACCCTCACTCTGACACACATATCTGAAATTATGCACTGTCATGAGCACTTGCATGACTCCCTCTTATGCCAACCTTTTTCTGGGCAAATTAGAGGAATATTTTCTTGAATAGGTTACCGTACTGCCCACCATGAGGTTCAGATGTATCACATCAAATAATTGCACATGCTTCCGCAGTGGTTGTAGGTATTATTGTGGTTCTCGGGGTGGAGCTGCATCGATATGTTAAAACCTAATGTTTTGCCCATCGTGCTGCGACCTCCGACAGAGGACTGCTGTGTTTGATGCATATTTAGGTGACAGCAGCATCAAATGCAGCAGTCCTCTGATGAAGGTCACATCACAATGACAGAAATGTTAGGTTTTAACAGATCGATGCTGCTCCACCTGGAGAACCGTGATAATATATATAAATAACATATCTGAATCATCGTTTTTTTTAAAAGGGCATAATTGATAGTTTTTCACATTTGTCTTTTCTGGCGTTTTTTGTTCCTTGAGGATAGATTATCAGTTTCTTTTGTAAAGGCACAGTGGGACATGTTAAAGTAATATATTTCAAATGAAAATACCATATAAACCTAAAAAAATATTTCTACTAAGACTTCTGGATTGGTTTTTTTGTTAGCTTTCCAAAAGTTTACATTTGGTCACATATGCCCATTTAAAAAACACTGATCATTTATGTTCTGGACCCACAGTTAAAACCTTCTTCTTGACTTAATGAAGTCTCAACAACATCATTCCCTAATTTTCACATGGTCCTAAACTTATACCCACATCACCTTCCTTAGCATAGACGTACTGAGCATGATAGTGTAATGGTTAGAGTTCTGGCCTCACATTTGGGAGGACGCCGGTTCGAATCCCCGTCCGGGCATCCTGATTTGGGTTTTCGACGGTTTCCCTAATCACTCAAGGCAAATGCCGGGATGCTTCCTTCAAAAATGCCATGGCCGAATTCCTTCCCATTCCTTGCCCCCCATCCTTTCCCGTCTCTAAAGACCTCGCTGTTAAGAGATGTTAAGCAGTTAAAAAAGAAAAAAGCCAGCAGGCATAGACATCTCTGTACTTAATGGCCACTTACACCCCTCTGTCCACATGAAACTCCTCTTTGATAACTGTCACCCATGTCACACAAAAGACTTCATCCCCTAAGCACTAGCCACCTAAGGCAGATGCATCTGCTCTGATCAAGAATCCTTTATGCTTTACTCCAAAAAACTGAAACAATGCTTGTATCCTGTACTTCTCTTCCGAAAATAGTCTACAGACAGATCTCCTGAGGTGAAAAATATCCACTATGCAGAAGCAGACATCACAAAACCAACCTTAATCCTGCCTTCTTCATCCACTTCTCTCCTGCAATCCCTTCATCATGTCTACGACTTTTTTAGATCTTTCACTAAATTGCTCCTTTCTTCCCACTATCCTTCCCACAACACCCTGCACCACCTTCAAAAGGCCATCCAACCCAAAAGAAAACATACTGGTGCACAATTTCCAGCCATCTAAGGCTCCTAAACTACACTACGGCTCCTTGCCTCGTAACAGGCCTCATTGCAAAACTTCAATATGCGTGCAACCACCACAACTTATTGCAATCCTAGTGCTGGCAAAACATACACCATCATAGAACATGCCACCTACACCACATGTCTTCTCATACACCAGCTCACCTACCTCCTTCACAAGCCACACAAAGAATAAATGGTCACAGGGAAACAGTTTACTCCCAATATCTACACCACCCTGTTGCTAGCCGTGCAAACTTTCACAACTCTTGTCACCTCAATAACTGGGTTCACAGCCATTAGAGTACTTCCTGAAACCACATTCCCATCCAAACTTCAAAGGTGGGAATTTGACTACTTAAACATTTTGAATACCAGACACCCACAAGGCCTGTATCTCAGAGAATACTCACAGTTAATTTTTATATATATACAGTAGAATTCCAGTTATCCAAATCAATTGGGACCGGACCCCATTCAGATAATCAGAAATTTGGATAATTGGATTTTTCTGGAAAAGTTCTATTTTTAAAGAAAAGAGTTTTTAATTAATTAATAAAAAAGGCAATACTTTTACATGTTAAGTGTACTTACAAGTGCTGTACATTAGTACAGTACGTACGTACCGTACTGTAAATAAAAGCTATTGCTTGATTAATATCTCGGTCAAAGTAAGCTGTTTGACTGTATTCATTCATTTTCGGGCAGCCAAGTCGCGCATCCGCTTGACAATGAGAAGTTGCATGTGGTCACACTCAGTCTGATGCTCCATCCACTTCAATGCAGTTTCAAGGCTGGCAAATGCTTCACTAGTTGATGGTCCCGTGTCTGCTTCAACTTCGACATTCCTCGACACTTTCATCTCTCGCACTTTCAATAAGTTCATCAGTTATAATTTCATACCCAGGGTCTGATGACTCTCACACCACCCTCTCCTACAGGAATATCTTCAGCACTGACTTCTGAATTTTCCAAAAAATGTTTCTGAATTCTTTAAGTGGCAAATAATCCCCATCTTCTCCTGTCTCTTCCCTTTCTGTCATAATTAAAAAAGTAATTCAGATATTCAGCGATTTGGATAGTCAGAGTTCAGATAATTGGAGTTCTACTGTACTAACAGAGTTCCCAGCACTACTCAGTATAGTTGGCGTTGATTTACCCATCTATTTTTATTCATCCAATTAGAAATGTGTCCCAAGTTTCATATAATTCGCGCAATCCTTTTTTGGAATTAAAGCAAACCTAGAATCACCCGCACCCTACCAAGAAAGGAATAGGTAGAAGTCAATTTACCCATACACTATGTAAGAACCTAGCTTGCGCTGGGATGATGCACAAAGCTGGAATCTTAGCTATAACCGTGTGCAACCTTGGATGTAACAGTTTCGACTTAGTTAATATGATACAGCCGCCACATAGGTTTTTAACCAGAAAACTATGAAAAGGTAAAGTTCAATAATGATAAATAGTTCATTGCCATTTAAAAAAGTATATTCTTCCAAAAGTTCACAAAGCCAAAAACTGTACAGGCAATCAGTCAACTTTTCCAAAGTAATGTTTTACAAGTTCGATTAACCAGTCGAGCCAGACCACACCCCAATAGTTCAAACTTCTAGTTGTAGTAATTTATCAAAAGAGAATCACACGCTCTCATTGTTCAATAGCTTAGTAAAATCAAACAATCCCGAGGCCTCACTTGGAGAAATACTATTTTAATTCAACATAATGGTTAACTTGAATAAAAGAAGTGGCATTATTCCAAAATAAAACTTTCACTGATGTGTTAGATATAAAACTTTCCTGCCTACTGATCTACATGCTATCGCGTTCGTGGTTCCTGGCGGACTGAGCGGCGAACAACTGCACGCACGGTCCTATATTCACATAGCACTTCCTGCTTCTCGAATATTCCTAGCGGCTTCTCACGCGAAGCGTGGGAACAAATCTTTTTCCTCTTTCTCACTGGTGGTTGATGGGAAAGTCGTCAGATATCAAATCGCACATCTGAAGTCCTGACATTGGCTAATCTGACCTTGAAATTAAAAATAATTCAATCTGCTTGAAACTTTACAAATAGCTAGATCTTTAAATAAGTTAACTTTAGTTATTATGAAAATTATCCTAACTTTAATACTTTAGCTGAAAATAAATAATTTAGATGGAAACTTCCACTCCAAGCGAATGCCGAAAACTGATGAAATTAAAAATATTGAAAATACTATTTTGAAAACTGTAAAACTGCATTCTAACTTGAATAAACATAAAAAATTACTTTGAAAATGAAATGTACTAATATTTTATGCAATCCAACTCGTGGTTCTGAGAACAAAATTTTGCCACGCAGTTACAAAATTTAATAGATAGGTTATATGCCCCTCCAAAATTGAAGTTATTTTCTACGGAAAACTAACTGAAATTTTCCTCAAAAGAAACTAATAACAAACCTGAAAGAACCTAAAAATCTACCTTTATCTACAGTTGGGGCTGGTCTGCCATTCACACTTCTTTCACTCTCTCTCACTTATACCACAAAAATTTGCAAAATATTATAGCATCAATAATATCATCAATAATACCAAATAAACACTTCTTAAATTGTTTCACATATTTGAAAATGTTAAATATTTTTGTCATCTATAAACATGAGAGAAAAACACACTTATAAAATATTACACAACTGAAAAAATGTTCATTTTAAGTGTTCAAGTCAAATGTTTTGGTTACCTAAAACTAACAGAAAATCACGAAAATCACTTTTCACATAACCAAAAATGTGTCATTTTTGCTATAAATTTCAATTAACATCTTGTAAGGGGTAAAATATCCAAGTCCTGTCACGGTTGTGACCTAACCGGGGTGAAAATAATATAATGCAAAGCCACACAGGTTGGCTGTTGAGTAATAGTCCTGTCCCTGATGCCTGTCACAGCAGAGCTGCCAAAGGACCTCAAGTCAGCCACCTGTCAACATACCAAAGGAAAAGGAAAGAATTAGTTTCTATTCTTATAATAAATACACACAAAGAAAAATGAATATAAAATGCAAGTGAAAAGTTTTTAAAAAAATCAAAGTCATACAATATGAATAAGTTCTTCAAAATAGAATTTTTTACCAATAGGAAAAAATGCATGAAGAGCTTTTATAAACTATATGTGTAGCAAATGACAAAACTTATTGCATAAGTTGTATTGCTATAATGAAAATATTGAAAAGTAGTTTACAAATACATTGTGACACAAGAGTTTTATTCAAAAGAGAATTTTTTGAATGTCTCTGGGAATGCAATAGCATATCATTTCACAAAATCATTTTTCAGTGTCTAGAAAATATTAGAGCCTTATGGCTAATGACACATTAATATTATACAAAGTTAAATTACAAAATGGTTTTACAATATACACAAATATTTTATTAATAATAGTATGGATACACAGTTTCCTTCCAGCAGTACACTGCTGCATAATAATTCAAAATAATCTTCTTAGTTAACACAACATAGTTGTGGAGCACCAGTATACTGGTGTATAATTAATTCAATATTAGCTCTAGTTTATAGGATTAATCTTTGAATACTGTGTATTTGAAAAGTCTTGTCCAATTCAGTAAATTATACAGTGAGAATAGGCATGTAGCCTGAAAAATATCTCAAATTGTGGCACACTTAGTGCATTTGGTGCACAGAAGCACAAAGAAATCCTCAACATGTGGGATATAATGAGAAAATTCACATAGAATATATATATACAAAGTTAAAATTCACAACAAAGTGTTACAAAATTATTATTACAGAATTCAATAATGTAAAATGCTTGTAAGGCAAAAACTTTTGAAATGTAGAACTGTCTTGAAGTGGGGAAAAGAAAATGTAAAAATATGTATTTATATCCATATTATAGCGCTTTGCTTCTTTCAAAATCAGTGATGCTCCTCCATGAGTGCATTGTTTCCACAAATCCAATTGTATGGTATCTTCTAAAAACATTTGAGAAACAACAAAACCTTAAAATCAGTTATCCATATCAACTTCAATGACATCAATCTTGCTTGATCAAAGCTTCCTCCATCAATCTTAAAGTATCCATATCTTCATTCAACTTTCAATGCAGCTGTTTCAGTCTCCATAGACTGTGGTTCACTAATGTTTTCCTATTTTGTTTTATTATAATATTGCTACCTTACCAGTCCACACGATGCTAGTTAATTAATATAGGGGGTTATGAATCTTCTTTTCTCTCTTCTTAGGGGGATATACATATGCTATCATTGGTTGCTGGCGGTAGTTAACTTAATATTTTATAAATAATACAGGGGATTATGAATCTTCTTTTCCTTCTCTCTTCTTAGGGGGTTATTTATATATATATATGACTCTTCTTTTCCTTCTTTCTTCTTAGGGGTTTACACATAATATAGGGGATTAGGGGGTTATACATAATATAGGGGGTTATCTTCTTTTCCTTCTCTCTTCTTTTCTTTGGTTTATTTGAAAAATAGGAATAAACATTTAGCATCTCACTGCTATTTCAAAATTGACATTTACACTGTCCATTGTATAAAGTACTTCAACTCCTTGAAATCCGAAGTCATCTTCAATAAGTTTGACTTTTGTCAAATCCATTTCAATTTCTAGACTAACTTGTAGTAATTTGTCCCAGAGTAGGGATATTTGAAAATAATATTATACTCTATAGAACAGATAAGATTCCACAAGACACAACACTTTGGTAACAAAGCCAAAGGTGAAATCAGCTGAGTGTATAACTCAGGAAAATACCACATAAAAAGAAATATATTAGGACTGCAAAACTGTAGAAAATGTTTATATATCAAATAAATTATCTCAAAATTCTTCATGGGGTCTTGTCTCTGTGGTTCCATGTAAATGTTCTTAATAATATCTTTAAGCTTCAAAACATTTCTTCTTTCTCCAAACAAGTGGAGTAATGTATGAAGTACAGGATCAATAATAAATGTTTTCTTCTTCGGTGCTCTTCCAAATTGAAACTTCTTGAAAAAAACTGCGTAATCTCTTGGATTTCCTATGCTGGCAGTGCATGGGCAAATTGGAATGGAAATCAATGAAAGCATTATGAACTCTTGCAAGAAGTTGCTGAAAATACAGAATATTGAAAAACTGCTTCTTCTTTTGTATGAGCCAGTGCTTCTTCAAATTGTCCAAAAATTGAAAAGCAATGGTGCATGAAAAATCCTCTTCCTCCAGGTTATCAAAACAGAAAGAAATGTTTGGTATGTCTTCATTAAACAGAAAGAAATTCATAAAAGATTTGTAAAATGTAGAAGTTTCCAAAGTGGTAGAAAAAAGCAGTTGAAATTCAATATTATTATTAAAGGGAAACATTTGTTGATATAATTTCAGTTTAAGCTTATCCACAAATGATAATTGTTGTCTTTTAAAATGTTGCTTGGTTATAGTGGTGTCATATGTGTGAACAGCTGTTGACAGCTGATCAGCTGTTTGGATGGTTGTATCGTCAGGAACTATGTCAACAGCAAAGTCTATTAATTCCTCTCCTTCTCCCAGGGATGGAAAGAAATCATCAGAATTTCCAAAAATATCTTCGATTAGTTGAGAAGCTGTAGTGCCTGAAGTATCAATAATAAGATCAGTATTAGATGATGTTTCTGTGTAAACATCAACAAGTTTAGCCTCTACAGGAGGTGAGTTAGCAGGTTGCATAGAGTCAGCTGATTGTAAATCACTTGTGGAAGTAGTAGTACTGGTATGCTCTATTACTAGCAAACATGGCATAGACTTTCTTCTTAGTAAAGTATGGATAGGAATATGTACATGAGTAACTTTATTTATATACTGAGGTGTATCAGCCAAGTCCTCAGTTTCTGGGTCAGCTGTGGAAATACTATCTTCAATGTTATTCTCTGAAATTTCAGCAACAGGTGCAGCAACAACTGTATTTACAATAATTTCTGTTTCTTGTGAAGTAGTTACAAAATTATTTTCTTGATTGCTTGAAATATGAGGTAGCACTTGTTCATTTGAAGTTTTTTGCAGCTGTTGTTGAATGGGAGTAGGCTTGAATGATTGTGTGTCAGATTTGTCAATCAGCTGTGGGTCAGATTTCTCAATCAGCTGTGAGTCAAATTCTATATATGTACGCCTAGCTTCTAGTACTTTTTCACACAAAGTTTGAAAATTTGTATGTACTTTTTCGAATGTCACAGTTTCATGTTCTAGTAGACCTTGGATATAAGAGGTAGCTAAATTATACAGCTGAGTAACCTCTTCATAAATGGGCAATACCATTTCATTAATGGTTTGTAGTACATCAACCTTCACCCTAGGGGTTATATCTTCCAAAAAGGCACTAAATTGTGTTTCAAACCTTTGTTTGGCTTGAATTAGCTCATCGAAAGAAGTACTTATAATATAGTCATTCAGAACGTAACAATTATCAAGCTGTTGTTTAAAGGGAACAAGTTCTTCCAACCTATTTGCTGGAGAAATTTTTGTCCCGTAAACATTGAAGCCGTTATTTGCAGATGTTTCGGCCTTGGACAGATATTGGGATAGTCCATTTTGATAGTTTGTCAAAGTGAAATTCTAAATTACTCTTGGTTGCCTTACAGTGGGAAACTATGTCAATAATGAAAAATGGAAGTGGGGGGAAGCATGAAGTAGCTGAGAATAGTGCCTTATCTTTTTCTTTAAGAGATCGTATGACTTCGTTGACACAGTCAGATTCAAAAAGTTGCCACTGAAACATTAGTTTTTCATCCAGAGGAATATTAGTACTTGTAATAACCATAGAATTTTGGCAAATTCTAGTTTTGCTTAGGCGGGACTTAGAAATTTCAAGAAGTATAGTTTTCAACTAAAAGGAATTTTCCTGTAATCTTGCCCACAGTTATAATTCACCATATAAATCATTTTAAAGTGTTATTATCATGTCGGGAAACGTTTGGTTTAAGAGATATTCCGCTTTGTTCATGTTTTGAAGCACGCGATCGTAAAAGTAGAAATTCTAAGATTTGCAATATCTTTAAATCGCGTAAAGCTACAACCAAACTTTTATCACCAGCTGTAGTCAGCACTATCCCCGATATTTTGGTAATAAAAATAAATAATTTGGTAAAGTTTAATTAGTGATTTTAATTGAGAGAAAAAAATAAGCTTTTATCTAAAAGAGATATTAATTTAAATTTTACATCAGCAGATAGCCCTAATCAAGACGATTTAGTACATATATGGGTTTCCATAAAAAGTTTAAGCATTTGTCCGGTAATTAAGTTTTTGAAAAATAGATTGTCACGGATTGTTGTGCACGCGCGTAAAATTCTAGAACACTTAGGGATTTTACCCAAATTTGAATGTATCACTACGCGGAGTCTTAAACTCTAAATTTCTCAAGAGACTGCCGCTGGACTTCTAGTAGATAAGTCCAGATACTGTCGAAGTTTGAACATTTTTAATAGTCTGGATCGTCAAATAAATTACACATACTTTGAGCTACGCGGAAGCAAAAAGATGTGATACAGTTGCTGACGTCACTGGTTCTAGCCGTTTCTATAAAAAAGACCCAGCCGCCATTATGGTCTGTCTGTTCCTGCCTGTGGTCTGTTCCTGTCGGTCGTCTGTTTCGGTCTGTCTTTCGTCATGCGGGCTAGTTCAACCATGTTGGATCGTGTCGTGTTATATCGCTACTTCAATGACTGTTAAGAACTTTAAATTTGCTAAAGGGGTTTCGGTCGGTTAGATTTCTCTCCACAATCTGCAAACTTTTGAAACGTATGTTCGATGAGCCAAATCAACTGTTAGAATGCTGTTTTGAACTTTTGGTTTTATTTGAATAAATTTGAAGACCTTTAGAAAAGTGAACTGTTATTATTTCGTAGTTAACTGATAACCTTTTCAATATTTGTGGGACAACAAATATTGTGTTGACCTGAAGCATTCCAATTGAACCATCCAGGCTACATGGTCAAACCAAATTAAAATTATTTCGTAAGTTTTACCGAGAATTTTGAGTCCACATCAAGAGTGTAAGTTAAGGCACTAAGGCTATACTCCACCATGGTGTCGGTCTTTGTCCTTACATACTGTTTACAAATTCCATGGTGGCGAAAACCAATACTTAAGATTGCAATAGGAAAAACCAACGTTGAACAAGATTGAGTTGGTAGCCCTGCCACGATTGTCAACTGTTAAGGGGCCCACAGACGAACAACTTAGTTGTCAACCTTGTCGTCAACTTGCCGTGTTGAAGACTAAGTTGAACGTCTGTGGGCAGGTTGGTGGTTGACATTCAGGTTGACGTTTTGGTTGAAGTAAGATCAAACAGTTTTGATATTTGGTGGGCGGAGTCTAATGTTGGAGACCTTGTTCTAGCGTCTGTGGGGAAGTTAAGGACATTGTTCTCAACATCAGTTGTAAACTTAGAGCTGTTCTGTCTATGTTATTGTTTTTGGTGACTACATTTTCATTTGATCAGTTGATATTTATTTATAATAATCTTTTTGAGGTCAATTACTGTTTATTGAATATGGAAAGTGTACCGAACATTCAAATTTGGGTGAATTTTCCAATACTTTAAAAGAACTGCCGAAGCTGTGGAATTGAAATAGGAAATTTTTCAGGATCGCAACAAACAGAAGAATGAGTGATCAAAACTATTTCGTTCTTTGGCAACAAATTGAGCTAAATAGGTATATTAACAGTTATAAGAATACAGTCAGAAATTTTGGAACTTGTTACCGGAGGGGATTGAAAAAAGCGAAACTGAGCTAAAGAACTAGAGCCAAAGAAGAGTTCGTGCTAAGTTAATGGTACTTCAGATCACTGAAATTCCTACGTTACACTACAAGTCTCAATGATAGTGTGTGTGTGGCGATATAGAGGTAAGAAATTTTAAAACCTCGACGCTCTGCCCACTAGCTAAGAACATCAGGGTTTCAAACAGCTGACTGAGTGTGCTGGGTGAGCGGTGACCTTCTGTCCTCTCATTCAAGAAGACGCGGGTTTGAATCCCCATCTGCCCATCCAAATAAGGGTTTTCCATGGTTTCTGCAAATCACTCCAAGTGAATGGTTCCTTCAAAAGGCCATTACCGAATTCCTTTCCGTTCCTTGCCTTCAGTTCTTTCCTGCCTCATGATCTTGACGTCGACGAGGCATTATTCAAAAAAAAAAAAAAAAAAAAAAAAAAAAAGTGAACAATCATTTATTCACATTAATACAATCCTCATGTTTGTATCATTTTAAATAAATGGTCGCACTTTATCCAATTCATTGAAAATTTTACTTCCCATTCTTAAAATGTTTTGGGACATCGTCAGTTGCAGTAACATGTTGTTCGCTCATTAAATTGGAATTAGAATTCCGGATGCGGTTTTAAATATCGCGCCTTTGTGACAAGCAGGAAACACATTATAGTCACGCAACTCTCATAAAACTAAAAACTGGAATGCTCCCTTACCCATTTTTTCAATAATAAAGCTGTAATATAACTGAAATAATTAAAAAAAACTAATTAAAAGTAATAAAATTCATCAATAGAAAACACTCAACAAATAAAACCCGATGATGACACATACTCGAGTGTGATGTTTACAACTTGGTCGCCAACATTTCGTTTCGTCTGTGGCAAATGCTGACAACCAAGTTGACAACAAGGTTGTCAACCAAGTTGATCGTCTGTGGGCCCCCTTACGCACAAAAGCTGATGGGTAATTATGCATCGGTAGCTTAGCAACAGAACACAAATCACAAAGAAATTTTTAAATATCACATCGAAATAATAAGAAAAGTATATGGCATAGTCAAAATGCTAAAAAAAAAAACCTGAGCAAAATAAATATGATGGCACACGCATTTGGCAATATGTAAAAAAAATGTCTTACAAAAGTTCAACATTTAAACATGAACTGTTTGCAGGAAAAAAAGTTATTACAAGCCACTTACGAAATGAATATAACTGCTCTAAAAAGATAGTAAAGAGTCAAAAACGTATTTGCCGCGATAGCAAGCATGAAAATCTCAAGGTACAAGCAAAAATGTAGCACTGATTTTAAGTGTTCTTCATTCGATGAAAACAAAATAAATATTTAGTTCTGTACTTATCTTGGTGACTCTGCTCGAAGAAAAGCCCGCGGCGTTGTATGGAGCTATCGATCCCGCGTACTGGCTTCGTGTCTCTCGGCGTGCTGTAGCCCGCTGGCGGTGTGAACTGGTGACTGGGCAGTCGCTGCTGGCGCACGGCGTCGACCGTGGCTGCGTCGGAGGCGGTGGCGACGCCTGGAGGCGGCGTCGCTCGGGGGCGGCGTCGGGGGTGGCTCGTCTTTCGGGGGCAGCGATTTCTTGAAGTAGTTCGTTTTGAAGAACTCTTAGTCCGCTCGATCCGGTTAAGAGAATCTAATCGATTCTCGTCACAACTAGTCGTCATGTAAGAACCTAGCTTGCGCTGGGGTGATGCACAAAGCTGGAATCTTAGCTATAACCGTGTGCAACCTTGGATGTAACAGTTTTGACTTAGTTAATAATACGGCCGCCACCATAGTTTTAACCAGAAACTATGAAAAGGTGAAAGTTCAATAATGATAAATAGTTCATTGCCATTTAAAAAAGTATATTCTTCCAAAAGTTCACAAAGCCAAAAAACTGTACAGGCAATCAGTCAACTTTTCCAAAGTAATGTTTTACAAGTTCGATTAACCAGTCGAGCCAGACCACACCCCAATAGTTCAAACTTCTAGTTGTAGTAATTTATCAAAAGAGAATCACACGCTCTCTTTGTTAAATAGCTTAGTAAAATCAAACAATCCCGAGGCCTCACTTGGTGAAATACTATTTTAATTCAACATAATGGTTAACTTGAATAAAAGAAGTAGCATTATTCCAAAATAAAACTTTCACTGATGTGTTAGATATAAAACTTTCCTGCCTACTGATCTACATGCTATCGCGTTCGTGGTTCCTGGCGGACTGAGCGGCGAACAACTGCACGCACGGTCCTATATTCACATAGCACTTCCTGCTTCTCGAATATTCCTAGCGGCTTCTCACGCAGCGTGGGAACAAATCTTTTTCCTCTTTCTCACTGGTGGTTGATGGGAAAGTCGTCAGATATCAAATCGCACATCTGAAGTCCTGACATTGGCTAATCTGACCTTGAAATTAAAAATAATTCAATCTGCTTGAAACTTTACAAATAGCTAGATCTTTAAATAAACGTTAACTTTAGTTATTATGAAAATTATCCTAACTTTAATACTTTAGCTGAAAATAAATAATTTAGATGGAAACTTCCACTCCAAGCGAATGCCGAAAACTGATGAAATTAAAAATATTGAAAATACTATTTTGAAAACTGTAAAACTGCATTCTAACTTGAATAAACATAGAAAAATTACTTTGAAAATGAAATGTACTAATATTTTATGCAATCCAACTCGTGGTTCTGAGAACAAAATTTTGCCACGCAGTTACAAAATTTAATAGATAGGTTACAACTACTTTTATTTGTCTAAAAAGATTCATGAATACCAAGCTTCATTGATTTCGTACTGGCCATTTCTGGTACCTTTTAGCTTTCTCACTAGCTATCCCCAGCAGTAATATATTCTATTGATTGACTTTTAAGTTGCTTATGTCGAACATAGAAATTTCGCATAAAGTGATTTTCAACTTGGATGGATTTTCCTGCATTCATTTCGACAGTGAAAACTCCTTATAAGAATCATTTTTAAGTGTATTCATTCTGTCCAGAAAAAATTAATTTAAGAGGTAATTTGGTTTGTTTATATTTTGAAAAATGCGATAGGAAAGCTAGGATTTAAGATTTGAAATAACTCTGAGCTGAGTAAAGTCACAACTGATCTTTCGTCACCAGCTATACTCAGCACTGTCTATAATATTTTGAAAGTAAAATTAACTAATTTGGCAATGAATTGAGAAATTGACATCAGTAAATAGCCTAAATTGAGAGGATTATGAATAGATAGTGGTTTTGATAAAAAAGTTTAAGCATCAGTAAGATCATTAAGATTTTGAAGATAGATTGTCGTTAATTGTTGTTGAAGTGCGAAAAATTGCGACAAGCTGGTGACGTAAGAGCCTTCAAGGTTAAGCTAATAGAAATACTTTTGAATGTTGATTTAAATTAAAATAGATAGAATATGATATCAGGAAGACCTTGTAGTAATTGCAAGTTAAACCATTTAGTATATTGGAAGATATTAATTTTTGAAATAATTTGCTGATATCATAGGAATTGAAAAGATGATAAAAGTCCCTGCAGCCATCTTGAAATGGCCCAGTCTTTCGATAGTTATCAAAGAGGTAACTTTGTGTTGCTATGTAGCCTAGTATTCCACCAGATTTGAAACAGTCAACTTCGTATTGGTTCACGGAACGAACTGCTCCACGCGGTAGTTTTTGCAGCACATTGAAATATACTATAACCATATTCTCACTAAAGTTAGGGGGACTTAGTAGGTTTGTCTTCTCTTATGAATGTGATTAGCCTATTACTCTTTTATGAGAGTGTTGTCTGAAGTCTTATTCACAATTCTGGTACCGGTACTAACAATGCAAGAGAGAACTTTTCGAGAATATAAGTATTTGGTGATTCTAGAACTGTGTCCAGAGAACTTATTTCATGTTTGGGGTTCATAATGCAAACGGGGAAGGAACGTAGAAAATCATCCTTCGCCGTGGACATGATTTTCTACGTTCCTTCCCCGGGATGCGCACCATCCTCCATAAAATTCTACCCACTGCCCCTCGCACATGTTTTAGCAGACCACCGAATTTAAGTAATATCTTGGTCCACAAGTACTCACCAAGTAATTCGCCCAGACTGCCACAGGGTTCATTCCCATGCAATAGACCCCATTGTAAAACATGCAGCATGCACCCAGCCACTACCACTTACTCCAATCCTACAACAGGTGAGACATTCCCTATCATTGGTCATGCTACTTGCATGACAACACACCTCATATACCAACTGACATGCCTCCATTGCTCCAGCTCATATATAGGCCTCACAACCAATCCCCTAGCTATCAGAATGAATGGCCACAGGCAGACAGTCTATACTAACAATGAGGCCCATCCAGTTGCAAAACATGCCACTTCCCACAAAATCAATAATTTGAACATCTGTTTTTCAGTTAGAGCAATCAGAGTTTTCCCTAACAATACGACCCCCTCTGAACTTCGTAGATGGGAACTGTCCTACCAGAATATCCTTGACACCAGACATCCTCCTGGCCTCAATCTCCAATAATTTCTGCCCACTAGACCCAGCACTTATTATCTATACCATTTATATATATATATTTTTTTTTTTAATTAATTTTAGTTCTGTATTTACTATTTTCCATGCTACTTACATTTATTTTACTTTTCAATTATAGTTATATATATATATATATATCCCCACCCAGTTATTTTTCATCTCTTTCAATAATAACATATCGTTATCAGTATCGATTATCGATCTAATATTTGAGCTTACTCCTCCTCCCCCCCCCCCCCTCCCACCACCTAAACTACCATCCGTGCCTGAGACGCCATTCACCAGTCGGCTGTCTATGTGTACACATGTGACGCCGCCTGGGGCTTCACCTTCTGCACGTTTAAGGCTGCTGTAGGCCGAAATATTGCACTTCTCTTGTGTTTGTTTTTTGTTCGTCGTCCCAGCCGCCTTCATCTGTGGTAAGTGCTGGGTCATATCTCCCTATCCTTCCTTAATTTTATTGCCTTAAAGCTTTTTCCTGCTCATTGTTATTATATATATATATAATATATATTCTTTACTTTTGATTTGTTTCAGAGAGTTAGAAACTGTCACACACCATTTTATTGTGAACAGAACAGTGAAAATGGTAGCCAGAGACAGTGTAGTTGTGCTGACAGAGATTGTTGCTTTTTTCGTTATTGGTTTCTCGCATTCAATTCTGACATCTATTGCGTTTTAAAAATTGAATATCCTGAATTAAAGGAAAGAATATTTAAAGTTTTGTTTAGTTTGCAAAATAGTTATTGTTATGAACTGCTTTTATTGCTTTCATTAAAGTCTACGGTCAGAGATATTTAACTTATGTGATTAGTGCGGATTGTGCAACATCTAGTCATTCCATCTTTGGAAATTGTCACCATTCGTTAAGAATTTAATTTAATACTCCAGCATTATGTAACATTATACATTGATTTTACTCTCATATTCAGTTTTCTTTTGTCTTATTATTTATGGTTCAGGTTTTTTAAATAATTTTTTCTTCTCTAATATGCCCCTTTTTATTTTATTTTAATTAATTTCCTTCCTTGATTGACATTTCCACTGGTAGTGTTGTTGCCTCCCCTCCCTCTCTCCCCCCACCACCTCTACCATCAGTCCTATTGTAAGTGTCCATAGAACATAGTGAGTGAGTGGTAACTTTCTGGCCAGGCATTTGGGAAAACACAGGATTAAATCCACATCTGGCCATCCACATTTGGGTATTCTATAGTTTCCCCAAATCACTCCAGGCACATGCCAAATGGTTCCTTCAAAAGAATATGGCCAAACTCCTTCCTCTTCCTTGCCCCCACATCTAATCACCTCAATGAGGTGTAAAGCCATAAGCAAATAAATATATATATATGTAACTGTCTATGGGTGCCATTGTGAACTCGGTCAGCCCAGAATATAGTGTTTTTGTTGTTACAAATTTGTTGAATTATGGATATATTTTACCTTCAGTTTCAAAATCAGTATTGCCCATTCCACTGTTACTATTAAATTGACTCTTTTTGTCTTCAATCAAATATTGACCTGCTTAACTAGATATCCTGTCAAGATTAGTGACAACTCATGAGAAAACAAGTAACAATGTGAGTTTTTGAACTTAGTTCACCTGAGAACTATAATTTTATATAGGAGTTTAACCTGTTTTTTCAGTGTATTCATCTGAGCCATGTTTATGTCATATAGTTTTGACTGCCTTTGGAAAACTCGTTTGACTTTATTGTCCCATCTCATATTGAACTAATATTGTACTCCAGATTTTTACCTTCCAATTTTGTCTACCAATTCCATCCATATACTTTCTCATATGATTATGGGTTTGTTTTTATATATTTAATTCTAAAGGCCATGTCATAATAATAAGTTTATTTTCCATCCCTGCAACACTTCTGTCGTCACCTCTTGTAAGTGTTGCTTTTACATTCCCTGTTCTTGTTCAAACCAAAATTATATTAACTTATTACTGTGGTCCTGATATATTTGTAAATCTATACTAATATTATAAATGTGATAGTTACTCAGCCTCCTAACATCATTGTTCAACGTTATTTATGCATCAGGAAAGATACCTTATGACTGGCTGAGATCAACTTTTATACCACTGCCAAAGAAGACGAACTGCTCACAATGTGATGACTATCGTATGATCAGTCTCATATTGCATGTACTGAAAATACACAGCCGTATTTGCAAGAAGTGTGAATCTCATATGGGTGACACCCAGTTTGGCTTCTGAAATGGGCTTGGCACACATGAAGCACTCTTTTCCTTAAATTTATTAGTGCAGAGGTTTTTTTTTTCTTGCTTTCTAACTGCTCTAACTGCTAACTTTTTTTTAACTGCTTCAACAGCAAGGTCTTTAGAGACGGGAAAGGATGGGGGCAAGGAATGGGAAGGAATTCATCCATGGCCCTTTGAAGGAAGTATCCCGGCATTTGCCTGGAGTGATTTGGGAAACCATGGAAAACCCAAATCTGGATGCCCGGATGGGGATTCGAACCGCCGTCCTCCGGAATGCGAGGCGAGAATGCTAACCGTTACACTGCCACGCTCGGTAGTGCAGAGGTGCAGGGACATGAATGTTGATGTATATGCCTGTTACATAAACTATAAAAAAAAAAGCCTTCGACTGCGTGAGGCATGAAAAGATGATAAAGATTTTGAAATCAACTGGTATTGACCAAAATGATTTACGCATTGTCAGCATGCTGTATTTGAATCAGACTGCAGATGTCAAAATTGACCAAGGAACATCAGAAGTGACTGCAATCAGGAAAGGTGTTCGCCAGGGCTGTGTACTATCACCTCTCTTGTTCAACATTTATTCCGAGGTAATTTGCAGGGAAGTGTTGGAGAACGAAAACAGTGGGATCACTGTAAATGGAAAAGTGATCAGTAATATCAGGTATGCAGATGACACTGTTGTAATAGCCAGTGATTTACCTACACTCCAACACATAATAGACAATTAAGTTCAGCACAGTGAAGAGTTTGGTCTGCTTGTCAACCCTTCCAAGACAAACGTTGTAGTCTTCTCTAAGAGAAAAAGCCAGGCAACCATATCAATAAAAGGCTATAAGATCAAGCAAGTATCCTCCTTCAGATATTTATTCACTGTGGTGGATGAACAGGGTGACTGCAAGAAAGAAATCAAATCGAGAATAGACCAGGCAAGGAGACAATTTATTAGCATGAACAAAATTTTCATTAGATCGGATCTCAGTCTGCAATCGAGAATGCGAATGATTCACAGCTACATGTTCTCCATTGTTTTTCTTTATGGGTGTGAAAGCTGGACCTTAGACCAAAATCTAGAGAAAAAGATTGAATCTTTTGAAATGTATTTGTATCATCGTCTCTTGCGCATATCTTGGGTGCTGAAAGTCTCAAATGAAGGACCGAGCAATGGTGGTGTAACGGATAGCGTTCTGGCCTCGCATTCGGGAGGACGGCGGTTCGAATCCCCGTCCGGGCATCCAGATTTGGGTTTTCCATGGTTTCCCAAATCACTCCAGGCAAATGCCGGGATGCTTCCTTAAAAATGCCATGGCTGAATTCCTTCCCATTCCTTGCCCCCCCCCCCACCCAATCTGTTCCCATCTCTAAAGACCTCGCTGTTGAGAGACGTAAAGCAGTTAAAAAAAAAAATCAAATAAGAAGTACTTCATCGGATGGGAAAACAAAAAGAATTGCTGCAAAGGAAAACACAATATCTAGGACACATTATGAGAGGCGGGAGGTACCAGCTACTGCAGCTCATCATTGAAGGGAAAATACAAAGGAAAAGATCTGTTGGGAGGAGAAGGAATTTGTGGCTGAAAGACATTCAGAGATGGTTCAATTGTACGTCTGAAGAGGCTTTCCATGCTGCAGTTTCACACTATGTGGACCGCCAACCTCCAATAGGAGAAGGCATCTTAAGAAGAAGAAGAACTCTGTCTGTCTGTTTGTCCATTTGTTATGTTTCTTGGGCTGAACAGCTCTTCCAACCATGATGAAATTTGACAAGGAAATGCTATTTGACATTAGGATGGACATGGGATACCATATTCTGTATAGATAAGAACATATTGTCATCAAATTATGAAAACTATATGAACTGTGAAAGACAAACGCATAATATCAATGTCTTTGTAATGCATAACATTAGAGAGCAATGGCAGCTTAGTGCAGTGGTAATGTGCTTCCTTATTAAGAAAACTCCCATGTGGCTTTGGGTTCAAACCCCACTGGGTTAAGAATTGTTTTTAATAGTTTCAGCCAAGCCTAGGATTTTGTAGTAAGGATACCGTGTTCTGGCAAATCTTTGGTGATAGAATAGTACCGTAAGCATTTATTTTATTCAGGGTATACCGGTTCCACAGGCAGTTTTTGTGTGATCTAAACTAATTATATATGCAAAAGTAAGTCTCCGTCTTTTTTTTTATGTTTTGACGGCTATATGTGCATACTGATATACTGAAATACTTTGTATAATTACGAACAAAATAGGATATTTTTCCCGATATAAATAAATGAGACAGGTTCAACGGTAGAATGGTATATCGGTAGCATTCCCATCATATTATGCTGGCATATCTTAGGTAACTTTGAGCTTTGTGTATCCAATTCTAGGAATCGAATTCTAAATCCATGTGTATGAAGTCACGGGTGACAGATAATTTGATTATACTTCAAAATTGTTTCATTTTTCACTTGGCAGTGAGTATTTCTGATTAAAGTCAAATTTAAAAAATTTTTAAAAAAAATGTCATTTCCTATCTGTATTAATCTTAAAATAACTAAGACTGACGATTGTATCTTATAATTGTCAACAGTGGCAGAAGTGGCTCACCCAGCCTACCGAACAGTATTGGGCTTCTGTACAACATGTCGTATCCACTCGGGCAGGTGTTGCTGTCTGTCATGGCATATTTCCTGCCCAACTGGCGAGATTTGCAGCTAACATTGTCCATACCTGCTCTCGTGTTGTTCTTAGTTATTTGGTGTGTATTGATTATTTAACTAGTCATTTTAATATGTAGTAATGATTTCTTTACATAAAAAAATTCTTCTGATGCTTCCATTGGAGACCATTAAAATAATTAAAACTTTTTTCCTTTCACTGACAAGGTCTAACACTAAAATAATATTTACTCCTGAATTAAAATTTGTTTGCAAACAAATTAAATAATTAAGGGTACAGGAAAAACGATCTCTCACCAAAGATGATAACAGGATGGTATACAGGGTAGGATCAGAAAGTAGTAGGACTGAATTTCTAAGAGCGAATGGAAAGCTTGGAGAGGGGTCAGACCACGTTAGCGTGGTAGTGGGGAGCCTTCCGAAGAGACCAATATTTTTTCCAGTTACCCGTGGGAAAGCGGAGAGTAAGCATGTCGATTTCCGTGTACCTCTGTTAAGAAGTGTCGTTGTGATTCAAGATGGAGAAAAATATCTAGCAGCGCTATGCCATCAAGTTCTGCGTCAAATTCGGGAAAACTGCGACGGAGATCATCAGAATGCCGTGAGCCACTCGACAGTGTTCGAGTGGCATAAGCTGTTCCGGAAGGGGCAGGAGTTCGTTAAAGATGACCAGTGCACCAGTCACCCATCAACTTCAAGGAATGATGGAAATGTGGCCAAAGTGAAGGCAATCCTGGACTCCAACAGGCACACAAGCATCTGTCTGATTGTTGATGAGTTAGGGATTTTGTACAATAGCGTCCAAATAATTATTAACGAGGATTTGGCTATGTGAAAGGTGTGCGCCAACTTTGTGCCAAGAGTCCTGAGTGATGAACAAAAAGTGAATCATGTGCAAATTTCCCAGGAAATTCAGAACTATGTCCAAGAAAACCCAAATTTCCTTAACAATGTAATAACCAGTGAAGAAACTTGGTGTTTTGAGTATGACCCAGAGACCAAATGCCACAGCGCCGCGTGGCACACCGATAAGTCCCCACGTCCGAAGAAAGCCAGAACGAACAAGTCGAGGGTCAAATCCATTTACATCTGCATTTTTGACTGTCGTGGTGCGATTCACAGGGAGGTCGTACGACCTGGACATGCTGTGAATGACAGTTTTCATGTGGACGTGCTTGACAGGTTGCACAAACATGTCCTCCGCGTGCGGCCAGATGTCACCAATTCTTGGAAGTTTCACAATAACCTGGCCGAGCACAGGGTTGCCACATTGCTTCACCCCCCTACAGTCCAGATCTGGCACCACTGTACTTCTTCCTCTTTCCTTGGCTCAAGAGGGACCTCAGGGGAAACCGATACAACTCCTTAGAAGATGTCCGAGGGGCCATGACAGCATCTCTGAAGGGTATGGGATCCCGGAAAGCAAGTTCCAGAAAGCGTATGCGCAGTGGGAATCACATTATACGCGTTGTGTCAAAGCACAAGGACTACTAAGGTTTAGTACCCATTATCTCAATAAATTCTTTAAAATTAAATCGCTCCTACTACTTTCTGATCCTACCCTGTAAAGAAACACAAAATAAGACAAGCAGAAAGTATTGGATTTTTCAGAGACAAAACTTCAATATTTTTGTGTCTATGCCACTCTGCTCCAGAACTGGCAAGTGATTTGTAATTGTTCTGACACAATTGCCCATTTTATTCAGAAACTGTTATTTTTCTGTCCTTTGGGTCAATGCAATGCTATAATCATTTTCTGAAATATTAGGTATACCTAGCCAATGTGTGTAATGAGAATCCATTTTTTCTTGAGTGAACAACTGGAAGCCAAGATCTGGGTATGAACACACATTCTCCCTCATTATATTCTTGTGGGTGCTACTTTTTACTAATTTAAGCAAGATGAATTAACTGAACTAAGTGATTCATGGCAAACTGCAACATTTGTTTGTCTCATAAGATTAATTGTAAAGATGTATTTTCACACTGGGAGCTTCATCTGATACATGTATTTTCAGTCTTTTTATATTGCTGGATGGAGGCTACACATGGTAAAATACTTTATACAATTCACTGGGATATTCTGTACATAACAGAGAATACAATAAAATCCCTTCACTCAGAATTTATTAACAGTATATTTCATCTGTCTTGATACCTTACAGACATATGCTTCTAAGGTAACTAGGCAATGTAAAAAACAACAGCTGCTTCAATCTCATTTGTTGACTGGATTTTTGAATACTGTGTAAGTATCATGAAAATTAGACACTGGTCATATGTTTACAACAATGCATTACACATAATTAATTATATTACATTTGTTCACTTTGATTCTATGTGATAAAAGTCCTGGTGAAGTGGAAAAATAATTTCGATTCAACATTGAAAAAGAAATTGCTTCAAAGGAAAATAGGAAACAAAAGGGATAGGTTAAGTAACTCTGACACCTAATTCAGTACAGCATTAGCCCCTTCTTCACATTTTTTATTGCCCCCGTGCTGCCTTAATATGGCCCTGACCTAATTTTAAGAAAGGAGCACTGTGATAACCACAAATAAAAATAATAATTAAAAAAATTGATGCAGATCACAATACGCCACAAGAACCTTTAGTTTTGTAAGAAGCTTATAAAATACCTAGAAAATTGATGTGTATATCATTCCATATGATTGTTATGAAACCAGTAGCATTACCAACTACAGATCACAGGTTAGTTACTTAGAATTGTATTACATGGTTACCAGTATTAGTCACAAACACATTAGCTTAATTTGAATTCTAATTCCAGAAACTCTTGTTAATTACATTTTGCACATAATTTTTGATAATTTATTTACTTATTTGTCGTATGGCAAGCAACTAATACAATAATAAATATATACAGTGACAAGAACGTTGGTAGCGTTCACAAGCTGATGTCCAGTTCTTCTAGCCATTCTACGAAGGAACTTGTAGCTCCAAAAACATCATCAAATGGTCCATCATACTTCCATAGACGGAATTCCCTGATAATATGCTCCACACTCTGTGAAGGAGCATCGCAGTCACATGCAGGAGAATCCTGAAGACCTCACTTATACAGCATGGCGTTGCATTTCGCATGGCCTGTTCTTAGGCGATTTAGATTGACTCGCTGGTCTCTATTTAGATGGAATCCTGGAAGTCCAGTTGTGGGATCTTTAATATCTGGATGTTTTACAGATGTGGAGTTCCAGCTTTGTCGCCATTTTTCCATGACATCAAAGTCAAATACAACTTGCCATACCGGATTTCTGAAATTAAGAAGAGTGAGTGGTAAGTTATTTAGAACCTCATGGATTGCGAGATCCTGTAGATGATCAGGATGGTGTAGTTTTATCCACTCACGTGCCTTTGCTTCTTGGCGTCTTATCTCCGGATGTGGTATTTTGCTGATCAGGTGCAACCAGGGGACTGGGGTGGATTTTAGGGTGCCAGTTATTACTCTCATACACTCATTCAGGTGGACGTCGATTTTTCTAGTATGAGTACTATGTTGCCACACTGGAGCACAGTACTCAGCAACAGGGTAAATCATGGTGAGAGCAGTTGTTCGTAGTGTCTGCATCAGCTTCCCATGAAGTACAAGCTAGCTTCTTCATGAGGTTGTTTCATGTTTTCAGTTTCTGACTTGTGTTTTCGAGGTGTTTTTTGAATGTTAAGGAGCAGTCTAAGGTGATGCCAAGATACTTAGGATGGAAATTATGTTTCACCCTCTGGTGGCAGAAGTTCATTTTGAGCTGCTGATGTGCTATTCTATTGCTCAAGTGGAATGCGCATTCTTCTGTTTTCATTGGGTTCGGACAAAGTCTCCACTTCCTATAATAAGTGTTCAAGGTTTCTAAGTTGTTAGAGAGAATGCTCTCACCTTCCTCTAATGTGGCAGTTTGGACAGCGATAGCTAAGTTGTCAGCCTAGCAGAATTTATTGCCGTTTGTTTCTGGCATGTCATTGGTGTACAAGTTGAAGAGCAATGGAGCTAGTACTGACCCTTGAGGTAATCCATTTTTTATTGTCTTATGTGCGACGGTGACCTTAAAATATCGGTTGGTCAGGAGTGATGTTAGTTTCCTGCAGGGTATATGTTTTTTAAGTTTAAGTAGCAGTCCATCCAGCCAAACTGTATCATATGCCACTGTTAGATCGACAAAGGCTACTGATGTTTTTAACTTCTTCTGAAATCCAGCCTCAATATATGATATCAGTGCTAATACTTGCTCACAACAGCTCTGTTTTAGCCTGAAACCTTCCTGTTATGTTGGTGTTATGATATTTATTATTCCTTGTATGCGGTTAAGGATGAGGCGTTCTAGAAGCTTATAGCAAACACTGAGGAGAGCAGTAGGTCGATAGCTTGAAGCATCATCTGCTGGTTTGCCTGGTTCGAGAATTGTCAAGGTGTGAGCCATCTTAAATCCTGGGGGACTATCCCAGTGTCCAGGATATCACTGAAGAAGTTCTTGAGCCAAGTTCTTCCCTGCTTGCCGAGATATCTTATGAATTCTGGGAAAATGCCATCTAACACTGCAGCCTTCCTCATTTTTAGCATTTTGATGGCTTTCTCAACTTCTTCATGACTAAATGGATTAGAAAGGATAGGATTATTTCTAAGGTTGTTATCCATTTCAATCATCTCTTTCTCCATCTGTTTCTTCATGACAGGATCTATTGGGACTTTGTCAGCTCTCGTTTTGATGTGCAATGCCATTTCAGCTGGTGTAATTCCTGGCTCCTCTTTGCACATGTTTGAGGCTGCACCCAGTTTTGTAAGGAGGGTCCATGCATTTCTACTGGAGTGAGTAAAGCTCATTTGAGAAGTTAGCTCTTTCCATTTCTGTTTCCTCCCTTCATTCAGTTTTTCTAATATTCTTTTTCCTGTTTCAGGGTCACCAGTTTTTTGATAATCTGTAATATAAAAATGAATCGCAAAATGTGTTGGTAAGCGCATAACTCAACAACGCCTGCACCAATTTGGCCAATTTTTTTTAAAAATGTTCGTTGGAGTTCAAGGATGGTTTTTACGGCGAGAAAAATTCGAATAATTGCAGGAAAAACCCTTAAAACAGCCCTTTTCTTTTTCCAACCCTTAAAACAGCCCTTTTCTTTTTCCCATATAAACGTTTCCTTTACCATTTATCAGATTGCAATGAAACTTTGGAGAGTTTTCGAGTGTGCGTCTGCGAAGGTTCCTGTGAAAAAAAATTTCCAAAAAGTCAGCCCCTATTCCCCATAACACCCCATAATTTAGGCAAAACCACATTTTTTATTCGATTTAGATAGGAATTTGTACACTTATACTTTAAAACAAACAGAAAAATACTGCCTATGTATTGTTTCCGAATATTCATCCCCTCTCCCCCTTTCCACCACCATTACGTTTTTACCCCATAATTTAGGCAAAACCACATTTTTTATTCGATTTAGATAGGAATTTGTACACTTATGGTTTAAAACAAACAGAAAAATACTGCCAACATATGATTTCCGAATTTTCATCACCTCTCCCCCTTTCCACCCCCATTACGTTTTTACCCCATAATTTAGGCAAACCACATTTTTATCCGATTTAGATAAGAATTTGTACACTTTTACTTTAAAACAAACAGAAAAATACTGCCTACGTATGGTTTCCGAATATTCATCCCCTCTCCCTCTTTCCAACTCCATTACGATTTCACCCCATAATTTAGGCAAACCACATTTTTATTCGATTTAGATAAGAATTTGTGCACGTATACTTTAAAAAAGAGAGAGAAATACTGTACACATTAATTTCACTAAAACCCAATCCCTCTCCTCTCTTTCCACCACCTTAATTACACCCTCTGTCTGTCTATCTGTTTGTCCTCTATGCGCTCCTAAACCGTTCGTCCGATTATGGTGAAACTTTGGTGAGTTGTCGAGTGCGCATCCGGGGTGGTTCCTAAGAAATAAAATTTCCAAAAAACCACCTCCCCTTTCCCATAACACCCCATAACTTAACAAAACCTACAGATTTTATCCGATTTGTACGGAAATTTGCATACATATACTTTAAAATAAACAGAAAAACACTGTCTACATTTGGATTCCAAAAACGCACCCCCTTTCCCCCTTACCGCCCCTTAATTTTTACACAAACCTACACTTTTTATCAGATTTAGATGGAACTTTGCACGCATATACTATTAATAAAATAGAAAAATGCTGTAGACATTAATTTTACAAAAACACAATCCCTCTCACCCTTTATACCCCAAAACCACCCCCTCTTCCCCCTTGCATCCCATAATTTAAAAAAACCCACAGATTTTATCTGATTTTGATGGAAATTGGCACACAGAAAAACACTATAGACATTATTTTTACCAAAACCTAATCCCTCTCCCCTTTTCCATCCATAAACCACCTCCTCTTCCCTCCTACTCCCCATAAATTAAGAAAACCTACAGATTTTAACCAATTCTTTAAAACAAATTGAAAAATATTGCTTACGTAGGGTTTCCAAAAACGCCATCCCTCATACCCCTTCACATCCCCCTAATTTAAACAAATACACAGATTTTATACTATTTCTATAGAAATTTGCACACGTATACTTTAAAACAAACAGGAAAATACTGTCTACATGTGGATTCCAAAAAGGCAACCCCTTCGTCCCCTTTAAATCCCCTTAATTTTTTGCCACTGTGTCATATATAAAGGTACAATTTTTACCCGATTTTGAAGGAATTTTAACACAGGTATACTTTAAAACAAGCAGAAAAATACTATGTAAATTTGGTTAGCCTAATCCCACCCCTCTTCCCTTTTACCCCCTTCCTTCTTAATTTCCAATTATATTTATCAAAACCAACAAATTTTTATCCAATTATGATGAAACTCTGTTGAGTTGTAGAGAGTACGTCTGGAAAGGTTCCTGAATTCTTTAAAAAAAAAAAAAAAAAAAAAAAAAAAAAAAAAAAAAAAAACCCTCCACCCCTTAATTTAAACAAACCCATAGAATTAATCAGATTTCACCAAAATTTGCAACATATGGTATCCAAAATTGCAACCCCTTTTCCCCTTTAAACCCCCCTTAATTTTTGCCAATATACCTTATATAAAGCCAGTTTTTTTCCAACTTTTTAAGGAACTTTGCACACATATACTTTAAAATAAACTAAAAAATACGGTCTACATTTGGTTTGCCTAAACCAAGTCAAGCAATAGCGAAGCATTGCCGGGTCAGCTAGTTATCATATAAAGTTTGTGTAGATTTGTCCCAGCATGGAATGTATTGTTTCCTGTACCCTCAAGGGATGTTTTGTCTAGCTGCAGCAATAACAATACCTACAAATCTCTTGTAGTTTTTCACTTTTGGGGGTATCCATCGCAGGTTATTATCTACCTCGGAGCTATAATTGTCCCAGTTTGCCCTCTTTAAATTCCACCTTGGTTTATGAATCGATCTGATAACAGGCTTTGTGATACCAACACTGATTAGTGTGGGCTTCTTGGAAAATGCTGAAGGACTTTCCTTGTGTGGTATATTTTTGATAAAATTTTGCAACACTGATTTTGAATAACTTTTTCACCTTCCACTTCCCTACCCGAAACCATATGTTTGTTCTTACTCCTTTTCAGATGTCAAATTTTAGGAACAAAATTCCGAAGCAAAAAACTTTTTCAGTGTGTCATTAAAGATGCCCTTTTATATATATATATATATATATATATAATACAGGGTGTTACTAAAAGGTACGGCCAAACTTTCAGGAATCATTCCTCATACACAAACAAAGAAAATATGTTATGTGGACATGTGTCTGGAAACGCTTACTTTCCATGTTAGAGCTCATTTTATTACTTCTCTTCAAATCACATTAAACATGGAATGGAAACACACAGCAACAGAACGTACCAGCGTGACTTCAAACACTTTGTTACAGGAAATGTTCAAAATGTCCTCCGTTAGCGAGGATACATGCATCCACCCTCCGTCGCATGGAATCCCTGATGCGCTGATGCAGCCCTGGAGAATGGCATATTGTATCACAGCCGTCCACAATACGAGCACGAAGAGTCTCTACCTTCCTGCAATTGGGCCAACTGGCGGTGAATCGAGGAAGTGCAGTACATATTAACGAAACTAAAATGAGCTCTAACATGGAAAGTAAGCGTTTCCGGACACATGTCCACATAACATATTTTCTTTGTTTGTGTGTGAGGAATGTTTCCTGAAAGTTTGGCTGTACCTTTTTGTAACACCCTGTATATATATATACAACATTTTATTTACCATCGCAAGATACTGATGTAAGAAGCTCCAATGAATATTATCACACTTTGTGATCTTTATGCATGTTATATATTTCTGGAATTATAGTAGTACATTGATAAAAGTATAGTTTTTTTTTTTTTGGTGTGTCTTATTCTCATGGTCATAAGTCGATTGTTGACTGGATTCACCTCTTTCACTGACTCCAAAACATTTTTATCTACAACAAAGGCCATGCCTAATAGTGCTCCTCCTTGGCCAATTTTCTTGTTAGTTCCACATTTGAAGATTCTGTAATTATTGTAATCTATTGTTTAGAAAACTGTAAAGCGTGTTTCTGGCAGGGCAAGGATTTTGATTTTTTGTTTATTAAGTTCTGTTGTGAGATTGTGTAATTATCCGGTCTAAATGAGTGTCTGAATGTTAAAAGTTCCAATATAAGTGTGTGTTTTTCATGAAAGTTTACCAGAGCACTCCAACTTGCTCTCTCGTATAAGTCTAAGCTACCCAGAATCCGAATGCCTGGTTGCCACTTTGGAGTGGGTGGATTGTACGAGTCATACTTGCTTATTACTGATTTTCTAGCTTTTGCTAGTATTGTAGGACCAGGGATTGTGAGTTCCTGGAGCATGTTTACAGCTGCACCTCCTGGTGAACAGACGCTGACCATATTATTATTACTATTATTATTATTTGTCATCAGTATTTCAACTGGTTTGATGCAATCCTCCATCCCTTCCTATCTTGTGCTAACCTCTTCAACTCAACATATCCCTTACAACCGATGTCCTCAATTATCTACTTCATATATTGTAATCTCTGTCTTCCTCTACAGTTCTTACCTTCGATTGTTCCCTCCACCAGTTAATTAACCAATCCAGCATGTCTCAAAATATGATCTACCAGCCAGTCTCTTCTTTCTGTAAGCTTCCTCCACAAACTTCTTTCCTCACCCATCATTTCCAAAACTTGTTCATTTCTTACTTTGTTTGCCCACTTAATTTTCAGCATTCTTCTGTAGCAACACGTTTCAAATGTTTAAATTTTCCTTCTTTCCAGTATTCCTTAAGTCCATGTTTCGCTACCGTAAAGTTCTGTGCTCCACACATAGAGTTTAAATTAATTAAAAAAATTTAAATTCCTAGATCAATATTTGAAGCTAAAAGATTTCTCTTTTTCATGAAGGCTCTTTTTGCTAGTGCTATTCTGCTTTTAACATCATTCTTACTTTGGCCATCAATTGTAATTTTGCTTCCCAAGTAGCAGAATTCACTTACTTTTCCAATTGCATTTGATCCTATTTTTATATTTATTCTACTAGTGTTGGTAACATTTCTGCTCCATTTCGTCACTTTAATCTTGACTAAAGTCACTGGATTATGGCTAATTATCACTGAATTCTGGTATATGATGGATTAATTCTCATGATTATTTTATGTTATTTTACTTTCTTGAAATATGTAATGATTTGGCTGAAAAATTTATTGGTTATATTTTTGTATTTTAATTTTTCTTTTTCTCTGAACTATTAAATCCCTGATAAATCTTTTTAAGTTAAAAAAAAAAACTATTTTTAAATCCTAGTTTAAACTGATATGTGACTTTTATCCATAGTTATAAGAAATTAATCAAAACTCATGTTTACTTCTGTCTCTTGGTTATTAACTTTATTTGAAATTCCATAACTTTTGTAATCTTTTATATTTTACAATAAAATGTACACCATTTTTCATATTTGAAAATCCTCTTTCTTTTGGCATATAAACCACCTCTGATTTTTTCTTTAATTTAAAATTCAGCTTCCTTCAACTACTGATATCTTGCTTAATAGTTTATTGTTAGGGCTGAAATTTTTTAATATGGGTTTGTTTCAGTCCTGAGAACATTGTGTGGTAGGTTTTTCTCCATTATTTATTTGACTTAAGATTGTTTTGTTGTGTCTATAAAATCTTACTGTTCATTTGTCTTCATTACGTCATAGTGCTATTGGTTATTCCATGCTCAAAACATTACATATTGAATTTCTTCCATTAAATATTTTTTTTCCATATATAAAGTGTACAGCAAAATACTTTTATTACTTTTAGAAACCATATACTTGTTATTTAATGTCAACATCAACTTTAGGCTACACCGCAGTATCCGATAGCAGTCTCGTTCTAACCTATATACAAAACAAACATTATAGCTTTAAATAAATAACTTAAGGCTTTGTCATTCCACAAATACAGTTGTAAATTACAAATGAATCATCAGTAAATTCTGTGTTGCCATACATAATTCACATTTAATTCTTAATAATATAAATTATTTCAATGAACTTATTAGATACACAGCCAATTTTAAGGTATGGTATCATAGTTGTTGTGTGAAATTGAAACCAGTTTTAACATTGTAACACTCCGCTAGGTATGTAACCACTATGAAACATATAATGGAAAGTAAAGATAAAATAGATCCATTATCATCCCACGCCATCCCAACTGAATTTGGAAATTCTGCCCTCTTTCTTGATCATCTATTGATAGTCCACACATCCCTACCTGCAGATTCCTTCCTGAACATCATAAACATCATCCTTCTCTGCACCAAAATCTCCTGATATCAGAACTGTGAGACAGTGGACATTACCTGTCAATGTTCCCTCATGACACTCTCTCTAGCACTAACTTGTCATATCATAAGGGACTTGAATGAACGTTTTGTCAAAATTTGGACTACTAAAGAAATTTCTCCTGACTTTAAAGGTAGGTCTCATATTTAGGAAAGGGTACCAAATGAAGTACAAAAACTATGGTGGCATTATTATCTAGTCTGGAAAAGATTATTTCTAGATTCCTGCCAAATTGTTTTCTACCTTTAGTAGAAGAAATACTACCAGAGAGTAAGCATGACTTCAGACCTTCAAGAGACACCACAGATACGAGGGGGTACCAAAATAATAATTATTTTTTAAAATTCTTATATTTTCATATTCTTTACAAAACAACCTAATCCCCTTCAAAATACTCTCCATTACAACTAATACATTTGTCCCTCTGGTGCTTCCACCGTTCAAAACATTTTATTTAGTCATCTTTAGAAATAGCTGACAGCTCCTCCCTCGTTTTTTTCTTAACCTATTCAATGTTGTGAAATCGGTGTCCTTTCATGCCGCTTTTTATGTATGGAAATAAGAAAAAGTCACACGGAGCCAGGTAAGGCGACTAAGGTACATAAGGTGCGTGGGGAAGTGGAACCATGCCATTTTTAGTCAAAAACTGCCTAACAGAGACAGTTGAGTGTGCAGGTGCATTGTCGTGGTGGAAGAACCAGTCTCCTGTCTGTTACAAATCGTTTCTGTTTTGAGGAACACTGTTGCATAATCTTTTTAAAACTTCCAAATAAAAGGTTTGATTGATGGTGTGATGTGAGGGTACTATGCCCTTGGCGTCAAAAAAGCAAATGAGCAATGTTATGATGTTTGATTTGACTTAACGACATTTTTTGGACGAGGTGTGATCATGAAGTCTTCCATTGACTTGAATGTTGCTTTGTTTCTGGGTCATAACCATAGCACCACGACTCATCACCAGTAATGACCGTTGACAGAAAATTTGGATCAATTTCAAGCTGTTGTTCAAAGCACGACACGTTTCAAGTCAATGTTCTTTTTGATTGTCAGTCAGAGCTCGTGGAACAAACTTGGCAGCAACCCTTTTGATTCCAAAATCTTCAGTTAAAATTTGCTGAACCAAGCTCCAAGATAACCCACTAATCTTGGACAATTGATGGACACCCAGAAGGAGATTTGTCATCAATTGACATGTTGCCTTTTTTAAACCTAGTGAGCCACTCATACACTTGAGTTTCTCCCATAGTGTCATCTTTATAAGCCATTTTCAACTTTTAAAACTTTTTCAGCAGCATTTTTACCGAGTAGAAACAAAAATTTGAAAGTTGCACGTTGTTCACTTAAACTTGCTATCGTCAAAAACGAAACAATAACAAAACAACGCTAGAAACAAAACAATCACTGCAAATAATAAGCCAGGTCGACAACACAGGCGGCACTGAACTGACAATACGGAGCACGGTGGATGAGCGGTTAACGCTCTGGCCTTGCATTCAGGAAGATGTCAGTTTGAATCCCCATCTGGGCATCCAGATTTGGGTTTTCCATGGTTTCACCAAATCATTCCAGGTGAACGGCATGATGCTTCCTTCAAAAGACCCATGGCCAAATTCCTTCCCATTCCTTGTCTCCATTCCTATCCCACTTCTAATAACCTTGATGTTGACAAGGCATAAAGCCATGTGTGAAAAAAAAAAAAAAAAAAAAAAAAACCTTGCAATGGGTTGCTCTATAAATTTCTAATGCGCACGGCAATGCTATTACGATTATTTTTGGGTACCCCCTCATCTGACATTCACTGCTCATTACTTTCAAGAAAAATATTCGGGTCAAAATATATCTGTTGATATTGTTATAATTTATTTCAACAAGGCCTTTTACATAGTGAATCATGAAGCACAGTGGAAAATTTAAGCTCTGTATAATTTTGTACTGCAGGTCATTATCATCTTGAAATTGCTCTACACTAATATGATATGTGCAGTGATTAATAATGGCTCGAGAGATTGTTGGACATAACTGGCCTGATGACATTGCTCCATTCACCCAGGAAGATAAGGGATTTGCTTTATAGTTGAAAGGATGCCTTGGGTCTCACACTGCCAGGTATTTATTCCATCCCTTCCAAAGTGGGATGCAGTACACTGGGCAGACAGCACGCTCCATGTGGGATGTGTGTGCTTGGTACAAATAACAAGTTGGTGGTAGTTTAACATGGCATAGAGAAAAAGCACTGGTTTGACTTTGAGGGGACACAAATACTAGTTGACACCGAAGGATGACGGGACAGTGTGATTAAGGAAGCTGTAGTGATTTGTCTCCCAGAAGACATTGTAATTAGAATCACGGGGTTTCAACTTATCGCAGCACGGAACCCAGTTATTAGTCAGAGAGATAGGCATCGAGGTCTTACCGGAATGCCTTCTGTCCTCAAACTGACCCCTTCCATCATGTGCATCCCCACAACACCTCCCACCACATTGCCCATCTTGCCCCACCATTTTTCTGACCCCACTACATCTGCAAAGATAGGCGACTGCCATATGTTACTCATAACATGGCCGTGGCATCACTGTTGACTGATGCAGGTTATATAAGGATGGTGACTCCAGGAGTTTGACACTTCTCCAGATTCTTTAAGATTGCAGGTTGTATGTCCAACTCTTCTCATTCATTCTGTAAGACCCAAGGCCGATACTGGGGCTGAAGTATAGCCTTAGTGCCTCAACTAAACTCTTGATGTTGACTCCCAGTTCATTAGAAAATTTACGAAATAATTTTGATTTGGTTTGACCATGTAGCCAGGATAACTCAACTTAAATGCTTTAGGTCGCCACAATATTTGTTAACCCACAAATAGAGAAAAGGTTTTATGCTATCTACTAAAGCACACAAGTTCACTGTTAGAAAATCCAAAGTTTTATTTCAGAATCACAAGTTCAAAATCGCATTTAACAGTTGAGCAGGCAAATCGAACACTCTTTTCTAAAAGTTTGCAGGTTGTGGAGAGAAATTTTAACTGACCGAACCCCTTTAGTAAATTTAAAAGTTCTTAACAGTCATTAAAGTTACGGTATAACACAACACCAAGGTTTCAACATGGTCGAACTAGCCACCAGCGCGATGAAAGGCAGACCGAAACAGACGCCAGACAGGAACAGACAAACCATAATGGCGGCGGGGTCTTTTTATAGAAAAGACTAGAACCAATGACGTCAGCAACTGTATCACATCTTTTTGCTTCCGCGTAGCTCAAAGTGTGTGTAATTTATTTGACGATCCCGACTATTAAAAATGTTCAAACTATGACAGTATCTGGACTTATCTACTGGAAGTCCAATGGCAGTCCCGTGAGAAATTTAGAGTAATTAGTTTTAAAGTTTTAGCTGTTTAAGACTCCTCGTAGTGACACATTCTAATTTGGGGAAAATCCCTAAGTGTTCTGGAATTTTACGCGCGTGCACAACAATCCGCGACAATCTATTTTTCAAAAACTTAATTACCGGACAAATGCTTAAACTTTTTATGAAAACTAATATATGTACGTAATCGTCTTGATTAGGGCTATCCAGTGATGTAATTTTTAAATTAATATCTCTTTTAATAAAAAAGCTTATTTTTTTCTCTTAATTAAAATTGCTAATTAAACTTTACTAAATTATTTAATTTTACTGCCAAAATATTGGGGATGGTGCTGACTACAGCTGGTGGTAAAAGTTCGGTTGTAGCTTTACGCGATTTAAAGATATTGCAAATCTTAGTTTTCTACTTTTATGATCGCGTGTTTCAAAACTTGAACAAAGCGGAATATCTCTTAAACCAAACGTTTCCCGATATGATAAATACACTTTAAAATGATTTTTATAATGAATTGATACTGTAGGGAAGATTACAGGCAAATTCCTTAAAGTTGAAAATTGCACTTCTCGAAATTTCTAAGTCCCGCCTAAGCGAAACTAGAATTTGCCAAAATTCTAAGGTTCTTACAATTCATAAATACATTTACCCATTCCTAGGTCATACATATGCCCCCCCACATTTTCCCATAAGAAGTTACTAAAGTTTCTTCATATTTCCAAAGAAATCACATTTCTCAAGGTTAATTCTTTACTAGAATGACAGAGTAGGAATGTGCGATCTTATTGACCGAATTGTGGTTTCGCCCCTGCACCCGTGAACCCGGCGGATGCTGGCATCACTACTCACCGAGCGTGGTGGTGCAACGGTAGCATTTTGGCCTTGCATTCGGGAGGACGGCAGTTCAAATCCCCATCCGGACATCCAGATTTGGATTTTCCATGGTTTCCCAAATCACTCCAGGCAAATGCCAGGATGCTTCCTTCAAATGGCCATGGCTGAATTCCTTTTCATTCCTTGCCCACATCCTTTCCCGTCTCTAAAGACCTCGCTGTTGAGAGACGTAAAGCAGTTAAAAAAAAAAATCTAAAGACCTGGCTGTTAAGAGACGTTAAGCAGTAAAAAAAAAAGGTATCACTAGTCAGCCATCAAATTTCAAACTTTACATGCCAAGGTTTGAAACTGGGCCCACAGATTTGTCTGACATCACAAGCAGACCACACCAGCCACCAATATTTAAAACTTCTACCAGCCATGCTTACCCAAATTAAATTAAATTCTTAAATTATCTTGCAAAGTATAGGGTAAATGCTATTAACCTGTTACAATATATATAAAAGAAATATATCAACAAATATTGTAAAAGAACTGAAGCTAGATTAAACACAAATTTGATTAATGCAACACATTTCATCAATTTTTCATTGATATTTTATGTACATCTTTATTGTAATAAAACAGTAATGAGTTACACTTTGTGATTGTGACAGGCTGTTGCCCGAGTCCCCCAGGTGGCTAGTGTCTCAGGGCAGGAGGGATGATGCTTGGAAGATTGTTAAGAAGGCGAGGCCTGACGTTGCTCAGACAAGGAGGCTTGTTGGAACACCAGAGGTGAGTAACATCTCATCAAAATATGCTCAGCTCCTGCTGGTTTCCTGTAAGCATGTACACTTAGCTTAAGTTGTTTATGGGGAATAAAGTCTCTGTACATGATTTTGATTCAATTGAAAGTTTAAATCATTTCCACAATTCAAGATATCTTAAAACCATTTGCATAATATTGTAGTTACAAATTAGATGTCCACTAATTTTTACTATGTTTGCACCACAGATTTCTTGAAACATTTCACTAGAGGCAGTTAGTAAAGTATATTACAAAAAATAAACACAAACATTTTATTAACTAATGCCATATGTGTGAAACTATTATTTTGCTTAGGCATTATCAAATAAAGCACAAAGTATCTATCTTCTTCGTTCACCTTTTAAACAGATTTTGATCGTGTCTTTTCTATTGTCTTTATTTTTGGGTACCCGATCATACTCTGCTATGGTGTGTCATCTGGGACGCAGTTTATTGGCAGACTTTTTCCTGGTCACACACGTTTGAATGGCTCTATAAGTACAATAGCTATAGTCACCATGTGGGTGACCAAAGTGTCCAGGACTTGTAAAAACTTTTGTACTACACACAATCATTATTCCTTTAATAGTCATTATTGAACTGCATCAAATATTACCAAGAACTAACAGGAGTTTCTAAGGTTTTCACTATCTTTTGGGGGAGATGTGAGAGCTTCACCGTAGTCGTGTACTTGAGTGAGTTAGTTGATACTATCTGCTGTCTTCGTTAATGGATGTGTGTACCAGGCTGAGGTGTTTCCTTAGGCTTACAACTGATACCAGTTAAGCTACAAAAGTTTTAAAAATTTACAGTTTTTGACAAAGTGATTGTTTTTCATTTGACTGTGCAACCTACCACCTGTTAGCTGTTACAGCTAAATTAATAGCTTGATGACCGATGCTCAAGAAACCCTACAACTGACAAATCCAATTCAAGAAGAAGAAACTATATCAGTAGCGGTCAGAGCTTCAAGCTATCAGCAGCAAGTCTAACAAACACAATAACATTTATAAATTTGTCTCAGTTATTTTCTGATCTAAAAGCTCTAAACACAAAGTACAGACTAAGGATGGAAGCAATACATTCTAGCAAAATGTGCTTAAACTTTTTGACAAGTTTTATTTGCTTATGAGTCAAAGTTTGTAAGACAACAAGCTTACGCTTGGTGTGGAGCATAAACACATTGTCTTAGCTATAACCGTGTGTAGCCTAGGAAGACCAACCTCATGCCACCACTTGACTTTCTTTCCCCCATGGCTTCAAAATTCAACCGTTTCCACGCAAGTTTGTACTATGCTGCGCCACGAGCCCAAACTAGCTACCGTACTACATAGGTGGTACTGCGCACTTAGACTGCTGCTGTTAGACTGGGGAGAGGAAAGGTTCTGGAGGGGGTATTTATAGAATCTACCCCTGGGAACCAAGCTTTCCGGTCTTTTCCATGAATTGTATCAGATAACTGATCAGTTTGTGACAATCTTTCACAATACAATTTGACCCTGGCCACAAAAATAATTCTACCTCTCTGAAATTTTGGGAGCTGCAAGATATTATTACAAACGTTAAATTAAGTTATTATAAATTTTTTTGTAACTTTAATAGCTTCGCCAGAAAAGAATCATTAAGAAGTGATTGCCATAACTTTCGAAATGACAACAAATCTTCTAGGGTTTGCAGCCGGATTTTATTACAAAGCGACAAGCTTTTGGCTACTAGCTCAGTAGCTGCAAACCCTAGAAGATTTACTGTCATTTATTCACTGGGAAAGCCTGCATTCGCATATAACTTTCGAAATATTACTCCTATCAAGTTGAAACAAATTTCATTCTATTCTCCTATTGCTCATCTATCATCTGATATTAAATAAAGGTTTTTATTTGAAAGTGGGATAAAGTTCGAAAACAAAATTTGACTACTTGAAATATTCAGAGTAGTGAATTGAAAATGGCTTCAAACAAATTTCCATATTGAAAAACGGTTACTGTAAAAATTTGGAATCTCTAAGTATATTCCCTGATTTATTGCGAATTTTCGAAATACTGATCCTCCCGAATGCCGTTTGATTTCGAGCCATCTCGTCCAAGCATTTCTAGTGAAAAAACCTATTTTACTTTATTACAGTCAAATGCTTTAATATCTTGAAAAAAAACTTGTTCAAAAATATTTACATTTAAATAAACTTTACTCTGAACATAATTTCTTTTCATGAATTACTGAATTACCAAATTATATCTAAAAACGATCTTTAAAATGCATGAAACTTTCAAAAATTTTAATATGTTATTTTAACCAAAATTACGCTACTTTCTATCTATTAACTGACTTCTTAACTGTTTTCTAATGACTAAATACTTCGATTTTTTAGAATGGAAAATTACGTGACAAAATTCTAAACTGGCAAATCACTTTTAAACATATTTAGACTCTAAGTAAGATTTTCTAACAACAAATTTTCTCATCTTCTGGCTATTTATTTACCTAAACATCTTTTGAACTAAAGAAATATACTCATTTAGCAAAGTTATGTGAAAGTCAGATATTACATGTTCAAATCTGATGTTAAGTTTCTTAACAGCTGTTTAAATGAATTTAACTCTTGAATTTACTGTTCATACTTGAATCAATGCTTATATTGGACATATTAGTTGGGATTATTATCAAAATTAATTGTAAAAATGGCTTTAAGATGGTGGTACCTAATACTTCAATTGAATTTGCTATCTAGGAAACTAATTTCGTTATGCGAAATTCTATGAAGTGTTACAAGTTACTGTTTACAAATCCAATAAAGATAGTGTTGTTTGTCCAATCGATTACAAAAGTAACTTCAGAAACATAAAAAAATACACAGAAAAAAAGTACAGGAAAAATACGCAGAAAAAAATGTGTCTGTCCCATTGAAGTTTCACACTGGTACATGCAATTTTATTTTTTCCCACCACTTTAATGATATTAGAGGCAGGAAAGTGTTGTGGACAAAGAAGGGGAAGAAATTTGACCATGACGAGACTAGTGATCTGGTCCTTCTGGAAGAACCACTTATGTATTTTAGGAATAAAATATAACAGTCATTCATGCACTGGAACCTTTTTTGGTCCACTTAACATCCAGTTACAAAATTCTATAAACCGTATAGAAAAGATGAAGGGAGAAGTGGTTGTGTTTGTCCAAAACACCATCCACTTTGAAGCTAGTGCACTCCCCTCAAACGTTCGAGAAGCAGTGGTGGAAATATGTGGTCCTATACAACTGACTGTATGCTCTAAATACCTCACAGCAAGTCCACCTAATTATTATGATAATTTGCACATCCATTTCTCCTATTTGGAAATTTCATCATCCATAATGTGTTATGGCATCTACAGTCGATTGACTAAGAGATGTTCTCCTTCATTTGTGGAATTCATGCAGTGGGAGGGGCACGGTGACCTTTATAGGAGAGATCACATTCCCATTTGACTGCACATTGAGTTTGGACGTGGAGCAAGAAACACCAGACACAAATGGAACATCAATAAAGGCGATTGGCAACTCTTCCACTGTTCATTTGTTTTCCAGGATTGCGAAAACACAGAGGGAAAAGGTTAACCACTTCACAAATCAATTCAACAAGCAGCTGATGTTTCCATTTTAAGATGCTCAAGAACCCTGTGAAGAATGTCCATCCCTTGGTGGAATGACAAATTTCATTCCACTATTAAGGGAAGAGTTTGGCATTGCATCACTTTAGGATGCATACAACAAATAAAAAGGTATCAGTGATCTGAATTACAAATCATAAGTTGCATCATATAATTTAGGAGAGTGAAGAAAAATCATGGCAAACTCTAATGTTCCACAATATCATCGACAGTGTGGAAGTCAATCTGCCATATATCTGGAAGGTATCGTTGCTGCCATCACTCCTCGTGTCAGGTATTACAACAGAGAACTGCTGTGCAGTGAGATGGCTTACGCTTCATGTCATCAAATATAAAAAGTTACAATCGCCCGTTAACAATTTGGGAGACATTGCACTCAGTCTGACCTAATCCAGTACCAGATGCTCAGGCATCTGAGTGAAGATGGTAACGGGTATTTTTAACAGTATTGGGCCTGAAGGGTATTACTCAAATCGTGGAAAGAAGCAACATTAATCCCCCTTTAAAAATCTGACAAGGACAAAATGTTAGCAGGTTGATATCGTAGCATTGCCTTAAAACTGCTTTAGAAAGAGACTAGAGCGAATCTTGAACTGCCAGCTAGTCTGGTATCTCGAATCTCAAAATTTGTAAAATCGCTTTCCGTGTGCATTAATGAATGATAGCCATTTTATATTGGATAAACTGATCCTGCTGGAAGGGATATTAATCCACTGTCAACACCTTGTGGATATGTTATTTGATATGGATTAGACATTAAATTTAAAAGCATCTACTTGAATGTGGTTTAAGGAAAATATGTCCCTTTTTTTACAATTGTTTTAATCAAAGCATTGCTTCTGTTACTGAGTTGGTTGTAAAAGATCATATCTTTTTATCTGCGACACTTCTACAATTGCTATCAGTAGCTATTGCACAGCAATAAAGTGTTCTAGATGATATTCATTATATGTAGTTGATTTTTCTAGGTTGCACCCACCCCCTGTCTAGCCTACAAGAATTAGAGCAAGATATAACGCACACTAAACAGTCTATATGAATAATTATTGTTCACTGGTGTTAAATTCTCTGTTGGAAAAAAAAAAAAAAAAAAAAAAAAAAAAAAAAAACGTGTTTGCTTTTAATCATAGTAATAGTTTTTGTTCTTAACTTTTTCTAACCTTGTGTTACACAATTTTAAGTTTTGATTAAACTGTTCACCTTCTGGGCCTATTTTTGACAATGGGCTCAGCTGGCTGCCACACCTTCAAAGCCAGAGCTCACTATTTGCAAACTGCTCCAGTCTACTATAATTTTTCAGAAACTTTGTACAACTGCATTTGGAGTATTGCTGCAGAGTATATGTGTAAGGGTTTGGGAGAGACTATACTAGCATTTTCCAACCAAATGTCAACCTCTCCTTCACGTGGCGCACCCTGTTTGCACGGACAAAGGCTCTGGCGACTGAAAGATTCCCGGTATAAGGAGTCACCCACTGCTTGCCAACGGCCTCCGACAGGAGGGCGGTAGAGCGGGGAGCGGTTCAGGGCACCCTCTTGTCCTTGGGGTTGGAAACGGCCCCTAAAGGCGGATGAATCAGAAATGACCAACGGCATGGGGATGCAGAAGGCAACGGGAAACCACTGCATTAAAGACCCAAAGGGTATCCCGAGGACATGTAATCCTCTCAAATTACATATATCATGATGGCTTCTTCCTGGGTAAAATATTCCGGAGGTAAAATAGTCCAGCAATCGGATCTCCGGGTGGAGAATGCTCAGGGAGGAGTCATCAGAATGGATAGAAACATTCTACGAGTCGGAGCGTGGAATGTTAGAAGTCTGAATAGGGCAGGTAGGTTAGAAAACTTAAAAAGGGAGATTGAATGACTTAGGTTAGATGTTGTTTGGATTAGTGAGATTAAATGGAAGGACGCACAAGATTTCTGGTCTGAGGAATACAGGATAATTAGCACACAAGCTGTCATTGGAGTCACTGGTGTAGGATTTGTAATGGATAATAGAGTAGGAAAACGTGTGAGTTATTATGAACAGTTTAGTGACAGGATTATTTTGATGAGGTTAGAAACTAAGCCCGTCCCAACCACATTAGTACAAGTGTATATGACAATGTCACAGGTAGATGATGAAGAAATAGAAAAAATATATGCTGAAATTGAAGAATTAATACAATATGTGAAGGGGGAGGAAAATCTAATAATCATGGGTGACTGGAATGCAATAGTGGGAGAAGGAAAAGAGGGGAATACTGTAGGAAGTTTTGGTCTAGGAGAAAGAAATGAGCGAGGAAGCAGGTTGCTAGAATTTTGTGAAAGATATAAGCTAGTAGTGGCAAACACACTGTGTAAGAACCATGCAAGAAGAATATACACCTGGAAACGTCCTGGGGATACAGGCAGATATCAGCTAGATTAAATGATGGTCAAACAGAAATTCCAGAATCAAATTCTAGACTGTAAAGCATACCTAGGAGCAGATATAGACTCTGACCATAATTTGATAGTAATGAATTGCAGGCTGAAATTTAAGCGAATAAGGAAGCAGTATAAGCAGGACAGACTTGAAGTGAATAAACTGAAACAATCTAGCACGAGATAAAAATTTGCAGAAATTATAGACTTAGGTCTAAGAAGTAACTCTGAAAGGAGCTCAACCGAGGATGAATGGAATGCGATAAAGACCGAAATAATGAAAGATGGTAAAGAAACATTTGGCTTCAGGGAACAAGCTGCCCGAAAACCTTGGATCACGGAAGAAATTTTGGAGCTGATGGATCAGAGGAAAAGGTACAAAAATGCTCAGCATGAAGCAGGAAGAGAGCAGTACAGGCAATTTGGAAATTAAATAAATAGGAAATGCAAAATAGCAAAAGAAAAATGGCTACAAGAAATGTGTGAAGAAGTAGAAAAGGAAATGGTCGTAGGAAAAGTAGATGTTGCATATAGAAAGATCAATAAGAATTTTGGAGAAATGAAGAAAAGAGGTAGGAACATTAAAGATGCCGATGGGAAACCTCTTTTAAGCTCAGAAGATAGAGCTAACCGATGGAAGGAATACATTGAGAAACTGTATGTTGGGGACAACTTGAACAATAGTGTAATGGAAATGAAATGTGATGTCGACATTGATGACTTAGGTGATCCTGTTTTGAGGACAGAATTTAATAAAGCTCTGAATGACTTGAAAGCAAATAAGGCAGTTGGAATTGATGAGATCCCTGCAGAACTTCTTAAATCCCTCTGAGAGGAAGAAATCAAAAGAATATTCAAGCTGATATCAAAAAGTTATGAAACAGGAGAAATTCCAACTGCTTTTAATAAAAATATCATCTTCACACTTCCAAAGAAACCACAAGCCGACAAATGTGAGAATTATCGCACAATTAGTCTAACATCACATGCTTCAAAATTACTGACCAGAATAATATACAGAAGGATGGAAAGGGTAGTACAAGAGATAGTAGGTGAAGATCAGTTTGGGTTTAGGAAAAATCGCGGTACAAGGGAAGCAATTCTGTCTTTAAGATTAATACTTGAAGGGCAGATCAAGAAAAACAAAGATACTTTTATGGCATTTGTTGATTTAGAAAAAGCTTTTGATAATGTTAGGTGGGAAAAGATGTTCAAAATTTTAAAGAAGACAGGTCTAAAGTATCAAGATAGAAGAATACTCTATAAACTATATAAGAATAAGTGGCTATAATAAAAGTAGAGAATCACGAGAGACATGCATCAGTTAAAAAGGGTGTGAGACAAGGTTGTAGTCTATCCCCGTTAATATTCAACTTGTATGTAGAAGAAGCAATGAAGAAAGTCAAAGAAAAATTTCTGTGTGGCATAAGTTTTCAGGGAGAAAAAATCAGTATGCTACGATTTGCTGATGACATTGTCTTGTTAGCAGAGAAGGCTGAGGATATTGAGAAGTTACTGAATGGCATGAACAAAATACTGAAGGAAAATTTTGGACTGAATATAAATCAAAGTAAGCCAAAAGTGATGAAATATAGCAGAAATGATACCAATATTAATTATAAAAATAGGATCAAATGCAATAGGAGAAGTAAGTGAATTCTGTTACTTGGGAAGCAAAATCACAACTGATGGCTGAAGCAGGAATGATGTTAAAAGCAGAATAGCACTAGCAAAAATAGCCTTCATGAAAAAGAGAAACCTTTTAGTTTCATGTATTGATCTAGGAATTAGAAAGAACTTTTTAAAACTCTATGTGTGGAGCACAGCACTTTATGGTAGTGAAACATGGACTTCAGGAATACCAGAAAGAAAGAAAATTGAATCATTTGAAATGTGGTGCTACAGAAGAATGCTGAAAATTAGGTGGGCAGACAAAGTATGTAATGAACGAGTTTTGGAAATGATGGGTGAGAAAAGAAGTTTATGGAAGAAGCTTACAGAAAGAAGAGACAGGCTGGTTGGTCATATTTTGAGACATGCTGGACTGGTTAATTTGTTAGTGTAGGGAACAGTCAAAGGTAAGAACTATAGGGGACGACAGAGATTAGAATATATGAAGCAGATAATTGAGGACGTGGGTTGCAAGGGGTATGTAGAAATGAAGAGGTTAGCGCAAGATCGGAAGGGATGGAGGATTGCATCAAACCAGTCGAAAGACTGACGACAGCGAAAAAAAAAAAAAAATATATATATTATATATATATGTTTCAGTGTGGTACCTTTAGATACTGAACAGTGCTCTATTCTCAGTGGCTCATGAGATGCTTGTGTCCAGTGGCATCTTTTCATGGTGCAATACTTCACACCTGTAGCTTCAACACATGGCAGTCCTGCTTACAATACAGTGATGAATTCACCATCTCGTTGCCTTTACAGAAAACACTATAGAACTACCACACCCTTCAGTTATTGTGGAAAGGCAATTTTATAAGAACACAGATATGAGTTTCCGTTTGCTTATCATGAGGGTTGGTGTAAATATTCTCCGTAGTTTTAAAATAGGGCCAAAATTATTTTAGATTTTTCACTGAGTTAGAATGGTGTGCGACAATCGATATATTAATGTCTTTAATGGTATTTTAAATCAGCATCTTACTTTTCTCCTGATATGTGTTGACATGCTTAAGCAGGTTAACGGAATATATTGGTCTTTAGTGTTAACTTGAGTGACTTATAAATAAAAGCTGGATAGAAGCTGCAGTGTATATATAGCCAAGTGCTATGCTTTCCTAAAGTCACTCCAGCATATGAAAGTAAATTGTGACATGAAGTATATTAATACTGTAATTACCTCAGCTGCATTAGTGCACTGGAAAACAGCTATATACGAAGGGGTACCCCATTTTTTTTTTATTTTTTTTTTTTTAAAGGCAACCTCATCTATTTCAAATCACCCTCCATTACAAGTAATACATCTGTCCTACCAGTGCTTCCACTGTTCAAAACATTTTCTTTAGTCATCTTTAGAAATGACTGACAGCTGCTCCCTTGTTTTTATCTTTACCTCTTCAATATTGTAAAATCAGTATCATTTCAACCCCCTTTTCATGGAAATAAGAAAAAGTTGCACGGAGTGAGGTCAGGTGAGTAAGGTGCATGGGGAAGCAGAACCATGCCATTTTTTGCCAAAAACTGCCCAACAGAGACAGCTGTGAGTGCAGGTGCATTGTCGTGGTGGAAGAACCAGTCTCCTGTCTGCCACAAATTGGGTCTTTTTTGATGAACACTGTTGCGTAACCTTCTTAAAACTTTTGTCGACAGTCTGAGAGCACAAGATCTCAAATTTTTTCAACATTTTCTTCAATTCAGGCAGTTGATGGAAGTCCAGAACAAGGTTTATCATCAATCGACATGTCACCTTTTTTAAACCAAGTGAAAAACTTGTACACTTGAGTTTTTCCCATAGCATCAACTAGTAAGCTGTTTTCAACATTAAAACAGTTTCAGCTACATTTTTACTGAGTAGAAAACAAAATATCACAGCTGCACATTGTTCCCTTAAACTTCATCAAAACTGAAACAATAAACAAACATTGCTAGCAAAGCAATCAGTGCAGATTAACAGAACAAGCCAGGTCAACAACACAGGTGCCACTGAAGTGGCAATGAGTTGCGCTATAAACGCCTAGCGGCAGAAACGCTTACTACACAAGCTCCGCCCACAGCAATGCTATTACGATTATTTTCGGGTACCCCCTCGTATATACACCAAGCAGGCCATCTAGCTTAGGACTTATTTGACTGCCTCCAGTTCCTCTGCTGATGTTGAAAGGGGGTCTTATTCTGCTGTATTCCAGTCCAGATGGGAATCAGGGCAAAATACTAGAAAATGATCCTGCCAATTTAAAACAAATTCCGAACTGAATTTGTTCCTCTCCCAAAGTCAGACCTTACATTGAAAAGAAATATCTTCAATTTATGGCAGATGCAGTGGCTGGAAGTCAAGCATAGCTATCTCCAGCTGATCAAACTGACCATGTAGCTGAGGGGGGAACTTCTCCAGCAATTAAGAAGGGTTGAGGTTCTCCTTATTTGCTTCAGCATAGAACACTGTTCATTGACACATAATTTTCTTCACTGAGAGTATACACTGGAATGTGGCATATCTTTGATGGTGCACCACATTAACAGATTGTGTTTTATTTTCTATTTGAAGGGTAGATGTCAGCTTAGTTGGTAACCTTTCCCTTATTTTCCATCCTTCATTTACTAGAGAGGACGTACTTGAGAAGAGGCCAAGCGTGGTGGGTGAGCAGTTAAAGTCCTGGCCTCACATTTGGAAGGACGTCGGTTCCAATCCCCATCCAGGCATCCAGATTTGGGTTTTCCGTGATTCCCCGAAATCACTCCAGCAGACGTCTGCCGGGATGCTTCATTCAAAAGGCCATGGCTGAACTCCTTCCCGTTCCTTAATCCTAGTCCCATCCTGTCTCTAATGACCTTGACTTTGATGGGGGATAAAGCTATAAGAAAAAAAAATTGAGAAGAGAGGAAATTGGTTAACAAAACTTTGGCTAGGCCATTACTTGAATGTGGTGGTGTAGTTTTGGACCCTCATATTTCCTATCAGATACGGGAGTTGGAAGGCATGCAAAAGATAGCAGCAAGATTTGTTTGTGGGAATTACTGCAGGATCCAGTTGGTAACTGATATGATAAACGAGCTGCATTGGGAGTAATTGGAAGATGGTTTGTGAAGAGAGTGCTGAGAGTGTACAAGAAGTAAGATTGACTAGACGACCCGTGCAAAAATTTCACGAATAAAATGCGATGAATAGTGAGGTTGAATGCTTGTAATATAATGAATAGTAGAACCGTACTTTTGTAGCAAATATTTCATTTAGTGTAATAGGTACGCAGCAAAACACTCACAACATATTACGAAACAGGAAAATTTAAAACACACTGTATTTATGACAAACTGTCACTGACCTTAGTAGAATAAAACCAACCTTAACAAAATGCACACAACATATCAACATCTCTGAAATATTTGTTGCTGTACGAATAAAATGTTTACATTGGAATTGTATAGCAAAACGACAGTGTTTCCGTAACAAAAAAAAATATATCAGAAAAGCTACTTATAGAATAAAAAAAAGTTTATTGACATCTCTGTGATATCCGCTGCTGAAATCAGGGGACTTGGCTCTGAACAGTCTCATACGCGCTACCACTTTAAGCACCAAATTCCGAACATTTTTTTCTTAATTTATGATTTTACCTAGCTGGAGACCTTAATTTTACAACGATATGTCATTTATCGATTTCGGATAGGTATCGAAGAAGATAAATGGCTTGTATTAAAAAGATTTAAAAAAACACGTTCTATAATTAATATTGATAATTTTGCCCTTTAAGGGTTGAATTCCAAAAAATTCCTTTTATAAAATATCAACCAAGGTAAAAAAGAAAAAGTTTTGAGAAATGATGATATTTTTGCCCCTTAATGGTGTAATTTGGAGAAAGGTTTTTCTTAAAATATGATGTGACCATAGTGGCTAGTTTAATATTTAAATCGATACGTCATTTATTGATTTCGATTAGGTATCAAGGGAAATAAACAGCTCCTGACAGAAAAATGCATTGTAAAAATATTAATACTTTTGCCCTCTAAGGTTAGAATTTTTAAAAATTTCTTTCTTAAAATGTGGTAACGGAACCGAAGACATTACGAAGGCCTCAATATTTTAAATGATACCTCGTTTATCAATTTTGTTTAATTGTCAAGGGGGATAAATGGCTCAAGATACAAAAAATGCATTTTAGGAAAATTGACATTTTTCCCTTTAAGGGTCAAATTATGAAAAATTCCTTTCTTAAAATATAATTTTACCACGGCGGAGACATTATTCTTTAATATGATCCCTCATTTATCTATATCGGTTAAATATTAAGGGAGACAAATCGCTCGTTACACTAAAATGCTTTATAGAAAAATTTATACTTTTTCCCTTAAATGGTTCAATTTCAAAAACATTCTTTCTTAAAATATCATGTCACAACGCTGAGATATTATTCCTCATAATCCTACTTGATTTATCGATTTTGGTTAGATATCCAGGGAGGTAAATGGCTCGATATACAAAAATCATTTTAGAAAAATCGACATTTTTACCCTTTAAGATTCGAACTACGAAAAAATCCTTTCTTAAAATATAATGTTACCACAGTGGAGACTTTAATCTTTAATATGATATCTCATTTATCTATATTGGTTAGAAATTAAGGGAGATAAATAGCTCGTGACACAAAAATGCGTTGTAGAATTCATACTTTTTCCCTTTAAGGGTTGAATTCCAAAAAAATTCTTTATTAAAATATTATGTCACAAAGCTGAGACATTACTCCTAATAATCCTTCTTGGTTTACCGATTTTGGTTAGATATCCAGGGAGATAAATGGCTCGAGATACAAAAAACGCATTTTTAAAAATCGACATTTTTGCCCTTTAAGGGTCAAAAAACGAAAAATTCTTTTTTTGAAATATAATGTTACCATGACGGAGACCTCCATCTTCAATATGATATCTCATTTATCTATATCGGTTAGATATTAAAGGAGATAAATCGCTCGTGACACAATTACGCATTGCAAAAATATTGATACTTTTGCCCTTTAAGGGTCGAATTCCGAAAAATATCTGTCTTAATATATGACGTCACTAAAGAGGAGATCTTAATCTTTAAAATGATACTTCATTAAACGATTTCAGATAGGTATCCATGGAGATAAATTACTTGTAACACAGAAAACAGCATTTTACAAATATTGATATTTTTACCCTTTAAGGGTCCAATTCCGAAAACTTCATTTCTTAAAATATAATGTGACCAAAGTGGAGACCAAATGCTTTAAAATGACACCTCATTCATTGATTTCGGTTAAGTATGAAGGAAGATACACGCTTGTGACGAAAAAATACCTTTTAGAAATAATATATATGATATGAGACCTTAGAAGGGATGATTGTATAATTGCAGAACACAACTGCTAACTGATGAAATAAAATACTTGTTTAGAAGTAATTGGTTTAGAAGATGTGTGTAAAGTGAATGCTGAAACAAAATTTCGAAAAGTTCCCAGTATTGTCGTGTACAGTGAAGCAGTTGTTTGCCTGAAATGAAATTTTTATTTGGAAGGTTGGCAACACTATTGAGGAAGGTTCTGTGCCATGCAGCAGGAAGTTGTAGTTGTAGTTCAATGCATGTGGTGCAAGATATATTATATGTAGTTTCTTCCTTTTGTCAGATTGTGAAATGTTGTCTTTAAAGCGGTGTGGCAATTTCAAATTCTGTGTGTTGCTGGAGAACTCATCTCCAGAGACACTTGCGATTCTGTAAAAAGCAAACAGAAACTATGTGGTGAAGAAAATAGCATTTTACGAGTGGCACAAGCATTTTTGCTATGGTCGCACAACAATTGAAGATGACATTCAGACTGGGCAGCTTTCAACTTCCATGACAGATGAGCATGTTAAGTGTATTTGACAACATGTGCACGTGGACAGATGAGCAACCATCAATATTATATGAAAATTGTTCTCAGTTGACTATCCAAGTTAGAGGAATATTGTAATTAAACTTACAATTACACAATATTTCAGTGATCTGATTCACTGTCGCCATCTTCTGGTGAAGTGCTGTCGAGAATGTTCGCTGTTGTTCAGCCAGCCCAGTCTCCTGCTGCTATGCTGTGATTGGTAGGCTCTGGAACCTGTCATAGCAGGGATCAGGTCTCGTCGTAACTTGATTTGATGCCACGAAGGAGCCACAGCTTTTTTCAATGCCCCTGCAGCAGATGGGCCATAAGTCATCACTCGTTCGAAGGGAATATCACAAGACAAACCTTCGCCATAAATTTCTTATTCATCTGCCGCGTCGCAACAAATCCGTGGTGGGCCTGCCTCATATTGATCCATACTGTCACATAATTGGTCAGCTTTAGAACCAATCGTAGCTGGGTACTGTCTCATCACATCTCATTGTTTGTTCAAAGGAAAAACCAGTTGGCAAATCCTTCACCATAAACTGCTCAGGAATGCATGAATAACAAATTGCTCGCTCCTATTACTAGCAAACTCTCCATTGATCTGGACGTGCCGTGTCATGTGTGTCCCAGCCACGCTGTCGAGGAATAGTATCGATGAGTGGCGTCCAAGCTTCACTCAGCTGGTACCCGCTGTCGCGGTTGACGAGGTTAGATGCAAGCCGAATTTCTACTGCTTCAGTAAGAATGCTGTTCCAGTAGCTCCCAGTATGCGCCAGTACTCTCGTATTTTCAAAATCGCAGCCATGACTCTGTTCGAGGCTGTGCTCCGCCACGCTGACTTGTCTTTCCGCCCCAGACGAACGTGTCGAGTATGTTCTAGACAACATTGGTGAACACACCGTACCATCTGGCCAATGTAGCTCTTGCCACATTCACAACTAATGCAATATACCCCAGGTGTCCACAGAACAAGGTCATCCATGGGGGAGCGCAAAATGGTCTTCACCTCTTTATGGATCTTGGGGGGTCCATAGAGCCTTGGAGGAACAGCAGCACGGAGTTGTAGCTATTTAACTGTGTCTTCTGGCAGACCTGAATTCTTGAGAAGAGCTGTCATTTTCCTCAACACAGCATTTGTAGGATCCTGTGAAATCTTGTGGTAGGATGCGTCCTTAAGGAGTTCTTCCACCTTTCGACGATAATCTGCCAGATTAAGAACTACAGAGTCGTTACCTTTTTCTGCTGGTAAGACAATAATGTGTGTGTTATCCTGCAGTGCCTGAGGTGCCCTCTTGGTGGCTACGATGTTGTGCCGTGGCGACAGGACCTGCTTAAAATATGGCAGGTTTCGCACCTCATTTCTTCTGCAACCTCTGTAGGCAAACCACGAACAGCCTGCTCAATGCCGGTAAGAATTTCCCTATACGGTATAGACAAAAATTGAGTCCCTTTGCTGGCACCAGATTGATGACTGTACCAAGGTTGTTACAGATGCAAAAATTTAGACATCCGCGGATGCAGATGCGGATGCGGATTATCAGAAGTTCACATCTGCGGATGCGGATTGGATGCGGATTTTAAAAGGATAATTATTTAAATTTCAAGTGCATAAATAACTGAAAATCAATTTAATTTTAACTTTTTATTTATTTAATCATATTTTTAGAACAAAATTACACAAGTTTTTAGTTTTACTTATGACACAACAAAATTTTAAGCTTCCAGTTTCATAATAAAAAATCTTTGTTTAATAATTAAACTTAAAAATTGGTGAATTATATTTAATAAATAGCAATATTGCAGCCTTCTCAGCTTCCAACCTATTTCTTAGTGAATTATATATTAACCCAGCTCCACTAAATAGTTGTTCGCTGGGAACACTGGCTGGTGGAGGTGATAAATATCTGCATGCTAATTTGGAGAGATTTTAAATTCACAACAGTTAACTTTCCACCAATTAACTGGATTTTCATCTAAATCTAGTGTTTTTTGTTACGATATATAACTATAAATGAATGTAATCTTTCTCGGCGTTGTTTATTTACAAACGTTTCTCGGGAAACAAACTGAGTGATGTTGTTATTAATGCACAATATTTCGGCGACTTTATTCTCCGTCGCCATCTTCAGGTGCAGTTGCAAGTCTTGAAGTCTGCCTTGAAGTCAGCCTTGAGCGTGTTGTTTGTAAACTGGCATGGCAACGACAGATGTTGTTATGTTGCCTAGCAGCATCTCAGATGTCATTAGACGCCCGCGGAACACAAAAAGCAGAGCGTTGGTAATGAGCAGCCTCAATTACAGGAATCCATGCATCACTTATCTGGAATCCACAATCCCTGTTTACCAAATCAGACGCGAGGCGAATTTCAAATGCTTCTTTAATGACGCTGTCCTAGAAGCCTTTGTCGCTTCGAAATCGAAATCATGTCCTTCTGTCAAACTATGTTCCGCCACTGCTGATTTATCTTTTTGCCCCAGGTGAACATGTCGGGCGTGTTCCAAACATCGTTGTTGTACGCACCGTATGGTCTGACCGATGTATTTCTTTCCACATTCACACGGGATGCAGTAAACTCCGGGTGTACGCAGGGCAAGGTCATCTTTTGGAGAGCGAAAAATGTTTCTCAATTTTGGTGGTGGCAGAAAAATGGTCTTAATGCCATTTCTTTCCAGGACTCTTCCGCCCCTAGATGTTGTGGCACCAGAGTACGGCAAGAAGGCTAATTTATCGTGTGGACCATTATCGTGTTTATTAGGCCTACGATTCATTTCCCGGAATGCCAACTGTATCTGATGTTCGTTGTATCCATTCTTTCTGAAGGTATCACGGAGATGTTTTAACTCACTAGGAAGGCTGTCTTTATCACATATATCCCGCGCTCTGTGGACAAGAGTAGTTAGTACTGTATTGCGCTGTGCAGGGTGATGATAACTGTGCGCGTTTAGGTAAAGGTCTGTATGCGTTGGCTTCCTATACATCGTGTGTCCCAAAGTTCCATCAGATTTCTTTATAATCAGAATGTCCAAAAAGGGCAAGTGGCCTTCCTTTTCAACCTCCATCGTGAATTGGATGTTTTTGTTGACACTGTTCAAGTGAAGGAGAAACTTATCTAGATTGTCTCTGCCATGAGGCCAAACAACAAATGTGTCATCTACATATCGAAAGAAGGCACTGGGCTTCAGGGGGGCACTTTCCAACTCTTTCTCCTCAAAATGTTCCATATAGAAATCAGCTATAACAGGTGACAGGGGACTGCCCTTTGCAACTCCCTCGACCTGTTCATAGTAGTGCCCGTCATACAAGAAGTACGATGATTGTAATGTGTGGCAGAACAGCTCAACTAACCTCGGCTCGAAGTGCTGTTGTAGTAGAGCCATCGTATCAGCCAGAGGAACCCTGGTGAAGAGGGAAACCACATCGAAGCTCACCATCAAATCCTGTTGACGTAGGTGAAGTTCTTTAACAGTATTAATAAATTCCACCGAGTTTTTTACATGGTGAACACATTTTCCCACAATTGGCAATAACAGCCCGGTCAAGTATCGAGCCAGATTATAAGTGGCCGATCCAATAGTACACACTATTGGCCGTAATGGTGTTTCTTGTTTATGGATTTTTGGTAATCCATAAAGTCTGGGTGGAACAGCTGCGCGGGGTTGTAACTGTTTAATAGTGTCTTCTGGTAGCCCAGCACATTTCAGCAGAGCTGTTGTTTTCTTCGCCACCGCATTGGTCGGATCTTTCGACACTTTTTGGTAAGACGTGTCCACCAAAAGTTCTTCTACTTTTCGTTGATAATCTGTCATTGTAAGAACCACCAAAGCGTTCCCCTTGTCTGCTGGTAGGACGATAATATCTTGGTTGTGACGCAATGACCATGGTTAAAATCAGTAGTAATTTTCTTACATTTTTGTTTTACGTCTTCTATGCTTTCCTGCGATAGTAAACCATGCCGAATAACAATTTGCAACTTATGAACGGTACAATCTAAATCATTTAGCAATGCTAATCGCATTCCTCTTTTCATGTTAGAGCCTTCATCTCGTATCATGCAATGCACTTTTTCATTTGAAATATTCCATTCAGCAAGCATTGTGTTAAATTTTCCTGCAATGATATCACAAGTATGACGGTCATCAAAAGTCTCGCATTTTAACACAATTGACGATCGTTCAAAGTTTTCTGATACTCCGTGGCAAGTTTGGCTAAGCGAAGAAATACCTGAGCTGGGATCTGTCCAAATATCAGTAGTGAACGACATGTAATCATATTCTTCAATTAGTTCTTTAACTTTTCCAGCAAGTTTTATGTATAACTCATAGCACACGAAATCAGTAAAAAAATTTCGTCCCCTAAAATTATATTTCAGTGTATTCTAACTCTAGTATGATACGACGAAATCCAAGTCCCTCCTCAAAGTTAAAAGGTAAATTTTGAAGCGCTATCATTTCGCCAATGAGTTTGTCAATCTTTTTTGAATTAAGATTGTTAGTATCCCACTTCTTTTCTTTTTGTAGTACTTTCTCTAACGAAAGCTGTTTCTTTTGTTGTTATAACGGAGTCACAATTGTACCTTAAAAAAATACAACATAATATACACAAACCGTCTACTAAACAAAAAAATAAGTATACTAATCAAAATTCGATGTAAAAAAACTAAAAGTAAATAATATGCATTATAATTGAAATTTTTAAAAATAAAAAAGGCCAATGTGGTGTGCGCTTTCAAATAATTAAGTGTTAAAGGGCTATAATTTGCTAACAATAAAGTTAGAATTGAAACAAGACTTAAGCATTTAATTTTAAACATAATTTGGAACTCACTTTGGATTCTTGTTAGTGCTAAAAAAGCTTAACAAGTGAATATTTTCAATAATACCATTTTTTATTTTAAATTTAATATAGAAAGTAACATAAAATCATGTTATCAATAACAACAAAATATTTTAGTCACACTACTATATAATAAAGTAAGGAAGGTTTATAGATATTGGCCCTTTAAGCACCAAGTATAATGATCATGATATGAAATGATAACAGTAAATTATTAATGAAATTAAATCAATTTATCTAACCGTTACTAAGTTTGTAAAACATGATTGTAAATCCGATATTCCGATATTTTCGATAGATACCTGCTTCATCATTTTTTTTTCTTCAATTCCTTTTCTTTATTCGCACTTTGGAATAAACAAAACTCCTCCGGGTGTATTGATTTCAGGTGATTTTTCAAAGAAGTAGCAGTGCGTCCCTTCCACGAGTAACTTTTATTACACATCTTACACTCCGACTTCTCTGGATCATTTTTGTCTATTGTACAATAAGTCCAGATACTGCTTTTTATTGGTGGCGACTTAATATTTATATCAAAATATTCATTCAACACGCAAAATACTATGAAGTACACAGTAAACCTTCACGGTAACTATAATTTATTGACAATGAGAAAAAACAAACAAACAAAAACTGTATGATCTTGTTACCAATGTGCGCCATCCTGTTCATCAGTTACCGAATGAAGTTAGCAATTTCCTAAACAAACGCGAAGCATGTGCCACTCTGGCTCCGCCCACTTTCTTTACATGTAGTTCCTTGTTGATGTGAATCTGCATCCGTAAAAACTCCGCATTGATTGATGCGGATGTGAATGCGGATGCAGATGTCTGAATTAATGCCGCATTTGTGGATGCGGATGCGAATATCCCCGAGACTGTTCAATGGATGTGAAAGAAGGCTGGCTGCCTTTCTTAGACATTCTTATAGAAAGGCAAGCTGACGAGTCTCTAGCACACTCTGTATATAGAAAACTTATGCACACAGACCTGTACCTGAATGCCCGTAGCCATCACCATCTGGCTCAGTGCAAGATGGTACTCTCCATGCTTGTACTTAGGGCGTGAGTGTTTTGTGAAACTGACAGCCTTCCCGGGGAATTGAGTCATCTGCGTCAGACCTTTCGACACAACGGGTACACTGATTATCAGATAAGACTGGCATTCCGAGAGTCCACACGTAGGCTCAACAACACCAAAAAAAGCCATCTGATCCTCTCACGTTCTTGCCGTACTCTGGCGCTACAACATTGAGGATAGGACGGGTTCTAGCAAAAAGTGGAATTAAGACCGCAACCAAAGGTGAAGAACATTTTGCGCTCCCCCAAGGATGACCTTGCTGTGGGGACACCTGGGGAATATTGCATTAGTTGTGAATGTGGAAAGAGCTACATTGGCCAGATGGTACGGTGTGTTCACCAATGTTGTCTAGAACATGCTCGACACGTTCGTCTGGGGCAGAAAGACATGTCAGCAAGGCGGAACACAGCCTCGAACAGAGTCATGGCATGATTTTGAAAATACGAGAGTACTGGCGCATGCTGGGAGCTACTGGAACAGCATTCTTACTGAAGCAGTAGAAATTCAGCTCGCGTCTAACCTCGTCAACCGCGACAGCGGGAGCTAGCTGAGTGAAGCTTGGACGCCACTCATCGATACTAAACCTTCACAGTGTGGCTGGGACACACATGACACGGCACGTCCAGATCAATGGAGAGTTTGCTAGTAATAGGAGCGAGCAATTTGTTTGTTCATGCATTCCTGAGCAGTTTATGGTGAAGGATTTGCCAACTGGTTTTTCCTTTGAACAAACAATGAGATGTGATGAGACAGTACCCAGCTACGATTGGTTCTAAAGCTGACCAATTATGTGACAGCATGGATCAATATGAGGCAGGCCCACCACGGATTTGTTGCGACGCGGCAGATGGATAAGAAATTTATGGCGAAGGCTTTGTCTTTTGATATTCCCTTCAAACGATGATGACTTATGGCCCATCTGCTACAGGTAATACGAACAGGGGCATCGAATCAAGCCCTGGCTCCTTCATGGCATCGAATCAAGATATGACTAGACTTGACCGCAATGAGTGATGACTTTTGGCCCATCTGCTACAGGCCATACGAACAGGGCATCGAATCAAGCATTGGCTCCTTCATGGCATCGTATCAAGTTATGACTAGACTTGACCTGAATCAATGAAAACTTTTGGCCCGTCTGCTAAAGGCCATAGCAACATGGGCATCGAATCATGCCCTGGCTCCTTCATGGCATCGAATCAAGTTATGACTAGACTTGACTTGAATGAGTGATGACTTTTGGCCCATCTGCTACAGGCCATACGAACAGGGCATCGAATGAAGCCCTGGCTCCTTCATGGCATCGAATTAAGTTATGACTAGACTTGACTTGAATGAGTGATGACTTTTGACCCATCTGCTACAGGCCATAGGAACAGGGGCATCGAATGAAGCCCTGGCTCCTTCATGGCATCGAATTAAGTTATGACTAGACTTGACTTGAATGAGTGATGACTTTTGACCCATCTGCTACAGGCCATAGGAACAGGGGCATCGAATCAAGCCCTGGCTCCTTCATGGCATTGAAGCAAGTTATGACTAGATTTGACTTGAATGAGTGATGACTTTTGGCCCATCTGCTACGGCCATAGGAACAGGGCCATCGAATGAAGCCCTGGCTCCTTCATGGCATCGAATTAAGTTATGACTAGACTTGACTTGAATGAGTGATGACTTTTGACCCATCTGCTACAGGCCATAGGAACAGGGCATCGAATGAAGCCCTGGCTCCTTCATGGCATCGAATTAAGTTATGACTAGACTTGAATGAGTGATGACTTTTGGCCCGTCTGCTACAGGCCATAGGAACAGGGGCATCGAATCAAGCCCTGGCTCCTTCATGGCATCGAATCAAGTTAGCAGCAGGAGTCTGGGCAGGCTCAACATCAGCGAACGTTCTTGACCACACTTCGCCAGAAGATGGTGACAGTGAATCTGATCGCCAAAATATTGTGTAATTGTAAGTGTAATTAAACATTCCTTTAACTTGGCTAGCCACCCAACAACAATTTTTCTATTCTCAATGCCGAGAAAAACTGCATTCTTATGAACCATCAATATTATTACCTTCGAAGTTGTTATTTCACATAGGAGTGTTCCCAGCATTCTTCAGAATGATTTGAACATGCTTTGTATTTGCCTGCACATGATTTCGAAAATTTTATACCCTGAGAATTAAAAAATGAGAGTGATCATTTGCAGGGACTTGATTGAAATGGCTTATACAGATGACAGCTTCCTGCACAATATTATAACAGCTGATGAGATGTGGTGCTTTCTTTATGACCCTCGCACAAAATGGCAGTCTGCTTAATGGAAGTCAAAAACATCACCAAGAAAATAAAAATTTTTATTGGACATATGCCGGGGTTAAAGTATTGTCAGAGGTGTTTTTTGATTACTGAGGCTTGATACATTATGAGTTTATTCCAGATGGGAAAACATTCAACAAAGAATTGTACACAGTGATCTTGAAATGGTTATGAGAAGCAATTCAATGAAAACAACCTAAATAATGGGTAGGGAATTATTGGTTTTTGTTACACGACAATGCCTCATCACATCGCTCTGTAATGGAGAAACAAAAACAATGTTCCAGTCTGGAACACCCTCCATATTCTCCTGATCTTGCACCCCTGGATTTTTACCTGGTTCCACAGCTGAAAATGTCATTAAAGGGATGACGTTTTGCTGATTTGTGATTGAAAATGTGATGAAGCAGCTGAATGAACTTTTGAAAAATGGCTTTCAGGAGTATTTCCAACAATTTTATGAATAGTGGAATAAGTTTGTAGAAGCAGGAGGAGAGTGTTTTGAAGGAAAATAAGGTAATAATATTTACATACTTTCAATAAATTTTTACTAACCAATTCCAAGAACTTTTTGACCCTACCTCGTATATGAGGAGTATATTTATGGTGAGGCCTGGATGGATTTGTCATAAAAATTGGGAGCAGTATGTGAAAGACGACAAGCTAACAATAGATTTCCAGCATAAAGATATGGGGAAATTTTCTTTTGTAGGTAAGTGAATCGTTTACAAAAATAAATTACCGAGGGAAATTCTGAATTATTTACCTAATACAGTTAAAGAATTTTTGACAAGGCTTTGTGAAATTAAGTGAGAGAGAAATTTTCCTTAGATCATATGCTTCTTCACAATTAACTTAAAAAGAATGGTAAGCAACAAATATTTTGAAAGCCGTAATTATGTTTTTCATGGTACAGGAGCCTCTTCCAGCAGGACCAAATGTACCAGCGATGCCATGGTTCAAGCAATTGCTAGTAAGTGCTCAGAGGCTACTACTTATGTTCAAGAGCGTTGAGGTCTGTTACCGACTGTTCATCTGCTATTATATGTGGTGGGTCGCTGCTCTCACCTATGATGCCCTCGCACTTAATGCACATAACTTTACTGCTAACAGGTGAGCATCCTTGATTAATGGTAGGTACAATACTAACAATTTTGAAATCTCTTTTTCAGTTATGTTGCCTTGGTATCAATTAAAAATATAACATTTTATTTTCATGCTATACATCAGAACTGAGAGTTCATAATTAGAGAAAAATAAAGCCTAGAGGAAAAGTAATAGATTTTTTCTATATACAAGGATCTCCCCATAAGTTTTGAGATAATTCCAGACTGCTAGGGAATAACAGATATTAAGCAGCAAATGATTTACTAATTATGATAGCAAACTTACCTTAGATGATGGTTGCATGGTGTGAACACATAAAAAAATACAAGAACACAAAAGGCATCATAATTTTTGGGTCTAGTCCTTTATCAACAGGAGAACATCAAGGATGTTGTTAAGTGCCTGCCTGCCTGGCTTCTTATACTACCCATAAGAATGAATGGTCACTGACAAATTCACCCACAATATGAAACATCCAGTAGCTATGCATGCCATTTCCCATGACACCAATAACTTTAATTCTTGTCCATGCTATCAGAGTCCTCCCAAACAGCCTAATGTTCACATACTGGGCACAAGGAATCCTCCTGGTATCACTTTAAGATAATACCCAGCCATTACTTGTCCTTCCCTCTACCCTTCCTTTGCCTCCAACCCCATTGTCTAAATTGAAACACAACTAACCAGAGGTGTTGTTTAACTGCATAGATTCTTTAGTTTAAATTTCTTTTTTATTTTATTTTATTTCCTTGTTTATTTGTTCTTGCTTATTCAGATTTGTGTTGTGAAGATTTTATTATATTATTCTGCTATTTTTGCAATACTTTGGGGTTCTTGGGTGTTAGCTACAATTCACTATCCCCCTCTCCCTGTCTTCAGTTTGAATTTTACCCCCACCACATTCCTGACTAACAGTCATTCCATGAAACGGGCTCCCACAACATCACCCCTCCGTAATGTTCTTCTGTTGATAAAGGGCTAGACCTTAAAACTCCAATGTCTTTAGCATTCTTGTGTTTTTTTATGTGTTCACGCCATGCAACCATCATCTAAGGTAAGTGGTGGTTCAATTTGCTATCCTTCTATCTCACTTTGCAGCCACAACTACCTAGTGCAAACCACTGGTGTTTGTGTAGTGTGGTAGTACCTCAAGTGTCCTTCATGCACTATGGTGGTTGCATGTTGCATGTTGATAACTGTGGGGAGATATAGTGGTTGAAATTGGTCATCCTAGGACATTTTCACATTTTGGCCAAAGTATTCTATAAAATCTGTGGAATCTTTTAGAATGTACTAGAATATTCTTGAATGCACTAAAATGTTCTAGAATGTTCTTGAATGAACTAAAATGTTCTAAAAACCACAGCCATCCCCATTCATATTGTCCAACACTTAAACATCAGGCCTTAAATATGATTAAAGCCTATTGGAATGCTTTTCAGGTATATCTACACAGCACTGTCTGGTGTTGTTGAGGCGGTAGGGTACCTACTGCCGCTCCCTATGCTGAGGTACATGGGACGGAGGACGACTACCTCGTCGCTGTTCCTCTCTTCTGGGATTACCCTCATTCTAATCATCCCCATCCCCTCAGGTGAGAACGAGTACACAAAGACCAATGCTAATCATCTTAAATGCCAACTTGATTAGCAGTTATCATTTTACACTTAAATTCTGTGGCAATATTAAGTAAAATTTCTGGAACAAAATAACTTTCCATATGGCTAGATTAACCAATATGCAGATTAGGAAATTTTATGAGAGTCACAAGAATTTGGAGTATCTATGGCCAGTGATGGATCTACAAATTTTACCAGCCAGAGCCACCCCTTCAAACATGATTTTCTGCACCCAGGAAAAGTTCCCCAGTTTGTTCATCCCCCCTCCTCACCCCTCCCCTGATATCTCGCACTGTCTATGACAATACATGATAATAATACTGATGATGAATTTGGCTGGCAAAATGGTTGAAAATTTTCTATCAGTCTACTGCTCTTGACATTTTGGCTGCTCTGTGATTTGCAGAAGGTTCACTTCCAAGATATCCTTAAATATTTTTTAGCAAAAAATGTTGGGAAAATGAATGTTTTGTTTATTTATTAACATTCACTATTGCCCTAAAAATAGGCTTCCCAAAACTGATAAAAGGGTGTTAATTCAAAGCCACTAACCGTATGAATTGATAATCTATTAGTATAATAGGCAAGTGTCACGCTGACGTCATGTCACGGGATGACGTCAATCTATGACGTTGCGCTATGATGTCATGCTTTACGATATTATTCGTTAGAATGCGCGTTATTTAATAACATTTCCAAGCATCAGTGAATAACAGAACACTGAAATAAAAGTATGTATTTCATTAAAATCGACATATCAATCATTAGATCCTTATATTTACATAATATTCTTTTGATATATAGAAGTGTTCCTTAAATTCTTTGTCCATAGATATTGTAAGATAATAGCTTTGTATTTTGAGCATCAGTGCTGTGAAAAGTTTGGTTAGAGTATTACTGGCATGGATCAGAATTACAAGTGGCATTTGACGTTACGGCAGAAGGCATGAATAATTTGGCTTTTTTAAAAATTATTTTAAACTATGTCCTATTATTGAAATTATTTAAATTGGCATAATAATTATCAGTTTTTTTACTGAAATCATTACATGGTTTGAATGAAAGAAGTTGCAAATTGTTAGGAATATATGCGGCGTAAACCACAATTAAATATTACGTGGCATAGCGTAAGTTGTTAACTTTTATTTTTAGCATCCTTCGTTCTCACTGGGGTAATTTCAGCCGATGTAAGATTTTTCAGCAGTTAAAATATCGATCTTCATCACAGGTATTAAGAAAGAAAGGTGTCAGAACCTGTGAAGATTTGGGATCAAGTTTATATCGCGATGCATAATGACACTGACATGCGTAGAGGGAATGTATTAATTTGCGCATGATTGAAGCTTTGCTTTTTTATCAACAATATTAGCGGATATTGTTCTTAGGCTGAAATGCAATCTGGACCAAGTTGACAACTGAAGCTTTTTGCTACAGCACAATGGACGGTAAATTACAATGAGCTTTATTTTGTAACAATTCTGTTTAGTTAAGCAACTGCAGAGAAGTACCCACGTTATTTAATAACATTTCTAAGCATCCGCGAATAAATTAACTGACAGAACATATTTATTAGTTACTTAGAATTATTTAATATTAGTTTATGTAGAAGTATTCGTTAAAATCACATATATGTAAGTTAAAAGCTTTAATTTTCGCGATGTTAGCGGCAGTTTTATTAGAATTGGCACTTGAAGTTACAGCAGAGAGCATGCATTTTTTTCTTTTCTTTTTAGTAATTTAATTTTTTTCTGTTACTTAAATCATTACTTCGTTCTAACGAAAGATGCTAACATTTTGCGATTGCTGGGTGTCTGACATTTCCGAATTTTTAATTTAATTCGTGGCAACTTTTCCGATAAAGGAGGGTGCATATGTGAAGATGTTGCCATTATAACGAAGCAATTGATTCAAATTTCAACAGGGCAGTATCAGTTTCCGACCGGTGGAGAATATCATCTTCCACCCATTAAATAATATTATGTGGAATGACGTAAGTTGTTAAGATTTATTTTTAATTTACTTTGGTTTTACTGATGCCTTATTTCAGCCGCATGTAAGTGTGTCAGCTATTCAAAGGTTTTAATATAATTCTGAATAATGAATATAAAAAATGAAGATTGAAGAACCCTTCTAGATTTTTGATTTAGTTTATTTCGCGATGCAATGTGAACACTAAAATGCACTATAGTACATGTATTAATATGCGTGTGACTGAAGTATTGTTTCTCTGGCGCCAAGTTTTTTACGTGTTTAGGTTGAAATACAACCTGGACCAGGATAGCAACGTAAACCTTTTGTTACAGGGCAAGGCACTAGGAATTGCATTGAGCTTTATTTTATAACAATTCTATTTAGGTAAGCTACTAAAAAGAAATTAATTGCCAGAACCCACCATTAAACCCGTCATTTTTGACGGGCTTTGTGACTAGTATAAACATAATATTAATAATAAAGGGCAAAAATAAAAATCACAATTCTAAAGTATAGGAATTTTTCCACATTCATTTCCATTGGTAGTACTATTAAAGACAATCATTCTTAGGTAAAGTTTATACAGCATAAACATCTAAACAAGAAAGAGCCATTTAGAAATCTATTTCACCATGTGATTAACAATTAAAAAAAAATAAAAAAAAGTATTTGTATGACTAGGGGACCATAGCGTGTGCTCCATCGCAGTAAAATTAATACTAATAATAATAATAATAATAGTATCTGCAAACAATGAAAAACACATTAAACAATAAAATGTCAGTCATTTATATAGATAATCCAAATGTAACTAGGCTAAAGGTAGTCAACTTTGAGAAACACATTCTAACCTAAATTAGAGACAGTATGTAAATTTTTTGAGGAAGACAGAAATTAAAGTTTCTTAGTAAAATAGTTCTGTTTAAGCGATAGAGAAAAATTTATGTAATAATAATAATACAGTAAAGCTTCGGTAATCCGAACTAATTGGTACCAAGAGAGGTTTGGATTATCAATTTGTTTGGATTTTCGATTTGTATAGTATTAAATTGTATAGTTTTTATTTTTCCTTTAAAATTAAATTAAGTACTTTACAATTTTACATACTTCAATCAAAAGACATCTCTTTTATTATTATTGTTATTATTATTATTGCTTCATTTTGGAGACAATTATGATTCATTTTAGAAGACAAACACAAATCCATTATATGCCAAGAGATATTTAAGTCAACACTACTCACCAACACAGCAAATCAATAACGAAGGCTCAGGATGAACATGACAGGTTTCAGATTTTTAAAAGAAACTCAAAATTACTGGCACACTGGAAGAATTGTAGCCACGTCATGGCTACAATAAACATTTAACATCAAAGCCAGTGTGTGTTTGGTCATGAGGTTATTGTGGCGATAATACAGTAACAAACACAAGGTGTAAAACTTATTGTACCTAGTTATTTGTTAGTGAAATTTATGAACAAAAAAGATTACTGTAAATAAAAATAAAGTTGATGATTCTGTAAAATAGTCCACAGTTTGTAAAATATAATTTAAAATGTTGTTCGGATGATTGATGTTTTGGATAAGCTGATGTTCAAATTATCAACACTGTACTTTGCAAGAGCATGTTAACATTAAGCATGAAATGGTTGAATGGTGGGAATTTGTAGATGACATCATAGAAATGTCACAGATAATATAAATGTCTTCAACCTGACGTGCATAAAAATTAGACCTAAAAGAAAAACTGTAAGTAAAATAAGCTAAAAATAATATTTAATAACAAAAAATTTATACCTTCATTTAAATAAACATTATGCTACACATCAAAACTTGTACATAACTTGTTCTAGGGTACTGATGATGGTCTAATAAACTGAAATGCATATGCCATAACAAAGTTTTTTCATTTGTTAGCTGCACTAGACAGAGAAGGAAACCCAACACTAAAAGGAAGGATTTGCGATAAGATGTCAAGACCCAGAGCAAAGAATTTTGGGGAAACGAAGCAAATTTCATTAAAAGTTATAACACATTAAGTGAAATATTAAATATTTTGTGTTTTAAGAACAAACCAAGCAGGAGAAAAATAATGGCATGAAATTTGAAAGCAAAATAATTAATGAGAGATTTCACCCAGGTAAAAATAAATACAAAGTAGAAACCAATGTCAATTGAAGGAGGGAATTAAAAAGAGTGCCGTGATGGTAAAATCTTTGGAGGATCTCAGTATTTGAAAAGATAAAATCAAATGACCGAAATTAATCTTCTAAAATTAATAGTGACTAAATAAAGCAATTCGAGATAGAATTTATACCATAAAGCACTCAGCATAAACTGGTCTATAAAATGAAGAAGTTTTGAAAGGATTGGAGTAAAAATATAAATTAAAGAATTGCACCATCGTGTCCAAAACCTCCATAAACCCCTCAATTTCCGCCACTGTACACAATTTGAAGGCAGACGGACTCTGTGGTAGTAGTGTTCATTGTTTGTTTGGAGCGGCCGGACTTGTAAATTTTCAGTTATGTAGTGGTGGAACGTAGAATGTTTCCAGTCAGATAATGTTTAGGACTCTAAAATAGTTAGAGTGATGTCCCTATGAATTAAAGTGAGTGAAGCTACTCTAAAGAACTTAATAAATTAATTAACATTTTCATGAAAATTTTGGGATTTTGCGAGAAAACTTTGATGGAGTGATTGAGAATTGTTAATAGTGATGACCTGCTTTCTTCATAATCTGATGCTATCCTAGAGCATTATAATCTGATATCAGTTTAACTTAATCCAAGACAATTAGGGAACAAAGTTGGTACATTGACTGTTGTATACCACCCAAATAGAAATATCCTTGGAAAATGTCATCATCTAGGCAGAATACTAAAATGCACAGTGTGAATGGTTAGGGTACAAGTGCTCTACATTGACCAACTTAGATACAAGTCAGAGTCTGAATCATGATCATCATCTAGGATAGCTTCCAGCCACTGACCGGGTCTGCTGGGAACAAAAGCCTCACCAGCGCTTCCTGTCTAATCACCATCTCTCTTCTTCCACTGTCGCCTAATGTCCTCCTCTTTCCTCCACACATTTCTTAACACCTATAATCCATCTGTCCCTCAGTCTTCCTCTAGGCTTCTTCCCTTTCAGCTCCATGTCCAGCATCTTCCTTGATAGCCTCTCCTCTCCCATTATCTTTACATGCCCATACCACTGTAACCTAGATTTTTCAATTCTTCCTTTATCATCTCCCTGATTCTCTCATTCCTTATTCTGTCTCTTCTTGTTACTCCCACTATACTCCTCTGAAATTTCATTTCCACCGATTGTACCCTCCCTTTGTCTCTCTCCTTCATCACCCAAGTTTCTGCTCCATATGTTAAAATTGGCACAAAATATGTTTTATAAATTGCCTCTTTACTCTTTTGTGGGACATCCCTACTCCATACCAGACTTCTAATACTTTTAAAAAATCCATCTGCACATCTTCCTCTTTTGATTATTTCCATCCTGTTTCCTCCATTTTCTCCAATACAGCTTCCCAAATATTTGAAATATTCCACTCTATTTAGTTGCTCCCCTCTAAGTGATATGCCTATGTCCGTCCTGTTCTTCTTTCTTGTTGTTATAGCCACTTCACTTTTTCTCGCAGAGAACTTCATACCATAGGCTGCCACTACTCTCTCCCACACATCCAGCTGATCCTGCACCTCTCTTTCATCCTCTCCCCAAACTAACAGGTCGTCCGCAAATACCATTGCTTTCATTTTTCCTTCCCAAATGCTCTGCACCACCTTCTTCAATATTTCATCCATAGCTACAATAAATAAGAAGGGTGATAGGGCACTTCCTTGTTTTAGTCCATTCTTCAGTGTTTGAATAAACCCAATAATTATATAATTAACCCTCTATGGTATAGAAAAGAAATTAACAATGCATCTGATTTCTTGTCAAGTTATTATATTATATTACTAAGAATGTAAATTGCTAAACATATAACATGTAAGGAAATTGGATTGAAAATTAAATGTTATGAACTTGGCTGTGTGGCCAATAAGGCCAAAACCCATTAAATAAATAAAAACTACAGAAATGTTAAGAGAATATGGTAACGAATTATAAACAGTGGTTTTGTATTTGTAAGTGGAACCTTTCATCCATTATCTGTTTTGGTAACAGTAGTAAAACAGACTGGTGACTGAATCACAGTCTATGAACTGGTATAAACTATCATTTAGGTATCAGCATATGTAGAAGTGTACAAGAACCCCAATATCAAACACCCTGCTTTCTCCTTTAGCCTCAATATCTTTCTGTCTCTTATAATCTCATCTAGTTCATGTTATTCTCCCCCCCCCCCCTCTCCCCTTGTGACATTACGTCTTTCAGGGACTCATTCCTGGTGATTTCTGGTATTCGGGGGTTCTCCACCAATAGTCAGAATGAGTTAATTTTTTTTATTCTCACGCATATTACACAGTATAAATATCAAACCATGTGGGACCAAAACTTGACCACTTTCAGTGCATTGTATGATGCTTCATAAAAGTCATCTTTCATGCAGGATGATGGACACAGTCAACACTTGAGCATCTGTTAAGCAGTCTGATCTCCTCTTACCAATCTCAGCATAGTCCCACTTGCCCAGTTAACCTGAGTCTGCCCGCGGCTCATTGAATCTATTCGGAGACTTCCGTATCGGCCGTTCCTCATCGCTGCCGTGGAGAAGGGGTTGGCCTTAGCTCCCCACATTTGTACCTGGCTTTCTCCGTTGTAATTGTAAGTTCCTTCAGTGTTCTTAGCAAACATTTCCTCATCTTCAGTCTTTGCCAGTGTAATGGATGAGTTCTTTCATAACCCAGTTTCTTCCTTTCCTTGTCACTGCAATTTCTCTTTTAACTGTAGGTGATGCTATTCCTGCAAGACAGTGCAGCCATTTGACTGAAAAGGATTTTAAACAGCCTGTTATGATTCAGCAAGTGTCATTGAGAGTTTCATTCACCTTTTTGGCATGAATTTAATTGTAACATACAGGACAAACATACTCTGCAGCCAAATAATACAATGCTCAGGCAGAAGTTAAGGTGGTTTCAGGTAGGCTACTGACCAGTTTTCTAAGGAGATTGTTCCTGGTGGATTTCTAATTAGGACTTTCTGCCGTCTTTCTTGAGTGTAAGAGAGCAGTCAACAGTCACTCCCAGATATTTTAGATTGTAGCAGTGTTCAAGTTGGGTCTCACACCAAACTACCTTCAACCTGCATCTGGCTTCCCAAGTTATACAAAATCTTAGATTCAGGACAAGGGTACCTTGCAGCAAGGTGTGGTGCAGTAAGCAAATGGATTTAAAATGAGTATGAAAGAATGATAGTCAACAAACTAAGATGCAGGGATGAAAGTAACGGATCGTGGTTACGAAATCCAAAAGACGCCTATAAACGGAATCTTACGAGTTTCAAGGAAGTTTTTCGCTAAAGAAAAAAATGACGAATCCTGAATAAAATGGGTAAGTGAAAGGAAACTAAGTTAGATTAAAGATAAATGTCTGGAGAGCATTAGCAAAAATTGCTTCATGAGACAAAATGAAGCAATTATCAGAATGAAGACTAGAAAAATCAAATTTAAACTAGGCCAAATTTTTGGGAGGCACTCTATTTTTATGAAAGAACAATTTTTTAAAGTATATTTGTTATATTCATAACAACACACTGCTAATATAAGGTTTTTAATTTCAAAGTATTTGATCTGAATTTAATAAGGGCAGCCAAAGAGCAGTGGAAACTTTGAAAAATTATATTTCTGTAATTAAAGGAATTTAGATGGGAGCAAGATACATGAAAGTAATCATAAAAAATATGTTGAATTTTCTGATGTCAGAACAAATATGCTAGAACAAATAGTTTTGATAGTAAATCTAAAAGATAGTTTTCACACTTCAAAAATCAATAGTGACATAACGAAAACAGATACAATGAAATTTATTAGGACATAAAGTACTCACAATAAAAAGTTGTACACTAACACAAAGTTAAAGGAAAAATGGAAAAACTTTGAGACAATCTGTCACAATCCAAGCCTGACAGGGGGAGAAAAAGGCAGCGACATATTCCAGACAGTACACGGCCGGTGGCAGAGCCGTGCGAAGGTCACCTTAGCGTCCCTCCGGGCAGTACATAGAGTGAGGACGTGTGAAGAGCACGCTAATCATGTGAAGCTGAACTTTTTGGATTTGTACTAAGTCGTTTTAGTTTTTGAGGGAACTTAGCCAATTTCATTTAGAGAATTTTATTTGTCAGTTAAGAGAATTTCGCGTGGGGAAGAAGGTCTCAAGTGAAAACAATTTTTTATAGAGTGATTGAATGGATTGCAGATGATTTTCTTGGCATTAATCTGCAGTCTTCGGATAGAAGTCTAGTTGGAATTATTTCTGTTGCCAGGGTAGCGATGTCTAAGAAATTTGAAAATAAATACTGGACTTTATAATCAATATCGAGTCATTTAATATTCATCCCCTCATTGGATGGTTCAACCGGTTAAAATAGTACTGTAGAACAAATAAAAAAGGCCAATTTTGATTTTTGGTCTATTCTTTACATTAAGTACCAGTGAAAGCATTTAATTGTTTCCTAATAACTATTCAAAACAGTCTTGTGAAAAATCTATTTAAAAATATTTCAACAATTATATATACATACAAAGACTAGGCAAGTAATTCAAAAATTCTAAAAATCATATTAAAAAAAACTAGATGATGTGACAAATTAATATTACACCATTGTGCTCATGTTCACAAGAATTTGATAATATTATTCATTATGTTAAAAATAAACTTGAAAGCACAGAAGTGTTTAAATTCAGGAAAATGTAGTTTTACACACTTTGTGCAACTTTTCACCCTCTTGAAGTAATTTTGAATTCAAAATAATCTGTTACAGAATTATCAGCATTCCGGATTGTGGTTGCCTTGTTTAGCCGATTGTGTAATAGTGCTGCCTACTGCGTGGTCATCCTGTACACTTCTGAGCTGTTCCCTACCGTCATCAGGAATACTGCTGTGGGGACCAGTGCCACTGTATCACATATTGGTGCCATAATGGCTCCATACATAGTTGACCTTTTGGTATGTGTTACTCTCTCATGGGAAAATCTAGATACTTATAAGTAACAATGAAAGGAAAGAAATGCCGCTAGGCAATATTTACATGGAAAAGAAAGGGAAAATACACCCAACATTCACCAAAGTTGAATGGCAGCAGCAACACAAAAAACAACACACACAACAAAGAAAAAACAATATTTCGACGCGAGTCTTAATCATGTAAGGCAAGACAAATGGCAGGGGGAAAGATGTCGTCACATCCCAGCTCGCCACATGAAACATGATTCATGTATATACTTACAACAGCAGTAAATGAGATGGGTCAAGATTTGCTTCATGTAGAGCTAAAAATATATATATATATAAAAAAATAAACAATAACTATAATTATTCAAGATGGCTCTGAAGACTCATTGTGGGAATGAGCTTAGTACCAGGTTTTGGAGAATAGATTCTGGGATTAGCTGTGTTAGGTCACATGGAACTCTTGCTCAGGGTCAGTCTCATAGTGAAATGTTCGGAGTTACTGGTTCAATATTGGGCTATTCAGGGGGTTTGGGAAAAATAAAATGGTAAACCTTGATGTTGTAAGTGCATGTAGCAATGAGAGAGTAACGCTTGAAGTAAAAAAGGGACAAGTTGTGTAAGTCGTAGCGAGTGAATGTGACAAGTACCCGTGTTACTAGTTAGTGCCGGCAATCTGACAGTAGTGAGGAGTGGCTGTGTTGGCTAACTGAGGAGCAACTTTTGATTACGTTGACATTGAGCTTAAATAGAAGACCATTCTTATTTTCAGAGCTAAGTCTCTGGGTGGTTACCACATTAACACCCAAGCAAGACACCAACGAGTAACAACTATAATGGTAGTGGGATAGTTTATTGTTACAAACAGGGCATGGAAGCTATAAATTTTTCTCACAATTCCTTCTTATTTCCTTGAACAGGGGTGGCCAACCTAAATAATCTTGGAAATGTATCATAACTCTGCATTTAACCCCATATGAGATTTAGACCCACCATAGACTTTTTTTGGAGTGAAAATTGAAACATAATGAGTTATTATTATTGTGTTTACTATTATTCTTTCATGTAAACATAGATAATATAATAATAATGACACTAAATGCACATTTTAAAGAAATATATAGCACTAAAAGTGAAATGTCTAATATTATAATAAGCAAGTCTGTCATGTATGATGTTGTCTGTCACGTCATGACGTCACTCTATGGTGTCGCACAATATCGTCATGCTTTACGCCATTTTTTTGGTTATGCATGTTATTTAATAACAATTCTAATTATCCTTGAATAAATTAACTGACAGAACACTGAAATAAAAGTATGTATTGAATTTGATTCAACGTAATTATTAGTTGCTTAGATTTATTTAATATTAGTTTTATAAAAGTATTCGTTAAAATCTTTGGTCACAGATATGTAAGATAAAAACTTTAATTTTTGCAATGTTAGTGGTGGTTTTAATAGATTGTTATTAGAACTGGCACTTGAAGTTACAGCAGAGAGCATTAATATTTTTTTTTAATTATTTAATTTGTTATCTGTTACTTAAATCATTACTTCGTTTGCGTCTCACATTTCAGCATTTTTAATTTAATTCATCGTGACTTTTCCAAAAAAGAGTGCAAATGTGAAGAAGATGTCATTATAACGAAGCAATTAAAACAAATTTGAACAGAGCAGTACCAGTTTTGGGCTGGAGGAGAATATCACCTTCCACCCATTAAAACTAATATTATGTGGAATGACGTAAGTTGTTAAGATTTATTTTTAATTTCCTTTGGTTTTACTGATGCCGTATTTCAGCCGCATCTAACTGTGTCAGCCATTCAAAGGTGTTAGTACAATTCTGAATAACGAATATAAAAAAGTAAGATGGAAGAACCCTAAAAGATTTATAATTTAGTTTATATCGCGATGCATTATTAACATTAAAATGCGACATAGTACATGTATTAATATGTGTGTGATTGAAGTATTGTTTCTCTGGTGGCAAGTTTAGTACATGATTAGGTTGAAATGCAACTTTGACCAGGATAGCAACAAAAACCTTTTGTTACAGGGGAAGGCACTAGGAATTGCATTGAGCTTTTATTTTATAACAATTCTATGTATTAAAGTAATTGCTAAGAAATGCAATGCTACAATGGCATATTAATTATCAGTTGCCTTTTTTTTTTTAGTGAAATCATTACTTGGTTTAAATGAAAGAAGTTCCAAATTGTTCACAAATCATCTGGCCTAAACCACAATTAAAACTAATATTATGTGGCATAACATAAGTTGTTAAGATTTATTTTAGCATCTGTTGTTTTCACTGGGGTCATTATTTTAGCGGGATGTAAGCTGTGCCAGGTGTTAAAACTTCGATCTTTATCACAGGTAATAAGAAAGAAATGTGTAAGAACCTGTGAAGATTTTTGATCAAGTTTATATCGTGATGTATGATGACATTGACATGCGATACAGGGAATGTAATTAATTCGTGTGTGATTGAAGCTTTGCTTTTCTAGCGGCAATATTAGCGGAGATCGTGGTTAGGCTGAAACGCAACCTGGACCAAGTTGACAACTGAATATTTTTGCTACATAACCAAGGATGAGAAATTACAGCACGCTAAGTTTTTTTTTATAACAATTTTATTTAGGTAAGCAACTAAAAAGAAATTAATTGCCAGAACACTCCATTTTTGATGGGCTTTGTGGCTAGTTATAAGAATAAAACCCTAAGAAAAATGTAATTAGATTAGGAAAATTGCCACTGGAGCATGTGCTACATTGAAATTTAATTCAATGTTTAAGATCCCTTGGTAATTTATTCTAGTGAAAAATATTTTGTAAAAGTGTGATGAATCTTGAGGACCAGAAAAATGCTCAAGACGGGTGTGGGTAGCCACCCCTGTCCTAGACCATAAACTTTTTGAAAGCAAGAAGCAACTTACATTTTGATGATGATGATTCCTCCAAAAACTTATCAACAGATACTCATAGTATTATGTACTTTGCATAGACCAAGATCCAAGCAGTAAAATGAGTAATTGGTGTCACTGGGTACTGATTGCTCAGTGGAACCAATCTGGATCCCTCCCACACCAAGGTTATCAGGGAGCTTTCCTTTAACCCTATCCTAATCATTGTGCCAGCAGATAGCAGTTCAAGGAAGTTAATCCTGAATCGGTGTGACTATGTAAGTGAGGCACTTTGTCTGTTGACTGATTCAAATATATAATGCCCCATCAGCTATGATCCCACACCCATAGTCATTGATAGGATAAAGGATTATATGCAGTTCAATGGATCCTTCTAAGGCCTTAGTCCTCATTCTATCTCAATCCCAACTCTCAGAAAGTCATGCACTCCTTCTCTGTACCTACTTCCCAAGATACATACGCCTGGCATCCCATAGTTGTCACTTATGGCTCACCAACTGAAAGAATATCTGCCCTCATGGACCAACACTTACAGTTCATTATCAGCCAGTTTTCCTCCCACATTAAAGACACACAACACTTCCTCTTCCCTTTGTCTTCTGTGCCCATACCCCTTCTCCCTGACTCCTTAGTAACAACTCACATGACCACTTTATACACCAACTTCTCCACTGCCATGGACTCAGCACCATGGAATATTTTCTAGATTGCCTCCCCACGAGATGCTGAAAAGTAACTTTCCTCCTTTGAGAGAAAAATTTGCCTCCAGATATATGGCACTGTCATGGGCACCTTTATGGCCCCCTATTATGCTAATCTCTTCTTAGGCCTCCAGGAACATTCGTTCCTGAATAAGGCCCACAAACCACACCTCTTGTTGGTCAGATTCAGTGATGCATTTTCATGAAATGTTCCTATGGAAAAAAACAATCTACTTAGCCTCAATACCTCTAACACTTTGAAATGCATATCAACTTCTTCCCACACACATGCAACTTTCATGGATGTTGATACATCCCTCATGAATGATCACATCAGCTCATCTGTCCATATCAAACATACCAACTTACAACAGTACCTCAATTATGACAGCTGCCATCCTTACCACATCAAAGGCTTCCTCCACAACAGATTTCTCATTCTGGGAGATGCATATGTTCTAACAATCAGTACAAATGTAGTCTTCACCCGTGAAGACTACATTTAATCAATAAGCCGTGAAAGCCTTCGATCTAACAACATTATGATTTCCTTCGAGCCTGTTCCCAAATGAGAACACTCCTTTCAAAATCCTCCCTCACCCACCTAGAATCTGCTTCAGCAGACATCCTAACCTCAACCAACTTGTAGGCTATAAACATTGGCCTCCCTGTCTTACAAGACAGCCCCAAGATTCTTTTCATTATAACAGATCCTGCTGCAAATTGTGAAATATGCATCCTGTCTCCACCACCTTCACAAACCCAGTAACTGGGGAAAGCTTCCAGTCACAGGACTAGGCACTTCCGTATTCTCCATCTGAAATATCAACTCAGCTGCAACCATTACCCAGCCACTGGCCATCAGAATGAATGGACACAGACAAATGGTATTTACCCAAAACCCAGACCTCCCAGTAGCTCATAATGGCACTGCTCATGATACAAACAGTTTCAATGTTTGCTTCACAGCCTGTGCCATCAGATAACAGCAACATCTCTGAACTCACAAGGTAGAAACTGGCTTATCAGTATAAACTGGGAACCAGACAGCTACCAGGTCTTAATTTAAGATAGCACCAGTATTCTTCTTTCTTTTCCACCCATTCCCCATAGGCTCTACCCTTTCTCAGAGAACCATCACTGACCTGAGCAACCTGCTAGTAGTGTGTAATATCTTTGTTTCTTTTTTTTTTAAATGTATATTTTTGTAGTTATAAGTTTTATATTCATATAAATAATAAAGGAAAGGGAAATTAACCCACCACATACCAAAGTTGCCAGCTACGATGAGAGAAAACACAAAAGGCAGACAAACAAATTTACAATATTTCAGTAATGACCTTCTTGAAGTAGTAGAGAAATGGGCCATTAGGTTCTGGATGTGTGCGCACACAGAAAGTCGCCCAATGACTGTGGGTGATGTTCCGTGTGGTTGGTTGGTTGTGCACTATTCCACTGATATCGGATAAAGACTGTGGGTTTCAATAAACAGCATTGGAAATTAAAAGGGGAGGGATTAAAGGGGGAGAGGGATTTGGTTTTGCAAACCATATGTTGACAGTAATTTTTTTGGAAGTATATTTGTACAAAGTTTCATCAAAATCTGATAAAATATGTAGACTTATATAAAAATTACGTGGTGTAAAGGGAGAGAAAGGATAGTTTTTTGGATTTTTTTGTTTTTAAAAACATTTTTCGTGCTGCCCACCAGATTCTTCCGAAAATTCAAGTCAAGACTACTTTTCAAGTTTTGAGAGTACAAAAAAACAGATGCTGAATATTTGTATATAGAGATTATATATTTTTGCCACCCACCCACTTCCAACCACCGTGACCAAACGCTCTTATTAACACCAGGAGACCAAGGGCTATCTACCACCACAACTGCAAGCGGGTGGCGATATGTGGTCATGGGGAAAAGTGTGCCTTCATGTACACACACCAGCTTTTATATATATAGTAACCAGGAAATAACAGGTGCTAAGTAGTGAATAGGAATCAAAATAGGATAGCGAAATGAACCTTCACTTACCTTAGATGATGGTTGCATGTCATGAACACACAAAAAAGACAAGAACACAAATAACATTGTATATTTTTTGTCTTGGCCCTTTGTCAACAGAACATTATGGAGATTTGTCATTCTGTGAGACGGTCTGCTACAGCACCCACCCTCCATAATGTTCTCCTCTGACAAAGGGCCAATACCCGAAATATACGATGACATGACGACGTACTGGATGATGAGGGATCTGGTCATTCATACTTATGGTCAGTGGATTTGTGTTCAAACCTATGTATGAGGCTGGACAATGGTTGTAAGTTAGTTGACATAGATGGGTAGATACACAGGTGGCAAGTCCTATGATGGAGAAGCTTTCCTCAGTTACTGGATTAGTGAAGGTGCTAGAGGCATGGTGCAATTTGCACTGAGATCTTTTACATGGAAAAGAGCATTAGGGCTTTCTTGTAATACTGGGAGGCCCATGTTTGTGGACTAGGAATTGGCTGAGGTTTGGAGGAAAACTGAAGCAGGCTGTAGGTGGCTGAGGGAGAATTTTTGGGACTAGGATTCTCATTTCCAGTCAGGTTTGAAGGGATCATAATCTTGCTGAAGGACTTGGTTAATTGATTTCACTCCTTGAAATTACTGGGTGACCAGGTCTGAATTGTGGTTGGTTTTTCAGGATTTGTGGTGGTTGATAGGTTGAGTGGCTTGTGATATGGTGCACAAGTTGTTCATGAACTTAAATTTTTGGATAATTGCAGGATACCAGAGCTTGTGAGATGTTATTAGAATGCATTCTGATGGCCTGTTGGTTGTAATGTGTGTGCCTTCCACAAATGCCCAGGCCTTAGGGGAGAGAGCGTTGTGATAAAGATGGCAACTGTCAAAGTGCTCTGTTGTAGGTTGGTAGATTGATGAGGTGAAGAGGCCGTTTGAGAGGGATAAATATGATGTGGCCACCTGCTCCGCAATACACATCATATACCAGCTAACTTGCCACCATTGCACTAGTTCCTATATAGGCCTGACGACACAACAACTTTTGACCAGAATGAATGGCCACAGACAAACAGTCCACACCTGAAATTTATATCTGCCAATACCTGAACATGCCAACTACCACAATTCCAACAACTTCAATGAATGTTTCATCGTGAGAGCAATCAGAGTTTTTCCTGAAACTACCGCTGTCTCCGAACTTCCGAGATGGGAACATGTATTCCAAAATATCCTAGATACCAGACACCCACCAGGCCTTAACCACCAATAAAATTACTTGCTTTGACGAATCACTCATTATTATCAGTATTAGCATTATTGTCAATTAACTAACTACATTTTTTTTCAAAATTTATATATCTATATTTATTTCCAAAAATGCTCAGGATGGAGCAGGAAAAGAGCAATACAGGCAATTTAGAAATCAAATAAATAGGAAATGCAAAATAGCAAAAGAAAAATGGCTACAAGAAAAGTGTGAAGAAGTAGAAAAGGAAATGGTCATAGGAAAAGTAGATGTTGCATATAGAAAGATCAAACAGAATTTTGGAGAAATGAAGAAAAGAGGTATGAACATTAATACTGCCGATGGGAAACCTCTTTATAGCTCTGAAGATAGAGCAAACCGATTGAAGGAATACATTGAGAAACTGTATGTTGGGGACGACTTGAACAATAGTGTATTGGAAAAGGAAGGCGATGTAGACATGGATGACTTAGGAGATTCTGTTTTGAGGACAGAATTTAATAAAGCTCTGAATGACTTGAAAGCAAATAAGGCAGTTGGAATTCATGAGATCTCTGCAGAACTTCTTAAATCTCTAGGAGAGGAAGGATTCGAAAAATTATTCAAGCTGATATCAAAAAGTTATGAAACAGGAGAAATTCCAACTGATTTTAATAAAAATATCATCTTCACACTTCCAAAGAAACCACAAGCCGACAAATGTGAGAATTATCGCACAATTAGTCTAACATCACATGCTTCAAAATTACTGACCAGAATAATATACAGAAGGATGGAAAGGGTAGTACAAGAGATAGTAGGTGAAGATCAGTTTGGGTTTAGGAAAAATCGCGGTACAAGGGAAGCAATTCTGTCTTTAAGATTAATACTTGAAGGGCAGATCAAGAAAAACAAAGATACTTTTATGGCATTTGTTGATTTAGAAAAAGCTTTTGATAATGTTAGGTGGGACAAGATGTTCAAAATTTTAAAGAAGTCTGGTCTAAAGTATCGAGATAGAAGAATACTCTATAAACTATATAAGAATCAAGTGGGTATAATAAAAGTAGAGAATCACGAGAGACGTGCATCAAAAAGGGTGTGAGACAAGGTTGTAGTCTATCCCCGTTAATATTCAACTTGTATGTAGAAGAAGCAATGAAAAAAGTCAAAGAAAAATTTCCATGTGGCATAAGTTTTCAGGGAGAAAAAATCAGTATGCTACAATTTGCTGACGACATTGTCTTATTAGCAGAGAGGGCTGAGGATATTGAGAAGTTATTGAATGGCATGAACAAAATACTGAAGGAAGATTTTGGACTGAATATAAATCAAAGTAAAACAAAAGTGATGAAATGTAGCAGAAATGATACCAATATTAAATATAAAAATAGGATCAAATGCAATAGGAGAAGTAAGTGAATTCTGTTACTTGGGAAGCAAAATTACAACCGATGGCCGAAGCAGGAATGATGTTAAAAGCAGAATAGCACTAGCAAAAAAAGCCTTCATGAAAAAGAGAAACCTTTTAGTTTCAAATATAGATCTACGAATTAGAAAGAACTTCTTAAAACTCTATGTGTGGAGCACAGCACTTTACGGAAGCGAAACATGGACTTTAGGAATACCGGAAAGAAAGAAACTTGAAGCATTTGAAATGTGGTGCTACAGAAGAATGCTGAAAATTAGGTGGACAGACAAAGTAAGAAATGAACGAGTTTTGGAAATGATGGGTGAGAAAAGAAGTTTATGGAAGAAGCTTACAGGAAAAAGAGACAGGCTGGTAGGTCATATTTTGAGACATGCTGGATTGGTTAATTTGTTAGTGGAGGGAACAGTCGAAGGTAAGAACTGTAGAGGTAGACAGAGATTAGAATATATGAAGCAGATAATTGAGGACGTGGGTTGTAAGGGGTATGTAGAAATGAAGAGGTTAGCACAGGATAGGAAGGGATGGAGGACTGCATCAAACCAGTCTAAAGACTGACGACAGCAAAAAAAAAAAAAAAAAAAAAAAAAAAAAAATTATTTCCTCAATTTTTGTTTTCATCTCTACATTCTGTACCCTCTTGGTATATTACTATCTCTATCACCTCCTGCAATATACATATTTATATATAACATCTCAGTCCCACCGCCATATTAGTAATCCACTCATTCATGTAGGAATCTTCGGCGTGTGCACATCTCCCAAACCACATAACTCATTCTCTTTAACATGAAGAAGGTCTAAGACCGAAAATTGTGTATATATTTTTTTTTTTTTTGTTCATGATATATGTTCTTATCCTGTTGCTGCCTTCAACTTTGGTGAGTGATGAGTCATTTCCCCTTTCTTTGTAATTTATGATTTATACTCTTTCTTATTTAGACTACTACTCTGGAATATTTTACCCAGGATGAAACCATCATTACACAAATACATATTGTGGGATTACAATTGCAATGAAAGGGAAAATTACTCATCACTAACCAAAGTTGAAGGCAGTGATGAGAGAACATATATCATGAACACAGAAATATACTCAATATTTCGTTTACTAAACCTTATTCACGATGGAGAAAATGAGTCATGAATAAGGTTTAACAACCAAAATATGGAGTATATTTGTGTGTTCGTGATATATGTTCTTCTCTCATCGCTGCCTTCAACTTTGCTGAGTGATGAGTCATTTTCCCTTTCCTTGCAATTATATTGCCAAAAGCAGTTTCCTTCTTCCTTAGTTTAATTATTGTGGGATTACATAACTTCATGATATCTTTGCTTCCCACTGCCTTCTGCATCCCCACCCCATTGATCATTTCTGATTCATCCAGTTTTTGGGGTAGTTTCCAACACCAGGGCAACACGCTCCACACCTTCCTTTCAGGATGCTGTTGGCAATCAGTAAGTGATTCCTTACCCCAGGAATCATTCAGTCACCAGAGCCTTCTCCATGCAAACAGGATTTGAAAAAGTAGTTGAAATTTGTTTGGAAGGGACTAGTATAGTTTTCATAAAACTTTACACCTCTGGAAAATAGAACAAACAATTTGAAACCACAGAAAGCAAAGCATATGACATTTGTGCCTCTATGATCAATGTGATCATTGTCCTATTTTTTGGGACGCAAGGATTCAAGAACTAATTGTAACAAAAATATACAGCTATATGTATGATTTGTTTGTTTGTGTGATTGCAAAGACAATATATATAGAGACTGTTCACGAACAGCATAAACTTTGGCGAAGTAAATGCTAACCGTGACTCTAGTGCTCCTAGAATCAGTTCAGAGCATCACACTATGACGTCACCTAAACATTTTTATCTCTTTTTATATACGTATTTTTTCTTCATTTTTCATTTTTTTCTTTAATTTATTTAATTAATAATTTATTTGATATTTTTATTCATTCTTTTTAATTTTTATTAATTGAAAAGAAGCAGTAATAATAACAATCATAATTATATTTTATATACCACTGAACAATGCAGAAATTACCCCAAAAAAGTGTTCCATTTGAAATTTAATACCAGAGTTAAAAATTCCTATTCCTTTTTACTCAAGATTAAGTGGCACAATAAGCATCAATATCTTTTGTTGAACAGCTATATTAAATGAAGTATATACTTCTGGAAGACAAGGTTCACTTTCAACACCCATATCTGGAACTGCATTCAGATTTCCTAAAAACAAATGTATTTCAATCTAGATTTGTTTCTGTAAATTACCACAGAACACAATCAATACCTGATATGATATAAACGTATATTTTTGGTAAGGCTTGGATGGATATTGACAGCACATTGGATGGATGACACAACTGTTACTATAAGATGCACTTGATTTCAGGCATAAGGAAGGGGGAAAATTTTATTTTGTATGTAAGGATGTCAGGGAGTGGAGTAAATTGCTATGAAAAATGTTGGGCTCATTATTACAAATGCACGCAAATAATTTGAGAGAGCAAAAAAAATTAAATGTGAAAATGGGTGTGCAGAAAAGTATGTGTTTGGTAATTTATTCTTATAAAAATAACACTTGCCTCAAATACACCTTCATAAAAATTTTCTTTTCAAAACTACTATACTGACTTCTAACATGAACTTTCCAAAATTCCAACTAACAAACACAACAAGAACCAAAAATTTAAATCCGCACCAACCGTTACAGCATTACATTTCGTAATATTCGAGAACAGGATATCAATGTAACTAAAAACGTATTTCTGCATTTAAATACAGCAATAATTTCCTAGTTTAAAAGAGATTGCTCACCATTTTAAGGGCACAGAGGAACCAAAAATTTATAGTAATTTAATTTAGAATGTTGGCACTCAAATATAATTACGACAAAATGGATTATGCATGTATTCTATTTACACCTACCTTTGAATGAAACAGTAAATGGCATAAGGTGTTTCCTTTTGGATTTCACATAACACCAACTCTTGAAATATAGAGCACATAGATATTTCTTGTTCATATTCACAATGCATTGCTGCGCAGATTTTCAGAAACCACACATATCACAAGCAAGTCAGGATCGCAATCTAAAAATGAGAGAGATAAAAATAGTTTAATAATATTTAACAGGAGTGATAAAGTAGTAAAGCATATGATACTTATGTGCACACATACTGGTATCGACTTAAGAAATAAATTCTTTCATGCAGAACACAAATTGTACACCAAAACAATATGACCTTTGATAGACAATATATTTTAAATCAGACTTAACATTAATGGAAAGAAGAACATGCTTCTACCTGGGGGTGGGAAGAATAACTGCTCGGAGATCTATTGCCAATGTTAGTGCTCCAAGAATCAGTTCAGTGAACTACTACCATGCTGAAACTTGTTGGTACAACTTGCCTATATGAAATGAGCGATTAATTGAAACATAGAGTTTGCTGTGTGTAATTAGTTGCATTTTTTAATTTTATTTTTTATGGTTTTACACTTTGTCAACATCAAGGCCATTAGAGATAGCAAACAATGGGAAGGAATCCATGATCTTTTTAAGGAACTATCCTAACATTCAATTGGATTGATTTAATGAAAAAAATGAAATTAGGATGGTAAGAACGAGATTTGAACCCATCCTGAATGCCATGCCCCATGCATTACCATGCACCTGCCATGACCTGTCATTAGTTACAGACAAGGCCACTGTATATAAGAGGTGAAAGCTGTTTCCTTACATAGCAATTCAGTTTGTCCTATTGTTTGCTGCTACAACTGCAACGGTCATCAAACGTGTTTATTTGCTACATATTAAAATGAAATCTGCAGCCAGACCCTGTGTTTACTAAGTCACCTGGGCAATGCAGTCTTTCTGCTGTCATACTGCAGTTTTTTTAGGGCAAAACTGTCTGCACTCTCTCTTAGCTACTAATAACTAGACCTCTTTCCTAGCTGATCCAGTTCTGTGATCGGTCAATTAAAGGATTAAGCAAGAAGTCTTACTTTGAGGAGATCCACAGCATGTTGGCACAAAGCTCGGTCAAAATTAAATTGATCTAGCATTGCCTCGACAATCGAGTATACACTATCACAGATTTTTTCGTCAAAATTTTTAGTTTCCTGTGCACAAACCACAATTTTTATTTGGCTGAATATATAAATATTGTTCTCGGGTGACTAGCTGAGTTATAGTGAAGTCACTTCACCAGAAGATGCTGACAACGACTGAGAGTGCTGAAATATTGTGTAATTATAACACTACTATAACTCGGCTAGTCACCCGAGAACAATATCTATATTCTCAAAGCAGAGAAAAACTACGTAATGAATTGACTGAATATAATTTTTTTTAAATTTTAACAGTCATAAAATGAAGAATATCACATGTATGGCATTAAACTGACAAATGTTTTATAAAATACATTAAAATACTTCAAAGAAGAGCTAAACAAAATAAACTGTATTTTCTTCAAAACAATTTAAACTACAATTTACAGAATTTCATAAAAGCACAGCCATTATGCTGGAAGTATCAAAATCACTTAAACACATATTTGTAATTCCTGTGCGATATCATATTGAACAAATATCGTGTAGATATTTAAGCTACACACACTACACTCATATGTAAGCATCTGTTTCTGCAGGGGGACATAGCATGGTTTATTCCGAGCACAGTCTGTGCTATTGCGGCTCTGATTGCTGGCCTCCTAGTGCTAATGATGCCCGAAACAAAAGACCTAGAGCTTGTCGACTCGATTGAAGAAATGGAGCAACAGAAGGTTCTGTTTGGCGAGCGTGTATCCATAGCAAACTGCCTCTGCTGCTGAAATCTGCAGGTCAGTGCCACTTTCATAATTAGTAATAATTTGAGTAGTACTATTTCTTTTTAAAGAATTCTCACTTGGTAATAATATGGGTGTTTTGAGTAATATTCACCGAGCGTGATGGATGTGTTGCTAATGCTCTGGTCTCGCATTTGGGAGGACGCGGGTTCCCCGTCAGGGCATCCAGATTTCGGTTTTCCATGGTTTCCTCAAATCACGCCAGGCGAATGCCGGGATGTTTCCTTCAGAATGGCGTGGCTGAATTCCTCCCCATTCCCTGTCCCTAGTCCCATCCCACCACTAATGACCTCGACGTTGATGAGGCGTAAAGCCATAAGTAAAAAAAAGGAGTAATATTCAGCAGCCGTTCAAATGATTGTTGGCTATAAAATATTTAAGATATATGCACATATTTAACTTCCAGTTCATGAGTTCAACATCGAAGGAGGTTGCTTTACACAAAAACAATACTCAGTCATCAGCCACCTTTGGATCACAATAACTAATTACGATATAGAATAACAAATTAAGCAAGAAGTCTTACTAAGGCAAAAGCTTGATCAAAATTAAATTGATGTAGCATTTGCTGGATAACTCATCCAAATACGTCAGTGTCATTGCTTTGAGGAAAGAGTAGATGCTCCACTGTCTTCTCTGCATATACTTCATTACAATTTTTTTTTTTAACTTTAATTTTATATTCAATTTATTTTACACACATTCATTTGTCATAGAACAAGTTGAAAGGTTTTTCTTGGGTTACATGAAATAATGAAGACCAATCCAAAATGAACTTGCAATGAATTCTTCTCGGCTGAAACGCGGGATTGTGTTGTGAAAACACAATATTTTGACTACTAGCTCCATCATCTTCTTTAGGTGCGAAAACATCTGTGGTAGTCGGCTTATTTTACAGATACCGAACCAGCTCAGGTTTTAATTTTTTATATAATGTTTCATTCCCTGAAAGCCAGACAGAGGTGGGCTGTTGTTCAGTGAGAACTCTTTTCAGCCAAAGGTTCTATACTACTTATTTGTTTTATTACTATACTAGCATTTGCCCGCTGCTTCACGCGCGCGTGCCTTGGCAGGTGTAGAAATTATTTACCGATTTTATTCTCTTATCAGACATTAACGTGGAAAGGCATGAACTGTTAATGTATTCTGAATAGTTTCGTTTGTTTCGGTTAATACGTTAGGTTCGGTTTTCATACTGATGTCAGAGAGTTGTTTTATTCATATTTTAACGTGATGCAATTGATTCAATAGTAGAAAAGGTTCCTGAAAAATTAACAGTAGTAATTCGTAGTTGTAATTATTGTGCGAAGTATAAACATTTATTGTTTAGAAAGGCTTTTATTTTTGCGTTATAAGTAAATAAAGCAATGCTTAAGAGAAATAATATACTATCTTCAGCATACTTCGTAGGTCACTCATTGTAATGCCTCTGTGTAGACCACGTTTCTGGTCTGATTGTTCATTGTACATATGTACAGGCGTGATCTGCCACTCACCCTGGAGCAAGCAACGTATAGTGGCCGTGCGAGAAACATGGTGTCCGAAGATCAATGCCTACGGTTCCTAGTGTCTGTCCCTGAGACTTGTTAACTGTCATGGCAAAACATAACGTTACGGGAAATTGTAGGCGCTTAAATTTGAACGGGAAGTTTGAAGGAACCAATGGTATTCGTGGAAGGAATACTTCTTCTCCTCGTCCACAATCCACATCCTGTTAAAATAACGGCCTCAATGATGTTTTTGTGCAATGATTTCACCAGAAGTGGATATAATGAAAAATATTGTTTCCATGATACTTAACTAAAAAAAGTTTATTTTTAAATGTGGATACCGAGGATTGCAACATAACCGCGGTGCCATAAATTTATGTAAATATAGCAGTAATCTACGACTTAGTCCTCTTGGAAGTGTGCTGAAATATAAAAATTCGTTACCAATAATCACAGCATCTCAATTTTTTCTGATTTATTTATTTTTTGTTGTTTGGATATTGGTTTTATTTTATGTTGATACACCATCAATTATTCATGCTTTAAAATAGAAATTTACGTGAATTGGAGTTAATCTTGTTTTCAAATCGTCGTATCATTATTGTCATTATTTCAGTCAGATATAATTAATTCAAAAATGTCAAAATGGATCACGGTACAGTATATGTACTAATGTGCATGTAACTCAAGCAATTATTTCTGAGTGGCAACATTATGGCAAGTTGTGAATCGCTTGAAATGCAACCTGACAGCTGATATGATGATGCTTTGTTATAGGCCTAAGAGACGATGCCTGCAGCTTTATAATCTACGCGGTGTAGCATTAGGATATGAAATATTTTTAATTTAAGTTTCTTTCAATATAGCCGTATTTTCTATGTAATTATTTCAGTCGCATGTAAGTACCTGGCGAAACAACAGCCTGGACCAGATGACAATTGACTTGTTTTGTTTAGCATCAGGCATAACGGGTTTAGTTTTAAAATTTACGCGGTGTAGAATAGAATTTTAGGATGCCCAGTTATATTTGAAATAAAAATTCGTTACCAATAATCACAGCATCTCAATTTTTTCTGATTTATTTGTTTTTTGCTGTTTGGATATTGGTTTTTATTTTATGTTGATACATCATCAATTATTCCTGCTTTAAAATAGAAATTTACGTGAATTGGAGTTAATCTTGTTTTCAAATCGTCGTATCATTATTGTCATTATTTCAGTCAGATATAATTAATTCAAAAATGTCAAAATGGATCACGGTACAGTATATGTACTAATGTGCATGTAACTCAAGCAATTATTTCTGAGTGGCAAAATTATCGCAAGTTGTAAATCGATTGAAATGCAACCTGACAGCTGATATGATGCTTTGTTATAGGCCAAAGGGACGATGCTTTTAGCTTTATAATTTACGCGGTGTAATCGCATGCAACCTGGACAGTGATGACAGCTGATGTGCTTTGTTATAGGCCAAAGGGACGATGCTTTTAGCTTTATAATTTACGCGGTGTAGCATTAGGATAAAAATTATCGCATGCAACCTGGACAGTGATGACAGCTGATATGCTTTGTTATAGGCCAAAGGGACGATGCTTTTAGCTTTATAATTTACGCGGTGTAGCATTAGGATATGGGCAAAATTATCGCAAGTTGTAAATCGATTGAAATGCAACCTGGACAGTGATGACAGCTGATATGCTTTGTTATAGGCCAAAGGGACGATGCTTTTAACTTTATAATTTACGCGGTGTAGCATTAGGATATGAAAATTTTTTTATTTGAGTTTCTTTCAATATATCCGTATTTTCTATGTAATTATTTGAGTCGCATGTACCTGAATTTTCGGATGCACGTTATAGCCACGAGACATATTAATCGAATAAAGTACTTCCAAATATGTACAATTCCGCACAAGTCATTATGAAAGAAGTATGTTTTATTACTTGCTGATATTTACAGTATAATAGCTGTTTTTCAGACATCGCTCTTCGAGATAAAACTGAATTTCGTATTAAGTATTGGCTTATTGTGGCTGTATTGTAGCGTAGCAATTTTGTTCCAGAGACAAGCTCTAAGGCTCCTTGAGACTGCTTTCCCAAATAGCTTTGTGGAGATGAAATTGCCACCAGTAACAGTCTCAGAAATAAATAAACTCATTAAACAATTAAAACCTAAAAATTCTTCCAGCTATGACAATATTTCAAGTAAATTACTGAAAAGATGTTCAGACTGTATCAGTCATGTACTTGCTCACATTTGTAATGAATCCTTAATACAAGGTGTTTTTCCCGATAGACTAAAATATGCTGTTGTAAAACCATTATTTAAAAAAGGAGACGTAACATGTGTAGACAACTATCGTCCCATTTCATTACTTTCAACATTCTCAAAGGTTTTTGAAAAAGTCATGTATAGTAGAGTAATAAAACATGTTACACACTATAATATCCTAACTAATTCACAATTTGGGTTCAAAAAAGGATCATCCATAGAAATGGCTATATATTCATTTTTAAATAACACATTTGAGGAACTGAATAATAAAATGAATCCTGTAGGAATATTTTGTGATCTTGCAAAAGCATTTGACTGTGTAAATCATGAATTACTTTTGAAAAAAATGGAATACTATGGTATTTTTGGGACCGCAGGTAAATGGTTTAAATCATACATTGAAAGCCGAATGCAAAAAGTTTCAATTTTTGATTTTAAAATAAGTAAAGATGCTTCATCAGACTGGGAGAAAATAAAACATGGAATTCCACAAGGCTCTGTCTTAGGTCCCCTCCTCTTTCTGTTATACATCAATGACCTTCCTGGAAATTTATCCGACAAAGTTAAGAGTGTTTTATTTGCAGATGACACTAACCTGACTGTGCGTAAAACACCAAACAGTACTATAGAATTTAATGTAAATGAAGTACTTAGAGTAGTAGCAAATTGGTTTAAGGCAAATTCATTAAAATTAAATTTTGAAAAAAACACATTATATTAGGTTTAAAACAAAAAACTATGCACAGCCAGATATATGTATAAACTATAAAAACAACACAATCTTAGAAACAGAGAGTATCAAATTTCTTGGTATTAAAATAGATCAGAAACTCTGTTGGCATGATCATATCACTACACTACTGGCAAAGTTAAGTAGTGCCACCTTTGCAATACGAACACTTTCTCTAACAGCAGATCTAGAATTAATGAAACAGGTGTACTCCTCATATTTTCATTCAGTAATGTCATATGGCATAATTTTTTGGGGAAACTCTTCACAAAGTAAAAAAGTTTTCATAGCACAGAAAAGAGCTATTAGGTTTCTGTGTAGGGTAAAACCAAGAACTTCTTCCAGACAACTCTTTAAGAAACTCAATATTCTTACAATGTATTCTCAGTATATATATTCTCTCATGAGCTTTGTCATAGAAAATTTTAACCTATTTACACCTAATTCACAGGTACACAGTTTCAATACAAGAAACAGAAATAACTTGCATAAAACACAAACATCTCTGTCATTAGTACAAAGAGGAGTTAATTATTCTGGGATACATCTGTTTAATAAACTACCTAATCGTATAAAACAGCTTTCAGATAATAAAGATGTATTCAAACAAAAACTTAGAGATTATCTTATTGGCAACTCCTTCTACTCCATTCAAGAATTTGAAGAAAATAATTAATTGTACTCATTATGACGTTAGCAAAACTCAGTTGCAAAAATGTATGTTTATTATTATTTCTTGTATTTGTAAAATATGTATATATATATATATTTACTATGATATGACTCATATTATGTGTATATGTATCAACAATGACATCTTTCACATCCCAGAGGTACTTCCTCAGCAGGGATCCATGGAACAAGATTGATAAATAAATAAATAAATAAATAAATAAACTGTATAACAGTCTACCAGAGACAATACATGTCTTCAATATTAGTAATTCAACAGACCTGTTAAGATTCAAGTAAATGCTGATTATACTTGATTCACGTATTCTTTTTATTTTGAAGTACTGCGGTCCAGAAAAATGAATCGCAGAAGTAAAAAAAAAAAAAAAAAAAGAAAAAGGGAAATCCTAAATTATGTCGGGTCTCTTTATGAAAGGAGTGACCGTCTGAATGTGTATAATTATCTGTGGTCTACAGTTTCACATTTCTGAAGTTTTTTACTGACTTGCTTCTTCCCATGGTACATATTAGTCGTTAGCTACTTCTGCAGATGTTGATCAGCAACATTAGCTTTAAAAATTTGGAAACACCATGCAAATTGATGCGGTAGTTTTTGCGTTATTAGAGATCAAGCCTCACTACAAACGCAGCTTGCTTACAGATTTATAATAGTATAGATTTGAATCATTTTGTATATTTTTGTTTGTTTGGAGTTTGGGAAGTTGGTTCTGTGGACCTATCACCCTTGATTGTTGGTGCAGTGGATATTAAATCCTTGTTATTTATTCCTTTTTAGGGTATTAATTTTTGTGATTATCTGCGTAAGCAGCTGTACGACGTTGTCGAGAGCCAGCGGGTCACGGCTGCGGGCCTTGTTATACTGTCAGTGATGTTGATGTTTGGAGCACAGTGAAGAGCTTCTTCATTACTCTGCACATTTGCTCACTTCGCTCTGTGTGGTTTGCATCTGTCATTTGAGTGCCCTGTCTGCCTACGCGTCTGCAATCTCGTGGCTCTTGACCGTGGATCTGGTAGTTGTAGCATAGTTTTTGCTCAAATGTTTTTCTCCTGCTTTTTTTCTCACTCCCTTTTGAGCCTGCTGATCCTATAGTGTGGAACAATTTTTGTTTGTTTGTTATTTTTCATGTTGTTCTGCTTGGCTGCTCGATATGGTAGCTGATGCCCTGTTCTTGCAGCATGTTGTTTGTGGAGGTCAGGTCTGTAGGGCAGCAATAAATGGGAGGGACTGTAGTTAGCAGCAATCTGGTACTCATGTTTCCCCAGTTCCCAGTGAGGTGCAGCCTCTATGGAAGAACTGGTCCCTCCTCCATCGGTGGATCTTCTTCTTCGTTGCTGTTGGTCTCTTTGAGTTGGGCTGGGATGTCGTGTCTGATCTGGTAAGTTGGGTGATTCCTATAGCTTCACAATCATTAAAATTTGGGTTAGTGCCATATTTGTTTCCTTGTCATTGGTCGTTTCCAGTATCAGGCTGTGCAGAGACGGATCTACCGAATCAGGAGATTCTTTGCGTGCCATTGACAGTGGCATCACAGGTAGGATACTGCTTCTTGTTCCTGGCCGAGAAAGGAGTGTACAAGCTGTTCTAACAAGACGGGGGATCCATGAGGTTCTGGTACCGGTGATGTTGGTACAGGTGTCTTTTCGGCTTTACCTGTTGCTTCCTCTGGAGCTTCGCACTTCCACGTATACCCAAAGGTTCTGTCCACGTCACGGGCCTGGCAGTTGACTGCTAGTGTGTGTACCTGGAGATCTTCATTGTATCCCACGGACCCTAATATAGATCAATCTATGGCAGCAGCTGGACAGAGGTACCAACCACAGTCACTGCGGGGTTTCACTAAGGCTTGTTTCCACGCCTCACTAAGACATAGCCCACTGTCTCTATTGAAGGTTTCGGCCAACCGAATTTCGATTGGTTCCAAGACTATTAAAGCCCAAAATATGAATTCTTGCCAATACACTTACGTTATTAAAACCTACCTTGTGGCCACGGTGGTACACGTGCCATGCTCTACCGGATGGTGCAAGCTTGTCGTTCCCAATTACTGGTTCGTGTGGGTCGATTTTCTGTATACGCTATGTCCTAGTGTTCCGCCAAGCTTTCTTTTAATCGAGATATCAGGGAAAGGTAGGAAAGGCCCTAGCCAGCCTACCTTATGAAGCACCACCAGATGCAGATACTGCCTATCACTGGAAGTCACAAGCAGTGCCAGGAAAGAGCAACCATGAAAATAAGCTCATTTACCAAGAAAACAGCTGCACAATCTGCTGAATTCCTTCCCATTCTTAGCCCCTAGTCCTTTCCCACCTCTAAAGACATCGACGTCAACGAGGTGTAAAGCCATATTAAAAAAAATCTTATCTTTTTAAAGTTGAGGGAGTCTGCTTCTGTAGTGTTTCCATTGGCAGATGGTACGCATATGAATGTATTCACAATAACATGCCAGCGATTTTACATTCATTGCTGCAGGCAAAAGCATGTTTAGAATTGGCTGTTGACTGTGCTACCAGCACTATCACATACGGCAATTTTCATTTTGCCTTATGTCTAAGGTACCTTTATTTTTGCATTACTATGCTCTTTTTATCAAAAGATATGTCCTCAGTGTATTCTAAATTACAGACTGAAGGGACAATTGATTCTCAGATCTCCGTCATTGACATTTTTACTTCTCTGTGTTAATACTTGGTACTAGAATAATAAGGGTAAAGCATTTATACACACACCAAGATCCATGTGCACTACATAGTGGGAAAATGCTGGTACCTAAAGAAATCCAAACTTGTTAGCAGATGTGATGGGTCAGCAGTAATGCTATGGCCTCGCATTCGGAATGACGTGAGTTCGATTTTCCATCCGGCCATCGGGATTTCCACAATTTCCCCCATTGAATCTATGTGAATGCTTTTAAAAGGTCACAGCCTTCCTTCTCGTCCCTTGACCCTAATCTTTTCCAAACCACCAATGACTTAGATTGTGTTATTATTATTATTATTATTATTAGGACTTTGCGCCTTGTCAATGTAAAAGTTCTTAGATGTGTGAAAGGACCAGTGGTAGGGAATGGGAAGGAATTTGGCCATGACATTTTAAAGGAACCATTTTGGCATTCCATGAAGTGATATTGGGAAACCATGGAAAATAGAAGTCGGTACGTTCTGACTGGGGGTTGACAAGCAGTTGTCCCCAATGTTTGTCACGTGATTCACCGCTTCACGGTATGACCTTACGTTGTGGTCATGTGCTTGAAAATTTATGGTCTGAATACTAGAAGGATTTTTACAATTCAAATTTAAGATGCCATGACCAAACACTTTATAATGATAGAGACGGTGTTATTAGCTTACCAGGTAGTCCCTAAAGGCTGTCACCGGTGCAATATGATCTATGTGAAGATATTCCACTCACGTATGTGACATCACCACTTCTTTGCATGTAGCATAAAATTGAGTAACTTTCAGTCACATAACCAGGCCACTTGAAATAAATCTATGATAACGCGGCTTTGTGACAAGGTCAAGTGATATCAACATCCGGACATGTGACATAAAATGAAGGAACCTCCTATCACATGTCAAACCTACTTGATGTATGCCGAGTGATGAGAGGTGCTCACATTGAACACTTGTAAGCTTGTAGGTATGACTGTTTGAGTTGCTCTTCCATTTCATGTATCAATTATAAATTGACGTTTTATGTAATAAATACTACAAAACATTAAAACCCTGATTTTCATTTAGAAACACCCTGTATTGTTTTTATAAGGTTTATTTTTGTCACAAGCCTTTATCTACCTTGATAACTAACCGAAATGTATGAAAGAGATATCATTTTATAGCTTTTTATTATTATTTTTTCCACAAAACAATTATCTCCCTGCCCTCCTAACCAAAATCTACAAATGATGTACCACTTTAAGGATTAAGTTCTCCCCTTTGGCGACACCATATGTTAAGAAAGGAATTTTTCATAATTCAACTCTTAAAGAGCATAAGCATCCAATATTTCTACAACATGTTTTTGTGTCACGAGCAGTTTATCTCCCTTTATATCTGACATAGACAAATGAGGTATCATTTTAAAGAGTAAGGTCTCCGCCATGGTCAAATTATATTTTAAAAATGGAATTTTTCGAAATTTGACCCTTAAAGGGAAAAGTATCATTAATTCTGTAACACAAGCCATTAATATAACTGAAATAGATAAATGAGCTATCATATTAAAGATCTCTGCTTTGGTCACATCATTTCTTAATAACGAAATTTTCCATAATTTGACCCTCAAAGGTTAAAAACAATAACTATAAAAATCACTTGTATGAGACAGTTCAGAGCCTAGCCCTAGATAGAAGCAGCACATATCACAGAGATATTATTTAACTGCTTCACTGGCGTCGACTTTTGTTACGTACCTATTACACTAAACAATTAAACAGCTGATACAAATGAGGCAGTTCTTCTTTCATTACAAACCCCCATCATTACTATTAATTGTATTCACGAAATTTTCGCTCTGGATATCTAGTACATATTATTTCTATAAGATTTTTTTTTATTATTATTTATTGTTTTGACACAAGCCATTATCTCCCTTCAAATCCAACCAAAATCCATAAATGAAGTGTCATTTTAAAGAGTATCCACTCTTTTTTAGCTGTCGTCAGCCTTTCGACTGGTTTGATGCAATCCTCCATCCCTTCCTATCCTGTGCTAACCTCTTTATTTCTACATACCCCTTACAGCCCACGTCCTCAATTATCTGCTTCATATATTCTAATATCTGTCTTCCTCTACAGTTCTTACCTTTGACTGTTCCCCCCACTAACCAATCCAACATGTCTCAAAATATGACCTACCAGCCTGTCTCTTCTTTCTGTAAGCTTCTTCCACAAACTTCTTTTCTCACCCATCATTTCCAAAACTCGTTCATTTCTTACTCTGTCAGCCCACTTAATTTTCAGCATTCTTCTGTAGCACCACATTTCAAAAGCTTCAATTTTATTTATTTCCGGTATTCATAAAGTCCATGTTTCGCTACTATAAAGAGCTGTGCTCCACACAAAGAGTTTTAAAAAGTTCTTTATCATTCCTAGATCAATATTTGAAACTAAAAGGTATCTCTTTTTCATTAAGACTCTTTTTGCTAGTGCTATTCTGCTATTAACATCATTCCTGCTTCGGCCATCGGTTGTACTTTTGCTTCCCAAGTAACAGAACTCAGTTACTTCTCCTATTGCATCCGATTCTATTTTTATATTTAATCTACTAGTATTGATATCATTTCTGCTACATTTCATCACTTTAGTCTTGCTTTGATTTATATTCATTCCAAAATCTTCCGTCAGTAATTCGTTCATGCTAATCAGTAACTTCTCAATATCCTCAGCTCTCTCTGCTAACAAAACAATGTCATCAGCAAATCGTAGCATAATCATTTTTTCTCCCTGAAAACTTATGCCACATGAAAATTTTTCTTTGACTTTCTTCATTGCTTCTTCTACGTACAAGTTGAATATTAAGGGGGATAGACTACAACCTTGTCTCACACCCTTTTTAACTGATGCATGTCTCTCGTGATTCTCAACTTTTATTATAGCCACTCGGTTCTTATATAGTTTATAAAGTATTATTCTATATCGATATTTTAGACCTGACCTATTTAAAATTTTGAACATCTTGTCCCACCTAAGCTTTTTCTAAATCAACAAATGCCATAATAGTATCTTTGTTTTTCTTGATCCGCCCTTCAAGTATTAATCTTAAAGACAGAATTGCTTCCCTTGTTTCGAGATTTGACCTAAACCCAAACTGATCTTCAGCTTCTATCTCTTCTACTACCCTTACCATCCTTCTGTATATTATTCTGGTCAGTAATTTTGAAGCATATGATGTTAGACTAATGGGCGATAATTCTCACATTTGTCAGCTTGTGCTTTTTTTGGTAGTGTGAAAATAATATTTTTATTAAAATCAGTTGGAATTTCTCCTGTTTCATAACTTTTTGATATCAGCTTGAATAATCTTTTGATTCCTTCCTCTCAGAGGGATTTAAGAAGTTCTGCAGGGATCTCATCAATTCCAACAGCCTTATTTGCTTTCAAGTCATTCAGAGCTTTATTAAATTCTGTCCTCAAAACAGGATCACCTAAGTCATCAAAGTCGACATCACATTTCATTTCCATTACACCATTGTTCAAGTTGTCCCCAATATACAGTTTCTCAATGTATTCCTTCCATCGGTTAGCTCTATCTTCTGAGCTTAAAAGAGGTTTCCCATCGGCAGCTTTAATGTTCATATCTCTTTTCTTGATTTCTCCAAAATTCAGTTTGATCTTTCTATATGCAACATCTACTTCACCTACAACCATTTCCTTTTCCATTTCTTCACACTTTTCTTGTAGCCATTTTTCTTTTGCTATTTTGCATTTCCTATTTATTTGATTTCTAAATTGCCTATTCTGCTCTTTTCCTGCTTCATCCAGAGCATTTTTGTACCTTCTCATCTGATCCATCAGCTCTAGAATTTCTTCTGTGATCCAAGCTTTCGGGCAGCTTGTTCCCTAAAGCCTAATGTTTCTTTACCAGCTTTCAGTATTTCAGTCTTTAATGCAGTCAATTTGTCTTCGGTTGAGCTCCTACAGAGTTACTTCTTAGACCTAAGTCTGCCATTTCTGCAATTTTTTCTCTCATGCTAGATTGTTTCAGTTTATTCACTTCCAGTCTGTTCTGCTTATACTGCTTCCTTAATCACTTAAATTTCAACCTGGACTTCATTATTATCAAATTATGATCTGAGGCTATGTCTGCTCCTGGTACACTTTACAGTCTAGAACTTGATTCCTGAATCTCTGTTTGACCATGACATCTGCCTGTATCCCCAGGATGATTCCAGGTGTATATTCTTCTTGCATGGTTCTTAAATAGTGTGTTTGCCACTACTAGCTTATATATTTCACAAAATTCGAGCAACCTGCTTCCTCGCTCATTTCTTTCTCCTAGACCAAAACTTCCTACAGTATTCCCCTCTTTTCTTTCTCCCACTGTTGCATTCCAATGTCCCATGATTATTAGATTTTCCTCCCCCTTCACATATTGGATTAATTCTTCAATTTCAGCGTATATTTTTTCTATTTCTTCATCATCTTCCTGTGTCGTTGTCATATACACTTGACTAATGTGGTTGGGACGGGCTTAGTTTCTAACCTCATCAAAATAATCTGTCACTAAACTGTTCATAATAACTCGCCCGTTTCCCTACTTTCTTGTTCATTACAAATCCTACACCAGTAACTCCATTGACAGCTTGTGTGCTAATTATCCTATGTTCCCCAGACCAGAAATCCTGTGTATCCTTCCATTTAATCTCACTAATCCCAACAACATCAATCTTAAGTTGTTCCATCTCCCTTTTTAAGTTTTCTAACCTACCTGCCCTATTCAGACTACTTACATTCCACGCTCCGACTTGTAGAATGTTTCTATCCATTCTGATGATTCCTCCCTGAGCAGTCCCCACCTGGAGATCCGATTGGGGGATTGGGGGACTATTTTACCTCCACTTAGGTCACATCATATTTTAAGAAAGTAATTTTTCCAAATTCAACCATTAAAGGTAAAAAATGTCAATATTTCTAAAATGCAGTTTTTTTGTACAACAAAACATTTATTTCTCTGTATACCTAACCAAAATAAATAAATGAAGTACCATTTTAAAGATTAAGATCTCCGCTTTGGGGACGTCATATATTAAGAAAGAAGTTTTTTTTGACATTCTACCCTTAAAGGCCAAATGTATCAATATTCCTACAACGCATTTTTGTATCACAAGCCATTTATCTCACTTGATATCTAACCAACATAGGTAAATGAAGTATTATTTCAAAATATTTGATTATTGCAGGCCATTTTCTTCCACAGTTGCTTGTTAAACTAATTATTATTTAGTAAAAAACGCCAATACAACTGTTGTCTGATATTCTTTATTTTTCGGACGCGTTTCGCCTCTCGTCGAGGTATCCTCAGCGTACAATGTTTATTTACATTTTGAGGTGTGGTAGTTGGTCTTCTGTGACCTCAACCAGCATGTTGTTTCCACTATTGTGTTTAGCTATATAGTTTGATATACTGTGGTTCTTATGCCTCCACTGGTAGGGCAAAAGTAATTTGCATGAAAGTCACGCATTTGAGACAGTTCTAATACAAGCCGCTAGATATGAGGCAACAGAACATATCATAGAGATATTAATAAACTGCTTCACTGTCACTGACTTTTGTTATGTACCTATTAAACTAAACAAGTAAATAATTGCTACAAATGGGGTGATTCTTGTTTCATCTTATTACAAACCACCAACCTTATTATTCAAAGTATTTGTGAAATTATTGCACGTCTCAACCTTACTATTCACAATATTCGTGAAATTATTGCACATGTCATCTAGTATCAATGATATTTCCAACATCTCAACAAGTCAACTGCATAAAAACCAATTGGTATAGTAAATTTCTACTGTAATTTGTAAATACATATTATCTCTTGTTAGTTACTATATATGAGTAAAATTTGCAGACAATGTAATTACCGCATTTCTTAACTATTTTAATAGAAAGAGAGACTATATATCATTGTAATTGTGGACAACTTTGTCACCTTACCCTTCCATACACCAAATATAAAATGTTTTCTCAGTAATTCATAGTTACCAAAATTCAAGAAGAAAATTCTTTCACAGAGTAAGTGAAAACTCTTCGGTTTAAAGTTGTTAGGTTTTCATAGATAACATTTTATTTCTAGTGGCAGGACACTGAATAAGAAAGCTCCATTAAATGTTATCCCTTTCTGTACAATTGACAATTATTAGTAAAACTTGTGAATGTTATATTTCTTCCTAGGATTATGGCTATGTATGTCAGCATTAAGATTGAAGTGTTTAGGATTTTCCACTACAAACGATAGTGGGCGATATATATATTGTCCTGGCATTGCAAATACACCTAGATTTCTAAACAGGTTTCTGCACAACGTCGGTGGCTTGCTGAACAAATAACTCTTTTGTACAGCACGTTTTTGTCATTTAAATACCCTTTGTGCTTGTGAAGAGTTTCCCCAGAATGATATGTCATAAGTGAGCAGGGAGAGAAAATGTGTAAAATATACTTTCTTCTTTCTATATAAGCTTTTCTAGATGCTACCCTCAATGAAAATGTTGCAGAGTTAAGTTATTTAAGGAGTTTTTAAATACATTGCTTCCAGTCCAATTTGTTATACAAATATAGAGTGGCTGTGTCATACGCAAATCTTGCGCAAGCCCAGCCACTTACATTTGTTGATTTGAAGAAGGGTTATATATATATATATAGCGCATTTCTTGTGTTTGTTCTTTTTTTTTTTTTTGTTCATCACTCCCAGCTGCCTTCATCTGTGGTAAGTGTTGGGTCATATTTCCGTAGTCTTCCTTAGTATATATGCATATATATACGAGGGTTGGAATTTAAATAGTGGTAACTATTTATTCACAACCGATACAAAAGCGTTACATGTTTGCACCTGTTACTGTCCTTCAAAGTAGCCACCAGCCTTATGTAGAACTCGTTGCCAGCGATGTGGAAGGCGTAGTATACCGTTAGCAGAGCCCGTTCTGTTGATGGTGCGAATGGAGCGGTCTACTGCCTGTCGAATCTCTGGAACAGTTCTGAAGCGAATGCCACGAAGTGGTTTCTTCATTTTCGGAATCAAATTAAAGTCACAAGGACTTAAGTACGGGGAGTACGGTGGATGGTACAGTACTTCCCATTATCATCAACCAAACAGAGCAGCCACAGCTTGTGCTGTATGCGCCCACGCATTGTCATGCAAAATGATTGGTGGGTTGCACAGGAAGTGTTGCCGCTTCTTTCGCAATGCTGGTCGCAAGTGATGCTCCAAAAATGAACAGTAATACTGTGCATTGACGGTCAGCCATGGAAGAACGTAATGCGTTAGGATAACACCATCACAGTCATACACGAGAATCACCATAACTTTCACCATACTGGGGCTCTGACGCACTTTTAACTTTTGCGGCGACCCATAATGACGCCATTCATTGGATTGGATTGGATTGGATTTTGACCATAGCTCAGAACTGGATAAAAATGTATAAAAATGTGAAAAAATGGAAAAATGTATCTGGAAAATTTGAAAAAATAGAAAAATGTATCTGGAAAATTTGAAAATTCTGGTAAAACTAAAAGCACTCTTTTCTGTGGACCGATTTGGCTAATTTTTTTAAAAATGTTCGTAATAGTCCGAATAAGATTTTTAGTAGATGAAAAATTGAAAAAATTGCCAGGAAAATTGGGAAATTTGGAGCAAAATGAAAGTCTTTTTTTCTGTGTACCGATTTGGCTAATATTTGTAAAAGTTCGTAATAGTCCGAATAAGGTGACTGACCTGCACCCAGCATGCAGCTTCGGTAACAATAGTTACACAGCTGGAAGCTGCCGCAAGTGAGTGCAGTAGATGCGGTATTGGTGACCCTGTAGAAGCAAAACTGCTCGCTGGTTCTCCCATACCTGTCATCGTACCTACAGTCCAGGCCGAGACGTCGGAATCTATACGGCCGTCGCCTAGTGGTGGCTGGCGTGTGGTGTCTGGACGTTGACGCCGCATGTGGGGGCAGTCGTGCAAGCCTAATTCCCAAGAAGGCGAGCTTGTACCACTGTCCAACCGGTTTGATGCATTGTCTGGAACTGATTCAGTCCTGCAATCGTCCGCCTGTGAGTTGGCAGCCCCACAGCCCTCTAAGTCTGGACAACTGCAGAAGGGGGTTTAGTGGTCAGTAGCTCCAATGTTAGGCACTTTATCGAACCCCTTAAGGAAATGGCGAATAGGTCGGGGATGAATTCCGGTATCCATTCATTGTGTATTCTGGGGGGTCTGATCCGAGATGTGGAATAGGCCATTCTGGATGCCATTGAATGGACGGGGTGCAGCCAGCTGCGGATTGTGGCTCATGTTGGCACCAATCATGCCTGTCGCCTAGGGTCGGAGGTTATCCTCTCGTCCTTTTGACGACTTGCAGAAAGGGTGAACTCTGTGGCCATTGGCCGCAAGATTTCTGCTGAGCTATCCATTTGCAGCATTGTCGATAGGACCGACTATGGACCTCTGGTTCAGAGCCGTGTTGAGGGGCTGAACCAGAGATTATGGCCCTTCTGTGGTAGTCATGGCTGCAGATTCCTTGATCTTCGCCCTGGGGTTGAGGCTTGTAGGAATCCCTTGGATATATCAGGGGTACACTACACACGTGAATCGGCTACACAGGTGGCAGGGGCCGTGTGGAGTGCATTGGGTTTTTTTTTAGGCTGAGGGAGGATGACCCTGAGGCGGAAATTCAGTTGCGGACAGCAAAGATAAATTAAGCACCGTGTGTTAGGGGTAGCTTAAAAGAATCCCGAACGGTAAAAGTTCTTGTAGTTAACTGCAGAAGTGTTTGTAATAAACAGCCTGAACTCGAAAATTATTCGTAGTATAGATGCTGATATCGTAATAGGCACAGAAAGTTGGTTAAAACCGGATATAAGTTCCGCCGAAATTTTTAATAGTAACATGAACATTTTCCGTAAGGATAGGTTGCATTCACAAGGAGGTGGTGTATTTATAGCTGTTAGTAAGTACCTCCCATGTAGCGAAATAGATGTCCATACTGTCTGCGAAATCATATGGATCAAGCTCAACATAGCCAGGACAAAATTTGTGATAGGCTCCTTCTATCGTCCACCCGATGCAAGCGTAAATATTGCCGAGGCCTTAAGAAATAATGTAAATAATATAGCACGGCAATTTCCGGACCATACAATAATACTAGGAGGTGACTTTAACTTGCCAGATATCGACTGGACTAATTACATTCACGTTACCGGGGGCAGGGATAAAGCAACTTGCAAAATCATTCTAGACCTCTTCTCAGATCACAATCTTGAACAGCTCGTAACTGAGCCAACGCGATACCTCAACGGTAATGAAAATTTTAGATATAGTTGTTACAAATAGGCCTGAATTATTCACGGATATTTCTACCACCGCAGGAATAAGTGATAACAAAGCTATAATTGCTACAGTAAAACTAACAACCACCCGCAGAAAGAGAAATAGAGGATCGTTTACAGATTCGAAAAGGCGTCAAAAGAGTGTTTTAGAGCGTATTTGAGGCATAATTACCACACCTTAGTAGCAAAAGACACCGTTGAAGAGAGGTGGCATCGATTCCTACATATAGTCAGGGAAGGTATGAACTTGCATATACCGAAACGGACAATCAGGGAAGAGAACGATCCCCTATGGTACACACTGGAGGTTAAAAGGTTACTCAAGAAGCAAAGGAAGATACATGCACGATCAAAAAGGACGATGCATCGGACTGATTTAGATAAGTTAGAGGAGATAAGGGGACATATTAAGAATGCAATGCGTGAGGCCTTAGTAACTTTTGTGACAATTCTCTCTCTAAGAGCCTCACTGAAAACCCTAAGAAATTTTGGTCGTAAGTAAAAAAAAAGTTAGTTGTAGTGGGAACAATAAGCCAGTTCTAATAAAAGACGGACGGGATGTTGAAGACAGCCGCAACAAGGCTATTTAACACCGAATTCAAGAAGAAACAGGAAAAGGGCCGTGCACATCCGTTCAATAACTAAAGTAACAGACATCTTAAAAAGAGTCATGACCCAAAAATGGCCGGTCATGTTGCTCGCAAAAGAGATGAAAGATGGACTACGATAGTGCTGGATAGGATACCGAGAAACCTGAAAAGAGCAAGAGGAAGACCCCCGGATCGCTGGGATAAGGATATACGTCGAGTTACAGGCGTGAACTGGAAGAGGGTGGTTCAGGATCGATCAGCCTGGAAAGAACTACAGCAAAACTATGTAGAATTAAATTCTAATATATAGCTCATCAGGCTTAAAGAGGCTACATCCTGAAAAAAGGATCGATATAGCTGCAATAATAATAATATTCCGTAAATCACTAGAAGAGAGAAAAGTACCTTCTAGTTGGAAAATAGCCCAGGTAATTCCCGTTTTTAAGAAAGGAGATTGGAGTTATCCTGGGAATTATCGACCCATATCTCTAACATCGGTCTGCAGTAGAATTCTGGAACATGTCATATGCTCGAACATTATGAAGTTTCTAGATGAGAACGAGTTACTTACACCGTGTCAATATGGATTTCGGAAGAAGAGATCGTGTAAAACACAATTGGCCCTATTTTCCCACGACATAATGAAAGTTATCGATGCAGGTTCTCAAATTGATGCAGTTTTTTTTTTTATTTTCAGAAAGCTTTTGATTCTGTACCACACAAATTCGAGCTTACGGTATTTCGGCTCAGATTTGCGAGTGGATACGTGATTTTCTAACTGGTCGATCACTGTATGTCATTGTTGACGGGGAAGTCTCTTCTAAGATAAATGTTACTTCGCGCGTTCCTCAAGGAAGTGTAATAGGTCCACTTCTTTTCTTAATATTTATAAATGATCTAGGTGACAACATCAAATGCTGGTTGCGATTGTTTGCCGACGATGCTGTGCTCCGACGATTGCTTAGAAATTCAGTGCGATTTGGGTGCTATTTTCGATTGGCGCCGTAAATGGCAGCTTACACTTAATTGCCAAAAGTGAAAGGCAATGTGGATAAGTAACAAGAAGAATCAGTTTATTCACGAATACAAAATAAACAATTCAGCTGTTGACATGGTTGGTTCCATGAAGTATCTGGGAGTGATAGTACAAAGCAACATGAAATGGGACACGCACATAACTTCCATCGTAGGCAAGGCTAGTTCTAAATTACGATTCGTAGGTCATATTTTGAGGAATTGTAATGCTCAAACAATGGAGATAGCGTATAAAACACTAGTGTGTCCGCATCTGGATTACTGTTGTGGGGTTTGGGATCCGTATTGCAAGGCTCTGATTGACTCAGTTGAGAGGGTGCAGAGGAGGAGAGCCACTAGATTCGTGACTTGTTGTTACAGCCCTTATGAAAGCGTCACAGAATTGATACATAGATTGGGCTGGGATAGTTTGGAAGACAGACGACGTAGCTTGCGTTCGAATTTATTGGAGAATATGCAGAAAAATTTAAATTTCGAGTGCAATGAAATACTTCTTCTGCCAACCTATTTAGGTCGCAATGACCGAAGGGATAAGATTAGAGAAATAAGATGCCGTACTGATGCTTATATGTATACCTTCTTTCCTCGCACTATTCGGGATTGGAATGGGCAGGTTTAGGATTGGTGCTTAGCACCCTCTGCCACCCACAATGTTTGTGATTTGCAGAGTATGAATGTAGATGTAGAAGGTTTTTATAATTGTGAAAAATAGTTCAGAAAATTGGAAAATTCTGAGAAAACTTAAATTCTTTTTTTCTGTGTACCCATTTGACTAATTTTTTTAAATGTTCTTAATAGTCCGAATAAGTTTTTTAAAGAAAGAAAAATTGGAAAAGTTGCCTGGAAAATTCGTGATAAACTCTTTTCTATGGACCCATTTTGCTGATTTTTTCAAATGTATGTAATAGTCTGAATAAGGTTTTTAGTTAATGAAAAATTGGAAAAGTTGCCCGGAAAGTTAAAAATTCGGCGGAAACTGAAAATTTATTTTTCTATGTACCGAGTTGGCTATTTTTTTTAAATGTTCGTAATAGTACGAATAAGGTTTATAGTTAATGAAAAATTGGAAAAGGTTCCCAGAAAATTGGAAAATTTGGAGGAAACTGAAAGTCTTTTCTTCTGTGTACCAATTTTAATAGAAAGAAAAATTGGAAAACATGCCTGGAAAAATCGGGAAAACCTGAAATACACTTTTCTATGGACCAATTTAGTTATTTTTTAAATGTCTTTAATAGTCTGAATAAGGTTTTCAGAGAAAGAATAATGGAAAAGTTGCCCGGAAAAATTCAGTAACAACTGAAAGTACATTTACTAGGGACCGATTAGACTAATTTTTGCAGTAGTCTGAATAATGTTTTTTTGGGAAAGAAAATTGGAAATGCTGCCTGAAGATTTCTGGCAGAACTAAAAGTGATTTTGCCTATTGGATTTTTATTCGAATTCCAGACTATTACTTATGATTCAAACGATGGATATGCATAATTCTTTTTTTGTTTTGTTCCTTATTTCCCCGGCATGGAAATAACTCAATTAAATTTTTTCTATTTAAAAAAAAACTGGAATTTGTAGCATGTTTGTGATTATGTCATCAAAGTATTTAAAATCAATTATTGGCGCTGACCCTGTCACATCCATTCTAGTGCCGAAGGTTGTACAGGGAGTGTGGAGCTCTACCTCCATGAATCCTATGGGTTGTGGCAGGAGCCATTGGAACCACGTGACCTTTCCCTTTACCTTACAAATTTTCACTCACATAATCCTAAAAAGCAGAAAATAATAATAAAATAAATACTTTTTAATGTACCATGTTTTTATAATGAATTAAAAATTGTAAAATAATTTCCCTAATCCTTATAAAGGATAAAACCGCATATTGTAACGCTTAACGTCTCTTGTCGTTGATTTGATTGTAATTATAATTATGAATAACTCAGTTCTTTAGATCCAAAATATATCGTTTATTTTATATCATTCGGATCTACTAGGAATTACAGTGGAATTGGTTATTCTCAGAAGATGCAGGTTCGTTTTTAGGCAATGTTTTTCTCGAGCGTTCAATCTACTCTGATAACTATCATCTCACAAGTCCTAATCTCCATAGCAACTTACAACTCATTGCTTTTTCTCTCTAAGAGTATATATATTATTAGTTTTTTATCTACTCACAGAGATTAAAAATATAATTTTCTTATGCAAATATTTCTGTTCTGTCACAATATCCTTCATATTGTTCTGAAAATTTATACTTCGAATTTTTTGATAGCTATTAAAATACTTGTAAGATTGGTGATGAAAAACATTGGGCACATGGAATACATAACTATAAGAAATGTATAGAGTAGTTATCAGGTCATATTATTTGCAGTGCAATAAAATTGTTAGTAGAGCTATTAGTGTATCCGTTACCTGTTGCATGCGCTCAATGTTTTTGACACCAATCTTACAAGTATTTTAATAGCTATCAAAAATTTCCAAGTATACATTTTCAGGACACTTTAGAAGATGTTAGCAATTTGTATGTGATTTTATCCTTCATAAGGATTAGGGAAATTATTTTACACTTTTTAGTTCATTATAAATACATGTTACATTAAAAAGTATTTTTTATTTTGCTGAGATTTTAACATTTTTATAACCTGTAGATTGAATTCTTATATCCTTGTTTTTAATGACAGTTAATTATATGAAAACTTTCTTATATTTTTATAATGTTCGTTATTTTATGATAAAACTTTAACTGTGATTAAATGCAACAAAAAAATTCTTTTTAAAACTTCAATGTTTGTTTAACAGGTGAAACAGAAATAAGTGGACTCTTCTAAGGATTAATAAGCAACCTGAGCAACAATACTGAACAGATATCCTACAGTTGTTTATACAACAAAAGATGTAATTTTGATAACATTAAATGATATAATAAACATTAGGAATAATAGGAGAAATTGTAATTATGTTAAGTTTTTTATGGCGAATAAATGTTAAGAGTGAAATTAATTATTTTGTGATGTATGAATTCTTAATGAACAAAAGAGAATGCTATTTTCTTCATTGAATTGCTTGTTCTCCTGTAATTATTTTAACAATGAAGGTTATGAAAATTCATTTAAAAAATAGGGGACATGAAAATTTTCATTGATTACAAGGAATAGTTATTGACCTCAAAAATAGATCACAGATACCATAATTAAAGATGGTGTATTAACATCTTTAGATTGAAAGTTTGAAATTCAAATGTTATGATAGTCATCTGCTTAGCATTTGATTTAGCAAATATCAATTGAAAGCAGACTAGTAAATTAACCATGCTTAAATTGGCATGGAAACATATTAACGGCATGGTATAGAATTTAATTTGGGAAATTGATCATGCGAAGATGTTATGAACACCAGTCAAAACATATTGTGATGATGCCATACTAACAAATATTGTGAATAACCATAAAAAATTAATTAATAACATAGCTATATATATGTTAATAATTGAACTACTCCCTTCCATAACAGTTATACCATTCAACAATATAATATGAAAAGTCTACATGCTAGCTAACCTGTCCTAGATGAAAATATACTACAAATATGATATTGTAGTTATCTTAAGTAACTGGTATGGCAATGATTTTCTATGAGTCATATCAGCCTGTTTGATAGTGTCCCTTTTAAGAACTAGATGTAATACATCTATAACCTTGCCAAAACCATTTAGAAACAGGTTTATTCCAGATTATTAGCTCAGCAGATAATTTTATCAATTTTTTCTGATGGTAAAGTACTCTCTAGTTTCATTTTGAAGCCACTTTCACAAAAGCTAAAATTGTTTACGATGAAGTCATTTTTCAAACATTAGTGATTTGGCTACATCCATTCTCACTAAGAGAACTCATTACCATGATCGTTTTAAGGTGGATTTTCTATTCTCGGAAAAATCTAAGTTATTCCAATTTCAGTGACGTAAAAGCACGTGGTTAGGTGGCATGAAAAGACAAAATTTGGAATTACTAATTAATGCAAAAAGCTGTATTATACCTTTTATCACAAACTGTAGTCAGCATCCCAAGGATGTCCTGAACAAAAATGTGGCTAATTAGATAAACTATAAATATGATTTTTAATTAGGGAAAGAAAATAAAGGTCCGGAATAAAGGAGATAAAAGAATAAAATTGGTTTCAGAAGATAGATAAAATCAAGTAGGTTAAAATCAGGCTATTAGTTACATACAAAATTTAAGATTTTTATCAGAAAAATAAGATTTTCTAAATTGTATTGTCAAGGTATTGTTGGTCTATGAGCTAAAAGTGATGAGATGATGGAATTAGTTTTTAGTTTAGTAGGAACATTGTGGTGGAATAAGTAAGATCATAATATTTAGAACAGGTTGCCCGTAGAAACTTGTGTTAATTGCAGTTTAAAATATAAACCGGTTGATTAGATGTCAAATTTTAAAGTCAAGAGCTGATGCCACGAAGTTTAAATTCTTTACTTAAGGAGTTTCAGCTATGTTAAGTTCGCAAAGTCTCTCGGCACATTTTCACGAGGCATCTCGGCGGCATGCAGGATGAGCAATGCCTCTGTAGGGCCAGTCTTTTGTCAGCTTTTATTAATGTAGTTTCGCAGCAAGTGGGGTGTGCAATGCCTCTGTAGTGCCCAGTCTTCATGAGTTTTCGGCAAGAACAGTTCGCGGTATTATATGGGAGCGTCTCTCACCAGATTTTCATAAGACTAGTTCGCGGCAGATGGGGCGATCGATGCCTCTGTAGAAAAGTTCGCTTGTGGTAGGAAATGCCGCAATGTAATCTGTAAGAACTGGAACAACTTTATCCTAACTGTGGGGGAGTAGGATAAAAGCTTGCTATGAATGTGCTTAACTTTTAATCTTTGTGGTGGATCCAATAGTCCATGCCTTACCCAATTTTAACTACTGGTACTGTAAAATTGTAAAGAAACTTTTAGCAGAGTATAAACCTTTGAAATTGAAACCTGTGTATAATCATTGGTGTGGTGGCTGTAAAATTAAATCTAATAGGTACCAGATAGCAAGGTTATTACTCAGTTCGAGCATTGTTTCCAAACTCCATGCAGACATTAGTTCCACATGGTCCAAAACATAGACCATTTATTTCAAATCTATTACATCATCACCTGCATTCATAAAAGTACTAGTGTCAGTATAGTGAAGCTGAAATGAACCATTTACTTCTATTCACTTTTAGTTACTAACTGAAGAAGTATTAAACCAGTGCTTGAATCTTTTTATCACGTGCATTGGATATGTTACAAAGTATTTATTTTTTATTTTAACACTTGCTGGAATAAGTTGGAGATCTACTTTCTAGTATGGTTTTACATTAACTGGAAATAAATCTGAATGACTGACAGAAGTACGATAGTAGTTCAATACTACTAAAATAAAAGTGCAAATAGATTAAGATTATAAAACATTATTGTGTGTATTGTTCTATGAAAATAATCTGTAAAACTAATTGAAATTTTGTATTTACATTTAATTCTATTTATGTTCAGCAATTTTTGTGTTAATATATTGGTGATAGAAAGAAGTGTTTCAGTTATACTTTTATTCAATTTATTATACTTTCATAGAAGAGGCTTGTTCACTCTCAAGATGGAGTGGAAAATTGATGCTGATGATGTAGTTGTGTAACCTAGTTTTCCTTCACTAGCCACTGTTGATTGAATAGTTCATGTTAACTCTCTGGACTATTAAATGAGTGTCACTAAACCAAAAGACCTTAAGAGACAATATCTCTTTTAGTGGAATGAAACCTACACTCAGTCTCCAGAGCACTAAGATTTTTGAATGGTTGCTCCCCTTGCCTGTCATTACAATGTCTTCACAGATTGCCCACCTGGTTGACTTGTGAATGGAATTTTTAGAGTATGCTATGCTACCATTGCCAGCTTCCAATAATACTGAATGATTAAAACCAATATCCAATCTGTGGCTATGGCAGCTCATTCTTTGAAGAAAGAAAAAAAAACTGTATTCTTATAATGCAATCCAGTGACAAGGCAGTGTATGGTAAGTAAAGAGAATCTGTGTTCAAAGTACCAAACATTCTGCCTTTTTTGCACCTGCACCAACAGTTTAACATGGAATCCAAGACACAGGAGCATTCTCACTGTACTTCACACACAAAATATCAAGCATTGCTGGAAGCAGAGGTCAGTTTAAGTCTGCAACAATTCCAAGATGGAACCTTGTGTTTTCAAAGTGGGTGCCTTCTAAACTGTTGGATAATGATGAGCTTTAAATACAGATGACAGGAATGAAAATGGAGATTGTTATTTTGATACAAAAAGTAAGTCCAAATTGGTGAATTGTTATGAAATGTCTATCTAATGCACTGATAAGTTTATCAAAATAAGTAATCAATTAAAATAAAACATATCTGTGGCTAGAAATATCACAAATTCAAATGATAGTCTGAGATTTAATTTATTACAATAAAAATTTGGTACAGAAAAATTGCCATTCCAGTCTTATTAATACATTACTTTACAAATACTGTTACCCATCTTCCCCAGTTTATTAAAGGTCTCCAGTTTGTTCTACTGACAGTGTGACCCCCAATTCGAGATTAATAGGCGTGGTTCTTGACAAACAGTCCCTGGTCGGCGGCTGCTCCCGTCACACCTCCAGCGTACTGGCCCAGTGCCGCATCAGCGTTGGCCTGTCACAAGTTTAGGTCAACAAAATGAGATTTAGTACATCCACAGTGGTTACATGAGTATAATCAACTATCTTTCATTCTTCCAATACTTTAAGAAATAGGGCAAAAAACTAATTTTGCAGCAAATGAGATGCTTGCAAGCCTTATTTTAGACCTAGGAAAGTACCAACTTCTAGTATTTACATATTTCTAATAACAATGAAATTCTACATTCATCATTAATTCTGCAATACAATCCTATCAGCAAAACAAAAACAAAAAATATTTTAAGTTAGAGTAATTAAAAAATTAACTACAATTACAAATAGTTCTGAATGATGTGAAGGAAAATTAACAACTAAAAAATTGCATGGTGACAGATCCTTGTGAAATAAGATAAAATGATATTTTATGTCAATAAAGGCAAAAACCTATTGCATCTTGTTACACATTGTGGATACAGTGGGAACTGTATGGGTAATAAGGTGTGTTGACAAACAATTGGTTTTGCAGTTTTGAAGTGTTTTTTTTTTTTTTTTCAGAATAATTTAAATAAAGATTAAGGTAGATAGAAAAACAAGCAGTGAACAAACACATGTAATTCACAAAACAAATACAAATTTTTGAGTGGAATCTTGTATCACACATAGTGTAACATTTATAACATGGATTGTATGTGTTTGAGCTCATTTACAGAGATTTTTGATCAAATTTATATTGCGATGACACTAAAATGTGATACAGTACATGTATTAATTAGTGTGAGGTTGAAGAATTGTTTTTCTGGTGGCAAGTTTATCGCAGTATGTGGTTACGTTGAAATTCAACCTGAACCCGGATGGAAATTGAAATCTTTTACTACAGTGCAAGGCACAAGGATTACATTGAATTTTATTTTGTAACAATTCTATTTAGTTAATTAATTGCTAAGAAATGAATTGTCAGAAAAATTAAAGAAAAAGTATGTATTTCATTTAAATTGTCATATTAATTATCAGTTGCTTTTTTACTGAAATCATTACATGGGTTGAATGAAAGAAGTTCCAGAATGATCGCGATATATGTGACCTAAACCACAATTAAATATTACATGGCATAGCGTAAGTTGTTAAGATTTATTTTTAGCATACTTCGTTTTCACTGGGGACATTATTTCAGCCGATGTAAGCTGTGTTAGCCGCTAAAACATCGATCTTCATCACAGGTAATAAGAAAGAAAGGTGAAAGAACATGTGAAGATTTGGGATCATGATGACATTGACATGCAATACAGGGAATGTATTAATTCATGTGTAATCGAAGCTTTGCTTTTCTAGTGGCAATATTTGTGGAGATTGTGGTTAGGCTGAAATGCAACCTGGACCAAGTTGACAACTGAACTTTTTGCTACAGCAGAAGGGACGAAAAATTACAATGAGCTTTATTTTATAACAAATTCTATTTAGTTAAGCAACTGCAGAGAAATAAATTAACATGACACTCTGTTAAACCTGTTATTTTTGATGGGCTTTGGGGCTAATAAACATATAAAATATAAATGCCACAAATTTCAGTAAGCGATAGATAGAATATATTTAAGCATGAAAAAAGATAGTAATGTGAAATGGAGTTATCACATATCAAGTTTAGTTAACAAACACAATAGCTCATCTAAGTATGCTGGTTAGAAGAAGCATCAGAATCTGCTTGTCACTTCTACGATTTAGCCTGAATTCAGCTTGTCTGGTAATGACCTTATTGATGGCATCATGAATCCAAGCCAGCACCATCCTCTCAAGCAATTTATATGCTGTGCTGAGAAGAGAAATTGGTGTCAAGTATCCTGGTGCAGTTCCTTCCTTTTTTTAGGATGGCAATAAACTTAGCTTTTTTAAATGAGGGGGCAACTTTAAAGTATGCAGTATTTCAGGACCCGTGTTAATGAGGAATTCTGGGTACAGGCTATGATGTCCAGCAGCTTTGAGGAGTTTAGTGTATTTTAGCGCAGCATACAGTTCAGACAGCGCTAAAGGGCTTGAATATTCTGCATTTGGTTGAATGAGCTTATTGACTTCAGTTCACTTTTCACACATCAAGTGTTTTTTCTACTGAGTGACACCCTGCAGGTTCTTAGTAGATAATTGGCTATGATATTACCACTCCCCCTGTCATACCATCCTGGTTGTAGTCAGCAACCAGTTTTCAGATTAAGCATTGTCCTAACTAAGCTCTTGCTCAGTCATCAGGTGGACGGATATTCTGGCAAAGCAAGAGACTTTTTCCCAGTCAAAGCATTAAGAGCAGTTTATTTCATTTTAGTTCTAGTAAACCTACTGAATGGAACAGCCAGCTGGATATAAATACTTGATACACATTTAGCTCAGGTAAACAGATGAAGTCTGACATGATAATATAACAAGCCATATACCTTTCCAAATTGTGCATACTTGGTGCTCAACATACATCAATTGTTTATCCAAACAACAGCAATCTACATACACACCAACATACAATTCTTTAGTCATAGTGACCTGCCACATATAAGTACCAGGCTACAAAAAAGATAGCAGAAGATATTACTCAGACTAAGGCATTGCTCCACTAATAGATAAAACATTATCCGTAGACGTTATCTTGGTTGTCTGGGACTGCGTCAATTTATCAAAACCTAACATTTAAGCCATCATTCAAAGAATGATGGCTGAAACATTAGGTTACAATAAAACTGATGCAGTTCCTCCCAGACAACAAAGATAACATCGACAACGACCGCTGGAGTCTGCGCACCCACTATCCACATATGTTATCAGTGAGCCAAAGTGTATCCTGAAGAAATATCTTACTGTGTGTCTTTTAAAAAACTAATAAATGATAAACATTCACCGCTTTGAGTAATTATGATGTATATACAACACTACTAACAATTATTGCATTACAGTATTACTTTTGTTTTCATAATCATCTAGACAGTTATTTTATTACTTATTTTTGTGTAATAAACATGTGTATACAACATGATAGTAAATATTTGGAGAAGAGAATAACCAACAGTTACCAAACATGAAGATTGCTGTAACATCGAAACATTGATGCCACAGCACATACACGTTACGCCCTTCAACTTTCATCAACCCTTCCCACCGTGTTGTTTTTCCCCAACTATGTCTAAGTCCTGCACACTTAGTTGGCTGCCAGCTTCCATTAGGCAGCCACATCACTCTACATCTACATATATACTCTGCAATTCACAAAATTGTGGGTGGCAGAGGGTGCTCAGCACCAAAGCTAATCTCTTTGTTATGCATTCCAATCCCTAATGGTACGAGGGAAAAAAGAATTCATATAAGAATCATTGCGGCACCTTATTTCTCTAATCTTATCTATCCTGTCATTCCGGCTCAAATAGGTTGGTGGACGAAGTATTTCACTACACTCGTGAGTGAAAGTGGGAGTACGCATGCTTACCAATAAGTTTAAACGAAACGTGCGTCGTCTATCTACCAGAGACTCCCAGCCTAGTCTGCTAATCAGTTTTGTGACGCTTTCATAAGGACTGTAGCAAGCGGTCACGAATCGAGCGGCTCTTCTCTGTACTTTCTCTATACTTTCGATCAACCCCTTACGAAACGGATCCCAAATGGCACAACAATAGTCCAAATGTGGACGCACAAGAGATTTGTATGCTATCTCCTTTGTTTGTTCATTACAATTTTTCAATATTCGACCTATGAATCACAGCCTAGAATTAGCTCTACCTACCAACGAATTAATGTGTAAGTCCCATTTCATGTTCCTTTGTACTGTTACTCCCAAATATTTCATAGAATCGACCATATCAATAACTGAATTGTTTAACTCATATTTCTGAACAATTGGATTTTTTTTTGTTAGTTATGCTCATTGTCTTGCACTTTTTACAATTTAGCGTAAGTTGCCACTCAGCGCACCATCCCAAAATAATATCCATGATCACGCTGAATTTCTAAGCAATCAGCCAAATTCCTTACTTCCCTATAAATAACCGCATCATCAGCAAACAGTCTAAAAAGGCTTTTCACTTTGTCTCAGAGATCGTTTATAAAAATTAAGAAAAGAAGTGGTCCTATTACACTTCCTCGAGGTACCCCCGATGTAACATATAGATTAGAAGAACTTTCTCCTTCAACACGACATACTGCGACTGACCAGTTAGAAAATCCTTTATCCATTCACAAAGCTGATCAGATATACCGTACGCTCGTAGCTTCGCTAAAAGGCGGTTGTGTGGCACAGAGTCAAAGGATTTCTGAAAATCTATTACTGAAGAACAATTATGAGCCCAAACCTTTCTGCCTCTTTGTGTGTATCGTTCTTCCCCGTTTTGACATTGCAGCAATCTTCATCTTTGGTAAGCAGTCGTTATTCTCCTAGTTAATATTTAATGTAGGTATCCATTTCATAATGCCTTTGTTTCCTAAGAGTAAAATGATAATAAGAATGCAAAAAATATCCAATCTGGTAAAAATCAAGCCAGCTACAACTTAAATGCCATGCTCAAGTCTTAACCTATGTGGCATTCACAATATTTTTTTTAAGTCGTATAAAAATGAGTGTCTTTTAATTTAGTGAATAAAACTTGCAAATAAATAAATTTAAAAAATTCGAGGAGCTGTCATTTATCACCTGAAAGTTCAACATCCAGATAAAACAATAAATATATGGACACACTAGTCAGGATTAATACAACACAATACAGCAATACAATACAAGTGATGAACCAAATTATTTTTTAATATAAAAACCTTTAATGCAGACAGCACTGCATTACATCTAAAAATTCTAAGGGTGGCTGAGAACAACAATATTATCCTCCTCCAGAGATGGCTCTGGTAACGACTATTGGGTGGGGGAGATCGATTTAATAATGCTGTGGAACTGGTCTTCACTGAGTTTGATTTTTTTTGTGACAAAATATTTATTGTGACTACAAGTAAGGAAGATAATTGCTTTAGTTTTAGACTTGACTTACTCTGTGCATGAGAGATTTCACAAACAATAAATGAAGAGATTTCTTGGAAAAGTTTTAAATTACCTCCAGAACTGAGCAATCAGAAACCAAAATGAGGTGGCATATTCTCCAATAAACATCAAGGACTTCTGTCCAATACTCAGAATGAATGTATCTCAATTAGAACTTCAATCAGCTAATAACAAACTCATCAAACTAGCAGAAGAACCACATTGTATCTGGTTTTGTCATCAAAATGAGAAGAATTAGAACATCAATTATGATAATGAAGCTAGCAATTAGGTAGTATAATTTTGACTGCATATATTGATGCATAAATTTGTTTTGCTATTCCTTGGCTCCTTTCCAAATGTAATAGAGTCAGTGTGTGATGGTGGGATCTTCAGTGGTTAAATTCGTCCATTCGTGTCCTAAAGGCTTGCACAAGGTATGTTGTATTTAGTGTTTCAAATGATTCCAGATACCTGAAAGATTTGTGTGTTCGTGTTTATCTTGGTTTTCATCATTGTAGTCCTTCATTAATATGACTGTAAATAAACAAAGAGAAATTTCAACTTGAAATATTCTCATGCCAGACAATGAATCCAGTAGTATGACAGGGAGAACTTGATAAATAAGATGCATTAAATACTTAGAAGTTTTCTCAAAGCTGTTCTATTTCCAAAGACTTCCATTTTGTAAATGATATTTTACTGAGTGGAGATCTTTAATGTACTTATACAATTGAAGGCACTGTGTGGCTTGTTCTGGGAAAAAGTATCTACCTGTCTCACAAGAACACTGAAATAAAATTCTAAACGATTAACATGCTACATGACTCACATTATGGAATAAATGATGGAAGCTGGAGTTCTTTGCATAAATTATTATAGAAGAGAGATGAAGAGTGTTCTGAGTGCATGTAAAGAATATACTGACAATGAGGCATTAATGCTTACCTTTGCCCTCTTCATGAGCTCCTCTTGGGCTGCTGCTACATTCTCTGGCTTGCCACTCCATGCTTTTAGGACAGAAGCCTGAAAAAAAATATTTTTCTTTGCTAAAGAACAAGAGCACTACGTTTTCAATAAGTACCAATCTTTAAAATGAACTGAGATGAAAATTGGCACTGGAGTGCACTGGTGTTCACGCCATCACATTTAAATTACATTAAATGCTATTACTGTTTCAAAAGTTGTCTTCCTTATGAAAATAAATATTATGTAAATGATTAATGGAAAATGTTTCAATAATAGAGATATATAACATGTATCTTTACCCTACTGACATCAAATATGTTAAACAGAAGTTCTTTCTATAATTCTTATTTTTGTAAGTTCCCCTAAAACAGATTTAACAATTCATTAAGTATTTGATCATTTCCAACAAGTACCAAAATTTTGGATTGTGTTATGTATTTGATATTTGTATTTATTGGTCCCTTAGTGGTATATGTAATACAACGAACAAATGATATGGGATACATCAAAATAGTCTGTTCGCGCACACACACAAAATTATTATGTTCTGTATATGACTATATCTGCCTATGAGAACAGTGTAAAAGCTTCACACAGAAAAAAAAAAAAAAAAAAAAAAAAAAAAATCCTGTTGTAATTACTTACCTACAAGTACCTAATACATTATTAATGCAATTATTCACAGTTCACATGATTGATAAACACACTGATTCAAGATTAATATCTGTTCACAAATACCAATACTGAAACAGTGGTTGAGCATGTCCTCCTTCAGTTTTGAACTGAATTCATTAATGCCGTATACTGACTTGATACTTTGTGGTGAATTATTAAACAGCTGATTTCCATTTGAAACACTCCCTTCTGACAGGATAGAATTTATCTGTGATATGTGTGAAACTAGTATCTGTCTTGTATTAGCTGCATATCCAACACTGTTTACCTGTAGTGCATACCCAGCAATGTACATATTCTTTTTATAAATATTCATAACACATGCTATTTTTTTTCAAATACACATTACACAAGCAGATAGATTAGAGGTTCACGAACTTGGTGGCACAAAGACATGTTGGAGGGAGGCGAGGGGCAGTGTAGAGAGAAAGGTAGCTTTGAACTCAACGACGTCTCACAGTCTCTTAAAGTTGAAAACCCTTATTCTAACATCATGAATTTAGTGAGTTTCCCCTGAAATGTCATTGTTAGTATTGAGAGATAGTTAATAAGTAAACTGCAGCTCAAGAGAGGGGAATGTGGTGCAAAAAACCATGGGAACCCCTAAAGTAGATTAAAAAAAAAAAAAAATGAATTAGAATACACTGCAATATAATTTTAAAAGTATGATAATTTTAAATCAGTTTATAAATGCATTTCTGATTTTATTCTCTTAAATAGTTTTTTCTTCCATTTTTGTAATTAAAGATGAGTGGAGGAGTGAAATGTGTTAAGGGGAAAGAGTTGACATCGAATTACTCATTATTGTTGATATGATGTAGGTTATATGTTGTTTTCAAATGATATGTCTGTAAATTGATTGTTTGCAAATATATCAGTTCTGAGGATAATGATGACATAGGCTCTCACAATTATATATTTTTTTTTTTTTGCTGTTTTCAGTCTTTTGACTGGTTTGATGCAATCCTCCATCCCTTCCTATCCTGTGCTAACCTCTTCATTTCTACATACCCCTTACAGCCCATGTCCTCAATTATCTGCTTCATATATTCTAATCTCTGTCTTCCTCTACAGTAATTACCTTCGACTGTTCCCTCCACTAACAAATTAACCAATCCAGGATGTCTCAAAATATGACCTACCAGCCTGTCTCTTCTTTCCGTAAGCTTCTTCCACAAACTTCTTTTCTCACCCATCATTTCCAAAACTCGTTCATTTCTTACTTTGTCTGTCCACCTAATTTTCAGCATTTTTCTGTAGCACCACATTTCTATTCTTCAATTTTATTTATTTCCGTTATTCCTAAAGTCCATGGTTCGCCACCATAAACTGCTGTACCCCACACAAAGACTTTTAAAAAGTTCTTTCTAATTCCTAGATCAATATTTGAGACTAAAAGGTTTCTCTTTTTCATGAAGGCTCTTTTTGCTAGTGCTATTCTGCTTTTAACATCATTCCTGCTTTTACTTCCCAATTAACAGAATTCACTTACTTCTCCTATTGCATCCGAACCTATTTTTATATTTAATCTACTAGTATTGGTATCATTTCTGCTACATTTCATCACTTTTGTCTTGCTTTGATTTATATTCAGTCCAAAATCTTTCTTCAGTATTTTGTTCATGCCATTCAGTAACTTCTCAATATCCTCAGCCCTCTCTGCTAACAAGACAATGTCATCAGCAAATCGTATAATACTGATTTTTTCTCCTTGAAAACATATGCCTCATGGAATTTTTTTTTTTTACTTTCTTCATTACTTCTTCTACATACAAGTTGAATATTAACGGGGATAAACTACAACCTTGTCTCACACCCTTTTTAACTGATGCATGTCTCTCATGATTCTGTACTTCTATTATAGCCTCTTGATTCTTATATAGTTTATAGAGTATTCTTCTATCTCAATACTTTAGACCTGACTTCTTTAAAATTTTGAACATCTTGTCCCACCTAACATTATCAAAAGCTTTTTCTAAATCAACAAATGCCATAAATGTATCTTTATTTTTCTTGATCCGCCCTTCAAGTATTAATCTTAAAGACAGAATTGCTTCCATTGTACCGTGATTTTTCCTAAACCCAAACTGATCTTCATCTACTATCTCTTATACTACCCTTTCCATCCTTCTATATATTATTCTGGTCAGTAATTTTGAAGCATGTGATGTTAGTGTGAAGATGATATTAAAATAACTTTTTGATATCAGCTTGAATAATCTTTCGATTCCTTCCTCTCCTAGGGATTTAAAAAGTTCTGCAGGGATCTCAATTCCAACTGCCTTATTTGCTTTCAAGTCATTCAGAGCTTTATTAAATTCTGTCCTCAAAACAGGATCTCCTAAGTCATCAATGTCGACATCGCCTTTCTTTTCATTACAATACTGTTCAAGTCGTCCCTAATATACAGTCTCTCAATGTATTCTTTCCATCGGTTAGCTCTATCTTCTGAGCTTAAAAGAGGTTTCCCATCGGCAGCTTTAATGTTCATACCTCCTTTCTTCATTTATCCAGAATTCTGTTTGATGTTTCTGTAGGCAACATCTACTTTACCTATGACCATTTCCTTTTCTACTTCTTCACACTTTGCTTGTAGCCATTTTTCTTTTGCTATTTTGCATTTCCTATTTATTTGATTTCTAAATTGCCGGTACTGCTCTCTTCCTGCTTCATCCTGAGCATTTTTGTACCTTCTCCTCTATTCCATCAGCTCCAAAATTTCTTCTGTGATCCAAGGTTTTCGGGCAGCTTGTTCCCTAAAGCCTAATGTTTCTTTACCAGCTTTCATTATTTCGGTCTTTAATGCATTCCATTCGTCCTCGGTTGAGCTCCTTTCAGAGTTACTTCTTAGACCTAAGTCTACCATTTCTGCAAATTTTTCTCTTGTGCTAGATTGTTTAATTGTATTCACTTCCAGTCTGTTCTGCTTAAACTGCTTCCTTATTCGCTTAAATTTCAGCCCGCACTCCATTATTATCAAATTACTAGCCACAAAGCCCATCAAAAATGACGGGTTTGAAGGAGTATTCTGGAAATTAATTTCTTTTTAGTTGCTTACCTAAACAGAATTGTTTTGAAATAAAGCTTAATGTGCTGTAATTTCTCATCCCTTCTGATGTAGCAAAAGGTTTCAGTTGTCAACTTGATGCAGGTCGCATTTCAGTCTAACCACAATCTTCGCTAATAATGGCACTAGAAAACCAAAGCTTGTATCACATGCGAATTGAAATATTCCCTGTATCGCATTTGAGTCTCATCATGAGTCATCATATAAACTTGTTCCAAATTATTCACATGTTCTTACATCTTTATTTTTTATTATCTATGATGAAGATGGATGTGTTAACGGATGACATATGTTACATACAGTTGAAATAATGACCACAGTGAAAATGAAGGATGCTAAATTAAATCATAACAACTTTCAGTGTTCTGGCAAATCATTTCTTAGCAATTGCTTAAATAAACACAAAAATAAATCATAATATAATTCCTATTGCCTTGTAACAAAATGTTTCTGTTGCTATCCTGGTCCAGGTTGCATTTCAATCTAACCACAGGCAGTTCAATCATTACTGTGGCGCTACAATCTGATGATAAATTCTTGTAGAACTCGATGAAACAAATCGAAAATAAATAATAATTTTTTTTTATATATCTTTCTGGTCCGGGACGTATTTCAACCTAACAACAACCACCAGGAAGAAAATAAAACACATATAGCGCATTTCCACTGTGTAGATGTAGCGGTTTTGGTAATATTATTTTTTCTGGTCCAGGCCAGATCTCACCCAAACCACCTCAATTTTGAGATACAATATCTCGAGAACTAAGCAAGATATGGAAAGAAAATGTATCCTTTGTTTTCGAATAGTCTCTTCGAGTTACATACGATATCATCATCAAATTTGACAATGGCGAAATTTTTCTTCTGTTCCAGGCCGCATTTCAATCTAACCACATCAATTCTGAAATACAATATCTCGAGAATTAAGTGAGATATCAAAAAATTTTATTCTCTACTTTCAATTTTTTTGTCAAGTTACATAAGAACCCATCAACAAATTGCGGCTTCACGGTTATCGTAGAATCCCCTAACCACATACAGTACTACGATAAACCTGCCGCCAGAGAAACAATAGGCCTGCTTCAGTTACATGCATATTAATACAAATACTTATCACATTTTAGTGGCAATAATTCATCGCGATATAAACTAAATCAAAAATCTTCAAAGATGTTTACATCTGCCTTTCACGTTATCCATTATTCAAATCAGTATTACAGTTAAATACGGCTGAAAGATGTCATCAGTAAAAGCAAAGGAAATTATAAAAAAAAAAAAATATGAACAACTTACGTCTTGCCACGTAATATTAGATTACTAATAGAGCTAAATAATACTCTAACCAAACTTTTTGGAACACTGATGCTCGAAATACGAACTTTTATCTTACATATCTATGAAAAAAGAATTTAAGGGAATACTTCTATATATCAAAATAATATTACGTAAATATAAGCATCTAATGATTGATATGTCGATTTTAACACAATACATACTTTTATTTCAGTGTTCTGTGAGTTAATTTATTCACTGATGCTTAGAAATATTATTAAATAACGCGCATTCCCAAGAATAATATCATAAAGCGTGACGTCATAGCGCAACGTCATAGATTGACGTCATCCCGTGACATGACATCAGCGTGACACTTGCGCATTATACTAATAGATGGTCAGAGTCTATGTCTGCTCCTGGGTACGCTTTACAGTCTAGAACTTGATTCCTGAATCTCTGTTTGACAATGATATAATCTAGCTGATATTTGCCTGTATCCCCAGGATGTTTCCAGGTGTATATTCTTCTAGCATGGTTCTTAAACAGTGTGTTTGCCACTACTAGCTTATATCTTTCCCAAAATTCTAACAACCTGCTTCCTCGCTCATTTCTTTCTCCTAGACCAAAACTTCCAACAGTATTCCCTTCTTTTTCTTCTCCCACTATTGCATTCCGATCACCCATGATTATTAGATTTTCCTCCGCCTTCACATATTGGATTAATTCTTCAATTTCAACGTATATTTTTTATAATATTTTTTTTTATAATAATAATAAGAAAAGACTCAAGCTCTTCATTGTTGAAAAATCTTTTATCATCAAACCATTTTTTCAAATTTGGAAACAGAAAATACTCAGAGGGGGCTAAATTTGGTGAATAAGATGAGTGAGAGAGCAACTTTAAATTTAACACACTGATTTTGGTGATCGTGAAAATGGATGTGTGAAGCACTACATTGACTTGATGAAAGAAATTAGCCTGCAGATGGAATCAGTGGCAGATCAAGGATTTTGGTTTGGGGGTGCTAGGATTTTGGTTTTTTGAGGAGGGTGGGGGACTTGACTTGGGTGAGGTTAGGCTTTATAGGAGGGGGTGGGGAGGTGATGACAGAAAATCTCATGTCAACATATAAAAACAGTAGAACTACAAAAAAAAGGTCCCCAAAATTATGATCTCATGACCTAGATACTTTGGGGGAGGGGGGTTCTTGCTGGATATTGGTTCTAGAATACCATCTAAGCCCCTTAACTTACTGCTTCTCTTCATGTTGCATCATTTTGGAAAATTTTATTTAAAGTTCAGAAATTTCAATAGACCGGTGTAAAGCCATGGAAATAATCAACTGTAGTTAATATTGGCCGCCACCCCCTTTTATCATACCTTTAGAGGGAAAAGGAAAAGTCCAAACTATGGAATGAAAAAGTTGATGAATTCTCACTATGTAGATGTATTCCAAAAAAAGTCACAAAATCACAAAAGTCATGTACAGTTGATTAAAAGGCGATTGAAACTTCTTCTCCATCAGAAAGCAGATTATGGATGGTAAAGCAGACAGAGAAAACCCCAAAGAAAAGTTATTAACACATGGTACAATGTGGAATGTTCACTCAAAAAACTAACATGGTGCCAGTTCTGCACTGTTCCCTATAGTATCCAACGGAACGATTCCATAATAACGACCTGGAGGAGCACAGATCTTGCCTCCACCAGTGTCGATGCCGATCTGATGATTCGCGGGATACTTCGGATCCTATATGGGGCTTCAAATCCATCTGCATCCCTGACGTCACCGCAAATAGTGTACACAAATGCTAAAAATTATTCTTCCTAGAGGCTTCAGCTTGAGATATGATTTAAAGTTATTTATTCTGGGTATTTATTGCCTTTTGGTGTCTTCTCTAAAAATCAACGGATTAGCTGTAATGAATATTTTCAATTTGCCATGCTTTCGACCAGTCGTCACTACCGGAACTGAATGTTTTCCTGGGAATTACCTTGCCCAAAGCTGAATCCATCTTAACTGTTCAAAATTCGAATTCAATATAGGATGTTTCACTCCACTGTAACTAAAGTAACTTTCCTATCTTGAAATAAAAATTAGTATGACATCCCTTTCCCTTACATACATCTTTTCAAAGTATTCCCAGGCCTGTAATAGGCCTGGTACAGCTATAAAAAAAAAATTATTTATCATTTTAACGTAAGATTTTGAATACAGTGATATTTTAAATTTGTTCTCCCACTTAACCTATTGCTTGGAACTGCCTAAAAAGTAAAGCAAATTATTCAGAAAGGATTGAAATTTAGATACGTGTGCTGTTTAAGCTCGAAATCTAATTGAAAGTGCTGTTTAGAATTTATAGAAATGTCAGCTGATTAAAAATTATATGTTTTATTGAGTTAAACTGCCTTAGCATTAATATCCCGAGTGAAATGTTGCAAAAGTCTGTTTCTCGGAATTTATTATTATTATAAAAGTTCTTTACCGTGTTTTAAAGTGACTGTATAGAAGAATTATATCAAATTAAAATTGATTGTTATTAATCTGGATTATCATGGATTTTACTAATTCTGGTAAGTTTAAAGTTCATTTACTGCTTTTAAAGGCTTATTTATGTCTGTTATTATAGTTTCAGTTACTTTTCTGGTTTTCAAACTTCATTTATGAAATCAACTTGGTATCATCAGATGCATGGTTTCAATCTCTCATAACTACAACAATACAATGGATAATCTTATGATTTTTATGGAGTTCACTCTCTCCCCTTTCTGCTATCTTTCTAAAGAGTTGTATTTGCCAAAATACTAGGATGCTTGCACAATCTTGTCTAAAGCATTCTCATGTCCCAGTTTTCAATCAGTAAGTGATGTACAGCACTTTTCAAGATGCCTACCATGTTTGGTACCTCAGGCACTTTCGGTTGACAGTCATCTAATACCATCTGTGGATATTTTTTCCATCATTTCTGGTGTAGTCACTTTTTGGTCAACTATTGCGATATTCATCTTGACAGCTCATATGACCTCATTTAAATGTCACCCAAATTTTTACTGTTGTGAACAAATGAACAGACTCCCCTGGAGTAGAACCTAGCTCTGTTTTGTTGTTAGTTGGAAAACAAAACAAAAAATTGAGACCTTTTAATTGTATGTATTATATCTCACAATAACAATTTTTTCCAGGCTTAGAAGTTCACTGATAGCATTTACTATTGATGGCTATCAAATAAATACTAAATAAGGTAGTATTGTCAATCTTTAAACTTAAGCTCTATAATGTTGATAATTACTATAACAATCAATCTTTTAAAACAACAATCACCATCTATATGTCAGGTTGGGTATTTCTGGGACTGCAGTCATAATAACTGTGTGTGGTATAACGGGTTTCTGAGAGAAATTATAAAAGACTGAAGGCTACTCTGGGAGAAATTCATAGCCATGGTAACGACCAGAGTAACAAGAGAGAGCAAGCGAGAGCAAAAGTTAGTGTGTGCCTTTGAGTTGATGGTAGTTACTGCACTCAAAGGATCTTGTATACTTCAGATGCCTATTAATGCAATGCAACTGGAATAAATATCAATGAATCGTATCAAAGATATTATTATTTAAATAGAAAAGTTTAAATGAATAATTTTGAAGGTTAAACTTATGAAAGAGTTAAAAATGGGACATGGTATTCCTGGCGACTGTGATTATAATCTAAAAAGATATACGAAGTCCGATAGCTACACAAATAGACAAACAGATAAGAAAGGTATAAATTAGCATATCTGTCAGAAATATAATTGTTCTAAAAAGAAAACAGAATTTATTCAATCATAAGATGTTAGATGATGTTGGATAATGGTAAAAGCAAAAAATATGTTCCTAAAGATATATAAATATATGTATGTCTCTGTGTGTGTGTGTGGATTTGTCCCTATCAATGGCTATCTCAACTCTTCAATCCACATCAAACCAACCAACCTTCAACAGTATCTCCATTTCGACAGTTGCCACCCGTACCATACCAAACATTCTCTTCCCTACAGTCTTGGCATTAGAGCATATGCTCCAATCAACAGTCTCTCATGTATTATTCAAACAGTATTTCAGAAGCATTGATATCTCGCAACTACCCTCCAGCTTTGGTGAACAAACTGCTTTAATGTGCAACGTTACAAATGACTCAGCCCATCAATCATCCCAAACCCGCAAAAACTAACCACAATCCAGTCTTGGTCCCACAATACTACCCGGGCCACAAATCCATTAACAGAATCCTCAGGCAGGGCTATGATTTCTTGAAAACCTGCCCTGAAACGAGATTCATTCTACCTATAATCCTCCCTGCCCCTCCTAGAACTTGTTTCAGCAGACCTCCTAACCTCAGCGAACTTCTAGTCCACAAACACAGTCTTCCTCGTTCTAAAATTCAGCCTCAAGGCTCCTACCCATGCAATAAACCATGCTGTAAGATGTGTGACATTCACCATGCTTCCACCACTTTCCTCAACCCTATCACAGGGGAAAGCTTCCCTATCATAAGACACGCCACCTGTGAAACCATCCATGTAATTTACCAATTAACATGTAAACTGGCTTCTTGTATAGGTTTGACCACAAATTCACTCTCCATAAGAATGAATGGCCACAGTCAGACGGTGTTCACACAGAACCCTAAGCACTCAGTTGCTGCCCATGCCATAACCCACAACCTGAATAATTTCAACTCCTGTTTCACAGTCCATGCTATCAGAGTTCTCCCTAATAGCAGCAGTTTCTCTGAACTCAGAAGGTGGGAACATGCTGACAATTCAGTAAAACCTTCACATACAAAAAGCAATCAATAATGGTAAAAAAAAGTTATGAATGAATATATACACCTAACAAACCAAACCTTGTTCAAAACACTAAAACAGGAATAAATAGCACACATCCTATAATCAAACATACCGCCACAGAACAGACACAGCTAATGACCACAGATTCAAAATAACAAATAGTTCGACAACACAATCTTTGGCTCACAACTTTTGGATGTCAACAACAACAACAAACTTTATATACAGTTCGTGTCCAGTGAAACTACCTATAATGCAGCCTACACAAACTTTGGACAGTATTGATAGTGCGAAAAGAGTAGCTGGTATTGAAACACGAGCTTGCTCGTGTTAATGCATATATAAAAACTGTAAGTATCTACATAATATTTTCATAAAAATGTACAAAATAAAACAACATCATTATATATATGTGTGTGTATGTATGTTTATCTAGGGCACTGAAGATGCCTTGAATAAAGGCGAAACGCATATGCCATCAAAAGCATTTGTTTAGTTGCAAGTCAGAAACAACCCACAAAACAGTTATCATAGCAACTAAGGACTTGGCCAAAAAAATCAACAACATGTTAAATTGCACAATATTTTTGTGAGAAACTTTATTCATGTGAGAGGCGAGACATATGGTGGGGGGAAAGATGTGGTCACAACCCGACCCAACACATCAATGAAATAAAGGTGGAAACATGGGGTGGGGGTCAAAGTGCCCGGGGGGGGGGGGGAGGTTAGAAGTGGAACAATATTATCTCTGCGGTGACTGTTTAGAAATCATTATTGAAAAAATTAATTATTTACAATATAGGTAACAATGAAAGGAAAGAAATGCCGTGAGGCAATATTTACATGGAAAAGAAAGGGAAAATACACCCAACACTCACCAAAGTTAAAGGGAGGAGGGCAGCAGCAACACAGCACAACACACAAACAAATAAAAAACCATATTTCGGGTGAAAATACCCTTTTTCAAGTTAACAGAGAGGTGGCTGGTCTTGCGCAAGACTTGCGTAGGACGCAGCCACTCATAGAACGCAACAGACCGTCGGAGGTGGGGGTGGGGGCAGCAACGATAATATAACCGCAAGTATACGAAAGATTAAAATGAACAAAAAAAAATATATTAGTTATTAAAAAATATATATAAAGAAAAAATATAATTGAAAATTTAAAAAAAAAAATTATGAAACTATTGAACTATTGTACTAGCCAGTGGTGGGTGTATAGGGTGAGGCTGGAAGATGTTAACGGAAATTAAGGCCTGGGGGATGTCTGGTTTGAAGGATGTGTTGATATGCCAATTCCCACCTGCGGAGTTCAGATTGGGAGGTAGTGTCTGGAAGTACTCTAATGGCTCTGACTGTGAAGCAGTTATTAAGGTCACGGGTGTTGTGAGCAACAGGGAGGTCCAGGTTTTGGGAGTAAACTGTTTGTCTGTGACCATTCATTCTGATGGATAATGAGTTTGAGGTCAGGCCAATGTAGGAACTTGGACAGTGGAGGCAGGTGAGCTGGTAAATGAGATGGGTGGTTGTACAGGTGGTATGACCTATTATGGGGTAGGTTTCACCAGTTGTAGGATTGCTATAGGTAGTGGTAGGTGGATGCATACCGCAAGTTTTGCAACGGGGTCTCTTACAAGGGAAGGATCCAAACGGTGGTTTATGAGCATCAGAGGCTTGATATTTATGTACAAGAATGTTTTTTAGGTTAGGCGGTGTGCTGAAGGTAACTCGGGGTGTGGTGGGAAGGATAGTTGGAAGAATGCGGCACATTTCAGGAAAGGATCTAAGAAAGTCATAGCCCAGACGAAGAATTTTGTTTAGGGATTCCAGGCCAGGGAAAAACTGGGTGAGAAAAACAGGGTTCTGATTGGCTTTAGGTTGTTTGTGTCGGTGTGGAGGACTGTCCCTGACCCTTGATACTTGTTTTTGAATTAGTTCTGGAGGATAATTGCGGTTTATGAGTGCCTGGGTCAGATTGTTGGTGTAGAGGGTAAAGGACTCGTGATCAGAGCATATGCGTTTGCCCCAAATGGCTAGGCTGTATGGAATGGAACGTTTTGTGTGATATGGATGGCAGCTATCAAAATGGAGATATTGTTGTAGGTTAGTGGGTTTTATGTGGACAGAGGTGTGTAAGTGACCATTCCGTACAGAGATGTCTACATCCAGAAAAGTGATGTCAGTCTGAGAGTAGCACCAGGTGAAGTTTAAGGAGGAGAAGTTATTCAGTGAGTGCAAGAAGTCAAGAAGGAGGTTTTCACCGTGGGTCCAGATCATAAATAAGTCATCTATATACCTGAACCACACGGTGGGTTGTAGGGTAAATATTGTAATTATTTACAATATTATTTCGATTTGGATGAGATAGAGGGGTAAATAAATGAAAGCAGAAATATATGCAATTACAAAAAATAATAAATAAATAAAAAATTAATAAATTGAGAAAAAAACAAAAACAATATAAAATAATATATAGTATTATGTTATATAGTATAAGTTAGCAAGTGACAGGTTTAACATACGTTTAGGCCAGGGGTGTGTCTGGTTTCAAGGATATGTTGGTAGGCTAGTTCCCATCTGCGGAGTTCTGAAAGGGTGGTGGTGTTTGGAAAAACTCTAACAGCTCTAACTGATTGTTCAGATCATTAGAGCTGGCATAAATTGCCACTGGATGGTCAGGGTTGGAAGTATAAACTTTCTTGCCTGCGGCCATTCATCCTGTAGGATGTAGGATAGTTTTTGGTTGTTGAGGCCAATGTAGGAAGCATTGCAATGGAGAAAGGTGAGTTGGTAAATAAGGTGAGTGGTAGAACACGTAGCACGACCAATTATGGGAAAGGATTCTCCTGTGACAGGATTAGAGTAAGTGGTGGTGGCAGGGTGCATGCTACATGTTTTACAGTGTGGTCTGATACAAGGGAGAGATCCCAGTGGAGGTCTAGGAGAGTCAGACGGTAAATATTTGTGGACCAGGATGTTATTCAGATTGGGTGGTCTGCTGAAGCAAGTACGGAGGGCAGTGGGTAGGATTTTGGAAAGAAGGAGACACATTTCAGGGAAGGACCGTAGAAAGTCATTGTGCATGGTGAAGGATCTGGTTAATGGATTCAAACTAGGAAAGAACTGGGTCAAGAGTGTCGGTACATGGACAGTGTTAGGAGGTGTAGAACGAGGGTTGTTGGGATATGATTTTGTAAATTTTTCTGAATTTTCTTTGTTAGTATTTAAATTATCAATTTTAACCATCTGAACAGGAGTATATGAAGAGAAGATATATTTCAAAGCATGAAAGCATCTCAAACAGAGTACATATGGTTAATTTGCTGCATCATACATATCACACATTTACTATACCTGCAAAGCTCTGCCGTAGCTGAAAGTCAGAGGCCAGGGCTTCTTGCCTATGTACTTATTGATGGCATCAAGATTAACTGATGCTTCCTCTTCAGACTGCCCACCAGATAAGAATACTACACCTGCAACCATTTTTCAGCTGAATTAATACATTGTTAGCAAAGAGTAAAATTTCTAAAACCCTTACAAAGTCACGAAATCCTATATATTTTAAATTTCTATATTAAGTAAATCTATTTCCTTTGTTCAAAAAAATAGTAACTACTGAAACATCATACAGCAGATAGATACACTGGTGAGTAAAACATTATAACCACCTTCATAATGGCCTGTTGAGCCATCTCTGGAACTCAATAGAACAGCGACGCAGCATGGGATGGATTTGACGTTTCCTTGGTAGGTTTCCAGAGGTTTCTGGTCATGCAATTCTCTTAAATTATAGTCTGGTTGTATGTGTATGTGGAGCAGAGGTGTTGAGATCAGTTGGTGGCCAAGACATCAACTTTAGTTCACAATCATGCTCCACAAGCCACTGTAGCACAATTCTGGCCTTGTGACATGGACAATTATCCTACTGTTATATGCTGTCACCACTGAGGAATACATGAAGCATGAAGGGGTACAGGTGATCTGCAATAATTTTTACAACTGTCAAAGTGCCTTCAGTCACTACCACAGGTCCAATGGAAGCCCATGTTAATGTACGTGATAACACAATACTTTCCCTACCAGTCTGAATCTGTGGCACAGCATGTTTCAATCATCCGTTCAACCTGTTGTAACAAGAAACATGAATCATTCAACCAGCTGACACAATTCCATTGGTTCGTGGTCCAATCTAAACGATCTCGTGCAAACTGCAATCATAATTAACGATGTCATTGGGTCTCTGTGTGATGAATGAGGTGTTCCATAACACTTGTACCTGTGCTACCATCAGATCTGTCACAGATAGCCAGCCCCCTATCCTGCTTATAGTTTGGGCATATCTCAGACCTCCATGTTCTGTGATGAGGTGTGGATCTCCAAAACCTTGTTGCCTTCTCTAGGTTTCACTGTCTCTCAATCATTATCCATATATACTCACTACAGTAGCACATGAACAGCTGAATAGCCTCATTTCTTCTTCCAGTAAGCCATTAATACAATCATTCATTAGTATAATGACTAGTAATGGTTCCAATACACTACCCTGTGGAAGTCCCATGTTCACTCCTAGATAGATAGATAGATATGTTCACTTTGATCCCATGTGAGAATAATCTCGGAGATGTGGAACAGTACATACACTTATTAGTAATGTCAATATTACTATATAATTGATAATATTATTATATATTGACAACAAGTTAGCAACAACCCATTAGTATAACCAATATCTCCTGTAATCTACAAATACAATCCCGAGTTAATTAATACTTATTATGTGGAACAGTGTATACACTTGTTACTAGCATCTAATAACCAGTTATTTTCTTACCAACCAGTTACCATGTAAGGTTTCACTATAATTTGTGACTACATATTATATTATGTTAGTTGCTATTTATGTGGAACAGTACACACACCTATTAGCAATATCAATTATATTACCAACAACTCATAAGCAGTCAATTACTTAAAAACCTCTTAATATGATAATTTTTCACAGCAGTTTTTGAGTGCATGCTATCCCATGTTAGTTACTATATATGAGTGAAATTTTGTAAACAGTATAATTAGTTCATTTGTCAAGTTTCAACAGAAAGAAAAACCATATATCATTTTAGTAATTGTGGATAATTTTGTCACCTTCCCCTTCCATACACCATATATACTATTTTATCAGTCATTCTTAGTTACCAAATTCCAAGAAGAAAATTCTTTTACAGAGTAAAATGGGTTCTGAAGCAGAAACTCTTTCAGTTTGGACTTAAAATAGTTGGGTTTTTGTAGATAACATTTAATTTCTGTTGGTAATACATTGAATAAGGAAGCTCCAGTAAATGTTAGCCCTTTCTGAACAATTGACAGTGATTTGTAATCCTTGTGAATATTATATTTATTCCTAGTATTATGGCTATGTATGTCAGCATTAAGATTGAAGTGTTCAGGATTTTCTACTACAAATGATAATACAGAGTATACATACTGTGCTGGCATTGTTAGAACACCCAGGTTTTTAAATAGATTTCTGCACGGTGTCTGTGGGTTTGCTCCACAAATAGTTCTTATAGCACGCTTTTGCAATTTAAATACCCTCTGTGCTTGTGACGAGTTTCCCCAGAATGAGATGCCATAAGTGAGCAGGGAATGAAAATATGCAAAATATACTAACTTTCTGGTTTCTATATTAGCTATTCTAGATATTACCCTCAGTGAAAATGTTGCAGAATTCAGTTTTTTAAGAAGTTGTTGAATATGCTGTTTCCAGTTCAATTTGTTATCTATATATACACCCAGGAATTTTGTGAAACTGCTTTCATCGATTGCTTTTCCTTCTGATATCACATTATAGCTGTCCTTTGTTTTATTTTTTGTAACAAACTGAAGTAACTGTGTCTTTTCTACATTAAGTATTAGTTTGTTGGCATTAAACCACCTGTTAATTTTCTTTATAACTTCATTTGCTGTGTTTTCGAGGTTTTGTGCTGATGGGTCTTTCAAGGATATGCTAGTATCATCTGCAAAGAGCACCATGTGTTCATTATCACCTAGTATATGTGGGAGATCATTTATATAGATTAAGAACAGCAGAGGACCAAGAATTGAACCCTGAGGCACACCACATTTAACTATACCCCATTCTGAGTTTATAACATCTCCTGTATTAACATCTTTCAGTGATACACATTGCTTTCTATTTTCCAGGTATGATTTAAACCAATGTCCTGGCTTACCACTAACTCCATAGTGGTCTAATTTACCTAGTAGAATCTCATGATCAACACAGTCAAAAGCCTTAGCAAGATCACAGAATATACCTAGGGAATTTAATTTTTTATGCATTGATTCCAGTATGTTGTTTACAAAAGCAAAAATTGCTGAATCTGTTGAAACGCCTTGTCTAAAACCAAACTGTACTTTACTGAGTAGGTCATTTTTTTGTAAATGTGCATACACCCTTCTGTACATTGCTTTTTCAAAGATTTTTGAAAATGCTGGTAGAAGTGAAATGGGTCTGTAATTCTCAATTTTTGAGGTATCACCCTTTTTATAAAGCGGTTTGATTATTGACTTCTTGAGTGAGTCAGGGAAGATACCTTCTTCAAAAGAACTATTACAAATATGACTAATAACTCTACTAATGCTGGTGTTACATTGTTTCACTACATGGGTTGAAACCTCATCATAACCAAATGACTTTTTATTTTTGAGGGATTTAATAATTTTTTCAATTTCATTTTGACTGGTGGGAAATATAGACATAGGTGCTGTTTTTGGTGACAAGGATTTAAGTATTGCTATAGCATCCATATTCCCAATATATTTTCCTTTTATTTTTTCAGCAACTGTTAAGAAGTAGTTATTGAAAGCACTTCCTACATAAGAGGGGTCAGTTACAAGCTTATCATTAATGCTTATAGATATAGGTTTATGTTCAAGGGATGATACAGTTGTTTCTCTTTTAATAATGTTCCAAACACTTTTTATCTTATTATCTGAACTACTAATCTCATCGTTTATGGCCAAACGTTTAGCTTCTTTTATTACTTTGGTTAAAATTCTACAGTAAGTTCTGTAATGTTGTCTGAGAAGCATATTATCAGTATTCCTAACTTTTACATACAATTCCCTTTTATGTCTGCAAGATGTTTTAATACCAACTGTAACCCAATTTTTGTTTACTCGTTTTTGACCAATTGGAGCTAGTTTTGAAGGGAGACACCTTTTGTAAATTTCTGAAAACCTTTGGTGAAAGTAATTGAATTTATTGTTTACCCCTTTTAATTTATAAACAGTGCTCCAGTCCTCATTGAGAAGTTCATCATTTAATATTTTTATTGAATTGTTCTTTAATGGCCTAACTCTGACAAATCCTTTCTTTTCGTTACATTCATTTCCCACAACATCCAAAATATTTATTTGAGCATTATGGTCTGACAAACCATTTTCCATTGGAACTGTTTCATATATTTCTAATTTATTGTGCTCTACAAAAATGTTATCAATAATGGTACTACTATCTTTTTGTGTTCTAGTTGGGAAATTTACAGTTTGATAGAGATTGAATGATCTAAGCATTCCTAGAAGATAATCTGTCTGGTTACATTCTACAGCAAACTTTATGTTGAAGTCTCCACAGAGGATAATTTCCCTTTTAGTTCATTATAAATTTAATAGAACCACTTCAAGTTTATTACAAAATTTACTGAAGTCTCCTGTGGGAGCCCTATAAACTGTCAGCACTATAAGATATTTGTTTTCTACTTCTAACTGTATTGCACAAGATTCAAAATCTTTTTCTATACAGTATTTACTTACATCTAACGATTTTGTCTCAGTATTTTCACTTACATATATTGCTGCACCACCCATTCTCATCTCTGACCTGCAATAACAAGAAGCTAATCTATATCCAATAAAAGGGAGGAGACCTATTTCAGAATTCTTCAGATGATGTTCTGTCAAACATACGATATTTATGTTAAGATTCAATGATTTTTGGGTTTCTTCTATAGATATTATGAACTCATCAAGTTTGCTTGAGATACCCCTAATGTTCTGATGGAACAAAGCTATTTTAGACTGACATTCTTTATTTTTTACTGTAATACCATTATGTACATTTCTTAAATAACTCTTCCTACTCTTGACATTTGGCCTAAAAAAGACTGAGTCCTACCACCAATTACCACTGGGATGGGGTTCACATCCAACCTGCCTCTCCTGATGTTATTGGCAATCAGTTGCGTTAGCTTCTGCTTGCCCCGAACATTCAGGTGGAGTCCATGGGAGGTATGGTCACTCCGTGTTATGCCAGAAACATCTATCAAACCAATGTGTGTTCGGTCAGCCTGACACAATGCACGCTTCAGATCTGCCTGTGTACGCTGTACATGACCACGCATCCAGGGTTGATCATAACGCCTGAACAGGTCAACAAAACCAACATTGGTGTGAGTGGTGTTTTTAGCAATGTTGTCAATGTCTGTTTCAACACAATAATTGAGATTTCTGGACAGACTGTTTCCAGGACCCCCAACTATAATTATATGATCCTCTTTAGTAAGATCTTTCCCCAGGCTTGAAATTTCATCCACAACATTGCCAAGTTCTGCATTAGGCTTAAATATACTACACACCTCAACATCAGAGCCCAGGCTTGACTGTAGCATTGCAATTAACCCCCTACCGTGACTACTTCCAAGCAATAACACCTTCTTGGATTTCTTTTCTCGAGCTTTGCACAATGTGTGCTTTTTCACAGCTTTGTTGCAATGAGACAGCCCTGCTGTGGTATCTGATACATCCTCAGTTAGATTCTCCAACACCCCAAAAGTATTGGAAACTTCCAACTGAAAATTTGTAGAATGCAGGTCCTGTTGTTTCATTCCAGTTTTGGCTGCAATCCACTGGAATTCCTTAACATTTAATGCTGCTTTTTCAGCCTTCAAAACATTGAGCTCTTTTGTTAATTCAGCCACTGTGGATTCGGATCCTACTTTCTAGTTCCCTCTTTTCCTTGCTACTTTTGCAAGTCAAACAACTCCAAGGAGAGTAAAGTGCATTTTCAGCTTCCATGTAGCCACATTTCGGATGAAAACGAACTCCACACATTACAGCTGTTTCCCTGCTTTACAACCCTGCGACAGCCACCACACTTCATGCTCATTGAGATTTTAAACAAAACAAACTATGTGCCCTTGAAGCGAGTTGTGACTTAACCTATAAATACCTTTCCTTATTATGCAATATAATTTCCACAAGACACACCTTTCTCCGTTTACCACGCAAGCAAACCAATTTTAACAATAAACCTGTTAGTAACTGCTTGTTTCCTTCACTGATAGAAGATTAATTCCCTATAACGGTTATTAGTATAATGTAAACAACACACATGAGTTTTAAACTTGTCGAACCAACACCTTTTTGAACTATTTAATCTATGATACTTTTACTACACAGTGTTACTACACTCAAATTCGCTAAACACGCCACCAGACAAATATTTCTACACGTTATTTAATATTAAAAGTAATTTAGGAGAGCTGGTATCCGTTCACAACTTCCGCGAGTAAGAAACCAGGCCGTTTTTGATACTGCATTTCCTACCCCAACTTTTTGCTTTCTACCTTTTGGGAATTCTTCTACCCAGCAAATCACCTTTTTATCAACTCCAGTAGTTTTACCTTATTTAGCACCATTTTATGGCTCACTCTGTCAAAGGCCTTTGAAAGATCTAGTGCTACACTATTAACTTAACCTCCCCAGTCCATTCATATATCCAACTAACTGAAATTCACATGAATATCCTTGCCTAAAGCCATGTTTCTGACTTGAAAACCACTTACTTTCCTCACAGACACCTTTAATATGGTTGCAAATTAATCTCTCCACTAATTTACCTACAACTGATGTCAAGCTGATTGGCCTATAGTAATCAACCCTGTTTGTCACCCCTGCTTTATGGACCGGTACTACTGTCGCACTTTTCCAGTCATCTGGTAAACAACAAGTATCCAGACTCAATTTAAATAATGTATCAAGGTAAGGTACAATGTCCCATCTTACTATCTTTAAGACATCTGTAGTAATATTATCAACACGCCCCTTTACACTTTTTTAGATTCCTTTATTTCCTTCATGATATCTTCATATTTAATTTCAAATTTTCTAATCTGCTGACCTGCATCTATCCTTAGGCTCCATTTTCTGATATAACCCCTACCATTCCTGAATTATTGTCCTTAGTGGTCCCACTGAACCAGTTACTTAATAACGCTGCCTTTTTAAGTCCTCAGTTACTTCTTCTCCATCCTTATCTATAATTGTCTCAATACCCTCTCTTCCCCTCAGTTCCCTGATATAGCTATAGAAAATTCTCGATGCATCAGTCAGTTCCTAAACTCATCCTTAGCCAGTTTCTTTGACAATATTAATTCCTTGGTTAGTTGTTTTAAGAATTCCCTACTGTCTTGTTGTTTCTTAACTCTGTTATGTTCATGACTCACCAACCTCTTTAACCTCCTTTGGTTACTTGACACTCGATTAGGTTATCATCCGACTTTATTAAGAAGGTATCCAACATGTTTGGTCCTCTTGTTTTCTGCTCAACCACCTGTGTAAAGCCTCCTTCCCTTACTAAGATATTTGCAAATCTCTGTTCCTTTATGTTATTAATCTTATTTTCTATCCAGCTGACACCTGTTAAGTTCAAATCCCCACCACTAATGACAATTCTATGCTCATTTCTGAACTCTGAATATGAATTTAGTTTTTCTCCCCAAGAGCCTCTCCTTTCTCATTCATTCTTCCACTACGGTATGGAGCCAACACCCTGACTTTTTCTTTTTTATTTCCCCAGAAGTCTACCCCAAGTAACTCATGGTCAAGATCTCTGAATACCAGTGAACTGTAGTAAACTTTGCTAACCAGTATGAATACCCCTCCCCCAGTTGTTTCTTTATATCTGCGGTAAACTCTGTAACCATCAGGAAAACCCCCACCAAGCGTGGTGGTGTAACGGCTAGCGTTCTGGCCTCGCATTCGGGAGGACGGCGGTTCAAATCCCCGTCCGGGCATCCAGATTTGGGTTTTCCATGGTTTCCCCAAATCACTCCAGGTGAATGCCGGGATGCTTCCTTCAAAAGGCCATGGTCGAATTCCTTCCCATTCCTTGCCCCCCATCCTTTCCCGTCTATAAAGACCTAGTTGTTATAGGAGACGCTAAGCAGTAAAAAAAAAGGAAAAACCTTATTGTCTAGTACTCCTTTTAACAACGCCTCTACCCCAAAGCTACTTGAGATTTGTCTATCTCTATAAGCCACATCCATTTCTAGAAGCTACATTTAATGCCTCTTTACCCCACCCCACCAATCACCCATAATATTCTTCATTCAGCCATCTTTATCTTCCCTTTTTTTTAGTTCCGTGTTTAGTTGTTTCAAGGCTCTATGATAGTTGTACGTTCACCATGTGATATTCTGTATTTAGTATCCATTTGAGCTCTTATTTTTAATCACTCACAAGCTGCCCCTAATCTAAAAATATCACGAGGAATGTTATACAGGAGTGTGTTTGATCTATTTTTTGCATCTTAGTTACAAGCTCCACCGCAACAAGTAACAATAATATTCAAGCAAAACTGATTATAGTTACTCCAGTTTTAAATTAATTGCCTGCCAGTATTAGAGGGAGGTTTTTATACAGACTTACTCCCCTTTATTAGGCGCTCTTATGAGCTGACTTAACTTTTGATACACAAATTAGACTTATTTAAGTGTCATATTTCTGAACTTTTATATCTGTGATATTAAAATGTGGATTATATCAAACAGATAATATATATATATATATATATATATATATATAAACAAGAAAGGATAGGGAAATATGACCCAACAGATGAATGCAGCTGGGACGATGAACACAACCTTATTCGTGCAGAAGTGAGACACCGGGCAGAGTCAGGTGTGTGTCACAAGATGGTGGTCTCTGTGTACACATCTGACTCCACCTTCTATTCTGCACGAATAAGGCCAAAATATTGCATTTCTCTTGTTTTTTGTTTTGTTTTTTGTGTGTGTTCGTCATCCCAACCTCCTTTATATGTGGTAAGTGTGGGGTCATATTTCCCTATCCTTCCTTATTTTTTTTTTGAATAAAAATCCGTCTTCTAACAACTGTTTTTTATTGACTTGTATCTACCAGACGCGTTTCGCCCTTCTGGAGTGGGGCATCGTCAGTGGCTATAAATAACATAATATTATCATCATATTTGTGTATGTGAATTATGTACATTAATTATATACATATGTTCATGTTTTAAAATTTTTTTTTTTTTTAACGTCTGTATGTTCAATCTGCTATAATTATTCTATATATTGTTTTATATTATCCGTGTTCAAACATAAATTCACTTCTTAATACTAAATTATCTCTATGGTTACAATCTTTTATGTACATAAACTCTACTTACTAAAAATTGTTGCAGCTAGCACATGTCAGTCTGGAACAGCACCTTCAGCAAATTTCTGCACCGTTGTTTCTTGCTACACTTTAGCACCTTCCGCAATTTTCTGCACTGTTGTTTCTTGCTACACTTTAGCATTATTGCTCACTGTATAATTTGCTGTTAAACTGCACTTTTTAACTACCTCAACTAGTTATTGTGTTTACATCGATGTGTTTATTATGTATGTACAGTGGTACCAACCTATTTCTGTTGATTATTGCTTTGTTCAGTCTTTGTTAAATTATATCTTTTTATTGTGATTATCTTATCTATTATTTGTGATTTGTGAGTAATTGTGTTGGTTTTCATGTGTTTTGGTGTTTTCTATTGCTTTGTATAGTGTTTTGTTTGTTAAATTTGTGAATTCATTTAGGACAGTTTTTCCCTGTGTGATGGCTTTATGAATTTGATAACTTTCTTGCACTGTTAATAATTGTTTCTTATGGTTGTTGATTTTTAGAATTTTCATATCTGTTTGTATAGTTGTGGGTGGGTGATTGTTATCTAATAAATGCTCGGCATATGTGGAATGGTTTGTGCATTTTATGGCTCTGATGTGTTCTTTGTACCTAGTATTGAAGTTCCTAGCTGTTTGACCTATATATATTGCTTGGCACTGTTGGCAAGTCAGTTGGTATATTCCTGACTGTTGGAATTGGTCAGTTTCAGTGTTGGTTTTTAGATGGTTATGTAGTGTGTTATTTGTTCTAAGTGCTATTTGAATACCTTGTTTTTTGAATATATTGCTTATCCTGTGTGTATGTTTGTTGATGTATGACATTGTGTACCATTTCTTATTAGATTGGTTCTGGATACTGGTGTGTACTGTATTGGGTGATATCTGTTTGTGTGCTTTGTTCATGATTTTATTATTTATTTGTGTAATTAATTTTTCTGTGTAACCATTATTCTTAGCAATTTGTACAATTGTTTTATATTCTGTGGTATACTCATTTTTAGTTAGTGGTATGTTGTTTAATCTGTGTAGCATATGTCTGAGTGCTGCCTGTTTATGGTGTTGAGGATGGTTGGATGTATTGTGTATTATGGTATCAGTGTATGTGGGTTTTCTGTAAATGCTGAATGCATGTAATTGATCTTTCTTGCTGACTGTTATGTCAAGGAAGTTCAGTTTATTATTTGTCTCCATCTCTATTGTAAATTTAATGTTAATTTTAAAACATGAACATATGTATATAATTAATGTACATAATTCACATACACAAATATGATGATAATATTATGTTATTTATAGCCACTGACGATGCCCCACTCCAGAAGGGCGAAACGCGTCTGGTAGATACAAGTCAATAAAAAACAGTTGTTAGAAGACGGATTTTTATTCAAAAATATTTATGCAACAACTGCGGAACATGGCCTACAACAAAATTACTGTTCCTTATTTTTATTGCCTTAAAGCATTTTCCTACTCATTGTTATTATTGATAATACATATAGATTTACAACAAACAAAAAAAGGATAGCGAAATGAATCACCACTTACCTTAGATGATGTTTTTGTAGGGTAAACACACACAAAAGTACAAGAATTGGAAAAACAATGAATATTTCAGGATACGAGAATAAACACCTTTTACCAAAAAAGAATAATGCATGTAAACTGGGAAATAGCGCCTGTTTTTGATATTGAAGAAATTGCAGATTCATAACTTTGTTGATCATACAATTCAAAGTATTTTGAAATAAAGTAGGTACTAATAAATATCTACTGCTATTAAAAATTAGGTTACACACTGTTCATTTTTATTGTTATGATAGATATTGTTCTTTACTGTTCTGCATTTTTTACCTTCTCGTCTGTATGTATATTGATTATTAGCTGTACCTGAGACTTTGTTTGTGATAGCGATCATTGCAGACACAAATAAAATACAATAACAAAATTCTTTGTTCTACTAGAAGTACAAAATTCATTCTGAAAAATACGTTTTCTGGAGATCTGCAACGTAGGCCTCCGTGGCGGCGATAACCTCCTCATTTGACTCAAATTTCTTTCCGGCGAGTGTCTTCTTTAAGTTTGGAAACAAAAAGAAGTCGCACAGGCCAAATCTGGAGAATATGGTGGGTGGGGCAGCAGTTCATAGGCCAATTCGACCAATTTGGCCGTAGCGACGGTGGAGGTGTGAGCCGGTGTGTTGTCACGATGGAAGAGCATTTTTTTCTTCGCCAAATGGGGCTTTATTTCTGAAATTCAGTGTTGAATCGGCCCAATAATTTGGCATAGTAAAGCGCTGTGATCGTTTCGCCCTTCTCCAGATAGTCAGTGTAGATCACACCTTCTAAATCCCAAAAACGGTGGCCATCACCTTTCCGGCCGATGGGACAGTCTACGCCTTTCTCAGAGCACATTCGCAAGGAAAAGTCTACTGTTTTGACTGTTCCTTTGTCTCTGGTGTGTACCAGTGGATCCATGTTTTGTCAACGGTCACGTTACGATGGAGGAACTCCTTCAGAATGCACTTAAACAGTGTCAAACACTGCTGTGTAGTGGTCACACGGTTGTGCTTGTTGTCTGGAGTGAGCAAATGTGGCACCAATTACGCCGACAGCTTTCTCATGTCCAAAATTTCATGCAAGATATGACCCATGTAGTCTTTTGAGATGCCTACTGTCCCAGCAATCTCGCACACCTTCAATTGGCGGTCTGCCAATACGAGATCGTGTATTTTTGTCACGTTATCCTCCATGGTAACCATTTTCGGGGCACTTGGGCGTGGCTCATCAAAACCTGACGTGCAACCATGTTGAAACTTGTTAATCCAATTTTTGACAGTTGCCATCGAAGAAGAAGAGTCACTGTACACAGCATCCAAGTGCTCTTTGATTTCGCTGTGCGATTTCCCTTCCAAAAATAAGAATCGAATCACCAACCAATATTGCTCTTTTTCCATTTTTCTAAAATCCGCGGACACACCCACTATTACACATGATCACAACAAAACTAAGAGTCTGATTTGGCTGAAATTCTAACAATAGCCATCTAAGATAATGTACTACATGTTAATAAATTTCTGTGGCGACAGTGGCACCATCGGGAAGAGAGGCTAAGTACTTATCGGACCTACCTTGTAAATATACTGAACAGATTTAGGTGTCATTTTCATGATTATGTAAAACTAGCTGCTCAAGCAACTTCATTATTGTTTGTCAAGAATTATGAAGTTTTTTTTTTTTTTTTTTTTAAAGAAATAGGCGCTGATGAAAGTCCCATCAAAATCACTTCACACATTTCTCCAGTTCTTTAAAAAAGTGAATAGTCAAATAAGCATGAGCACCCATGGGGTTCTCTATAAGCCAGGTGCCCCTTCACACAGCCAATAATACTAAAAACATTTACATATTACTGTGACTTAGTACCATCCTCATATGTGTTAGAAACATCATTTACATAACATTCAATACAATATCTGATGATGTCTTCCAGAGCATGTAATCTGTTTCGAAAAGGAGTCATATTCAATAAAAGAGATTATATATGTACTAGCTGATACCCAGGACTTCATATGTGCGGACTAAGAATTTCGTTGCCAGAATTGAATATAAAAGCTGTTTGTAACGTAGCATTGGTCCCAAACAACACCAAGTTGGCAAAATATGACAAGAAAGCCATCACTATATCATTCTACCATTGAACCTGTTTATGAAGAGAATCTATTTTCAACATATTTAAAAACAGAAAACAAACGAAGGTGTGGGGATGTGTGTGTGTGTGTGTGTGGGGGGGGGGGGGGGGGGGGGGGGTAGTGTGTTAACTAAGGGCAGCTTCAGTTCAGCTTGGTATTTACTTCTTTCTTCAGCATGAGCATCCGATTCTTGGGTTCTAATAACTTTAGCGGCTTGTGCTCTGCTAGAGCTATACCGTAGGCCAGTTTACGCCTGCACCAATAGACAAGTTCTCAAAATTTCGTGAGTACAACTGTTAGTCATACCAAAAAAAAATGTCCTGTGCCCTTCTTACAGATACAAAGTATTGACTTGTCAAATTGCATCAATATCGGTATAGCCATTTAGTTATAAAAAATAACAAAAAGACTAAGACTTATTTCCACATTTATAGTATTATTAGTGCAGATCACGCACACACTGACTGCAAATCACCCCTGAAGGATCAATATAACATAAAAAAGTGTACACCTACAGCATTGCTAGACTACCCAGGATATGCCTCACATTGCACCCCTAAATTTATGATATCTACAGTTTAAAATGCAATCCGAACAACCGACAGTCCAAGCGTGACTCATACAATCAAACACAATTTTTAAAAATCTTTGCTTTAACAGAGATTTGAACTGGAGAACACACTCCTACAATCAGTAAGCAAGCACTTTAAACACTGAGCTACCAGACCGCTACATGGAATGGTAGTACACATCCTACATTCAGTAATTTTTCAAAATTATATGACAACATAATATTGGTATAGAAACATAGCACACTTATAAAAATGATGATACACGAAAACTTCAAGAAACTTGGTTATGTCATAAACATAAACACATATGGCATGGAATAGACTATAGCATAAGGAAACTAAAACACAACACCATCTACTGGATGGTTACCCAACCTACATAACTAAGTGTTGTGTTGATAAATTAACAAGTTATCACCTGTTAGAAACTTATGGAAATATAATAATAGTTTCGTATGGTCGTAATGACCTGGTGACAGGGTTTCTATTGGCTACACATTGCACCCCTGTCGTAGCCACATTAAGCTAGCCTGCCAGTCCTGCTGGGTACAGAGGCCCTACAGTTTAACATGGAACCCAAACCATGGTACCATCCTGGCGTACTTCACATTACACAGCAAGCTGTGCTAGAGGTGAAGGTCGGGTTAAGTGCCTACGAAAGTCCTCACCGAGACAGGGATTCAAACCGGGGATCTTACGATCTCCAGTCAGACACCTTAACCACTGAGCCACCAGACCACTTAACCTTACAGAACTTACAAATAATTACAAACCATTGTCCTATGACAAACATTTACTGAACATTTAATTCACAATAAAAAATATTGAGGTCAATAATCTAGAAAAAAAAACTTTCCTATCTTTTAAGTTGGATAAAATTACACACAGAATGCCAAATTTCATCAAAATCGGTTATGTAGTTTCGGAGTTTATCTCAGACAAACGTCGTGACGCGAGATATAAGATAAGATTCTGTCTCAAAATCAAATTGAAAACAAGTGAAATAATTAGGACCAAGATATGTTGAAATCTCAAAATTCTGCTGTAACATTGTCCCTTACACTTGTTCTACAAGGGTTTAAGCAAAGGTAGCAACACATACACACCTGCGACAGCTGCGGGTACGGTTCGATTGAGTGCGGTAACGGTGCAATGTGCTATCTCCATGGGAGCATCCTTCTTTGCGGCAGACTGTCCCGATGCTACCATGTTTGGCTTCAGCAGAGTACCCTCAAGGTACACATGGTGGTCACTGAGAGCCTTGTACACTGCCGCCAGTACTGTTTCCGTTACTTTCATGCAACGGTCGATGTCGTGGTCACCGTCGGGGAGAATCTAAAAGTTGATTAGATAGTAATTAGAATGTATGCAGATTTTTACAGTGGCTTAGCTTATAATAGTTATCGAGAGTGTTTTCAATGACGTTAAATTGAGATGTTTGCCAGCCGTTAAACTAACCTGTAGATATAACGGTTTCATATAAAAGTGATTGCCAGATACTGAACAGTAATCTCACCAGAAGCAAATATTTACCCCAAAGTCACAACAATTAGAACTACCCTTGAAAATATGAACATTTTAATTTACTTTTTACTGCAAGGGAGATAATTCCTAGTGGTAAGTTGCAGACACAGACACTTTCTCATATCATGATCTTCTTTTCTTTTTCTGATCTTAAATTCCCTCAGCGAAATTTTATCATCCACCTATTTTCGCCCTTTACAGATGTTATTTTTAATTTCTTTCAGTTTTTCAGGTATCTTATTCAGTATTTCATTCAGTTATGTATGTCCCTCAGTCCTTTGCTTACAAAAGACAATATTTGCACTGTCTTAAGCCTGAAATCATATGCCAGCTTGTGTCCATGGTCTTCTCTTACCTTCAACATAGTACTAATTCTTCTACCTATATGCATTAAAGCTTTACAGCATTTCTGTTTAAGTCCCAAGTCATGTGGCATTATAGAGGTTGCAGATGCTCTTCCCCCCACCCTCCCAGAACCCTTGAGGTTAGGGATACCCTGAAGAAGTCTGCTTTTTTACTATTTTAAATTATATATATATAATTTTTTTATTATTATTATTATTATTTTTTATCCTTACGAGATGACTAACTTTTATATTTTGCTTATTATTTTTGGCTCCTGTACACATGTTACATACACATACGAGGGTGGTCTAAAAAGTTTCGACCCTCAACATGAAGATGGCAGCACTCGTAAATAAAAGCTAGTGAATGTTGTTGATTATCTGTTGACAGTTACTAACCAAAGAATTAAGCCATTTTGGATGCGCAGTTGTTATGGAACAGTCGTTTGAGTGAGTTGATTAGACTGTTTTTGTGAAAGTGAGTTCGATTCTATGTATGGGGACTCTGCACCATCACTTACCACAGTGAAATTTTGTGCAGCTGAATTTAAATGTGGGCATAAGAGCTTGGGAGACGATGAACGTTCGGGACGTCAAAAAACTGCAACTACCGACGAAAACATCGCCAAAGTTCACCAATTGGTGCTAGACGACCGCCGAATTAAAGTGAGAGATATAGCAGAGGTTATGAACATTTCAAAAGAACATGTTTGTTACATATTAAATCAACATTTAGGTATGAGAAAGCTGTCCGCGCGTTGGGTGCCGTGTTTGCTCACATTAGACCAAAAACGTGTTTGAATGAACATTTCCAACGCTCTGTTGGCACAGTTTAGGCGCAATAAATCCAAGTTTTGGCGCCGATTAATTACTGTAGATGAAACTTGGATACACCATTATACACCCGAAATAAAAATACAGTCCAAACAGTGAACTGCAAAGGGGGAACCGGCTCCAAAAAAAGCAAAAACTGTTTTTTCGGCTGGGTAAGTGCTGGCAACTGTTTTTTGGGATAGTCATGGAGTTATTTTAATCGATTACCTTCAGAAAGGAAAAACCATTACAGGAGCATACTATGCATCATTAATTGACAAGCTCAATGCAGAACTTGCGGAAAAACGGCCACATTTGCAGAAAAAGAAAATCCTGTTTCCCCACGGCAACGCAATGTCTCACACCTCAGCGGTTGCCGTGGCAAAAATTCACGAATTACGATTTGAACTGCTTGACCATCCATCTTACTCACCAGATCTAGCCCCAAGTGACTACTTTTTGTTCCCTCATCTAAAAATTGCGCTCAGAGGACAGAGATTTTCGTCAAATGAAGAGGAAATCACCTTTGTGAACAATTATTTTGCAGAGAAAAATGCCGAGTACTATTTGGATGGGTTACAGAGATGGGAGCATCACTCAGAGAAGTGTGTAGAGTTACAAGGAGACTATGTCAAAAAATAAAAAATCAGAAAAAATGTTTTGTATCTTAGTGTTAAAAAAAAATATGATTTGGTTGGATGTGTACATGTATGTTTTATCTTATGGATACATGCAAGTTAAGTTTCATATGTGAATCACATGCTTATGTGTCCATGCATAGTTGCAAACACACATGCATCCTTTGAACAGATTCGTATACATATACAAACACATTTCACAGTTATTACAATGTTTCTACATAAGATTTCTGAAATGCACTTACAATGGTTAGTATTCTAAATCACATTCACTCCAGTCACTCAGATGCATACAAGCAGATGTTTATGCCCTAAATGTACATGATATAATTTAGATTCATTTACAGTTTATATTATTATAGATACCCTTCAACTCTGTCAAATGTATTGGAATTCTCAACATCTTTACTCGCATTTATGCCTTCGTGCACAAAGCATCATTGGTGAGAGGCAGAGCCGCATTTAGGCTCTGTGGGCCCCTAGGCTATACATGTGGTGCGGGCCCCCTGTCGGCAGTGGCTGGATTCTTAAATTTCGAATATTTCGAAATTCGACCTAAAAAATTTATGGGCGACCTTTTTTTTTTTTTTTTAGCTCTACTACCTGCCCAGGCGAGGGTTGTGGGTGGTGAGGGGCCCTCTTTGTGGTGCGGGCCCCCCTTTGTGGTGCGGGCCCCTAGGCTACAGCCTATGTAGCCTATGCTTAAATGCGGCCCTGGTGAGAGGTAAACACTCTGGCCTCATATTCCAGAGGAAGTGGGTTTGAATCCCTGTTTGCCCATCCAGATTTGAATTTTCCATGGTTTCCCAAAATCAGTTTAGGCAAATGCCTGGATGGTTCCTTCAAAAGGCCTTGGCTGAATTCCTTCCAGTTTATTATTTCCAGTCCTTTCCTGCTTCTAATGACCTCAACGTCAGTAAGTCACAAAACCAGATAAAAAAAGAAAAGAAAAGAAAAGGTTGCTTTTATGGATTTTGAATCATTTACAAATTTAGGCACTCTTATTGTTTGTTATGTTCTTGTGCAATTTTTGTGTGTTATATTTCACAAGAGAGCAAATTTCATGGTTGCCACTGTCTTGCAATTTCCTGTAGAAAAGCTCAGGCACTTGTATGTGCTGCTCTCAAATGTTCATCATTCCAAATATTAAGGTCTTTGGCTTGAAGTTATAGTGTCAGGTGCAATGTTCTCTTCATAGATTTGCTCTGTAAACCTTGTAGGCAATCGATACGTGTGTTGCAGCTACATAAGCCCAGACATGAAAGGTGGTCTATTACTGGCCTCATTAATGCTTCTTGAATGTTGGATGTACACAGCCCTTCTGCTAAATTCTGACACATATTTCAGAAATGGAATAGTTAATTATGACAAAAAGTAAATAATTTCAATGAGAAACAAACTCACTTTAATTTTATCACTTAAATTTACATTTCTTATAAATCAATAGCACAGGAATCCATAAATTAAATTTTTTCGCAAAACAAACGAAAAACTTTTTTTTAAATTACTAGCAAGTTATTTTTCATAAAGTTTTATATAGTTTGTGAAACTATCTTTTGAAAGATATAAATAACTCAAACGCATATAAAAAAAAATCAACTGGAATTATTGAGTGTCTTAGCAAATTTTTGAAAATTTTCAAAAGTATATTTTCATTAAATATTTATTATTTGATTCATGAAATTCGCCATCACATTAAACATATGATTTAGTGTTGAAAACATCATCTGTGAATATTAAATTTGTTAAAATTATTCAATTACTTGTCTTGCAAAAATCGTAAACTCCAGAAAGGTCACTACAGATTTCCGGTAAAATTTAGCAGAGTCCATCCATATCACTGTAAATTTTTAAAGAATTTTCAGATCAACACCTTTGGAAATAAAGAAAAGGAGAATGATATATTTTAGAGTATTTTAGCAAAAGCTTCCACAATTGTTGAACAGAATTGTGCAAACCCAAATATTCTGAGAGGTTTCCTGTGAACAGTATCTAAAGTAAACATTTCCTGCAATTATTTTCACTCCAATTTCAAAATTTTTCATTATGGTTGTGTTAAGTTTAGTAAGAATTAAAGTAGTGTGCCATTACAATTTTTTTAAATTTAAGGGTCCATAGGTAATGAGAAGGTGACGGACAAACATATAGGCAAATCAATAAGGGTTTCATTTCTCACACAGCACTAAAAATGCAGTTGGACACCATTGATATGAAAATGACGCAGAAATTATCCATCACACACCAAAGTTGACAGTCACAAAGAGAAAAGTTACTGCTTCTGTGAGATGTCTACTTCATTCCAGCCATTTTTAAACATCATAACTTAGATTTTGAATTCTATGAATCAGATATGTTGACAGAGATAAATGTGTTTAATTGCACTTCAGTTTGAGTGAATACATATTTTCTCTGAAAAAATCTTGTTGTCCTAAAGTTCTAAAAAAAAAGATATTTCCTTGCTAGTACAGGGGAATAACCTATGATCATATTAGGCCTATCAATAAAGGAAAAGTGTTTCATAAATCAACAGTAAACCATCAAGTCAGAGTTATTTACAACTGAAATGAAAAGATTTTAGGCGAGATTAGTGTTTCAGATATGAGGATGAACACTTATGTATATTACTAAATTAAAATGAATTATTATTATAATACACACACGGGATTAGTTATTAGTCTATGAACAGCCACAGAATTTTCTCTGAAATAAACTTGTTGCCTGATGGAAGTTCTCTGCAAAGTAGAACCTCTCATTCCCCATCCCACACAAAAGTTCTGTGTGTGATTGTTCTGCTTATCTAGAATCTATCTTTTGTGTTTCCTCCACACATTTTGTAGATAGGATTTAGCAAATAGTGTTGCACAAAGTTGAGCCAGAACAAATAGGTGTAACAAGTGAAATAAAACAAAGAGAGTGCCATTCGTTACTAACCAGAAAGTGGGGTTAGGTTACATTAAATTTGCAATTGGGAAAATAATTAGTGCGGAAATCACTGCAGTGGTGGTTGAGAGGTGCATGTAAATCCTGAAATAATATTCTCTAGTAGAAGTATTGGTTTAAATTACGCAGTAAAGACGTTTGGAAAAGATGACAGGCAGGTGTGACTAACAGAATTAATAACAGATTTTCCGAAAACTGAGGGTTTTGGACATTGTGATAACTCACTTGCTTAACAAAAACAGGTATTTATAGTTTAACAGTACAGTAGAGTGCACGTTTGGTATTTAGTGGATTAAGAGTTCTGCAGAAAAACAAGTGTATAGAGGGTCTTGTAAGGGCTCAGTACTATAGTTCCTAGAGATTGAGATAATAATCAGATCTTTAAAAAAATGTGTGTCTGTAGACTTGGGCAGTAGAGTAGGAAAATTGTTTGTTAAATTTTTGATCAACTCATATTTAGCAGAGTTAGTGGTACTATTCCAGGTCACTGGTATACTCGTGTAGTTACAGCTAACATCAGGAAAAAAGTAGATGGTGTGTGAGTAGTCTGGTTAAACTATACTAAATTAGAATCACTCAATAATTTAATTTAATTTAATTGCAATGGAGCACAGGCTCCGGTGGCAATTTCCCTACACACCCATCTTTCCCCTATCCTGCACCTACCTACATTTGCCCTGTACAAATTTTATCTTTAAATTCCTTCGAAGTTTTCGGTAAATTATTTATCATTTCTCTTGGTAACTCATTCCAATCCCTGACACCCTTAACCAAAAAAGAGAATCTTCCCACACCCTTGTGCCTGAAATCGAGTGCCAGCTTGTGGTCAAGGTGACCTTTCCCCTTCCATGCACTACTTTTCATACCTATTGCAATATCTACAAACAGTATTACCATATTTTAATCTGTAATATTATTCTTGCTACTTTAAAATTTGTTTGGAAGGTATTTTGAAAAAATTATGTCTGGAAAGTGTGGCGCCTGTCACAGGTACATGAAGAATGGTATTGGGTGCAATAAGTGTAACAAGGAGTTTCGTTGGGCATGCAGTGGAGAGGGAAAGTGGAAACAAATGGGGCCCATGAGGTCCATTTTGTAGTAGGGATGAAACGATCAGGGAAATGGGCATAAGGATGAAGGAGAATGATGAAATGATTAGAGTGTTTTTGGAAAGAGTCAGGATCCTCAAGGCTAAGCGTGTGGAGGCCTCGCCTTTGGAGGCTCAGCCTATAGTGTCAGATAGAGATGGTGGGTATGAAGAAGAGGAAGATAAGGGTGGTTGGGAGCAGATGACAGGTCGCAGGAGAAGAGCAGTAAACAGGATGGAGAAGCCAGACACTCCAGAAATTGTAGGGAAAAATAAGTTGACCTGTTACCAGAGTCAGGAGTGGAGGAGCCTCATGTAGATGTAGGAGTAGGTAAGGTGCAGCAGGCCTTTAGGAATAGGGGTGTACAAGGAAAAATAGCAATAAAAGGGTTCTGCTGCTAGGAAGTAGCCACGGGAGAGGTGTTGGCCCTCTCTTGCAGGATCAGCTAGGCACAGGTTACCAGGCCACAGGTTTTTTCAAACCTAGTGCAACTTCAGGTCAGGTAATAGAGGATATAGGTTCACTTTGTAGGGGTTTCATCAAGGAGGATAGAGTAGTGATAGTAGGAGCTGTCGGGAACAGTATCGATAGAAATGTTAATTACAGTGTCGAGAGTGACTTGAAGAAAGTGTTGAAGGAGGCACAGCACACTAGGATGGAGCTCATGCAAGTCCTAACTCACAATGACCAGTCACAATTGAACCACGCTGTGAGGTGGTTAAATGTGGAAACAGAGGTGCTGCTTGGGAATGGCATTAGTTCTGTCATGGGGGTTGTGCCTGGGTTGGTAAGTGGGGTTTCACTAAGCATTGCCTACACCTAAATAGGAGGAGCAAGGGAATACATTCTGAGTTGTTGGCTACGGCTGTGAGGGAGCCCACTTCCAGTAGTGATGGGATCGGGACTGTGCCTTTTTTATATTAAGGGCTGCAGGTGAAGGGGTAAAAATAGGTAATCATAGGGATACAGAGTGTATATTCATAGTTCGAAAAATCAGTAATACTAAAGAAACAGAAAAAACCTTTGAAACAATAACAGAGGGAGGCAGATCTGGGATGGCAAATGTTAATGCTGAAAATATCACAAAGCCAGTGATAAGAGTGTTACTGGTAAACTGTAGAAGTATTAGAAACAAAGTAATGGAGTTTGCAAACCTAATAGAGATACATGAACCTCAAGTAGTTATAGGGGTAGAATCCTGGTTAAAAGAAGCAGTACTCGACAATGAGGTTTTTCCTGATGGTTACAGAGTGTACCACAGAAATAGAGGATCAAAGGAGGAGGGGTATTCATACTGGTTAGCAAAGACTACTACAGTTCACTGGTGTTTAGAGATCATGACCGTGAGTTACTTGGGGTAGACTTATTTGAAAATAAAAAAGAAAAAGTCAGGGTGTTGGCTACTTACCATAGTGGTAAAATGAATGATAAAGATGAGACTCTTGGGGAGAAACTAAATTCATTTTCAAAGTTCAGAAGTGAGCATAGAATGGTTATTATTGATGGGGATTTGAACTTACCAGGTATTAAATGGGTAGGAAATAAGAATAATAATACAAAGGAACAGAGATTTGCAAATACCTTAGTAAGGGAAGGAGGCTTTACACAGGTGGTTGAGCAAAAAAAAACAAAAAAAATAAAAAAAAATTAAAAAAAAACAAGCGAACCAAACATGTTGGATACTTTTCTAATAAAGTCGGATGATAACCAAATGTGATGTCAAGTAACTGAAGGAATAAGTGACTATAATGCACTTGTGATAGATATAAGGGGATTCAGTAACCCAGTGGCCAAAATTGAAGGGGTAAATAAACACAATTTTAAAAAGGCACAAATCTAGGATCAGGAAACATGTTTCAGGGTGAATTTTATTAAATGGAAGAAATGCACAAGTTCAGTGGAGACAAAGTGGGAAGAGTTAAAGGAAATAACAAAAAAAAAGGGTGAATCTATATCTACATCTACATTCATACTCTGCAAATCACAAACATTGTGGGTGGCAGAGGGTGCTAAGCACCAATCCTAAACCCACCCATTCCAACCCCGAATAGTGCGAGGAAAGAAGGAATACATATAAGTATCAGTAAGGCATCTTATTTCTCTAATCTTATCCCTCTGGTCATTGCGACCTAAATAGGTTGGCGGAAGAAGTATTTCATTGCACTCGAAATTTAAATTTTTCCACATATTCTCCAATAAATTCGAACGCATGCTATGTCGTCTGTCTTCCAAACAATCCCAGCCCAATCTATGTATCAATTATGTGATGCTTTCATAAGGACTGTAACAACAAGTCACGAATCTAGCGGCTCTCCTCTGCACCCTCTCAACTGAGTCAATCAGAACCTTGCGATACAGATCCCAAACCCCACAACAGTAATCCAGATGCGGACGCACTAGTGTTTTATACACTATCTCCTTTGTTTGAGCATTACAATTCCTCAAAATACGACCTATGAATTGTAATTTAGAATTAGCCTTGCCTACAACGGAAGTTATGTGCATGTCCCATTTCATGATGCTTTCTACTATCACCCCCAGATACTTCACGGAATCAACCGTGTCAACAGCTGAATTGTTTATTTTGTACTCGTGAATAAACTGATTCTTCTTGTTACTTATCCGCATTGCCTTGCACTTTTTGCAATTAAGTGTAAGCTGCCATTTACGGCACCAATCGAAAATAGCATCCAAATCACGCTGAATTTCTAAGCAATTGTCAGAGCACCTTATTTCCCTAAGATTACAGCATCGTCGGCAAACAATCGCAACCAGCATTTGATGTTGTCACCTAGATCGTTTATAAATATTAAGAAAAGAATTGGACCTATTACACTTTCTTGAGGAACGCTCGAAGTAACGTTTATCTTAGAAGAGGCTTCCCCGTCAACAATGACATACTGTGATCGACCAGTTAGAAAATCACGTATCCACTCGCAAATCTGAGCTGAAATACCGTAAGCTCGAATCTTCAATAAAAGTTGGTTGTGTGGCACAGAATCAAAAGCTTTCTGAAAATCCAAGAAAATTGTACCAACTTGCGAACCTGCATCGATAACTTTCATTACGTCATGGGAAAATAGGGCCAATTGTGTTTCACACGCTCTCTTCTTCCGAAATCCGTGTTGACACAGTGTAAGTAACTCGTTCTCATCTAGAAACTACATAATGTTTGAGCATATGATATGTTCCAGAATTCTACTCCATACAGATGTTAGAGATATGGGCCGATAATTCCTAGGATCACTCCGATCTCCTCTCTTGACAACAGGAATTACCTTGGCTATTTTTCCAGTCAGAAGGTACTTTTTTCTCCTCTAAAGATTTACGGAATATATCTAACAGAAATGGTTCAATTTGCTCCGCGTATTCTGAAAATACTCTTACCGGTATACCATCGGGACCCAGCGCTTTACCCCACTTCAGGAGTTTTAATTGCTTTACAATTCTTACGCTATCAATTTCTATCGGATCCATCTCTAATTCCACACAATGTGGTAAAGTGGGGATGTTTTCCATGTTTTATCGCATGAATGAATTTTTGAATTCGGTGTTAAATACGGTAGCCTTGTCGCGGCTGTCTTCAACTTCCCGTCTGTCTTTTATTAGAACTGGCTTATTGTTCCCATTACAACTCACTTTTTTTACATATGACCAAAATTTCTTAGGGTTCTCGGTGAGGCTCTTAGAGAGAGAATTTTCATGAAAGTTATTAAAGGCCTCACGTATCGCATTCTTAACATGTCCCCTTATCTCCTCTATCTTATCTAAATCAGTCCGATGCATCGTCCTTTTTGATCGTGCATGTATCTTCTTTTGCTTCTTGAGTAACCTTTTAACCTCCCGTGTGTACCATGGGGAATCGTTCTCTTTCCTGATTGTACGTTTCGGTATATGCAAGTTCATACCTTCCCCGACTATATGTAGGAATCGATGCCACCTCTCTTCAACGGTGTCTTTTGCTACTAAGAAGGTGTGGTAATTATGCCTCAAATACGCTCTAAAACACTCTTTTGAAGCCTTTTGGAATCTGTAAACGATCCTCTCTTTTTTCTTTCTGCACGTGGTTGTTAGTTTTACTGTAGCAATTACAGCTTTGTGATCACTTATTCCTGCGGTGGTAGATATATCCGTGAATAGTTCAGGCCTATTTGTAACAACTATATCTATAATATTTTCGTTACCATTGAGGCATCGCATTGGTTCAGTTACGAGCTGTTCAAGATTGTGATATGAGAAGAGGTCTAGAATGATTTCGCAAGCTGCTTTATCCCTGCCCCCAGTAACGTGAACGTAATTAGTCCAGTCGATATCTGGCAAGTTAAAGTCACCTCCTAGCATTATTGTATGGCTCGGAAATTGCTGTGCTATATTATTTACATTATTTCTTAAGGCCTCGGCAATATTTACGCTTGCATCGGGTGGACGATAGAAGAGCCTATCACAAGTTTTGTACTAGCTACGTTGAGCTTGATCCATATAATTTCGCAGACAGTATGGACATCTATTTCGCTACATGGGAGGTACTTACTAACAGCTATAAATAAAATGTTTATTTCAAAACAGAGAAGTATAGACGCTTCAGACCATAACAGGTTAAAGTGATTGGTGAGACGAGGACATAACAGAGTCGAGAAACAGCAAGGCAGAGGGGAAGTCATGAAACAACTAACCAAGGAATTAATAATGTCAAAGAAACTGGCTGGTACTTCTGACTGATGCATCTAGGAATTTCTATAGCTATATCAGGAAACTGAGCGGAAGAGAGGGTATTGAGACAATTATAGATAAGGATGGAGAAGAAGTAACTGAGGATTTGAAAAAGGCAGAGTTATTAAGTAACTGGTTTAGTGAGACCATTAAAGACAACAATTATATCTGAAAATGAGCCTATCCGCACAGTTGGAGGTGAGCAGATTAGAAAATTTGAAATTAAATATGAAGATATCATGAAGGAATTAAGGAATCTAAAAAAGTGTAAAGGGGCCGGTGTTGATAATATTACTACAGATGTCTTAAAGATAGTAGGATGGGACATTGTACCTTACCTTGATACATTATTTAAATTGAGTCTGGATACTTGTTGTTAACCAGATGACTGGAAAAGTGTAATAATAGTACTGGTCCATAAAGGAGGAGTGACAAACAGGGTTGAAAACTATAGGCCAATCAACTTGACGTCAGTAGTAGGTAAATTAATGGAGAGATTAATATGCAACCATATTTTAGGTGTCAGTGAGGAATGTAAGTGGTTTTCAAGTTGGCAACATGGCTTTGGGCAAGAATATCTCAGTTAGTTGGATATATGAATGGACAGGGGAGGTCAAGTTCATAGTGTAGCACTAGATCTTTCAAAGGCCTTTGACAGAGTGAGCCATAAAATGGTGCTAAATCAGGTAAAAACTATTGGAGTTGATAGAATGGTGATTTTCTAGATGGAAGAATTCCTAAAAGGTAGAAAGCAAAATGTTAGGATAGGAAATGCAGTATCCGAGAATTGAATTGAAAATGGGAGTCCCACAGGATAGTGTATTACCATTGTTATTCGTTATTCTAATGAATGATTGTGTTAATGGTTTACTGTCAGCGGTTAGATTGTTTGCAATTAACATAATGTTATATAAAAGGATCAAAACAATAGAAGACTGTAAACAGCTGTACGGTGATTTAAATAGGATAACTAAATGGGTGAGTAAACATGGGATGAAGATAAATGCAAAGAAGAGCAAGCTTATTAGGTACACAGATAAAAGGATAAAGGTTGATTATGATTATAAAGTGGGGAAGGAGCTACTTATTGAAGAATCAAAATGTAAATACATTGGCATAACATTTGATAGCAAACTTAACTGGGCAGGACACATTCGACAGGTAGTAGGGAAAGGATTCAAAATCCTTCACCTGAGGGGATGCACTAGAGAAGTAAGGGAATTGGGGTACAAAACTTTGATCAGACCACTGCTAGAATATGGTGGTGTAGTTTGGCATCAACATTTTGGGTATCAAATACAGGAGTTGGAGGGGATGCAGAGGAGGGCTGACAGATTTGTCATTGGAAATTATCACAGAACACTATTGGTAACTAATATGATAAAGGAGCTGGAATAGGATTCATTGGAGAATAGTAAAAGTGTGAAGAGAATCATGGGAGTGTACAAAGTCTATACTGGTGATGAAGCATTGAAAGATATTGGTGGGAAAATTAAGAAAGAGAATTGCTTGGAAGGGTAAGGCTGACCATGACCACAAGCTGGCACTTGATTTCAGGCATAAGGGTGTCTGAAAAATTTCTTTCATGGGAAAAGGAATGAGGGACTGGTATAAATTGCCAAGAGAAGTAATGAATAATTTACTGGAAACACTGAAGGAATTTAAAGTAAAAATTAGTAGAGGGCAAAAGTAGGTCGGAAGAGGAAAGGGAAAGGGGAGTGTGCAGGGAGATTGCCACCGGAGCGAGCGTTCCATGACAATTTTATCAATTATTATTATTATCATAACAGAATAAAAAGTCATTGCCTCTTATGAAATACAAAACATACTCTATAACAACAATACTGAGTAAATAATTCAATTGTATTTGTGTACAATGAAAAAGATAAATATCAAAAGAAAATGAACAACCATAATTATGAAAATTATGTGTCACAGTGATGCCTCCACTGAATAAAAACTTTTTGGGAAAGCTAATTAATGTCATCCCTCAGAAAGTAACTTTGCTAATCAGTTAAGTCAGTTTTTGAAGTTCACAAACATGATGTAAAAAGCTATATATTGATGAGGTATAGAGCTCTCCTTTAATATGACAAACATTTTGCTGCATTACAGCTATATATAGATATTTTCTACCATTGGAAAACTATGTCTGAAAATTTTACCTTTCGATCATGGGAAGATTTACTCACAGATCCCAAGCCTTGCCAGGAAAAGGTTTACTGGTCATTGGCAGCTACAACGTGCGGCGTCTGGAGAAACCACTTCGAGAACTAGCCACGAAGATTGGTGTAGACCCTCATACTAACATTCATTCCGTTTCTCTTTCAGGAGCAACCATACCACATGTCATGGAGGCCATTCCAAAAGCAATTAGGGAATCGAACTGCAGTCAGTTAAGGGTAGCTGTGCAAGTCGGTACTAATGACTCGTGTCGTGTTTCTGTTCCAAATATAGTTAAATCCATGGACAAGTTGGGCCGATAGGCATATGAAGCCGCGCGGGAAAATTCGGTTTCATTGCAGTTCTCAATTTGTAGTGTAGTGCAGCGCATCGATTGTGGGGAGGCCGTGTGGTGGAAGATCTTTAATTTGAATTGTAATTTGCAGGAGCTGTGTCGCAGAAACAACTGGGGCTTCGTCGACCTTCAACCGAAGATAGCTGCCAGCTGGGACGCATTTGACAGGTCGGGCATCCACTACACAGCGAAAATGGCGACCAACATGGCTACTAAAATATGGAACCATCTTGATATGAATTATTTTCAGTTCATCAAAGAGGATATGCTGATAACCTAGAAGCTGGTCCTGGTAGTGATGGCGCAAAATAATTTTAATATTAAAGCTCCAAATACTTCACCCGTTTCCCGTCAGAATGCGAATATGAAAAATGCAATTTTTAACTCTACAAATAACAATATGAAGCAGCTAAGGATAATGGTACTAAATTGTCGAAGTATTAGAGGGAAAGTAGCAGATTTTTACGCGACTAATGATGTCGATATAATACTAGGAAAAAGAGCTGGTTGACGCCAGAGGTTGAATCCAGCGAAGTATTTGGCCCTCATTTCAATGTTTTTCGAAGGACAGACCTGTCCCAATGGGCGGGGGTGTGTTCATGGCCGTAAACAAAACCGTTAATTGCTCTGTCATAACTAAAACAGAAAATTTTTGCGAGTTAATATGGGTCAAGGTAAATAATGAAAAAAATTTAAAGTTCATAATAGGGTCATTTTATCGACCTCCAGATTCTGATTTGGCTAACGCGGAATACTTCAGAGAGTCACTTAATAATATTTACAAAAAATTTCAAGGACATATACTGATCGTGGGTAGTGAATTTAACCTACCATCGGTTAAGTGGGGCACATAAACGTTCAGGTTAGGTGGAAGAGATAGGTTAATAACCGAAACGTTCCTAGAATAATTTGCAGAAAGATCTCTTTAACAGATGGTCGAAGAGCCAACACAGTGCGACAAAGATTCTTCATCCATTCTGGATCGTTTTCTTATTGGCAATCCTGATATTGCAGATACGTATAGAAGATGGTATAAGTGACCACAAGGCAGTTGTCGTAACTTTAAAATCTAGTATGAATTTGAAGCATGACAAAGAGAAACTTGTATATTGCTTCAATAAGGCAAACGATATGGGTATGGTTGATCACTTTGCGAAAAATTTTGAAACATACACGCTAAATACAAATGTTGAGGAACTTTGGTTTAATTTAACAGAACTAATATGGACTGGTTTAAATCAGTTTGTTCCTAAGAAGTGTATTAAGGTCAGTAAGAACTTCCCTTGGTTCAATAGGGAAGTGAAACGTTTGCTCAGGAGGCAAAGGTGTTTACATGCCACGGGGAAGAAATAGGGGGACTCATCTAATCGCGCTAAATAATTCTAGTTGCGAGCAGAAGTGCGTAAGGCAATGCGAGATGGGTTTAAAGAATTCCAAGCCAGGAATTTATCCAAAGATCTGATTACTAATCCAAAAAAGTTCTGGTCGTATATCAAAGTAATGAGAGGCTCTCGTAAGTTTATGCCCTCGCTGATTAAGGAAAATGGTGAATTATCAGAAACAAGCGTATAGAAAGCAGAAATTTTGAATGGTATATTTAAAAAAGCTTTCACGATAGAAAACTCAGAGGAGGTTCCAATATTTAACAATCGTACCAACAAAATTATGAATGATCTCGTTCTCGATGTTGAGGGACTAACTAAACTGCTTATGAATGTGAAGACCAATAAGGCTTCCGGACCAGACGGTATTTCCACAAGATTCTACTGAAGGAATGCAAAGGAAATTGCACCTTTTAATTAAATTATATACCGTCTCCTTGGATCAAGGAAAAATACCAGGAAATGGAAGACAGCTATCATAAGTCCAGTGTTTAAAAATGGAAATGTTAATGATCCTCAGAATTATAGGCAGATCTCGTTAACTTCAATATTTTGCAGGATTTTAGAACATATTATCTATTCAAATGTCATGCGGTTCTTGGATGAAGGTGAGCTTTTAAACCCAAATCAACATGGATTCAGAAAAGGCCGAAGGTGCGAAACACAACTTGCACTTCTAATTCACGACTTGTCCCAAATTGTAGATGAGCAATCCCATGTTGATTTAGTTCTATTAGATTTTAAAAAAGCCTCACACTATGTTACTTAGGATACTTCATGGTTACGGCATATCTAGACAAATATGCGACTGGGTTGCATACTTTCTGAAGGGCAGAACACAGAGAGTAGTTCTCAATGGTGAGCGTTCATCACGTACCAAAGTGAGGTCCGGGGTACCCCAGGAAAGCGTGATAGGGCCTCTGTTGTTTCTCGTATACATTAATGATTTTTGCGACATAATAGGGGGGATGAAAAGATTATTTGCTGATGATGCTATTATTTATCGTGAAATCAAAACCCAGGACAAATGCGCTTTGTTACAAGATGATATTATGAAAATAAGTGCGTGGTGTAAAGATTGGCAGTTGGAGTTAAATGCTAAAAAGTTCCACGTCATGCGTGTAAGTAAAAAGGTGACACCATTTAACTATGAATAAACAATTAATGATACTGTTCTTAGAATGGTAGATTCCACTAAATACCGAGGGGTAACTATTTGTCTTTGAATGAGCAAATCGAAAATGTAATGGGGGAAAGCAAATCGTATGCTCCGATTTCTAGGTCGTAATTTAAATCAATGCACTCCGGAAGTTAAATCGATTGTATACAATTCACTAGTACGTCCTCACTTAGAATATTGTAGTTCTGTATGGAGTCCCCCATCAAAAGGGGTTAATGGAGGCATTAGAGAAGGTCCAAAGAAGAGCCGTCCGATTCATGACAGGTATATATAGTTGGAGGAAAATCGTAAGTGCGATGTTGAAGGAGCTAGGTTCGGAAGACCTGGAACACCGAAGGCATTGCTCTTGACGGAAGCTAATTGAAAAATTCACGACTGATGTATTTCGGAATGACAGCCAGCAAATATTGCTACCAGCAACATTCATACCTCGAAATTACAGCGAAAATAAGATAAGAGAAATTAGGGCCAGAACCAATTCATTTCTCGCACGAGCCATTAGGGAATGGAATAGAAAGGATTTACCGGGCGAGTAAACTTAAAAATCGACAGGAGTAGCTTCCAATAAAGCACTCTGGCCATCCTGATCTGGGTTTTCCCAGATCACTCCAGGCAAATGCTGGGATGGTTCCTCTCAATAGCCCATGGTGCCTCCTGCCATATCCTGTATATCCCTTCCAAACTATTACCCTTATGGATAGGTGCAATGCACCCTCCGCCACACACTTTGAGTGAATCATGGAGTAATAATAATCATAATAATAATGATGATGTCCAGAATTTGTTTCAAAACTGCCTTGTTTTTCTTTTGTGAACAATGTTACACCATCAAATATCCTTTCCTTCCTATTTAACAAGCAGCAAAATTGTGTAGGACTTACTTCAGGCTCAACGATCGGCACAATGCGATTGTTCTGGCAGATGGAAGCATATCGAGCTAGCACATTTGCATTTTCCATAATGGCCTGATATGATGGTGTGTTTCGCTTGATCTTCAGCACACACCGCCATTTTGCAAAGTGGCATCCATCTTTCTTGTAGCGAGCACATCGCCGAGCCAGATCATCCAATCCTAAATTAAAAAGCACCATACAATTTCATTAGATGAAAGTCTGAATAATGCCATATAACATTTTATATTTTTGAATTTTAAACATTATACTCCTAAAGAAATATGAAAAATTATCATATTTTCTTAAAGAAAATGCTTAACTTGATACAGAGGAATTTCATGGAGATAATTAAACTGTGCTCTGAAGAATCAAGTAATACAGTTCACTAATTTATCTGTCAAATATATCTCTACTCCCTTCCCACATAGGCTTAGGTGAACTGCAGTTAAATCACACTGCAAAAAATAAGTCAGCTGTATCGAGTTACCATCCTATTTAATCACTAATAATGTTCTCCAATGTAATTTAACCAAATGACAATTCAATTTTTAGGTTTTGGTAAGCTCTGTAGTACACTGATTTCTCAAAATATTTTGAGAAGGCTGTTTCTCTTGAAACAGGATGGTAATTCGATACAGCTGACTTATCCCCCTCTTTATATAGTGGTTTAGCTGCTTTTCTGGGAAGGTGCCCTTAGGTAAAGATATATTTTATTGATAACTTAGTATATTTCTTAATTCTGTGGAGCACAGTTTAATTAATCTGCTGGATATCCCATCGAGTATTTTCTCTTAAAAGACATGATAAATTTGCTTATTTCTTCTGGAATAGCTAAATTTACAGACAGTGTAAAATTTTTCTTGGAGGGCTTTATTGACAAAATCCATACTGTGAGCAGAGATGTGCATTATTTCAAATACAAGTATTTCAAATATAAATACAAAATACCTATTTTCATTTTGTATTTTAAATACTCCGATATAAAATTTTTTTTTGTATTTTATTTGAAAAATTCTTTGAAAAATATTTTGTATTTGAAAAAATACTTTTCTCAGTTTTTTTATAAATTTTTATTTCATATTGATCCTCAAAAATGTTGATCTATCAGTAAATTCAAACTTGTGCAACAATGCCAGAAAATTCAAATGAGAATTCGGTCTGTTGTGCAAGTAACAATGACATTGGCAATAATGAAACATTTACAGCCTGTCTCCATGGACTTGCCTGTTCTGATGTTTGGTTTGTCGTTTGTATGCCAGTTTTGTTCACATGCTGTTTGAAAGTTATCAAAATGTAAGTAAAATGTAAAAAATAAGTTTTTATTTACTACTGCTCACCACACAAAACACATCGCACAATATACTAAACTAACTAATAATAATATTTATAAATTTGATGAATCAGCAAGAATTTTCCTTACATAAACATTAATTTTGCACCAATTTAATTTTAATTTAGGAACCAGTGTTATATGTGGTGTAAACTAACGTAGTCTATAACCATAATTTGGTTGGATCCTCCCGTAGGAGGCACACTAAGCAATTGTGTCAGACGTAGGATTAGTGTTGCCAGGTCCAGTTTGTTAAAAATCCGGAGGGAAGGCAAAAAAAAAAGGTCATGAATCATAATTACAAATTTGAAATACAAAAAACAAGAAGGTATTTGTATTTTGTAATTAAATACTTTTTAAAAACTATTTTGTACATCTCTCACTGTGAGTCACTGAGCTACTAGTAGCCAACATATCAGCAACAGATAAAAAATTATTATTAAATATCAGCAACTGGAAAATTGGATTCTAATGAATTTTGTTTGGTATTAATGTCTTTATTGACATGATTATTTTTCTCTGTTTCACTTTTTATGATGCCCCATTTTGTCTTATTTAATTGTCAGTCATGAATCGTATGTTTGTAAAATATAATTTTGGATCCTTTAATAACCTTTTTCCAGAGATGTGACTTATCTAGATAAAAGTATCTGAAATACAGATACAAGATACAAAATACGTATTTTTATCTTGTATCTAAGATACTTTTCTTAATCTTTATCTTGTATCTTGTATTTAGATACTTTTTCTTTGTATCTTTGTATCTTGAAAATACTAAATACTATTTCCGCATTTTTACGTTATGGCATCATAAAAACAACGGAATACATTCGTAAAATTCATTAACGTATATCAAAAGACAAGGTTATAGGGTCTAGTTATCTTTGCCTTCCTTCATACCTGTGAACTGTGAAAACCATAAACGAACACCTGTCTATTGTATGTTGTCTTTGGTCCGCGCCATATTTTATAATTCCATAAAAGACCTTTTATCAGTGCAGGAGCGTCTCAATGAAACCATGAAAAGCTTTAAATTATCAGATTTTATGGACTATGAACTTCAATTTTTATGGGAATATGTAAATTGTTCAAAACCTATAGCAGAAGCTATTCAGAGTCTGCAAGGTGATAAAGATACCTACTATGGTTGTCTACTGCCCGAACTAATGAGAATCCGGCATATGGTTAAATGTCTTAAAATGGAAAATCTAAGATATTGTGGCACTTTGTTAGATGTTATTGAAGAAAATCTAAATAAACGTTTCAAAAAGTTTTTTGCAATTTGAGCCTGCAGCAAATGATGCAATATTAGCTTCAGTGTCCCATCCGTTTTTTAAAATGAAGTGGGTGTCAAAAATGTTTAAAGAGCATGTAAAAGAGCTTATCCTGATTGAAACACGGAAAATTAATCGATCTGAAAATCAAAAATCAGAGGCTTCAAAGAGTAGTGGAGAGGATATAAGAAAGAAGACAATAGACGAATCTTATACATGTTTTTTGATGACTCTGATTCCTCTGTTGGTAGTGCCACTAGTGGCGACAATACAGAATCTACTGGCAGCACCGCTGACTTAGAAACACTTCAATACCCTAATAATAAGGTCATCTGCCTAAAAAGTTTAAATACTTATCCAACAATCAAGAAAATATTTTTAAAATATAACACTTGTTTGCCAAGTTCCGCCCCTGTGGAACGACTCTTCTCTTTCGGGGGGATAATAATGAGACACCACCGAAGAAAAATGAGTGATGAGATGTTTGAAAAACTTATTATACTTAAGTCTCATTTAAAACCTTAAGCAACAGTTGTACATTGTAGAAAAATATGTTTCTAAATAAAAATAATACATTTTGTAAAAAAGTATTTTATCTTAAAAAAGTATCTGGAAAATATGTATTTTGTATCTTGTATTTCAAATACCTTTTCCAAAAGTATCTTGTATCTGATATCTAAGATACATTATTTAAATGTATCTTGTATCTTGTATTCAAATACTTTTTTCGAGGTATCTTGCACATCTCTGCCTTTTTCAGCATTTTGCAGTACTGCTTGTAATGTATTTTAAACAATGCCTCAATTGTATAGCTGAATTTTGAGGTATTTAAACCTTATCTATGCTGAGTAACTATTATTCATTATCATATTGAGAAAATTAACTACCTGATTTAGATTGTACGAGCACAATGTTTGATGCCACTACAATTTCCCTGACAAAATCATTTAACACACACCGCGCAACAAAATCCCCGCCCTCAATGATCTGTGGTAATTACCACACTTTCCACTCATTATTACAAGAAATTACTACAAGCAGTTAACAAAACAAAGTACACAAAGCAAGAGAAAAATTTGTTTAATTTAACCTTACAAAAAGACTACTAAATTAACTCACAAATAAACTTAAGCTAAAGACCCTAAAAATCAGTAATTAAATACACTGAATGCGCCTATTGAAAAGAACACTAATAATATGAACTCCAAGAATGTTTATTGCATTCTCTCCATTATTTAATAATGTGCTGTATTTTATTTTCAGTTTAACCCGATGCTTATAAATTTATGAGAAGCTCCAATTACTTCATTCTACCATATACTTACACTTTGAGGAAAATATGCTCAACATATAACACAAATCCAGTCAATGAATAATTTGCCTTTCTTAAGAGATAAGTTTTCGTCTGTGAAGAATGTGGTCTCATTGTCTCTCTCATGGTAGATTAAATTCACATTAAGCCATATCTTGACTAGAAAGGAGTTTACATTTTAGGTGCAGCATATGATAGTGAAAATGTAACAAGCTGTGCACATGTCTTTATTGACACAGTGTTTGCTGTCATCATATAAAGAAGTTTTATTCATTTTGCAAATTACAAAGCTTATTCAAAGAAAATTGTCATAGAATTGTTTCATCTAGATTTCAAAGTAAATTGTACTGTTAGTGATAATAATCCAGTCAACAAGAAATACATGACTTATTTTAATGACTTATTTAAGTCACTAAAAACTAGTTTAGTTTACCATCATCTATATGATTCCCCTGGGGCTTTATTCTTAATCATAGATGCAGTACAGATATTTAAGAATATACATAACAACTGGATCAATCAAAAGGATTACAAATAAGGTTTTAATCATCCTGACATTAACTGTACTGACATACATATATATTTGTCTGTAGCTTCATTTTCCTCTATAAAAGCTGTGAAATACTAACTCTAAATTTCAAAGGATTATGAATCGTATAAAGATGCAGTAATCCCTGTTAGACAAATGAAAGCATAAGGACAGGCTAAAGTTATGATTGTGATTAATGATAGTACTCTAAGATTTTAGTCCAGAATCCTCTCAGAAACTTATTACCTTTACTAAATAATTATTAATAGTTAGATTTTGTTGTTACTTATGATGTGTTAAGGCACGTGCTGTTCTTTCCTGTGTTAAAATATTAAGCAATTGTTTTTGATGCACAAGAACCATTTTTGTTAGTGTACAGTAACAGTTCTATTCTCCATAGTTTAATTTTCTTTAGTACATTTATAACTGACACAGTTATCTCTTTCTGGCAGGTTTTGAACTACATTTTGCAAAAGCAGACATCCTAACCATTTAGCAGTGATGAGATGGATATCCTTGAGACACCAGTTGAATTCGTAATAACTTCCAAATTGTTCAAGTACACTTTGACTGTTAAACATTCAAGAGAAAGTATTAGAGGGTTTGGAGCCAGGAACACACTGCAGGTTCTTCTTGTTTGTGGCCTCTGGCATTTACAGTGTATAATGATTCTCATTTCAAGCAGAGTAACTCCCTCCTAATTCTTTTGGCTTATTTGCTTAAATACTGTGCCCATGAAGTGTTAAAAAGACTTAAATGTGTGTTAATTGATAAGAAACTATGCCTGTTTAGTGTGACAAAATGCTAATAAGCACCGATATTTTTCCATTGATTTAATAAATGAGAAAAATTTAATTTCATTAAAGTTTATAATTTAATTTGCTGTGAGTATTTCAAAAGTTTTCAGTTTAGAGAGGTGGCAATCGCCTGGGTAACTAGTAAGATTGAGAGGGCTGGTTTTTCTGTAAATGATTCTGATTCTGAAAGAGGATATTTAATAGGATAGTGTACAGAGGCCATTTTTGTAAGCATAAATACTTTGTTCAGTGACTTTGTTCAGTGACTGGAAAAAAGAATAATGACAGTTATTCTTCATTAACATAAGAAAAATTCATACTGTGAAAAACTCAGTAACCAATCTTCTATAAGATGTATGTGATCCATCTTAATTTATTTTTATTTCAGTGAGTAAAATGCATTTGTTGTTAATCATTACATTTACTTTTCAGTTTGCTTATGCGATATGATGTATTTGTGACTTATTGTGAATTGTTAATTAGGAAGTGTCTATATACCACATGGCTCCATTTGGAATCCCTCAAACGTCTCCTCTTCCTGACATGGCTTTTGCTTGACAGTTCCCCCCCCCCCTTTCCCCTTTTTGGTGTGGCCTTTCACTATTAATTCAAGAACACATTTTCTATCGTTTTCTCTTAATAGACCATCATTAAAATTATTGTGTATATAATTACAAAATGAACACAACTGATATTTGATATTTGTGTTACGTACTTTTCTAGAATTATAATCTGAATGTAACGTTGACACTACCACTTATGCAAATGTTCCATTATTTGGAAAAAAAAACTTCTTTCTCAGATACATTCAGGAATCCTTTTCTTCTTGAGGTGTGACTAAAAACATTCTCCTCATCTCATTCATTAATTTTCATTTATTGATAAAATGGAACAAATATACCTGTCCTCTAAAAACACAAAGAAAAGTTTCATTTTTTGTTTCCTTTTGCTGCAGTTATGTCACCATTCTTTCTACATTACCAGGGGATGATTCTTTGATCTGCTTAAAACTCATTGGATAGTGAAAACTCGTTAGAAACACATTTTCACTAAGCCTCATAAAGTTTCACTTCACACATCGAAATTGAAATAACATTCGACGAGCACTATAATTAAAGTTATACTGAAATTCACTTGAAAGAACAAAATTAGAATTATTTAATCAATGAGTGGTGTGGTCACATGCTGGCAATCCTAATCAAAACAGCTTCATTTAAAACCAAGAAAACAATATGAACTGTCACTATCTTGGAATATCCAGGGTGGCATATGTAGGCGAATTTGAGTCCAGGCATGGCATGTCTAATGTTTTTCGAATTGTAATGCATTATTGCTTGTTGGTCTGTTCAAATAGGCTGGCCATGTGAAACCCAAAGGTCTGACTTCTAGTCAGATGTATGCACAGTACTCACATTATATAGGATATCTAAGTTACATATGGAGATAAATAAAAGACGGAAATAAATATCACACGTGTTGTTTTGTGTTCTGTGCCATATCTTGACTGTAGCAAATAACAGGAACGAAAAGCTACGTGGCTTGGCTCGGACTCCCTCCTCCCAACCCCATGTAGACAAGTGTAGCTTTCTACTTAACCCCTCCATCCCCTAGACAAAGCTACATAGTTTATGGATGCTCCCTTAATCCAGCACTTCCAATAAAGATTAAGCCAAACTCATTTGTTTTCTCTTACTGTGTGTGAACGTGTGTAAAATTTGGCTACTCACAGATGAATAATTTGATGGAAAAGAAATATCACTGAAATTTTCTTAATTGAAAATAGTAAATGATTCATGTAATAGGCTGATATGGCTGTTAACTGTTGAGTAGTCTATTTTCATGTGAATGAGAACTAAATATAACCATGAAACATTTATTAGGGGTTAATGATATTTTCCAAACAGTTTCTTTCTATTTTGAAAATTACAAAATTTTACTGTACATACCAAACTATTAATCAGGATATTCTGAGCAAATACTAAAAAGTAGTTGAAGCACAACAGAAAAGCAATTACGGCAATATTTTACTCCTACTCATCTGTCGCATGGGACGAGAGGTTATACCTGATGCTTGTGACATCACAAACTGAGAGGTCAGACTCGGATTCTAGATGGTGTTGCAGCTTCCCGCCCGTAAACGACCAGCCCGTAATTAAGAGAATTGCATCACCAGTGTGTGGACATCTGTTGCCAGATACATGTGGAAAGCTACAGTGAATCGCAGCTGCATTGTGGTCTATAGGTGGACCAACGCATTATTGAGCAAGTGGTCATAATGTTTTGAATCATCAGTCAAACTATTTTTAGTATTAGTTATTGTAATGCATGATCTGCTGAATGTTGGAGACAAATTTCGACTTGCTGCGTAACAAAGTTTTAGAGATAGATCTGGTAACAAAAATAGTCTAAAATTTTATATTTATTGCAATTCAGGTGGAACCAAATGCGACAAGGGACATAGTGACAAAATAAATAAATTATTTTTAAAAAAAAGCCATATCAATTCCTTGAGAGTTGCTGTTGCAAAGAGAACAAACTTAATGATTCTGTCAAGTCAGGTGCTGGTACAGATGGTCCTTCATGTGAATAAAAAATGAAAAAATATGTTACTCCTTGATGAGCTCTAAACAAAATCCTTCTTACAATGGGTTAGAGGATGGTTTCTTTACTGATTCCAGTTTTTGTTTAGTGCAAATAAATAAATAAATAGAGCCCTAAAACTTGTTATCGTTACTACCTTGTGTGGTGCACTCATCCTCAGAGCCGTACAGTGGGACGACTCCCTTGTCGACTTTCATGCCCGGGATGATATTCCTCTGCTTCAGCAGCTCCACGAACGGAGTTCCGTCATCTGCCTTCTGGTACAGAGTCTCGTGGAACAAGATCACTCCAGACACATTTTCACCTATAGATGGATCCGCCGAGAAGAGCAGCTGTGAAAAATATATAAACTCAGTCATCAGCATAACATTTTGTAATCCTTCATTGTTGGTACAAGAAAGTTGACTAGATGGACAAGCTTTCATGGATAGGCAAAAAATGCTAGCTTGCACTTCAAAAAGGCTTAATAACTTCACTCAGATGAGCTCTGACAATTATTATGCTCGCGAATTAGTCACTGTGTTTCACCGAGCACAGTACTGTAGACCAAGCAACTCGCTCCACACATATATTGTCTTTGTTCCATACAGTCAGCGAGCAGTCAAAATTGGACGTGAAAGCCAGAAAGTGGACAGTCTGCTCGCATTGCCTCACCTCATCTCACCAGCATTTGACGTGCACAGATCAAAGGATGCGAGCGACACACTCTGGCTTAAATATAGTGAACCGTACATCCGTTAGTCTCCCGGAAGTGTATGCTCCAGGCTTGCTTGCAGTCTTACCTGTACACACTAGTATGCGCAGGCAAGACCGAGCAAAACAGAAGTGTGTACAACCTTGAAAGCACGACTTGCTGAAAATTGGAGTGCACAGTTTTCTGTTTACACAGATTTTTTAGTTTTTTTTTTTTACAGCACATATCTGTGAAATGGGTGATGTATGAAGTTATTTGAAGGAATTTATAACTCAGTTCATAGAATTGTACAAATCGTTGTGGACATAGTGGAAAATTAAGTCCAAGGTATATTCCAACAACAAAAAATATTTACATTGTTATGAATTATTTACATTATTGCAGTCAACAATTTTATCATTTTTCAACAATTTTATATTTATTGCAATTCAGGTGGAACGAAATGCGACAAGGGACATGGTGACATAATAAATAAATTATTTTTTAAAAAAATGACATTTGCCACTTATTAGAATTTGAAGGTGACCAAGAAACTTCTCAGAACAAAATATCTAATTTCATAGACTGGTGCAAAACAATATCTTCTCTTTTAATTATGAGTGTCATTAGGCGCAGTAACTCATTATACGCTGTTTGATCCATCCTTAGATAACCATGCCAGTCCTCTCTCAAATCTTCGATTAAGTTAACACATGACATGTTTCTCTGTGAAAACCACTTTTTGCTCCACTCGCTTGTTTGTCTGTTGGTTTTTTATTAGTAAATGATAAAATAATGTTCCTATTAAAAAAAAAACTTCTATGTTGGCCACATTCTCACAGGTCTGAAAATACTCAGTTTCCACGAGCTTACATGTACCATGTGGCCAGTGTTCCGTGTTCCATCTGTTTATACAGTTTTGACTATGCAGTTTTACCTGAGCGTGTAGCCAGGGCACAAAGCGTTGATACCTGATGGATTGTTGCTGAATTAATATTGTCTCTGCTGAATGGCATGCACTGTATTTGTACTTGCGTGTGCGAGCTGCCGTGAAAATGTCTGAGCTGGAATTGTGAAACTGAGCAAAAGTGAGTGTGAAATAAGTGTAGGTGTAGGTGCATGAGCAGAATGCCATTAAAAAAAACTGATTATATGTCTTGCTGAGGAGAGAAAACAAGTGACACGATGCTAGTTCATCTGGTTCACGATGGTGGAAGAGAGGAAAAATGTTGCCAAAATTCCTAAAATTGTGCTTGAAAATAAGCAACTGATTTTGTATACATAAAAGACGTAGTGAACCTTGATGTGAAGACTGTGCAGAAGTTTTCACTGTAGATGTTGGCTTGTGCAAGATTTGTGTAAGAATATTCCCAAAAAATATCATCTATGACCAATGACATAGGAGGGCTGAAGTGTGCACAGACACGGGGATGACCAAATGCTGGGACACCGGTATTTGAGTATGGCTCAAAACTGATAAGAAGTTGGTATAAACAATAAAGTGCATGTTATAAATTACTTGATACTCCTCGATCAAAAAGCAATAGGTTACTAACAACATTTATCAATATCTGAAGTGTTAGTTGCTACAAATTTGAACCAACAGGTCAAATCGTTAACCAAGTGTTAAGGGCGTTTCAAAATGAATATCGACAGAGCAGACCAAATCTACAATTATTCAATGTGAGCACCATTCGTTACACGACACATGTCCAGCCGATAAGCGAGTTTATCAGTGCATCTGGACTCTGGAGTAATTGATGCAACAACTACTTAAGGCAGGTAGGCCAGCTGGTACTGGAGGTACATACACATGATCCTTTATCTTCGTTCTTTTTTTTCTTCCTAGATTTTTTTTTTTTTTTTTTTTTAGTTACAGCTTTATGCCTCATTGACATCACAGTCGTTACAGGCAGTAAAGGATGGTGGAAAGGAATGGAATTGGGCCATGACCTTTTTAATGGAAGAATCCTGACATTCGCCTGGAGTGATTTGGGAAAACCATGGAAAACCCAAATCTGGATACCTGGGCAAGGATTCAAACCAGCATCTTCCTGAATGTGAGACCAGAGTGGTATCTCTCACCCACCATGCTAGGTGGTAAAATGTCGTTTAACCAGTCGGGTACTGAGTTATGCCAGTCAGGCGGTGCAACATATTGCTGCCCCAAATAAAGTTCTCTGGTTCATCATCTTGCTGTTAAGGCAAGAGACATTGTAGTGGCAAATCAACATCAGTTACAGTTGCTTCACCATAAAAGAAAGGCCCATAAACTTTCTGCTGAGCTATGGTGCAAAAAACCATTCAATTTTGGGGAGTCTCATTACACCTGTAACACTTTGTGGGGATTTTCTGACTCCCAGATGCACACAATAGGGTGTTCACATTTCCACATAGGTGAAATGACAATTCATTGATGAATTTACACAATCAAGAAAATCTTCATCGTCTTGCAGCAAAATTTCCTTTGCAAAGTTGCCATGTAAATGGTTGTCTATCGGCTCTACAGCTTGAAACAACTGTAAACGAAAATGACATAGATGTAAGCGTTTCCTTTAAATTCTCCAGACATACATTAATGAAATTGCTCATTCACGGCTAACATATTTCTTGGAGCTATGCTTGAAAGAATTTCTCACTTGTTTAACACATTCTTAACTCAAGCTTGGTCATCCTGCACTCTTCCTTTTACAAAGATAGCCACATTCTTCAAACTGATGATACCATCTATGGATGATATTATCACTTTGAGCACTGCAGTGGAACTGTAATTATAGATTCACACCTTGCAAACTGTAAAATACACACACAAAAATTCTGTTCACCAGTCGCCGTCTTTACTACTAATGCCATCGAGTCAAAGATAGATCAAAAACTGCATGTGAATGCATACAACGAAACTGTTTGATTTTCTCTTTCATTTGACATATCATTTATAATTGTAAGCCAAATAATAAAAATTCTGTAAAGCCTCAAAAACCATAAATTAATTTTGGAATGCCCTGTATTTGGGAATGCTTCAGAGGTCTTCGTTAATCAGTGGTTGCAGAATAGCGACAATACACCTGCACACACTATAGTGTCTGTTCGTGAAAGTTTGGTCCGGTATTAGTAACTGTGGTCTACCAGCATCTACACTCTACACTCACCTGAACTCGACCCAACTGATTTCTTTCTTAACTCAAACATCCAAAAAGTCTGGAAGGATGGCACATTCATATCATTGAAGACATAAAGGCCAATATGAGGGTTTACTTGAAAACCATTCCACAATAACATTTTCAAAATTGCTTCGAACGGAAGAATAGGCGCTGTCATAAATGTACAGTTTCCTAATTGGAGAACTTTGAATGTTACCATAGTGGTATAAGACATGTGGCACTTTTTTAAATTTAATTGTGATGAAGCAAATGCTCTGGTGGCAATTTCCGTACTCAGCCATTTTTCCTCCTTTCCTGTACCCACCTACTATTACCCTCTACAAATTTAAACTTTAAATTGTTTCACCGTTTTTGGTAAATTATTCATGAATTATCTTGGTAACTTATTCTAATCCTTGACCCACTTACCCTTGTGACTGAAATCGAGTTCCAGCTTATGGTCATGGTCATCTCTTCCCTTCCACACATTACTGTTAATTCTTACACGTCTCATCACCAATATATGCCTCGTACACCTCGTGACTCTCTTTGTCCTCCTCCCGTCTTCCATTGAATCCCATTCCAGCTCTTTTATCATATTGGTTACTGACTGTGTTCTGTGGTAATTTCAGAAACAAATCTAGCAGCCCTTCTTTGAACCCCCTCCAGCTCCTGTATTTAATACCCAAAATGTGGATCTTGTACTACACCACCATATTCAAGAATTCAACAAGAAATTCTTTCCCCACCTTATAATTACCTTTAGTTTTTTATCTTTGTATCAAATATGCTGACTCTTCTTTGAATTTATTTTCATCCCATGTTTACCAACCCAGCTAGATATCTTGACCAGTTCACCCTGCAGCTGTTCACAGGTTCTACCATTTTGATCCTTTTGTAAAGCGTTATGTCATCTGCAAACAATCTAATCTACTTTATCTAGGACAAGTTTGCAATAATTAAAGGGGAATGCAAAGAAAGACAGATTTGCTGGTTCAAAATTTTAATAGAACACAGTTAGTAACTGATAGGAAGAAGGGAACACTTGAAGACAGGTGAATATTGTGGTAGGTAAGTGTAAGTCATAATTTGCTGATAAGGTCTCAGAGGGTAGAATTATTGCTAGTACAAGGAAAGGATTACTGACCATAAATCAGCAATTCATTTCAGGGATAAGGGGTGCAAACAGTTTTCTTTATAAAAAGGGAATTGGAACAAGATTAACAAGTGAGGTGATGAACAATATGCCTCAAAAACAGTAAGCCTTGTTTCAATTCAGGATGAAAATTTATATTTTTACTTGATCAGATGTCTTTTAACGTCCTTGCTTTAATGGAGAGCTATACACACAATTTACAACTTTTACTGCAACTCAGAACTGACTCTAAAGGGGTAGCAGGTGGTTGGTGTTGCAGCCAAAATAAGAGAGATACAACATTATAATGTTTAGCTTATTTACATGAAGAATGTTGAGATAACAGAAGGCACAAATTATGGATTAGTAAAAGAAAAAAAAATAGCTTATTTAAAATACACCCTTGGAAACTATAATCAACAGCTGATATTGGCTGAGATGCTTTTAAGGCAGCTTCTAAGTTTTCAACAACTGCGAAAATAGAAAGTAAAATATGTGTCAGCAGCTACATCACTATTATAATGACAAGTCATCTTGCTGTAGTGTTGCTACAGGTTTTCTACTCTTGCAGAGGCTCAGTCATAAATGTATTTAATAGTCCGTGGAACATCCTTTTCTGTAATTATTATCATTTAATTGCAATGGAGTATATGTCACGGTGACAATTTCCCTATACACCTACTTTTGCATTACGCAAAATTTCATTTTACATTCTTTCAAATCCCTCAATAATTTATTACAGTCTCTGACACCCTCAGCTACGAATGAAAACATTTCCAATACTTTATGGATGAAGTCAGATGCTAGTTTATTGTTATAGTAGTCTCTTTCCCTTCCGAAAATATCTTAATTCTTCTCCAAATACTCGTCAATGTTTCCACAAACTAATCATAATTCCAACCCTTTGCACCCCTTTCAACTCTAAATTTGATACTCATATAATGTAGGTTCCATACTACTTCACCACATAAAACCACCTTCCCTATATATTCCACCCAGTTGATTTAACTGTGAAATGCTACATCGAGATATTTACGTTTAAGGCCTTCAACAAGCAATTCCTGCTTCAGCCTATAATCATTTTTAAAAAAATCTATATTCTCCCATGTGTTTTTCGAATAATTTGACTTGTTGGGGCATTAATCTTCATTCCACATGGTTCGATATCCTGTGCAGTGCCTGCTGAGCTTGTTCAAAAACATCTCATTATGTCATTTTCAAACAACCTATTATAACCTCTAGCAGAGATGTTTTCACTTAAACCAGTTTTGATGTATTTCCTACCATAATAATTAGTTTCCTATGCCTTAAAAATTTCTCCATGCACGTTTTGATCCACGCCTGTTATTTAATCCTATTTAACCTCATTCCATCACTCACCCTGTCAAAATGTCTTGGAAAAATTAAGTGCTACACAATCAACTTCGCTTCCCCTAGTCACAGAGCTTAATAAATCACGAATACGCTCTCCTTATTCCATTCTACTAATCTACAAGCCTCACAGAATTTCTGAAGTAGTTGATTGTCAAGTTTACTTTATTACTTACATCACATTAATCAGGTTGTAATTTTCTACCCTATTTGTTTCCCTTTTTTATAAACTAGTACTACTATGACACTTTTCGAATCCTCTGGCTTACAACTCCTTTCCAAATTCTATCTAAATAATAATTCTAGGTATGTTACAGTACAATGGTGTAGCCATTTACCTCTAATACATCTTTACTAATATTATCCATAGCTGACACTTTTTGTTTTATTAAACTACCTACTTACAAGTAATATACTGAGGTTCCCAGTCAGCTTATTTCTCCTTCTCCGATATTTTCATCCCTGCATGACAGATGCTAACAACCTCAGCCAGGAGGGGGGGGGGGAGGAACACGGGTCATCTTTGCATGTTCTTCACATATTTAGGAGTAACATCCAAACTCCCTGTTAACCATGTGTAACAGAATGTTTCTTTCTGGTAATAGGAATATTTCAGTCTTACAACAAAGGCATAAAATTGTAGCTTTAGAAACGCATGTAAATTTTTAAAATTTGCTTGTTTTTCGGCAGTGCTGATCCATGTTAAGTAACTATGTTGATTTGCTTGAGATCCGTTTTCCAGTCTTGCTTTTCCCATCTGACAATTGATGACAGATTATGCAATCAAAAATATGTCAATGTTGAAGTAAGACACGTAATAGTCTAAACGAGCTTTTCTCAACCTTTTTTAACCTGAGAACTAGTAAAATGACAAAAAAAAAGCTACAGACCACTAACTTATGTGGGCATAATTTGTTAAGAATGTGTATCTTATTCACATTTGGAATATATTGTATTGTACCATTATAACATAACAATTCTTAGAGCATGTTTCGAATTCCAATAGAATCACAATTATAAAAATACTAAACATTAACTACATATTGACCACCCTCTTCTTCCCCTTCTTTTCCATTTTGGCCTCTATGGAACACATGGTTCTTAACTCTTGTGAGCTTACTTCTTAGTCCTGTATTCCTTCACCCTTGCACTGTGGTTGTCTTTTCTTTGTTGGGTCCATTACATTCCAGATCCGGGGTGAAATATTTTGGCTAATAATGTCTGAAGAGAATCGGATGCTTTAATCGATATTCTGTACTTCTACCTGTTGTTGACCACCCTCTTAATATTCAACAACCAAATGAATAATAATATTAGTGTAGGATGGATGTATTACTATACCACCGACCGATATGCTTAAATTAAAAGAAACAAGACCTGGCAAATTTATTGATGTATAGTTTATCACACTTATGTCACCAACATTATCACTTTCCAAGTTCACCCATAGCTACTACAAGACCCTCAGGAAACAGTCATTAACATAATCCTGAGACGGACAGCATTCTTTTTTATGTTAACTGGAAACATTATTAATGAACAGGATATTGTAGGAACAATGCTGTATTATAATCACATCCTGTAAATGTCAGATTTTTGCCTGGTCACTGAAATATTCATGGCTTTTAAATAGTTGTGCTTATAGCCTTATACAGAACAAACACAGTATATAAATTGTTAGTATGTATTGTGTTTTTTTTTCATGAATCGGAACAGGTTATTTTAACCATTTGGGCAGCTACTTTAAATATCCAATAAACCGAGCACATCCTTCAAGAGAGTTACCAAGTCACTGGCTTTGCTCATGCACTGCAACAGAACAATCATCACTTAAAATAGTGTCACTTTTATGTAATTTATTTGTTTTCTAGATAATTTCCATATGCTGATGATATATCTATTACTATTATTCTGTGATTCCCTACAACGCAATTTCAGAGGGTGCATTGTGTCTACCTTATTGTGTATAGATTTATGCATGGGAAGGGATATACAGGAGGCACTCAGGGGCTGTCTTAAGCAACCACCTGGAGTAATCTAGGAAAACCATCGAAGAGCCCATCACGGCTGGAGCAGTTTCTCAAGAACTTCTCTCGTCCAATTCTAAGCTTTTTCACTTGATAAATCCTTCCCATTCCATTCCCTAAAAGCTCGTGGAAAAAATGAGTGTAGAAAAAAATTGGTTTTGGCCACGATTCTTATTATATTATTTTCTCAGTCATTCCAGGATAAGAATGTTGCTGGTAGTAAAATATCTTTACTGTCATCTTGAAATAGATCTGACATTAACTTTTTAATTAATTTCTTACAAGAACAACACATACGGTGTTCCAGATCTTCCCAACCTAACCCCTTCAGCATCAAATTTACGTTTTCTCTCCAGCTATACGTACCTGTCACAAATATGGCGGCTCTATTTTTGACGTTCTCCAATGCCTCCTATAAACATTTTTGATGGGTGTCCCACAAAAATGAAACCACATGTTCAGACACCTGTGCTGTGAAATAGAGCAGGTAAGAAACAGTTTTTCTGTGGTAGGTGAGAACATTTGTGCCATCATCCATGTTTCCCCTAGAAAATTCTACTTGTTAAAATCTAGTAACTACAGTGGGTGCCAAGTAGGGAAAATATTTCACTTTTAGGAAGCGAGTTGTGAGAATTGTATAACGATACTCCAGAGAAGTAGTACTTATAACACTCGTGCACGACTTTTTCCTTCAGTGCCTATACGCCTTGAAATAGCTGCCTTACTGTGTGGTCTTATCAAAGAAGTAGTAGTTCCAGTTGGATCGTTTTCTACCTGTCGGTACAGCCTCCTGTTCTCCTCCGTATTCTCCACACCGATGTCGGTGAATCTCTTGCCGATGGTAGAGGTGGACTCGTCAGCAGCCAGGAGGCCCTTTCCTGGAGCCACGATAGCCTGAGCGATCTGCGACAACTCTTGTTGCAGAGCGGGGGAAGGGTAGTTGAAGTAGGTTGTCATCTTATTCGGGGGTCACAAACTGAAACATAGCAACACAACATAGCATTATAGCTGTAATGATAGGGACGACCACAGCATCTAAGTGCAAAAGTTCTGTGTTAGCATTAATGCACAGAACTGACAATCTGGAGGATGTGAGTACCATCCCGGTCGAACTATCATATTTCACGGTTTCTGAAAATTACTCCAAACAAATGACAGTATGATTACGGCTCTCAGAACCACTGGGACATCCTTGAAATTACTCCTTAGTAAGAGCGAGGAATAATAGGAAGAATTTTATTTTGTGGTCGCCAACTCCTTCTAAGGATACGGCTGCCGTAGAAGAAAATTGTTCCTTTAACTGAATATCTTTTGGTCTATAATACACATTGCTAAACAATTTTTTCCTTCGGCAATGTTACTGCACATGATAATAGTGTGGGTATGGGAATTTACGTTGTAGCATGTAAATTATTCATGGAACTCGGGTCTTAGGTGAAAATTTTCTCAAATCTATTAGTGTGTAATTGCTTAGCATCTACTTCATTATTTTATTCTAGTAACTTACCCACAAAATAAAACATGCTTACTTTCTTTCAGGTCTGAAATAAAAAATAGGTGGGGTTTTGAATAAAATACCCCAAGCTCCATGTATTGCTTTATAAATATATATAGTTCATAACTGAGAATACTGATTAAAACTTTCATGAACATCACGTAGTTATATTTTCCAAGGAAGACAATTGACGACTATGAGGTAAAAGAAATAAACAGTAAACCTTGAGAGACAAATAAAATTTAAACCGAACCTCACCTTTTATTGCTAGAAAATAAGCACTAGTGCCTAACTACACACCATATACATTGGCGTTATTAACATTCCTATAGCCAATCTCCCACCAACAAATGCCAGTTGGGTTCTGGACCACGCTGCAATTAAACGTAAATGTAACCACAAGTCATTCCATAACAACTTGTCAAATCCTACAGACTGCTATCATATCATTACCTGAAATTGCATGCTTATCCACCAGAAATTATTTTACATTACCCATATTATTGACATAAAACACAGGAACTCAAAGGGCAGGATGTCAAAGCAGGGCAGCTAGATTTCCTCTGAGAAATAACCGTAGAACACAAATCAGTATGGTATGTGATAAAGGAATTAGTTTGAAATAATTAAAAGATGATAAGCAAGTGAAGCGAATGATGGGAGTGCATATAAGGAATATATTGACAATGGGTCCCGGATTGATAATGAGTAACATCAATTAGAAGGGAAGTGGAAGGTTACCGTGACAGTAACATCAAGTAGAAGGGAAGAGAGTAACATCAAGAAGAAGGGAAGAGAGGGGGTTACTGTGACAGTAACATCAAGTAGAAGGGAAGTGAGTTGGTTACCGTGACAGTAAATTGGTTCTTGGTATCAAGTATAGCAGAATGCAAAATTTTCACTTATAGGGCCTATGTACTAGAGTCAGGGACTCAAACAAAGTACCGAAGGTGGAGCTGATCGACTTTTGTCACACAGTCAAAGAATTTAAAGAAAAAATTCACTTAGTGCAAATGTATAGGAAATTTCTAACCAGGACATAAGTTCCATCCACCATTATTAAAAACAATCAATGTATAGTAGGTATTCCATGGTTGGCTTTTCCACCATAACCATGGCACCACAATCCCATCCCACCTATAATGACCACAACAAGGCATAATGCAATGAGATTTAAAAAAAAAAAAAAAACTGGGGGGGGCCGCAGAGTAGCGTATTGGTCAGTTTATTAGAAACACAGATAAAAAAAACTAAAGACTGATTATGATTATAAGGTGGGACAAAAATTGCTTGTTGAAGACTTGAATTGTAAATACGTTGGCAGAAGATTTGATAACAGTTACATAAACCCTATGAAAAAAAATTGAAGAAGTTTCGATAGTCATGATGTAAGATATACATTATACTTGGTACAGTTATCAGTACGTAATGTGTTACTCACGATATTTTTTCCGCAGTTTGCTGTGTGACATTCTTGAATGCTACACTTGGTTTCCTGCCATAAATTTGTGTCCACACGAAATGGTCCAACTGTTTGTTAACCCAAGACGTCCCACTGACGCAAATGTCGCTTCAACCGCGACCAGAAAGACTCTACGTGATTTGTGAAAGTTTTAGCTGTCGGGTCAACAAAATATTTTCTGTGGTTCACTGCGCGATGTGGGTTTGCCGTGAACTGTACCCATGCCAACAGTCAGTCTATATTTCACTGCCTGTCTTCACATAACTCAATATATCGTAATTCTGGTCAGTATTTTCTTTTTTTTTCGATTAAAGTACCAGTAATCTTTCATTTACGTCGTTTATTCCCATGATACACTTCTCACGTGTTAATCTACCGATATAATATTTTCTTTTATGAATCACACTTTCGTCAACGTGTACAACGGATCTTGTCTCCATAGGTAAACAAATCTTGCTCCTACAGCAATTGCCAAGCGCATATGCCTGTAATAGAAGACTATTGCTGGCTCATGATGTTTGTGGATATACACGAAAAACTTACTGCTATGGATATCCATGCTTTAGAGCACCACGTCTGCCCTAGAATCAACACTTTTTTGGCGAATTTATTTCCTCATAGTAGATACCTTTCTTAATACTGCACACATCTTTACATTTTGGGCACCTAAATCCAAATTTTATAGCAGTATTTTCCCTTGCAACCATATGATATGTTCGGCGGCAATTCTTTTTTTGGAAATTTTCGGATACTGGGTAGAATGTGGTTTTGTTGCAAAAGCCTCACTGAAGCTACTACTCTTTCAAAAAAAAAAAACTCATTGCCACGCATTTCCATTTTTTGCATAAGCTGATTTGAACTGTCCCACCACAATAGGTTCTTTCTTACGAAATATATTAATCTTTGAGCAGCAATTATAGTTGGTGGAAGAATGACTTGCAGTATTGTACTAGCCTCTTTTTGCTAGGAACAAAATTTTACGCTGCTTTCGTTGTAGTTGCGTTTCCTCTAATATTAATACATCATTTGTACAAAGTATTGAATTTTAATACGACACGATAAGTTGGGGAATTACTTTACGCCCCGCGAGGTAATACTGTGGATAAACTACGTTAGTCAAACGCGAAACGTTTTATAACCGAGCATTAATTTGCTAATATTGGTACAGCACTGATAATACTTTACATTCGTCGACCTAATTTTTCGCTATTACAACAGTAATAAATTCCTCAGCATTTAGGTTGTAATGCAATATGGACTACAGTAATACGTAACCACACGATAATGTGGAAGCCATGTTTTCATGTCTTGTCTGTTGCTGTAACTGTGGTCCAGGCTTACAACCTACACGCAAACAAACTGCGTTTTGTGAGGAGTATGGGACAACTGAGATAAAAAAACAACATAAATCTGGATGCCCTATGTTCATGTCTTATCTGTCGCTGTCACCGTGGTCCATGTTGATTACAACCTAAACGCAAACAAATCGTGATTATTTTTTAAATTTATTTTAATTGTTATGAACCGCACGCCCCGGTGGCAATTTGCATATAAATCCTTTTTCGCCGTTTCTTGCACCCTACTACTATTTAATTTAATTGCAATGGAGCACAGGCTCCGGTGGCAATTTCCCTACACGCCCATTGCCCGCTAAGAATGTTAATTTCAAATTCTTTAAGAGCTTTTGACAAATTATTTATTATTTCTCTTGACAATTTATTCCAATACCGGACCCTCTTACAAACGAAAGAAAATAATGCCATACACCGCGAGTAAATACAGGAAAGCAATGAAATATAAATGGATGGAGACGAGAATAATAAACTCAAGAATAATTTCAAATCGATTTCGTTTCTAATCCAATTTTATTGCTCACAAACGATTACTGTACACGGATTATTAAATAAATAAAACACACGGCCTGTCATGCGCCACGACCAATCAGAAACGGCCATTAGCCGCGAATAAGACTGTGCTCTGCTTGCTGTTTTCGTTTATGGACGGTTCACTCAAAATAAAAAAAAATAAAACGTTTTTCTGCGTGATGTCGAGATATCGAATGTTAAAAATCAGTTATAGGTATAGTTGCTTGTGCTTTTGGTGACGTTTTTCTTCTGGTCCAGGCCGTATTTCATCCTAAACTTCACAGATAGGAACAAAAGAAACATCTATTGTACACGTTAACGGTGTAGGTTTCTAGTGACCAGCATATTTTTTTCTGGTTTAGGCAGCGTACCAACCTAACGGTCTCAATTTTGAGATATAATATATCGAGAACTATGCAAGAAATCAAATTTTTTTTATTCTTTACTTTTGATTTGTCTCGTCGCGATATTAAGAATAGACCAGAAAATTTATCAAATTTAAGTGGCTCGGGTATCGCAGAATCCCCTCGCGATGTCACTTGACCCTACATCTGCGACAAGCAGCTTAATTCAACTACATTGGCATAAATATGTGGATTTCATTAATAAACTTTACTAATGCAGGGTATAAAGGTCTGCGTGGAGCTCATTCCTCCGGATTTCAAAAAGAAATTGTGTTATAGGTCTGAAATTAACCTGTATTACGTAACGAATTTGCTCCGCTTCTGATCTGAATGTCATCATAATATAAAACTGTCCGTTTGATGATCTCACATACCACTTACTGTTTGAAGTACACGTTAGAACGAGGCAACGGAGATTAAAAATATTAAATAAATTTCAACGACTGATTCGCTGTATAAACCAACAAAAGTGACTAACAAGTACATTTTTCTCGATGAAATGTAGTATAACGCACCGCTAAAAACATTTGGACCTTAAGACGGAATTATTTTAATTAATTATATATATCAAAAAAAGATGACATTTATTGCTCGCAAAACTAATTTTATTTCAGATAGTTACCTGTTACTGTCAGCAGAATGCCTGGAAATAAAACTATCTAATTTGGTATCATAAACATGTGTTCCACAACGTGGTTTTGTCTTCACTGTTGTTATAGTGGCAATTCTGGTCTTCCAATGTTTTTAAAAAAAAGCAAGGAAATTAAATTGCAACAAAGACCAGCGACTGGAGTTGAGCAAACTGTCCCGTAACCTATATTCTATGAGTGCTGAACATTTATAAAGTGTTTTAATAAGAATTTCATTGTATTTGGCTTATTCACTTAGCAGTGTGTATACCGCTTTCTTAAACAGCTATCACAGAATATACTGTGAAGCCCGTATTTAGATTTATGACCAGAATGCTTATAAAGGTATCCGTTTCAAGACAAAGCAGCAACAAAGAACTATCGTAACCTGATCACAAATACTGTGCTACGCATTATGATGTTTAGTAAAGCTGTGTCATTACAAAAAAAAAAAAAAACAAAAAAAATCATAATTGCCTGCAGGCATAAATCTTTCATTTCTGCGATTTCCCACTGTAAAATGAAGCCAGATTCCACAAACTGTTTTGCTCATCGACTCACATATTTTTTACAAGACCATGGAGGTATGGCTGTAATGCAAACAATGTTCACAGGAATTGTTTCAATGCAGCAACTGGAATGAATGCAATGAGATTCCAAAACAAAATATTTTAATTTCATCGATTAGATTAGAAGTAGATGGAACACGCATATACTCTCTCAGGCGTGGGAAATTAATATGCTAATGTTCCTCTTCCGTCACTCTGACTTGAGATTAAGTAACAAAGGATTGTCGATCGCTTCTCTGTAAACCTGATCTCGAGACAATTCCCTCCCCCAAATGACGCTTACAAGTTTTTGATCGCTTACATGTGACCTAACATAGCTTTACACGTCGTAGACGTCGTGGTCATTAGAGGCGGGAAAAGATGGGGTCTAGGAACGGAAAGGAATTCGGCCATGGCCTTTTGTAGGAAGCATCCCGGCATTCGCGTAGAGTGATTTGGGGAAACCATGGAAAACCCAAATCTGGATTCCACGTCCTCCTCAATGCGAGGCCAGAGTGTTAACCACTCACCCACCACGCTCGGTATAACATAGCTTGACAGATCTCTTACGTCATGCTGCTCATCTGTGTCGGAAATTTGGTTAGCGCCTGAGTTACCCTCGAATCAAAAACGCAAGATCAGATTTTCCGGCTTGATCACACTTCACATGAAGAAAAGTTTATAATGTACGAACCAAGCATGGCGGTAACGCTTTGGCCTCGCATTCGGTATGACGGGGGTTCGAGTATCCATCTAGTCATCAGATTTCCGTTTTCCATGGTTCTTGCTTCAAAAGGCTATGGCCGAATACCTTCCCGTTCCTTGCCCCCCCCCCCCTTTTCCGCATCTAATGTACTAGACGGCAACGAGCCAAAAGTAAGCAAACGTACTTCGATGTTATCAACTTGTATAGTTGGGCTATGTCAGGTTGGGCTATGTCAGAGTCTCTGCCCCTAGTTGATGACTATACAAGACAATATATGGTGTGATCTCCATTACAAAGATGTAGAACATTGAAGAGGCTTGGGGTTGAAGGTAACCAAAATACACCGGGTAAGATCTTTCGACTAGTCATGGTGTTTGACTATATGTCCGGCACAAGTAGAGAAAATCTATTAGACTGTGTCCTTCCATACAAAAGTAATCTATATGATTCTGCTTTTCATACGAAGTATCGTCAAATACTGAAATTGGTAGAGCTTCACTGGGCGGATCTAAATGTAAAATACGATTTTTTTAAAATGACTAATAAGTATTTCTGAGAGGTACTTTGGCTGATAAAGAGACTCAGAACACACATATGACCGACCCATTCGACTTCTAACCAGTTGACTGACTGCGACTTAAAAAAAAAAGTCACACGGGAGTTTTGAAATATACCAAAAGGATTTTGCGGGAAAAAAAATTGGTGGAGTTACGGCCCCACGAAATTAGGTTAAAAACAAGGTACCTCAGGGTAATAAGGACTATCTAAGGGAGATTTCAAATAAAACGAAATACATCAAATAAAATTAATATATTTTATTTGAAATCAGTATTTTAATATTAAAAGTACATTATTTAAACTTAAAATGGAAATTGCTTCATAAACTAAAATAGAAATGAACTTTTTTAAAAAGAAAAAACCACACACACATTACCAGTAGGTCTTTTTTTACCACGATAGGGTAACAAGGCCTATGTTTTCAGCTATTAATACAATTACATTACACGTTATGCTTTTAAACTGAGATCAATATTACGAATATTGCAATAGCTTGACGTGGAAAATTAAAAACAAATAAAAAAATCAGCTTAACCTAACAGCCACCAGGGCAATCGAAATCATCAGTATCTTCTTCATGCACCCCGAAGCACTCTTCGTGGTATTTGCCGTATTTTCGCATGTCGGCCATCCTCTCCTGCTCACAGCCATGGCAATACCATCCATTTTGTGTCTGAGAAGCTTCGCTACTAATTTCGTGGGCTGTTTTCTTCGCGAAGTTGGTGTTTTTCATCTCTTTCTTTTTCTTTTTTGGTGAAAAGTTCCCTTGTCACTGGGGTGCCCCTGTAATTGATGGCTTTCTTTCTCATTGCTGGCGTTTTGGCATCGGCTGTTTTTACTGAAATCTGCATCAGCTCGTGAAATGAAGTTTCCATTTAGCTGAGACAGTGGCATATCATCTTCGCCGTCCGAGTCAGAAGAATTATATACCATTTTCTGAGATGATGCCGCATTGTCGGTATGATCGAGTTAGACGGCTGGATGTCTTCTTGGTCGGCGGTATCAGTTAACACAAGCATTGGGGCTGGGACTTCTGTCAATAAGGATGGAGTGAAGTAGGATATTTTCAGCATTTAATGGATAAAAATCAGTTGATTTAAAGTCACTTATAATGTTGCTGTGCGTCATGCATTTCGACCAGACATTCGAAAGAATGACATTAAATAGGGCCTTAATGTGCTTCTTGCCTAGATTTTGAGCCAAGAATGATATGACTTCACCATCCCAGTGATGCTCAAATCAACGATAACTGCTTTGTCAAGGAGCTGGAGTACACGCGTGTTGTCTGACAGCAAGCAGTACAAAGATATGTCGAGTGAATTCGCGCATTCGACGATGGTCAGTTCCAAATGATAGACTGCTGCGTCAAAAATGAAAATAGATCTTCCAGTGCTCTTGTATCTGGCTGGTGCTTCAGAGATTTCTTAAAAAGCTCATTGGTAGGAGGTATATGGGCTCTCTAGGTCACCCTGCCTCCTGCCCCGCCCATTGTCAGAACGCCCGTCCATAAAACCAGTGTTAAATATGCAAATTAGGTGGCTTCCATAAGACCTGTGTGTATGCCGGTTCTCTGTAAGTCTCAACGTCTTCCCCGCCTTCTACCGCCACCTGGCTACAGAGGTGCCGGCCCGCCGCGTTGTCCTCCCGGCTGTGCGCTAGATATAAATGGCTCCGGCCTCCTTTATGATGAGCTGAACGCCACATACTTAAGGACTCCTGCCCTGCATTTAATTAATATCTCACCAGGTGGGTTAGATTGCCCAGGGGCCCGGTCTGTCGTTGTTTTCCAATTACTTTTATTAATGTGGGTCCTGCCAGACCTGGAGAGTTTGCCGGCACTTTAATATACCGAAAGTAATAGACATCGCAACGAAAGCCAAAGTTTTACCTCACTGTCAGATCATTAAGTAATTTTTCAGTCTTGAATGTTAATAGGATAACATCATCAGCATACTGACTGATTCTCCAAGTATACTTCGCCAGATTCCATTTTAATTTCTGTCGTGGTACATAGACATTCGCCTAATAATTGTTATACATTGGAGATGGTTTTTTTAAAGAAAAAACTAGATAAGCCGTGCGAAAATTTATCATTTAAATACGAGGAATAGCGAGGCTGGTGGTTTGTAGAAGGTTGAAAGAAGAACCGGTTCATTTGTAGCAATATACATCTCATGTATCCTATCTGCAACCCTTTAATATGAAATAAAGCTGAACAAAACACACACAGTATATCGGTATCTCAGTGATACGTAGTTATTTTATTTATTTATCGTATGATTATTTACGACGTACACAATAGGAAATGTACATATCACAAGCTTGTACAATTTCATATCTCGAGGTCTAATGTTTTAATCCAGTCAACTGCATTGATCGACGCATCATGGATTTCCGCCATTGTTCCCTTGTAGGCCGAAACGATGTGATTGATTGTCTGTAAGGTGGCTCCACAGTCACAATTTGCAGAATCTACCCAGCCCCATCTGTATAATAAGTAGGCGCATCTGCCTTGTCCTGTTCGAATTCGATTGATGGTTCTCCACTGCCGCCTAGGGAGATCGAAACCTTGTAACCTTACTGAGGGATCCTCAACTAGATTTTTATTGACTACTGATGACTGCTCCCATTGAGTTGTCCACAGCTTATTGGTGTTGAAAGAGGACTCTGTGAGGTTGATTGCAGGATAAGGGAGAAGGAGAATAGTGATCGCAGTATTATCGTGTGCTATTCTGCTACATAGGGAAGTCATACTGGTGACGACGAAGCAAGGATATATTGGACATCGTTTGGACTACTCTTTAGGACCAGTGTATTGTGACTTGTTGACGATCCGGCATTACTGTGGAACCCGGGAATACCTAACGGTGACAACAAGGGTTTCACTGGTAAGCCTCGCGGACTGACTTTAACGGCAACGAACAGGCTAAGGACTAACGATGCAGAGAGATGAACTACGCGACAGCACAGACACCCCACCCGGGACGGAATCTGAAGAAAATGAAGAAGACTGGGAAATGGACTCAGAAGACACAAACGAACCCGATAAAAACTACAACGAAAACAGTGGAAAACCACAACAGTTTACGAAAAGGAAGGAACCAACAATACACAACAAAAACGAGGAAGCGCCCTTCGAGTTTCCAAGAAAAAGGAGCAAGTGCGCCCGTCAAGCAGTACACCAAAAGTACAGAGCAAACCACACACAGGTGGCAGTAAGTAATCGATACAGCGCGCTAGCAGAAGAGGCCACAAAGGATACCGAAGACATGGAAACAAACACTGAGATACCAGAAGGGAAAGAAAAACCGGCTAACGAGGATAGATTTCCTCCCGTCGTAATATACGAAACAAGAAATTTCATAAAGATGAACCAGACCATCAAAGAATACCTAACAGGGAATCTGAAAGTTGTGTATCGAGGCAACAGCCTCAAATATTTCGTCGAAAACAAGGAAGACTATCTAGCCCTGATAGCATTTTTCAACAAAAACAACATCAGCTATTATAGCCACCAACTACCACAGGAGAGGCTCCTTAAGGTGGTCATAAAAGGCCTACCACCTACAATACTAACAAACGAAATAGCAGACGACCTCACGGACAAAGGATATCTAGTAAATGCAGTTCACCAGTTCAAAAGAAGGAACCCGGAGACGAGAGACCTAATTCCACTGGCAACCTACTCAGTCACGCTGGAAAACGATCCAAGTTCCGAAAAAATCTACAACGAACGTTCGATATTGTACACCAGAGTCCAGATTGAGCGATATCGCCAGCAACAAGGACCTCCGCAGTGCACAAGGTGTCAAAGACACGGACACACCTCTAACTACTGTCATCTACCCAGTAGATGCGTGAAATGCGCAAGCCCACATCTAACCAAGGACTGCACACTTCCCAAAACAGAGCGCGCAACATGTGTGAATTGCGGAGGGGACCACGCGGCGTCTTGGCGTGGATGCAAAGCCTACCAAGACCTGCTGAGACCACCACGCCCGAGCGACCGGAAAAGAGACAAAGAAGACAGCAAGGAAAACGAAAGGAAAAACAAAACGGTACACCCGGGCGGAACCCATTCAGGTCCAACACAAAACCGAACATACTCACAAGCCTTGTCAGGGCATAAAAATCCAAACAGGCAAGAGCAGAGAAAACGGCAAGGGGAGCAGACAACTGAAAGCGAAGGCGCACAGGAACAACTAACAGAAATAGCTACTACCTTCGGGTCTGTCATAATCGGAGCATATCTCTCACCGAGTAGAACACTATACGAATTCGATATTGACCAACTACTCGCAACTGGAAACAAAGTAATTATCGGAGGCGATCTGAACTCAAAACATAACAGCTGGAACTCAAGAACAAACAACACGAGGGGTGAGCAACTCTTCGATCTCTGGAACAGAGAAACATCGAAGTCTTGGGACCAACAGAGCCCACGCACATCCCGCACAACGCTAGACATCGACCAGACGTTATAGACATCTTTCTGGCAAAAAATGTAAATGGAACAAAGGAAGCAAAAACTAAAAACGAGCTATCCTCCGACCATTTACCAGTAATTCTGAAGATAGAGAAGTGGATCCCTCCCCACATGAAGCCAAAAATACAGAAACAAACATACTGGAACAGATTTACTAGAGCAGTGCACAGTAAAATCAAACCAAATTATAACGTCTCAACTGCAAACAAAGTAGATAACGCTATAGAGCACTTCAACAAAGCGATACATGAAGCAGACAAAAGAGCCAGCATTACGACAGTATACCCATACTATCGACAAACAGAGCTCCCCGCCTTACTGGAGGACCTACGCTACTTGCGTAACCGCTACCGGAAACTATGGCAGCAGTATCGCGACCCAAAAGATAGATGGCAGTACCGAAACTACGCCAAACAACTACGCGAGAAAATACAAGAGAGAAGGTCGGAGAAATGGGAGGACAAAATGTCCAACCTAATGTTTCAAAACAGAGAGCCGTGGCAGCTTATAAGAGCACTCAAAGAACCGCGTCAAGCAAAATCAGCCATAGCAGGACCCGCGGGAACATGTTATCAACCATTAGCCAAAGCCGAAATCCTAGCTGAAACCTTTGCAGCACAGTATACGGTAGCTGACTACCAACTCACACCTGAAGAGCAAAGGGAAAGTGAAGAGACGGAACGTCAAGCTCAAACCATTATGCAGGAACCGGCGGACGTCCCACCAGAGCTAACAACACCACGCGAAGTACGCCAAATAATCAAAGAGATCGCAAAAAAACAAATCTCCAGGCCATGACAAAATCACAAATGAACATTTGAAAAAGCTACCAACCAAAGCCATAGTACTCCTAACAAGAATCTACAACGCTTGTCTCCTCCAGAGCTATTTTCCTGCAGCCTGGAAGACAGCAAAGATAATAGCAATACCTAAGAGAGGCAAGGACCCCAGACAAGCCAACAACTATCGCCCCATAAGCCTACTATCTTCAACATCAAAAATATTGGAAAGAATACTACTGAAAAGAATAAAGTCCAGCCTCGAGGCGGATAACACGATCAGGCCAGAACAATTCGGCTTCCAGAGCCGCGTCGCAGCAACAACCCAACTATTACGAATAACAGAAGAAATCACCGCAAATTTCAATCGCAAAAAGTCAACAGCAGCAGTATTTCTAGACATCGAAAAGGCTTATGATAAAATCTGGCATGCCAACCTGATAACGAAGCTAAAAAACGAAACAACAATTAAAAAATTTTACATAAAACTTATTGGAAACTACCTGAAAGATAGAAAATTCTACGTATCAATTGAAGGACAGAGATCGTCAACACATGTGATAGAAGCCGGAATACCACAGGGAACTCCGATCTCTTCACCACTATTCAGTATATATGTTAATAAAATTCCGACACCACCCCATGTAAAGCTGGCACAATTTGCAGACGATACGGGCATGTATGTGATCGGGAACAGGCACGACTTAAACCTAACAAGGCTCCAAAAAGGTCTGGATGCATTCACCACATGGAGCAGAAAAAACAAGGTGAAAGTAAATGCAATGAAATGTGCCAGCATATATCTTACCAACAAAAGGCTACAACTAAACAGAACACTGACAATAATGGGCCAGGAAATCCAATGGGTTAATGAGCACAAGTATCTAGGGATAATACTAGATAAAAAACTACTTTTTCGACAGCATATTCTCGATCGCCGAAAAAAAGGTCTAGCGGTAATAATGAACCTCTCTCCAGTATTACGCAGCAAGGAGCTCCAAACAAACGCAAAACTCCATCTATACAAATGCATAATCCGGCCCTTCCTCCTATATGGCTGCCAAATATGGGGTCTGGCTAGCAGATCGAATCTACAACACATCCAAAGATTACAAAACAGATGCTTCCGCATGATATACAACGCACCGAGGTACACACCTACAGCAACACTCCACAGGGAAGCAGAAATCTCCACAGTACAAGCAGAAATCATTAAACAAACTGAAAAATTTATAGAAAGACTAAACCAGACAAGAGACAATCCAAGAACAGAGACAATTGGAACAATAATGCCAAAGACGTGGCACAAGTACAGAGTGCCCCTCAGTATAATCCACAACCCAGTCTGAACTGTGAAGAACAGTACACGAACACAGCAGGGGTTTTTACCAATAAGGTCATTTCGAATGACCACAGCCCAGGTTTTTCCCCTGACAGAAAAAATCCATAAAAAGCGACCCCAACGAATCAGACCCATAGAAGTAAAACTGCAAAGCAGTGGGGCTTCACAAACACAGCCGTTGAGGCAAGCGGGGGGAAAAAAAAAAAAAAAAGTTGATTGCTGTGCGCCATGGTGGTTTTCTTGATTTCAAGCGTTGGTGTTTCGCTTGAATTATGTCTTGGTGTATAGGCAGCTGAGGGTTCTTCAGGATATTTTTCCAGATTTTTAAGAGCGCTTCTGATCTTCTTAGTGCTGGGGGTGAGATGTTGCATAGCACTGGAAGTCATATGGTGTTCGTACTGTGAATACATCCCGTAATTATCCTCATTGCCTGATTGAGTTGCACATCTATCTTCTTTGTATGGGCACTATTGAAGGTCGGGCCACACTAGACCGCACCGCAACCGGGGCGCACCGCACCGTCACTCGGCCGTGTGACGGCTCGCCCCCCTCGCGTCCACACTGGTCCGTAGCACGGCCGTGTGACGGACGGGTCTCCTTTAACGTATACACTTGACCGTTTCACGGAATTAATGTTAAAAAATTACCTTAAAAGTGATTTTGGTATCGTAGCTGCGGCTACCACCCGTACTTTACTATATACTACTGTACTTTATAATCTACGAAGGTAATAAAGTACGTTAAAATACTTATTTTTGTGTGACTCCTGTTATCTCCTAATTGTTTGATCTCTTATGCACAAAAATAGTATTCCAAAACTGTTTTAACAAATGGTCGTCACACTGTATTGAAAGATTTTCGTGTAATTCTATATAGTCACGATTAAATGTCAAGCGTCACTCACTTCACATTTTACGTGTTTGTTTTGGTTGAGGTTCCTTTTCGAGTCACTCAATACTTTTTTTAACAAAAAAGAGTAAGATTATTATACATTTTTATTTTAATGCAAACCGCAAAGATTCCGTAAAATAATAATAATTTCATGTGATCTAAAAATTCCAGTCACGGAGTTACTTATCGGCTGCGCAGTACACCTCTATCGTTGTCACCTAATTTGAAAAGGAAAACTACAGATTAACGTGAAATTCGTAACACGGGGCGTCCTAGCATTTTAGCATTAGCAAATCAAAGCTTTTCCAGAGGTGAATTTCAATTTTAAGACCCATAAAAATTACAGCTGAGACAGGGATTTGAACCAGGTACTTTCATTTCCCCAATCGTACGCCATAACCTTCTGAGACAAATCTGGTTATAATCAAAAATTATTATTCAAACATAATAAAATAAACGTACTTATAATTTATTTTTGCCATGCCAAACACAAATGTACTTTATTATATGATTGAATACATATTTTCCAATACTTCTAGATTCAGATGCTTGCGGCGAGTGATTTGGGTACGAAAGGTCCCCAGTTCAAAATCCGGATCTAGGATGGAATTTTTACAGGCCTTAAAATCGACTTTCACCATTGGCAAAGATTTGATTTGTTAATGCGAACATGCAAGGACTCTAACTACATTTTACGAATATCTGATGAACCTGAAGTGAGGCTGAAAAAAAAAGGACACACTTCTAAAGCAATCAGTAACGTTAAAACAATATTTAGTGGTAAAGGACCGGAAATTTCCGAACTCTTTCTATACAGTTCTCCATATCGACCAGCCCGACAGCAGACCGACACCGGGCCGCACCGTCAAAATATAAACCAAATTTATCCGGGCCAACACACGGCCGTGTGTCGGCCGACTCGCGGTGTCGTTTGAACTCACTTCAATCGAGTGAGCGACAACAATAAGAAAAGTGACGGTGCGGTGCGCCCCGGTTGCGGTGCGGTCTAGTGTGGCCCGACCTTGATCCAGGATGGGCAGCAATATTCAGCAACAGAGTATGACAGAGCTAAGGCTGTGGATCTTAGAATGTGAGCACTGGCTCCCCATGAAGTACCTGCAAGCTTATGGAGAATATTGTTTCTCGTTTTGACTTTGGCAGCCACGTTTGAGAGATGCTGTTTGAAAGTTAGAGTTCTGTCCAGTGTTATACCCAGATATTTTGGTGTGCCGCAAAAAAGCAAGAGTTGGCCTCTGAATTTAACTTCTGGTTTATAGTGTGCTTGTCTGTTGCGTAAATGAAATGTTGAAATAACTGTTTTCTGAGGATTTAGATGGAGGCACCATTTCTTGAAGTATCAGATCAGCTGATAAAGTTGTTTCTGCATCAGAAAAGTTGGTGTTCTGGTTCACCAAACAAATGTCATCAGCGTAAGTAAATTTTCTTAAGATGTTTCCGGTAAATCATGAGTATACAAATTGAATAGGAGGGGTGATAAAACAGATCCTTGGGGTAAACCATCATTTAGAATAAATATTCTGCTTCTGTCATTATCAGAGTATATCTGAAAGTATCTATTGCTCAACATGTTGTTAAGTAGTTCTGCAAGTTTTGGACATGGGATAATACTCAAAAATTTCAGAAGAAGTCCTTCTCGCCAAACAGTGTCATAAGCAGCTGACAGATCCAAAAAGGCAGCCACACTTACTGATTTCTTCTCAAACCCATTTTCAATATGAGAGGTGAGAGTGAAAACCTGGTCATTACAACTTCTCCCTGGCCTAAATCCTGCTTGTTCTATGGGAATGTGTTTATTGATCACTTCAGAAATTCTATTGTAGATCAGGCGCTCAAGGAGTTTGTATGTTACACTTAGAAGTGCTATTGGTCGATAATTTGCCACTTTCGTGGGGTCTTTATTTGGTTTCAATATGGCTAGTATTTTTGTTTTCTTCATTAACAGTGGGAGGTTTCCAGTTTGTAGGATATTTGAGAAGAAGTTGGTAAGCCATCTTACTGTAGCTGGTCCACAGTGGGCCAAAAGTTCAGGATATATACCATCAAATCCAGCTGCTTTTCCCAGTTTCATTTGTTTGATTGCATCTTTGGTTTCTTCTTCTTGGAATGGAATGGAGAATTCAGAAGATTTTGGGGCTACTTTTTTCTTGTTGCGTAATTTTAATTTGATATCTCTTTTGGTTTGCTTATCTTTTGTGTTCTTAGAAACCGATACTAGATGTTTGGCAAAATCATTCAGATTGATGGCAGTTTTTGATCTTCTGATCACAGGGGTTGAGCTGTCTAATTTTCTAATGACTGCAGGCTTTTCTGCTAGAGTGGGTGTAATCCAAGGATTCTACTGTGCGATGCCAGATAATTCTACGACCCTCATCTAGTGATTGGAGGAGGCGTGTTGCATTATCAGAGGTTGGATGTTCCTCATATTTCATTAATAAATTCTCAGTCTCTGGGCTCCAACCAGGGATGTATTCTTTGCGATATCCTCTAGGAATACATCGTCTAGCAACACCTCTAATGACCCCAACAAATCGATTATAATTATTGTAGGTTGGTTTAATCCATCTTATATTGGAGTCTGTTTGTTTTGCAAATTCAATCCAATTGGCTTTCTTGAAGTTCCGTCTTGGTGTTGGGTGCGATCGTATAACAGGTATGGACATTCCTACCTCTAGGATAACAGGTCTGTGTTGACTGTGAGGAAAATCCTTGACCACTGAACGACGAACTTGACTGATTGCACTCTGGATCTGGGTTGTAAACATAGGTCTGGAGTGTATCCTCGGAACCATCGAGCTGAATGAAAGGTTGGCAGATCTTTAGCATCATAAATTAATTCCAGATTATCAGTTTCCATCCAGCTTTCAAGTATTTCACCATTAAGGTCATTCTTGCTGTAGCCCCAGAGGTGATGATTACTTTTGCCCTTTCAGGGTTGAATTCTAAAGAATTCCTTTCTTAAAATATGAATTGCACAATGTGGAGATCTTTATCTTTAAAATGATACCTCTTTTTTTCGTGTAGCATCCCGAGTGGTTTGACGCCACAGCACCCTGGGTTCGTCTCTGATCAATCATTCATGGGTTATGTTTACCTAAGGTCTGTGATCAAAGATATTACTATCCTATTATTACTTACGCTAGTAATTGATTAGGAATTCAGTGTCAGCAAATGAAATAGCAGGGAAAGATTAGGCAACTGTAATAAATTCAATGAAATGAGATACATAGGCAAATATGGAAATACTGCATGCAAATAGCTCTGACTGGCTTCAATAAAATCAGTAATGAAAATCTAGTCACTTGAAGTATCTTTCCCAAGCCGGTAGAGGGTTAGAATGCAAATGAAGCCAATACCTGTTACTCGAACATGAAGACCAGATGTGGCTTCCATGATGGCGGAGAACAAACTCATGGAGCATCAGTCTGAAAGTGCGCTCTCTGGCTGTAGGCCTGGAGTGTGCGAATGAATTTCATTGGTCATTCATCACGTGTCTAGCAAATGGCTAGCCCATAATTGGCTCATTAAACCTTAGTAAGTACCTTACAGAAGGCAGGGTGGGAGAATGGTTTCTCACATTATGGACCTCTGTTATCCTTGATACATGCTGCATCTAAAAGAATTAGGTTATCTGCCTCCAAAGCAATGAGATAGTTACTCCGTCTGAACATGCAATGCTATTGAAGCTTAAAATCATTCATAGTCCTTACAATCGGTTTCGGTTAGGTATCAAGGGAGATAAAAGGTCACGGATGTCTGCAAAAAGCCCTTCATTGGTGCTCTGGTCGAAGATTTCATTATGCATTTGTATGTCGTCTAAAGAGTCTTCTGACACTAGTCTGATAATTTCATAAAGATACTGGTGCATTTTATTATTCCATACCGGATTCTGTAATTCCTGGAAAGTGCTCTTAGGGTCAGTAAGTACTAAGATTTTTGGGAGGTGCTTGTGTGACCCGAATTTGATGGCTGCGCATATGGCTACAGTTTCTGCTGTGTTAATGTATGTCTCTGCAGGTAGTAATGTTTGTCTGTATTCGTTGGTATGTGGCCAATAATAAGCGTACCCAACCTCTTTCGTAGTTTTGGAGCCGTAGCTGTAAATATGAATATAATTAGTCCAAGTTTTGTTCAGAAAGTGTGAAATTGCTGTATTGATATACTCCGGGTGTTATGGTAGATAATATGTATGAAGTTTCAAAAATAGAAGCTCGTATGGATACAGGAAGCCTTGACTAGTACGGTTATTTAATATGAGTGGTTTGATGAACTTTTCATATTCCTTCTATCCTTTTGATAGCAGGAGCACTCTTCTCACTGGCGATGATCCGTTCCCTGTGAATCTTCTGTTCCCTAGTGACAGCTTCTCATGTAAAGGATGTTCCTTTATAGCAAAGATGTGGATGAGGTATTTGTTTGTGAGAAGTTCCCTGCGTAAAGAAAGGGGCATTTTTTTTTTTTTTTTTTTTTTTTTTTTTTTTTTTTTTTTTTTTTTGCTTACATCAGAACAGCGTTAGCAGGACTAGACTTATTGCTCCTAGGCATAGTCTTATGGCTGTATGTTGTTATTCCAGAATGTATTTTGGTGAGTTTCTGAAGAGAGTACTTCCGTAGTTTTTTTACTGGACGGTTTAAGGTTGTGTATATTTCCCACGTTCTTGGCTGTACAACTACAGTACAATGTCTCCGATCATTGTTTTTAATGAAGAATCTCTCCGACCAGTTCCTACAGTTTTTTCGATGTAAAGCCACAAAGAAAAACCTCCGTAAATATTACGACATATACGTAGTGGTTGTTTCCTCAAATATGAGGTATCCAGTTTTTAAACGCCATAGATAGGTAGTCGTATTGAATGTGAATATCTGCGTAAATTAATAAAGAAAATATTACATTTCTTTTCCCACGATCTAACCATTGCCTTGAAAGTTCCAAATAAAAGAAGTTTACAACAATAATTGTGGATGGGGACTTTTTTCACCTACCGGAAAATGGTACCAGTCTGTTGAAATTAAGATTAACTGTTTCGATATAAAATCCTTTTCACGTTTCTCACTCTCACTTTACGGAAAAGTCGCCACAAATTAAATTAAAAATACAAAAATATGAGACGCTGTACAACTGTTAAAATTATATTAAAAAAAGAATACCGGCACAAGGGTCATATTACAGTTTTGTGCTGTCGTAGAGGCTATGGTTAGGTTGAAATGCGTCCTAAAACAAAAAGGAAAAAAATCGTTCTGCGGCATCCATGTCGGAAATGTATTTGTTTACAACGGAAGCAATCAGTTGTTTGTGATTGCAGGTATCAATTTCGCATGTTGAAATACATTTCGGACAGTCGCGCGGCGTCTTATATTTTGGTAGTTTTAATTTGTGGCAACTTTTCCGAAAAACGAGAGTACAAACTGAAGAGGAAATCGTGTGAAAGCAGTCAATCCAAATTTCGAAAGGTGGGTACCAGTTTCTGGAGAAAGTGGCCTCCCACATTATTAAGCCTTTAGTGTTAAAAATAAAAACAGTTTGTGACAATCGAATCCTTTTTGTTAGTATTACTAGCTGGTACCCACGACTTCGTTCGTGATTGTAAATAATTCATATTGACAGCTATAGACATCTAACCACCCTAGTGCACGATGGTAGACTCGATACTATTACCACACACAAGTTCCAGTCTTCTGCGCTATGTAGTTCCGGCAGCATGGTAAAATTTACGGATACACACAAGTCTGTGGATGAAACACGAAAATGTTAATGATCGACCAATTTCAAACACCATATCTCACACACTCCCACAGTTACCGAATTTCGGCCAACGTTGTGATCGATAGGAGACTCTGTGTTACTACCACACACAAACGCCAGTGATCTGCGATTGATAGTTTTCACTTTAAAGTGATACACGGTGACACATGCGTAGTTTGGCAGAAATATGAAATTGCCGCAGGTCGACCATTTTCATCCCCCATATCTTCCCCCCCCCCCATAGCTACAGACATCTAACAACCATAGTGCACGATAACAGACATGATTCTACTACCACACAAAAACACCAATGCTCTATGCTTTGTAGTCGTGGTAGAAAAGTGAAATCTGCGGAGACAAATGCCTTTCGTCGAAATACGAAAACATCCTTGGTCGGCCACTTACAACCACCATATCTACCACAGTTTCTGAAATTCGGCCGCTGTTGTGATCGAAAGGTGATTCTGTGCTACTACTACTACACACAAACGCCAGTGATCTGTGATCTATAGTTTTCGCTGAAAAGTGATACACCATGACACTTTTGTCTTTGGCTGAAGTATGAAACTGCCACAGGTCGACCATTTTCAACCCCCATTTCTCCCACACCCCCATAGCTACCGACATCTAACAACCATAGTGCACTACATGAGATACGATTCTACTACCAAACACACCAATGCTCTATGCTATGTAGTTGTGGCAGAAAAGTGACATATGCGGAGACAGTCGAAATACGAAAATATACTTGGTCGACCACTTACAACCACCATATCTACCACAGTACCACAGTTTCTGAAATTAGGCCGCTGTTGTGATCGAAAGGTGACTCTGTGCTGCTACTACTACACACAAACGCCAGTTATCTGTGATCTATAGTTTTTGCTGAAAAGTGATACACCATGACACTTTTGTCTTTGGCAGAAGTATGAAACTGCCACAGGTCGACCACTTTCAACCCCCATATCTGCCACATTCCCATAGCTACCGACATCTAACAACCATAGTGCACGACAGGAAAGACGATTCTACTGCCACACACAAACACCATAAGTCTATGTTATGTAGTTGTGGCAGGAAAGAGAAGTATACGGAGATACGAATTTTTGGTCGAAATATGAAAACACCCTGCACTGACAAACTTTAATCATTATATCTCCAACATCCCCATAGCTATCGGTATTCAGCCAACGTTGTGCACGACAGGAATCTGCATGCTACTTCCACCCACAAACATCAGTGATCTGTGCTAGGTAGTGGTGGCTGAAAAGTGAAATATAGGAAAAAACACGTCTATTTTTATATATATATATATAAGATTAGAGGAAAGTGTCCTAGGCTATACCAGACCCCAGGTCTCCTGCAATATCCTCAACTCTAGCAGGATCAAGTGTAAATAGCAGTTTAGGCTTCTGACAGTCTGCAGCAGAATTCTCGTATCGCCCACTTCATTAGTTGTTCATTAAATCGCTATTACGTGCTTTGGCAGTGAATAAACATTTCACATTCTGCTATATTTTTTAAAAAATTTCCTGGATATTTGTAGGTAAGCCTTCCGACCTATATGTACCCTTAAATGATAATATTTTATGTTAATGATTATCACTAAACTGCTTTGTTGAGAATTTTGGTTAACAGGCTATAGTTGCGCAAACCGGATACCCTTGAGTTGCGTAAACCGGACCCCTTATTTTTTTAATGCTTTAAGTCAAGTCTATGCCTTATAAAGCCCAATTGATGGAAGTTAAAAGAGGTAAAGAAGTAAAGGAAGCTCAACAGGAAGAACGTACGTGATGGTGTTACAGGACGCAAAAGTGGCCAGCAGTCAGCAATGGGTCATATAGAAAGAGCTCGTGAAAACGAGTCTTAATGTGAAAGAACCAAGCACTGAGGATGAGAAGAGCGTGAGCTCAGGAACATCGGAGATGGAGATTCTTCCTGGAATGCCCCCTTCCAAAGATGGCGTTTGATGCGTGATTTGGGACAGAAAATTTTGTTGACGTTGGAAAATTTGGATGATGTGCGTTACATGTTTAATGTGGGCCCATGTGTATTGTGCTGGGGTTGAAAAGGGTGAGTACATCTGCGATTTTTGTCGTTAAACGATTTAATCCTTTTATATATTTTCTGTCTCTTCATATTTTATTTTATTTAATTTAATTGCAATGGAGCACAGGCTCCAGTGGCAATTTCCCTACATCCCCATCTTCCCGCTATCCTGCAGCCCGACATTTGCCCTCTACAAATTTTAAGCTATTTTTGAATATTTTTTAAAATAACTGAAACCTCTAATTGTTATATTTCACCTTAAATATGTTTTCTGTGATTCAATACCATTTTCTAATTTTGTTTACTGCTATTCCGTTAATTTTTCTGAGGGGTCCGGTTTAGGCAACTATTTTTCATTTCAACAAACTGTTGGTTTCTTTTTTCTTTTTTAAAAAAAAAAAAAAAAAAATTGTAATGATTTTAAGGGTATTTTTGAAATCAGAATGTAAATAAAGCATAACATTCTGAAGTATTTATTTAATGGTTTAAAAACAGATTTTTTATTAATTTATATTTTTTAGAAGTAAAAAACAAAATGGGGGTCCGGTTTTGGGCACTTTCCACTATTATAATTACAGTAGTTTGCTATAAATTCTGCATTATACACGAGAGTTTCTGGCATAATCAAGGTTTCATTCATTTTATAATTTATTGTGCTGTTTAATAGTGCAGTTTCAATATTTGAATATTTTCTGCCTGCATGCATGTACTGAAAGAGAGAAAATTGGTGTGTAGGGAATTGCCATCTGAGCGTATGCTCATCGAAATTAAATTAAATTTCAACGTGAGCCTGGAGGGGACTGGAAAGTCGTGGATGCAGAGTGCGGGCAGCGTGCGCTTGCGAGACGCGTTCTGACGACGTCAAACACAGCGCGGGTTGTACAAGGCGATCCAGTGTGGGGAACAAGCGTCCCTCGAAACGACCGGGTATTTGGCCGCAGGTGACTCCCACCAAACTATCGCATTTCCTTCGCGGTCATCATACAACTGTCTCCAGCGTAGTGAAGGAAGTAACTGGATCGTTTTACAGCTTTCGCATTTACCTGTTCCGACCAATTGATGTCTGAAAAACTCTGAGGAGGGTTCAGAGAACCTTGGCACTTTCCGAATTGCACGGGAAGTGTGAACGGAAAACACGTGAAAATAAAATGTCTTAACAACATTGGCTCAAGCTATTTCTGTTATATTTTTCCCATAGTTCTACTGGCAGTTGTTGATCCAGTTCCTTGTAGTTGATATTAACAGTTACGGCCGGCACAGCGACACTAGCATCATTCAAAATTCCTCAATTTATTGTGAATTCGTTCACTGTGAAACCATTGCCTAGTATGGATACCCCGTCCCTCAAGTATTTGTAAGCGACGAATGTTTCGCACTGCAGACTTATTTAATGCACCCTTTCCCGACATACGATGAAAGAAAATATTTAATAATAGTTGAAAATTATATTGGCATATTAGTCCAGAAGCGGCGGTTTTATGTTGCTTGCCCAGTTATCTACGATGTAATAATGCTGCAGATATCACAAGTGATGAAATATTAGATAATCCAAACCCGTCCAGAACGGCGTTCTCAAATACAACGCATAAAAACAGAGATCAAGTTCAAGTGACAGATCAGTTCGTCGTTTACTTTATTTTCTAATTGATATTTAAACGTATCGTAAACATACGTACTACTTTCCTGCTTACTTAAATAAACAGAATTAGGTATACGTTATATGTCAAAAGAGGAAGTAAATAATAATAAGTTGCAACCAAATAAATGTAACAAATAAATAATGGTTATATAAATAACGTAATTCAAATGATAAACGAAATAAAATGCTTTTAAACAAATAGTAATTCAATTAGCAATTACAGGTTTCTTTCATTTTCGCCGCAATCTCAATCCAAGAGTCACTTTTCTTGTTGTTTTTTAGTCGGGTGGCGTGAATGAAAGAAATAAAATTTTTCGGGCACCAAATTAATTAATTTCTCTATTTCGACATTCGCCACCTCGACGTGTTTGCGCGATATCTGTGTGCACTCATAACCTGATCCCTGCCCGCTACTGAATCGCCAGTTCTGCCCGGTTTCTTTTTGACGGGGTTGATGCAATACAATGTAATATAGTGCCCGCTGCCCGCGCTCTGTTTGACCGGGCCAAAGACAGACGAAGCGACTTCCCGCCGCACGATACATGGAGGAAAAAAATCCTCCATGGCACGATATAGCGCGTATAGTTCAATTCTTTGTGATACAGTGGATGTTGAAGACGAGATTGAAATGCTCCTGTGGTTACTGTACCGACTGTGGAACAGGAGAAGATAAGGCTGCCGATATCACTGCTTCTGAATCAATTTTATTCACTTTTCCTTAATAAAATGAAAAATATGAGAACGCTAGTTTTTTTTTATTATTTTTTTTTTAGTTTTTTTTTTTTTTTTTTAAAGTATGATTGCCACATTCCGTGGAACCAATCAGACGCTCAACCCGTATTTTTTGGTGCAAAAGTGCATATTAAGATAAAAGTTAAGATAAAGTTTCGGTGCTGGATCGATAGAAACATTTTAAATTTCAAAATCTAAAAGAATACGAAATTGGGAAATAATTATTAGAAAAGTAAAAATAAATAAATTTGTTTTTTCATTATTTACTTAATGAAAATGTATATTACATATTTTAGATTTGAACAAAAAAGTGTAATGATACAAGAAAGGGGGAGGGGAATCTCCATTTCTGATTCATTTTCTTCAGTCGACCGCACCACGAGTTCAAAACAGACGAGGCGGCGCGAGGGCAGGGTAGACGGTAGAATTCTCTGGCCCCGAATAAAGCGTTCCTAGGGCCCCTTACCTCTCCTCTCCCTCCCCACAAGTTTTTTTCTTAGATTTTGATGAAATCAGAAAATTTTAATGTAAAAAAACCCTCCTTTTTAAGAAAGTTTATTTGTATTTAGTTAGTCACCCCGGACGAAGGGCCCACTACGGGCGCTCGGGCCCGGGGTACTTTTGCCCCGCTTACCCCTTCCTAACGCCGGGCCTGCGCGGGGGAACTTGTTTTGCCTCCTTGCGTCAACTCGACCGCCGCGCGGCAGAAAACGCCTCGTCTGTTTTGGACCTAAGTCTCTGTAATCTTATATAGGTCGCACAGTACATATACCTTGAAAAATTTCCATCGCACAGTTTTGCTTTCCTGTTACACTAAAATGTTTAGTTTAGCTCAACATATCTATAGACTAACAGTTCGTGGATAGAGCATATTCAGCAATAGTTAGGGGGAAATTTCCAATTTTTAGCGAATCATTGATTATTTTCTCTGACACCCAGTGGCGGATAGAGGATTTTCGTTTTGAGGGGAGGGGGGAGGAGCTTGATCGGGCGAGGGTAATGTGAGTTGAAATAGGAGAGAGGTGGGTAGGGGGGTGTCTCATGTCAACATTTTATTTCAGATTTCCACCTTAAAAGAACAGAATAGCTTAAAAAAAAGTCTCCTAAATTACAATGTCAGTAGTGGAGGTAGATGTTGTTGGGAGAGGGGGGCCCTTGAGCCCTGCTACTGCTGATACCATATATGGGGTTGTAATCTGTTATACCTTTGTTTAATGACTTAATCTTTTTAATCGAGTCTGGAGAATTGACTGCTTTTGTGGTAGTAAGAATACTTTATCCACGGTATCCGACACTTACCTTAATCAATCCTTAAAAAACCTGTTCAGATTTTATCTTGCCCATTTTCAGAATTGGGGAATTGTTTTTCTGGCATTTATAATTACATATTTATCTGTTATTGACTCATTCATTTTTTAACAAAAGAATGAACTATAATTTACGTGTACACACTTTAACAATAAATTTGGCCGCCACTGAAAAATTCTATCACTCTTATTTTGCACAATCTGACATCAATGTCATCCTAAGCGAGTATCGCATTACTGTTTCCTGGGATGACATTGATGTCAGATTTTGCAAAATAAGAGTTATAGAATTTTTCAGCAGTGGCCAAATTTATTTTCAAAGTGTGTACATACACCAGAAGGTCTGGATGTGAGATATTTAGATTAACTGGATGAAAACTAAGTTTGGTGGGTTACTTCATCTTTATTGGCTTGTCAGTGCCAATTTCTTCTGAATTCAGTTTTTTAAGCATCCTTTCTGTCTTGGTTATACAACACAGTAATTGAATTACTGCAATCCATCTGATGAGATTATAAGTTCTGTTGTTTTTAAATCCTTTAAATATTTTTCATTGTCAATATATGACAGAACATTAGGCTATCAATTTTATCAACCTATCATTTGTTTCCAACGTCATCTTCAAATGGTGTTTCAGAATGTTAGCCTGACAATCCAAACTCCCTTCTTTTGTGAGAAGTATGTGTTGAGATCAGTAAACACTCTTATTATGTACTGCAGATATTCTGCATAAATTATCAATTCTTGTATATAAAAAAAAGGTATGCGTGTGATGAAATACTTCATCCACCAACCTGTTGTAAAGGTCATTTTGGGAATTTACATTTATTTAGAAGAATGAGGATTTTTAGTTAGATTGAATATTTCAAAAAGTAGTGGAGCCTCTAGTCAGAGCACTATGCAAGCACGATCATCAGCAAGAGCCGTTTATTGGTAATAATCTGATGGCTGACTAAGAGGACATCACTCTGTTTAATGACACAAAATCGAACTTACAAGTGAGCCATAGTTGCCATCACTTTGTCAGTCATTACCAGCCAGCCAATATGAGTTAATTCTTAGCTAAACTGTTTCTCATTAGCTTGCCTCGCCATAATGATCCATTATGTCAATTTGCCATTCAATCGGTAAGTTAACATTCTTTCTCCAACAGCCAATTTATATGGCTGAGACGTGGTTCAATCGATGATTAATATTTGTAGAGGCTATCAGGAGTTATCCTCCTTTTAATTGTATTCGTACAGTCTTCAGTCGTGAATAAAAGAAACTTCTAAGTCAAAAGTTGCCTATGTTTTTTATTAGGTAGAACTTCAGCTAGGTAATCATTTTTCCCCGGCCTTTCCCTGCATGCACTGGTTCTCCAACTGTAACTAGTGGAGTGGTGTCTATGATTCCTGATCGTTAACACCTTTGTGTAGCCCACAAGTCATTGCTTAGATCAGCAGAAGACAGAAGATATCTTCAAGAAACAAGATAGTACAAGAGGAGTAGAAGATTTAGCAAAGGTCCCGAAAATCAGTAAACTTACACCCTAAAGTCTGCTTTCACCAAAGCCCACAAAAATCTCCTCCAACCACTCAGGCCAATGTAAGGTTAGGCACAGAGGGTACAGCTGGCCATAATAGATTAGAGAAACTAGGTGCCGCATTATTTCTTATATGAATTCCTTTTTTCCCCTCATGCTATTTGGAATTGGAATGCACAGACTTAGTTTTGATATAAACCGCCTTACACCATCCATAAGTTTGTGGATTGCAGAGTATAGATGTTGATGCTTGGCTGTTTATTCGAGAATGTGTCATGGTACCTCTCATGACATATATCACACCCTTTGCCAACAGGGGCGGATCCAGGGGGGGGAGCTAGGGGGCTCAAGCCCCCCCCCCAAAAGTGCCTAGGTCCACCCCCGACATACGGATGATTTGAGGCCCGAGAAGGCTATAAGACTACCCTAAGGCCGACTCAAGCCCCCCCCCCCCAAAACCAAAATCCACTTAAGGCAAGCCCTCTGAACCAAATTTCGTTCAAGCCAAGCCCCCCCCCCCAAACCAAAGTCCGCTCAAGACCCCCCACCCCCCAAACCAAAATCCTGGATCCGCCCCTGTTTGCCAATAACCAATAACCCAATCTTGCACACATTGCAGCAATTCCAAATGACATTTCTGAACTCATTGAATGATATCACTGTTATTAACATGTTTGAGGTTGATATCAGTTTGTTTAGAGAGGATAATCAGTTTAGCTTTGTCACTAACCAGCTGCTTCTGTACCACATTACAAGTATAACACAGGCAGAGGGGCTCCACCTATGCAAAAATAATCTCATATGTTTCACTCAGTAGAACGTCAAACTCAGAATTTAGCAGAGCATTACTGAATAATGGTACTCTTTGATTGTAATTAAATGTAAAATACCAATCTTGTAACTGGATTTTAGTATTACATCTAGAGGATACTACTCTGGTTGGTAAAACAACTTGGAAAACAATATACATTCTCAAATCTATGTCCGTTTGGGTGTTCCAATAGTGAGACAACATTCAATTTTCCAGATTGTTTGTTTAATTTAATTTGATATAATGTAATGGGGCACATGTTCTGGAGGCCATTTCTATACACACCTGTTTTTCTCCTTTTCTCTTCCCAGCAACTTTTGCCTCTACTAATTTGAACTTTAAATTCTTGAAGCATTATTCAACATTTCGCTTGGTTCCAATCCCTGATATCCTTGCCCATTAAAGAAAACTCTTTGCCACACCCACCAGCCAGATTATGGTCGCAGACTTTACACTTCCATGGATGGACCTCTCCTAATTCTCCCCCCAATATCTTTCCATGCCTCATCACCAATATATGTCTTGTACACTCCCATGACTCTCTTCAACTTCTCCTGACTTCCATTGAATCCCATTCCAGCTCCTTTCTTATATCAGTTACCGATTGTGTTCTGAGGTAATATCCAAAGACAAATCAAGCAACCCTTCTCAGCACCCTCTCCAACTCCACCACCATATTCAAGCAATGGTCTGACTAAAGTTTTGTATTCAATTCCCTTACTTGTCTAGTACATCCTCTCATCATTCTTTCCAAAGGTGAAGAACTTTGGACCCTTCTCCTGCTACCTGTCCAATGTGTCCTGCCCAGTTAATTTTGTTATCAAATGTTAGGCCAAGGCATTTACAACTTAATTATGCAATAAGCAATTTTTCACCATTTTATAATCATAATCAGTTTTTAGAATTTTATCTGTGTAGCTAATAAACACACTGTTCTTTGCATTTATCTTTATCCCATGTTGAAACTGGAAATCTTGCCCAGCTGTTCACAGTCCTCTACCATTTTGATTCTACTATATTACATTATGTCATCCACAAACAATATAACTTCTGTTAGTAAACCATCAATACAATGATTTATTAGAATAACAAATAACAATGATCCAAATAAACTACCCTGTCGGACTCCCATATTCAGAAAGTTTGCATTTAGTGTCCAACTATTTACTTTCTACCTTTTAAGAATTCTTCTACCCAGCAAATCACTTCTCATCAACTCCAATAGTTTTTACCTTGCTTAGCACTATTTTATGGTTCATTCTGTCACAAACCATTGAAAGATCTAGTGCTATACTATCAGTTTGATCATCCCTACCCTTTTCATCAGAAATATCTTGCATATAGCCGACTAACTAAGATTTGCATGAATGTCCTTGCATAAAGCCATGTTGCAACTTGAAAACCAATTACATTCCTCACAGTCACATATGATATGCTTGCATATCAATCTCTCGATTAATTTAACTGCCACTGATGTCAAACTAATTAGCCTATTTTTGACTCTATTTGTACCCTCCTTTATGGACTGTAGCACTTTTCCAGTAATCCAGTAAGCAGCAAGTATCCAAACTCAATTCATAATTTTTCAAGATCTTTAAGATATCCATAGTAATATTATCTACACCAGCCCCATTACACTTTTTTTTTTAGATTCATTAATTTCTTCACACTGAATTTCAAATTTTCTAGTATGCTCACTTCCAAATGTGCAGATAGGCACATCCTCTGATTTACCCCCTACCATTCCTGATTCATAGTCTGTAATGCTATCACTAAACCAGTTACTTAATAATTCTGCATTTTTTAAATCCTCAGTTATTTCTTCTCCATCCTTGTCTATAATTGTCTCAACACCCTCCCTTCCCCTCAGTTTCCTGATATAGCCATAGAAACAGTTCCGCCGTAAGTGGGCGTGCAAGGCGTGCACCGCACGCGGGCGGCACATCAAGGGGGGCGGCAAAACGAGTGATTGACAGTCGCCACCCCGCGATAGTTGCCACTCCATTGTCGCCGCGACGAAATTTGCGGCGTATTATGTAATGGGCAACCTTTTTTTTTTTTTTTTTTTTTAAGCTCAACAGCTGCTCCGGGCGGCCAGCAACAATGGGGGCGGCAAATAATGTTCGAAGGGGCAGCAATCTCACAGTTTTCTGACCCGGTTCAGATATTTCCTAAATCCACCACTGGCTGTATTTAGACAGGGGGCGGCATAATCGGTATTGCACGCGGGCACTCAAACAGCTAGCGGCGGGCCTGCATAGAAATTTCTAGATGCATCAGTCAATGGTCCTCCTGCACTTACAATACTCTTCATAAACCCATCTTTAGCCACTTTCTTTGAAATTAATAATTTCTTGTTTTGTTGTTTCAAGTATTCCTTACTGCCTTGCTACCCGTTAACTCTGTTATGGTCTCATCTCACCTGCCTTTTATACTACATGTGAGGGTGCATCAAATATAAATGAGACTTTTGCAAACAAAAAATATAATTTTTTTCAAAATAACCCTCTTATCTATGCACCTACTTGAGTGATAGGTAATTTTTTAATTCTGGGATCACAAGAAGTTTAGGGATGAGTGTCAAACCAATTGCACAGGAACAGCTGCACTTCCTCATTTGTTATGAAGCACTGTTCACTAAGGTCTTCCTTACATGGACCAAACATATGGAAGTCGCATGGCAAGAAATCTGAGTTGTAGGCTGGGTGTTCTAGACAATTCATTGCATGATGAACCAACTTTCCTTTGTGAGTTTGTGTTTTTCTGCTGCATTGTGTTGTCTGGCATTATCAAGGAGAAGCAACACAAATCTGTTTGAAATTTTTGACCAAATTGTGACTCATACTTGACTAAGATGATTACAATAAAAGATTGCATTAATGGGCTGACATTCTTGAAGAAAATCGACAAGCAGAACACATTTACAGTGCCGTATCACATCCTCTGTGTTCTGCAATGCGATGCTGGTGCGGGGACAGCGCGAGTGGGTAATGTTTCCAACACGCTCTGATCTTTGTTAATTTTTTTACACCACTGTTTTACCGGAGCCCATGAAAGGGTTCTTTCCCTGAATTATACGAATGAACACAACTAAATTTCAGCAACATTTACAATTTCTCTGACGAGAAACTTAACAATAAACATATTGTTCAACTGCGAGGTATATCACTAATAATTATTGTTGCTGAGAATGTGTGCCAATGTATTACTGACTTTCACATGAGCTGCTTCTACTGACCGAACTGTTTCATACTCCTCACACCACTGACTGACTCACGATTTAAAAAGGCCTGTTTATATTTGATCCTATCTCATAGGTTCAGTACTTCTCTTTACAGTAGAACTCCAATTATCCAAACTCCAACTATCCGAAGCGCCGATTATCCGAATCGCTTTTTTAATTAAGACGGAAACGTAATGTGAAAAAGCTTCCCCTCTTTTATAAAAACCAACCCAGAGTTCGAATAACTGCAACATTGTTTACCCAGTGGTACGGCAAAACTTTCATCCCTGAAGTGCAAAAGCACCAAAAAAACCTTGGAAAAGAAAGCATTTTCAACATACATGCAATAATTAATTAAAATAGACCTTTTTTTTTAAATTCGATTATCCGAATTTTTGACTATCTGAATGGGGTCCAGTCCCAATTGATTCGGATAATTTGAGTTCTACTGTATTGTTTGTTTTGGAATAAACATTTCTTCACCCTTGAGCTCTTCCCACTTCAACTCCATTGTACTTGTTCCTTCCTTTCGTTTGCTGAAACTTGCTCTGAAATCTCTCTTCAATTTCGAAATTTGTGCCTTTTTGTAATTGCATCTATTTCCCCTTCAGTTATGGCCACCAGTTTTTTGAATCCCCTTATATTCATCAGAGCTGCATTATTACTTCTAATGCTTGACTCCTGACAAGGTTATCACCAAATTTCATTAGGAAGATATCCAACATGTTTGGTTCCCTCATGTTCTGCTTTACCACTTGTGTAAAGCCTGCTTCCCTTACTAAATCTCTGTTCCCTTGTGTGACTAACCCTCTGGCCTACAGGCTACAACCACACAAGGGGCTTGTGGTCAGGTTTTCGAGCCAAAACTGACTGTCAAGAGCCCGACCCATGGTATGTGGACTGAGCCAAATGTAAACACCACATGTAATGCTCTTGATTTGTTGATGTAAATAGCAATCCAGCCTAGTGGATTCAGGTACATATTATTCTTGATTACGTTCACACATTAAAATATATTTGAAATATATTATAAAAGTATCCCTATACAATGTCTTCAAAAAGACAGTGCTGAGATTTCATTCAAAGATTTGTTAGATATCTTGGTTAGTGATAATGACATTTGTGGAAGCAAACAGTTATATTGGATGATACCAATGATGAAGATGGCATTAATCATCAACTAGCAGAGCACTGGATTTGGAAAGAAGTGAAAAATAATAAAAAAAATCTGGGTTTATATAGACTCCTGGCATAAAAATGACAACCTTATGTCAGTTAAGAGCAATAAATTGAACTATATATATTTCATATAGTATTTCATAATTGGTTATGGGAAAATATTGTAACAGAGACCAATCAACTTGTGGAACAAATAAAAACCAATCCAAACAAGCAACACAAATTGATTTCCTGTAGATTGTAATTAAATCAAAATATATTTTGCATTATCCATTATAATAGCTCATGTAAAAAAACCAACAATTCAAATGAATTGATCTAAGAGGGCAATTATCAAAACACCTATATTTCGAAAAATGATGCCGTTAAAAAGATTTCTGCAAATTACCAGATGTTTGCATTTTGTAAATAATAATATGGAGCACTGCACAGATAAATTAAGAAAACTAAAACCTGCAATCGATTAATCTATTGAAAAATTTAAAGAAATAAATACAATGAAACAAGGCATTGCTACTGATGAATCACTCATGAAATATAAGGGAAGCATGTCTAACAAAAAATTTAATCCATCAAAATGGGCAAGTTTTGGCATTAAATTTTACAAATTGTGCGAGTCAGATTCGGGTTATTGTTCTACTTTAAAATACGTACAGGCTATGATAAAATAAATTGTGATGATAGTGCTTCTGAAAGTGTCATCAAAGAGCTATCACAGCCAGTGTTACTCAGAGAACACAATTATGCATAGATAATTAATTGGTACTCTCCAACAAAATTATTTATGACACTATCACACAATAATAAAACTAATGTCATTGGCATAGTACATTCTAATAGAAAGAACATGCCAAAAGTTTTCTGCAAAGCAAGACTAAAAAAGGGAAGAATATAGACTGAGAAGCAGCAATAGAATACTGGCTTTAAAATGGAAAGACAAACGAGATGTGTATGTTATGTCTACAAAATACAAAAATTACTGCACAAGGCACAAATCAATTCAACCATACTTCAAAATGTCTCTCTGAGTACAACAAAGGAATGATTGTAATTGATCAGCAAGACCAGATGCTAGCATACTTTCCGATCATGAGATAATAAAGGAAAGGATATCAAAAAATTTTCTTTTATATGTTCGATATTGCATTTTTTTAACTCTTATATTTTGTTCAATAAAATAAATAAAGGGAAAAAAAACAGAGTTATGTAGAATACAGCATTTAAATTATATAATTTCGAAGTCTTTCTCGGCGTTGAGAATACAAATAATGCTCTCGGGTGACTAGCCGAGTTATAGAAGTGTTATAATAATCACACAATATTTCGGCGCTCTGAACCATCGGCGCCATCTTCACCAGAAGATGGCGCCGATGGTTCAGAGCGCCGAAATATTGTGTGATTATTATAACACTTCTATAACTCGGCTAGTCACCCGAGAGCATTATTTGTAGCATTTAAATTGCCGAATCTGTATTGAAGAATATACCAAAAGCAGACTATAAAGAACGAGGATGATTATCATATGGAGATTTACAAGAGAGACTGCACGCAAATCATTGGGGTCATTTTCCTAAGCATATTGATCCAACATTATAGAAGTCAAGACCAACAAGGCTCTGTAAAGTTTATACAAATAATAAAAAATGTAGAGAAACAATGTGAGAGAGCAAAACATGCAAAGTTCCCTTACATGTACCAGTAAGAGTCAAAAGAAATCACATGGTTTAAGATTATTAATTATTTAATATTTGTAAAAAATGCTAATTGTGTGCAATTGAAATTTATTCAGAAATTGGACTTAGATGTTATTGATTTATTCATTATTTCAAGACAATAAACCTTGTTTAATTTTAATATATCATTTAGTTTTAATCATTTGTTTGTTTTTAATTTTTCACTTGTATTTTTATAATTAGATTAAATTTTCCTGAATTACAACACCTCACATAAGTCACGTGTGATTGGTACAACTTAAGACAGATTTGCCGAGCTGTGGAATGGCTCGAAGGTTCAGCAGTTTTCTTTATGTTTTGGGACCACACTTGTTCTGCTACACAACACTAAAGCCACTACCTACCAACATGCACTCTGCTGTAGTGTTAAACCATAAATTTGTTAAGCAAGTGAGTTATCACAAGGTTCACTTCCCTCAAGTTTCAGATAAATAATATTATTTTAACTCTAACCCTATTAGTTGTGTCATTCTATAGTGAAAAATATTAGTCATAGTTGCTTTTCAGTTATCCTGAATGCCTTTCCAACTTAATTTAAATCAATACTTTTACTGCACAGTAATATTCCAGGACTTACCTGCATCACTCAGCCACCACTGCAGCAGTTTCCATGCCAATTTTTTCAATTATTGTAAATATAACCTATCCCTAAACCTATTTTCTTGTTAGTAATGACCAGCACATCCTTGGATTTGTTACACCCAATACTATTAATTCACAGTATTAGCATCCTAAACCACAACAACCTAAACCATCAGAACTACAATTTCTAAGCATAACTTAACGGTAATTTAATATAGGATTTTTTAACAATCTCTTGATATTTCATATAAGATAATTTGCATAGAGTATGCTTTCCTCCAGTTACCAAACAAGCAAAGATGGACCACAGATGATTGATCTTATGGTTTCAGGAAACCTTCTCAATAGAATTCACCTGAAACTAAATTAAACAATAAATTTACTTTTGTGGTAGCTCTTTCAACATAATGTACATCATAATGGGAGCCACTCTCAAAGGACGCTTCTTAAAATGTTGAATACTGTGAACTTGTGGCATGGTGTTTTTTTTTGTTCTCAAAGAAATTTATCACACCTTTACTTATATTCATTTAAACTGTGAACAAAGATAAATTAGAATATGTGGAACTTTCCTTGGCAGACAGTACCCTACTTCCTCCTCTATATATCGTGATCTATGTTTCCTATAGTTTTCTGACTAATGTACAAGATGTGCCAGCAAGTTTTGAAGAACATATGTCTTTGACTGAACTACTTCCACGATGTGTGGTATTTTGTATCATGTGGCGAGTCGTGGGGGTATACATCCGACACCCTTGCTATACATTGTCCTCTTAATTGTGTTTAAGGTTTATACTGGAACATTGTAAACTGTTTTAATATTTATATGTTCATCATGGCCCTCCTGCATTTGTATGTAGTAAGTGATGGTGTTATTTTCCCTATCTCTCCTCATTTTCACTGTCACTATATTAAAAACGTTTGCAATTATTTATTTATTTAGTTATCTTTAATTTTTTATATTTTTATTCAGTTTTTTTTTTTTTTTACTTTATACAACCATTACAGAGGTTATAATTATTGTTGGTCAACTCTTTCTCCACCATTGCCATCACCAACCTTCCCACTTGGTTCGTTGTCGATTTAATCATGCGGCCAATCCTCTTGACATATATCATCCTCTAATGATGATCAAGGTTTATACCAAACTATTGTAAATTGTATTCATTTTAGTGTGTTCATCGTGACTCTCCTGCTTAATCTCCAGTGAATAATGGGAGGTACAATAGTATCTACAGTATCTTGCAGCCATACCTGGTAATTCTTCATTCATTCTTGAGGACTGGAGGCCTTGTTACATGAGGAACTGGTGTGGCACAAACTCAGTGCAAAATGTAACCATGCCAGGGTCACATTTAGGGTCTGTAGGCCCTTAGGCTATACCTGAGGTGCAGGCCCTTTACGATCTATAGGTCCCTTGGCAGAAACAGTGGTGCGGACCCATAAAGCAATATCAATTACTTATTATTAAATTAATAAACCTTTTAATGCAAAATATTGATTAATGTAATGGTAGTAAAAATATACGAGGATAACTTATTGAAGAATCGAAAGTTCGTTAAGTGTTTTCTGTATCGTTTCCGAGACTGAAGTGAACAAGATTAGCAAGTGATGCTCGCATGTTCAGTTTTTCAACTGATGATCAATAGATAAGGTGCTGCCTATTTTAGTGGTGTTTTTGTGACCAAAAGCCCGCAGAATAACAAACTCAAAAGTTTTAATAATAATATGAAACAGTAGGCCTACTTATTAATAAAAAGCAAATGAGAATATATTATTAACTTCACAAAAACATGCAACACAGAAAGATTAAAAAGACAATATTGATTATTCACATATGCATGACAGCAACTAAAATATTTTTATGTAATTTTTGCATGTGGTGCAGGCCACTAGGCTACAATCTGAGTAGCCTATGCCTAAATATGGTCCTGAGCCATGCATTTAGCCAGTCATAAAGAGTACAGGCTGTGATACACACTAGAAACTACTAACAGTTAGCTTCAATTCACTGATTTGGCAACAGCCGTCCAAATTCTGTTAAGCTGGAGTATAGTTGTGGTGGATTGCATGAAACAGTAGTGTTCTATATTAATTTTATTTTTTTGCCTCTAAAAGTTAATTATATTTGTAGACTGTAAGGAACTAGGCCGATACCGGGGTTGTAGTATCGCCTAAGTGCCTTAACTTACACTCTTGATAGCTCACAATTCTCAGTACATCTGCTAAATAATTTTGATTTGACTTGACCATGTAGCCAGGATTACTCAACTAAATGCCTAGGTCGCCACAATATTTGATAACCCAAATATTGGAAAGGGTATTACAGCAGTTATCGAAATGAAACAGTTCACTTTTCTAAAAAGTCTTCAAGTTTATTTAAAAGAAATTCAAAGTTCAAACAGCATTCTTAAGTTGCACAGGCTAATCGAACAATCGATCCAAAAATTACAGATCATGGAGAGAGGTAACCCGCACCAACCCCGACGGAAATTTACAAGTTCATGTTACGAGAATGAGTACCACGCCCTTGAAACCATGATGGCCGACTTCCGCAATGGCAGACTGTAACCTGCACTACCAACCTAACGTCGGAATAGCCAACCTACCAACACACGCCTAATTCATCTTACTAACACGACTGCAACCAGGAAAAAGACAAAGACGTCACCGCGACCTAACATTTATACCCTCGCTGACGTCAGAGCCAAATTACCAGTTTCTACTGGTGCCTAGGCGATCTAGGCCTGAAATATCTCAGTAACTAAACGGTTATCCAAAACTTTAAGTGTGGCAGTGTTTCTACATATTTAACTGTGAAATGATGAATATTTAGTGAATAATTTTAAGCAACTGGTTTAAAAGTTTTAAGTGGAGGAGTGGACTACTTTCGTACCTGGGGAACTACTATTGTTCTGGAAACTTCTACATTTCGTCATTTTATTAATGCCACGGTTTATGCAAATTGTTTTATTATCACTGTGTTCTACAAAAATTCCTGAGTTTATTGGTGTGATTTTTATTAAGATCGGTGCAGGGCAAGTTTACTTACTACGTAACCAAAGTGTGATTTCAGTTTTAATTTTATAACTTTATTTCTATTAATTTTATTCGAAATATAAAATTACCATGAGATTCTCTGAGTAAAAATACATATTCTGAAAGTTATCTCATCTCTGTATCTACTATAGATCTTTCGGAATAAATTTCTAAGTTGACCTCATGGTCGAAATGAAAACTGAATCTATAAAATCGTTTCTATTTACTGGAATTACTTGAAATAATTATATGTGATATTAGATTTTTAGTTCTTTCCGGAAATCCACTTTTTATTTCGGAGATCCTCTAGGATTTTGAGATAAAAATTATTAAAAGTGAGGTGCATCTGACGAAGTATAAACAAATTGATTTAAGTTATTTAAACGTTCAGAAACTACGAAATTTTAGTGAATTTATATTTTAATTGCCTGATTACTTCATTGAAATTACTTTATTTGGTTCGAAAGTGTGTTAAAACAGTGAAATGCCAAATATTAGAATTACTTGTGCACTGAACTGGATTATTATGGATTATCATATCAAAGGTTAGTAAAAGGTGTTAATATCACTACAGAAAGTTACTTTAGTTGGTTTACTTGCTATTAAGTTACTTTCTTGCTCCTAAAATTGGTTTAAAATGACAAAATGTTCCCCAGTTAGCAATTCCTAAGTCCAAGGTAATATTATTACTGATTATTTAATTTCCAGTTGATTAAAAGCTTGTTTATTATTATTCAGAGTTTATATTCGGCGTTTAGCAACTACTAAAGGTCTTTACTGCATTCAAATTGGTTTAGAAACTACGAAGTTAGCCTATATCAAAATTTATTATTTGAAATTGAAGTTGTGGGATTTAATCTCTTTCCTCCCAAACTGATGTCTTCTTTTTGTTATCAAAGGTTTATTTAGAGCCTTTATTTAATTATGGGTGCATTTATTATCCCTAAAAGGTTTTTATTTAGTGTGTTTGGTTACGGTATCTCTATGCTATACAAAGCTTTCCTCCCATAACCTAAACATGAACTGAAAACGATCTTTTACTACTGAATAAGATTTCCCTCTAATGTCTAAAGGTGAGAGGCTAGAATTTAACCAAAATCCTAAGATGCTTACATGCCCCCCGAAGATTGAGGTTATTTTCCCAAGAAAACTAACTGAATATCTTGAAAATAGAAAAAAAATTTTTAAAATCCCAAAAGAAAATGAACTATTCCCACAAAATCTAACTATCTCTTGTTGGTTCGGTTCTCTCTCCATCACTCATACTCAAAACAAAATATTCTTACTTATAACAATCCCAAAACTTTTAATTTCCACTCACAAAATTATTACAAAAATCTTCAAACTCATTCACTCTTAAAAGATCTACCTTAATGAGAATTTCTGATCAAATGGCAAAAATGTAAATACAAAATATTAAATAATCACAAAATCATAAGCCTGTGTGTTCTCACAAAATTTCTCAAAATATCAAACATATTATCAAAATATAAGACATAAATTGTATACATGCAAATTACAACAGTACACTGAAAAATATTGTTACAATGGAACATCAGATTTGTTTTCAGAAAAAACCTTAAAGTTTAACATTTTATAAACATAGACATAAAAACAAAATGGTGTTTTACAAATAATCTCTTTTTAGAATTCCATTTTGGAAAGTCTTTCGTTCTGTTAACGTCCTTGTTTGCATATTACACTGTTTTGTTATGGCCTTACCACTTTCCCTTTATTCACTTTAAACCCTTGTCGCAGAACCCCCTAAATGGGTGAAAACCCAAGTCCTGAAACGGGCGCAGACTTTAAGGCTCGTAATTATATAAACCAACAGCCTTATGGCTAGCTCTGCCGAGCAAAGTCCCTTATCCCCAGTTCCTGACGCAGCAGGAGTAGCCTGGGGAACTCGGTCAGCTAGCTGGTCTGTGAAAGATACAAAACAGAAAACAAAATGTGGGTATTAGTGGCGGCCAAACTGTTCTTAACCACTAACATATACATAAAGAAAAATTAAGATACAATACAAAAATAGCTACAAAAGTAAGATTACAATAACCATGGTAATTACAATGAAATTTTCACAAGTTGTTGAAAAATGAAACAAAATTAATTATTTTTCTAGCAAAGATGGTAATTACAAATAGCAAGAAAAATGAAAAACAAGTACAAGTTATAAGTCCTGTAAGTAATTAATGTTACAAGAAATGATCCAAAGGAATACATATAAAGAAAGTACAAGAAAAATACAAGCATATCCATATCAAATTAAAACATAGTGAAATGAACTTGGTCCATGCCAAGTTATTGGATCACTTGACTCAATAGAAGTTGTTACAATCATAAGAAATATTACTTATTAGATTTATTTACATAGTATTATCCCCAAAGAAAAGAAACATCTAAAAATGTGTAGGGGAAAATTGTAACTTATAAGGAAACGTAGTTTCCAAGCAGCAGTACACTGCTGTGTAAAATGAGAGTATAAAAGTAGTGTATGTGTGTATGAAATGTTACAAAAGATCTTTTATGTTGAAGTATCACAACCCTCGTTGTGTTCACCAGTACACTGGTGCAAAAAAATCACATATCCTTTATAAATATTAGTTTATGAAAGTTAGTTCAAGTGTTATCGTGTATTTGTTAATAAAGAACATTACTCTCAAAATTCTGTTATCATCATTAATAAAGGAAATCTCCATAATAAGAGTATTAGACGAGTGTATAGGGTAATATCTTGTAAGGAAGCGTATGTTCCTAGCAGCAGTCCACTGCTGTGTAGAATGAAAGTATAAAAGTAGTATAATCGCAACACATAGTTGCGTGGAACCAGTATCGTGGTTTATAGGTCCAAATAGTGTATCGAATCTTTATGTCAATAGAGTTCACCCCAAAGTTGGAGGTGGTGTATAACCAACTAAGTTATCAATGTATAACGTATCAATGTATGTATGGAAGAAGGGTAGCGTAGAGGAAGAAGTCAAGAAGGAAAGAGATAGCTGAGGATATTAGTAGATTAAAAAAAAATTCCAAACATTACTGCTACTGGGAATCTCCCCGCGAAAAAAATTCACGACCATTGCATGTGCAAAAATGTCGGCATATCCGGCAGAAATAGCACAACCACCCGAAAGAGTAACAACCTTCTTTGGTGTCTGTCCTCTTCATCGACTATGGAAAGAGACAGGTAGAAGGTTAGGGAGATTCAATGCAGTCTATTTCAAGGGATAAAAATAAATGTGTCTGTTTAGATAAGATACCACACTCCCCAGCTGAAAGCCCGAAAGGAGTGGGTTTAGGTAATGCCCAGGCATGGTAGGTGATGCCCCCCGAAAACCCACTGAGGCCCCAACCCAATGGGGAGAGCTTAAGCACCACTATCCTCTAGGTTGGAAAAACAGAAACTTGCTGGCCAGCCAAGCTTTGTTGAAAGAATAAGAGGTGGCTGAGAGTAGCCGATAGGAAAGAAAGAAAGATGAGACTGCCCCAAAGATTAGAAGAAGCAAAGACAGTCACAGCTGGGGACCTCGTGGGTGCCAACCACGCATGCAAGGTGCATGTCCCTGAGGGGTTAAGTGTTGTAAAAAGGTTTTAGTGCCGATACATGATATCTCCCTTTTAATTTATTGGTATCTGGGTGAACTAATGTATAGTTATTGACATTCTGCACATCTGTAATCTTAAATGGTCCTTCATAAAGAGGAAAAAATTTCTTTGTTTCTTCCTTAATGGCAGAAGATTTGATGTGTTTTTGGACTAATACTAAATCGCCAATCTTGTAAGATGTGTGTGAAATTGTTTTGTCATGACGTATTTTACGTTCCTCTGCTTTCTTTTGTAGTTGATGTAAAGCTATCTCTAAAGACTTTTCATATGAGTTATTCTTAAGAGATGGGAATGTGATAAGCTCATTTATAACATGTGGTGGCCTTTTGCCAAACATTATTTCAAAAGGCGATAAAGAAGTTGATGAATGATGTAGCGAGTTTAAAACATCTTCAATGTGAGGAAGTTGGATTGCCCAATTCTTATGATTCTCATGACAATATGTGCGAAGCCATCTCCCTAGCTCGCGCATAACGCGCTCAACAGGGTTAGCCTGGGGATGGTAATATGCAGTCTTAATGGTTTGTATCTGTAATGATTGTAAATAATCATTCCACTTAGTGCTAGCAAACTGAGGGCCATTATCTGTAAGTACCGCCTGAGGGTGTCCTACCTGAGGTATAAAATGTTGTGATATTTTGGAAAAAATTACCTCTGTGGTGGGTCTCTTAATGGGATATAGTTTAATGAATTTGGAAAAGACATCCATAATAACGCAGATGTATATCACTCCTCCCCTGGATCTAGGGAGTGGCCCAAATAAATCTAGTGATAACAACTGCAATGGTTTAGTAGGTATTATGGGTTGTAGTTCTCCTGCTCTTTGAACCGTATCAATTTTATTTAATTGACACACTTTGCATGGTAACAAAAACCTTTTAATCCATTTTAACAAGTTAGGGTAATAAACATATTGTTTTAAAATCTGAAAGCATTTTTGTGGTCCACTGTGACCATGGCTTAAATGTTGATATTTAATTAAAGCCTCCAGCAAGTGTTCTGGAATACATAATTTCCAGCAATCTGTGTAAACATTCGTACGCTGAAAAAGTACTCCATTCTTAATACAATAGTAGGAGTGTAGTTTATCAGTATTTTCTACTTGCAGTAACTTTTCTTTTATCATTTTAAGGGTTGGATCTTTATCCTGCTCTTGTTGCATGGTCTGTAATGCATTTCTAATCTCTTTCTCAAAAGGAACCTGTCGAAGGTAACAAATGTGTGGGCCATCAGTACCAAGTTTGGTATCTTGTATAGTATCCAAGCCTTCTGGCAGGCGAGATAGGGCATCAGCAATAATATTTTGTTGGCCAGGTATGTACCTTATCTCATATGAGAATTCTTGCAACAACAAAGTCCATCTAGTTAATCTGCCAGGTAGTAGTGTGCACTTGTGAAGAAAGGACAAAGCTTTGTGGTCAGTGTAAATAATAACTTTCCTCCCTAACAATAAATATCGAAAACGTTGGAAAGTCCAGACTGCGGCAAGAGCCTCTTTCTGAGTAATTGAATAATTACGTTCCGCTTTATTCAAAAGTCTACTTGCAAAAGCAATGGTGTGTTTCTGAGGGCCTTCCTCCGTCTCTACTTCTTGAAAAATTTCAACACCAAGGCCATAGTCAGATGAATCTGTGGCAATGCAAATGGGTAAATCCCAGTTTGGTGAGTGTAAGGTGATATTTTGTAACAAAGCTTGTTTAATTTTATTGAAGTCCTGTTCGCAATCTTGCGTCCATTTCCAAGTGGAGTTTTGTTTACATAAGATCTGGAAATGTGGACTGTTTAGTGCTTGATTTGGGACAAATTTCCTGTAGTAACCACACAATCCTAAAAAACTTTTAAGCTGGGTCCTGTTCTGTGGTCTAGGGAAGTTTTTTATTGCTGCAAGTTTATCTGGTGAGGGTTTGATTCCTTGTGGGGTGATGACATGTCCTAAAAATTCAATCTGTGAAGTTAGGAAAATACACTTTTTTAATTTCACTGTCATTCCCCCTTTCCGAAGAGCAGTAAGTACCTCTGTTAAAGTATTCCAATGTTCCTGAATTGTCTCACTTGCAATTAGGATGTCATCGACATAGACATGTACTTTCTTTAACAGTTCAGGGCCTAGAACCTTATCTAGGGCACGTATAAAATTGGCTACGGCGTTATTTAATCCAAATGGTAGCACCTTAAAGTGGTATGATCTACCCTGATATAGAAAAGCTGTGTACTCCCTTGAATTTGGTGCAATGGGCACTTGCCAGTAAGAGCATGTTAAATCAAGGCTTGTTAAAAACTTTTTCCCATGAAAATTTTGGAGTATTTCATCGATAGGCAATGGATGGTCCCTTTCAGTCTGAAGATGTTTATTTAAAGTCCTAGCATCCAAGACGAGTCTAACTGTCTGATCAGATTTAATGACAACCACAAGTGGATTGTTGTAAGGGCTATGTGACCTTTCGATAATTCCCCATTGGAGCATACGGTTGATTTCTTCTTCTACCATCTGCCGTTTCGCGATGGGAATAGGGTATGGTTTTACAAAGAATGGCTGTGTACAGGAAACCTGAAAATGGCATTGGTAGTTTTGTATTAAACCCGGTTGATCGTTGAAGACATCTGAAAACTCGTCAATTAACTGCACTAACTTATGTTTATGTTGTGAGTTTACATCTTTAGTGACTTTTTCAAGAATATCTTCTCCTTCCCTAATACTCAATTTATCAACCCAAAAGTTTACTACCTTGCTATGAAATGAAGGCTCCTTATCCATATTAACTGCTACATTCTTGTATAAAATCTTCACTGAAGGTGAATGTATTTGTTTCCATCCCTTTACCAACTGAACTGTTAACCGTGTGTTGTCCAATGAAAAGACTAGTGTATTCTTGGCGCAGTCTAGAGTAGCTGCAGTGTGGCAGAGCCAATCAATGCCGAAAATACACTGAGGCTGAAGGCCTGGTATCACATAAACTCTTAAATCAAATGGGACATTCATAATAGTGCCTTCGAGTAAAGCCTGAATTTTAATTGTTTTGCTTTTCCTACCAGTTGCCGTAATGGCTGTCATTTGGGGTACTTCATAATAAGGAACAGGTTTAATTGCATTTATGTATTGAAAAGCTCTTCAGAAATACAGGAAAGTTCAGCTCCAGTATCGAGGAGCACCTCTAAGTTTAATCCCTGTACCAAAATTGGTAAAATGGGTACCTGCACCAAATCATCCTCATCATCATTTAAATTATTTTCATGGAGCAAATCCTCCCTAGGATTGTTATGGAACATGGTGAATACTCCTGGTGTGTGATGTGGTCCTGCAATTATTTTCGCCTCTGTTTGGACCAAGACATTGGCAGAATTTAGTTTTTTGGCTGCCTACTGTCTTCGTCGCAGTGAATTATTGCTTCTGTAGTATCAAACTGAGGTGAATCACTGCGGCTTTGTGATCTGTTGTTGTTATTGTTATTACCTCTCCCGCGGCCTCTACCTCTAAAGAAACCACGAATGTATTTTCCTCTACTAGAGTTCTGAGAAGATTTAGGTTGTCCTCCAGTTGGAGGTTGATCATCATGATTATCAGATGAAGGTTTGTTATCAAACTTTTTATTGCCTTCTTGTTGAGGAGGTCTATTCTTATTTTCTTGGAATGTTTGTGTGTTTGTGTTCCTATCCTTATAGTCATTTTGATTGTTCCAATAACGGCGTTGGTTAGTAGGGTGGTAATTACGAGTTGCCTGTTGCATATCCAGGTTGTGTAAAGTCTTTTCTGCAGCATCAATAGTATTGATGCCCAATAACGCAAAGGAATTCTGTACTTCAACAGGTAATCTCCCCAAAATATGCTTAACCAACTCTTCCTCTGGGATAGGTATTGATAGATGGCAGGCCTTGGCAACTTCAGTGAGAAAGAAGTCTGTCATCGTGACATTACTGTCTGACCGGTAGAAAGGGCCTGTTGAAATGGTTTTCTTAATGGCGAACTGAATGTGTGTGGACCAAAATCTATCTAGAAAACATTTCTTAAACTGTGAAAAGGTGTCACATGACTCTTTATGTCTTACAGCCCAAATCCTACTCGTGCCATTTAAGTGTTGGAACACTATTTCAATTTTCTCTTTATCTGACAACAAATCAAAAACCCTAAAAGCTTCAAAGCTCTGTAAGAAATCGACAGGATGGACAGACCCATTTTCAGTGAAAGGCTTAACCTCAATTTTATTGTTTCCAAGTAAAGAGAAATTCTGATGTTCTTAGATCAACAGCTGTTATTCCTTGTTTAACTAGTTGTTCAACCTTGCTTTGACAACCCTGAATATCTGTTTGTGCTTTTTGTACTTGCAAATCCAAAATGGAGACATGTTGCATTGTTTGTTGTTGTCGCTGATCAATGTTGAGGACCTGTTCATTGAACGATGTCAACTGGACTTTACTATTTACAACTTCCTGTGTAAGGGAGGTAACATCCTCATCAATTCTAGAGACATTTTGTTGTACCTCTGCAATTTGTTGAGTATTCGTCTCAGTGGTGGTAGCTAAATCTTGTACCTTATTGTGTACTTGAACTACATTTTCACTCACTGCAGAAACAGTATTGTGAATCGATTTAATGGATTCAGTTGAAGTGGATACAAATTGTTTTAGATCAGCTGATATTTTAGCAATTGTAGAATCTTGTGTATCAATCCTAGGTACAATTTCCTTTTGAAAATTAGTCAATTGATTACTGAGAATAGTGGAATTTTTATAGCATGCGTCACTGACAGAATGAAGTCTAATATGAACATCTTCAAGTTGGGTTTCTACTTTCTGTGCATGTTTGTTATATGTATCCAACATCTCAGTGCGGTGTTCTTGTAACTGTTTTGTAAAATCTTGTTTATTGGCCTCACACTTCTCTTCAGCTTGTGTTAATCTTTTTTCTAGAGACTGTGTTCGTTGTGTGAAAGTCTGTGTTAGTTTTTGTTCTAAAGATTTGTACGAATTGTTGAGGGTGGTTCTGAAACTTGATTCTAGTTGTTTCAAATCTTTATTGAATTCATCCTTGTGTTTATCAAGTTTATCATTAAGTGTATGAAATTCTGCTCTGTGCTGATCAAGTTTACCATTGAATTCATCTTTATGTTCATCAAGTTTACTATTGATTTCTTGTTTTTGTTCGTCAAACTTATTATCAAGTCGTTGAAAAAGTGTGTCGATCCAACTGCACTCTGTTGGTATAGTGTTCATTGGTGTAGTAGGTTCTGCTTCAGTTGTCTGAGTATACCTTACAGTGGAGTGGGATGTAGATGGTATATCACTAATTGTGGTTTCAGGTGGTGGATGAGTAGTAGTTTGTGTTTCAGGTGTGCAGTTATCCCCATTATTCCATCCCGTAAAATCGCTCTCAGAGGTAGTGTGTGAGCCAACACTGTGTAGGTTAGTATCAGAATTATGTAATAATTCAGACTGTTGCAATTGTGAATTGTCTTCTACGTCAGATTCATCTGAATGGAATATAGGAAGATCAGTATTAGAAACAGGAGTCAAATTTGCAATTCTTTCTGCTAAATGAGCAACCTGTATGGGGTGGGTCTGCTGAGTATCATGTACAAGTTCCTCCTGAACAGGAATAGTATCAGTAGTTGACCGAGGTGAAGTATCAGAAGTATTGCCAGTCTCATTAACATTAAGTTGCATTTGATTACTGAGATGTTCATCAGTCTGTTCAGCAGACTGTGAACCTGGAACCTCAGGTTGTTGTGTCATATTTATTAAGCTTCTAGATCTGGTTAGCATAGAATGAATTCTCATATCTCCCCCCTCCCCATTACCAGTTACTAAGCTTCTAACAGGTTTGTCATCATTTGATGCCATAGTTACAATAATAATAAAGAAATACTACCAAAGAAAACAATATTAAAGGAATTTGGTTGAATAATACCCAAAAAAAAATGTTACAAATCGGTACAGCAGGATATCAGCAAACAGCTGATTCGAAAATTTCAAAGTTCGACGCTTAAATGTAAACCAGAACACACAAAACAAAAAATTAAAATAGGAATTCCCAAAACACAAGAAAGAAATAAAAATAATGAATGCACAAGAATAATATTAATCCCCACTGAAAGCAAAACACTGTAAAAACCGAAGTACCCAAATGTAAACACAGCAAAGACAATCACTGGAGCAGATGGTGAACACAAGGATAGAAAAGAAAAAAAATTATCTTTGCTATGTAGTATGTCTCAGCAAATCGTCGGCAAATATGTACAATCTCAGTCGTAGTAAACTCTTTGAGTTGCATAGAACACCAGCTGAGCGGAGGTATACTGAAAAACAGCTGATCGAAGTTACATATCACGTAAGGTTCCAAAACACTGTGAATTCACTCGTAGGCACGAAGAAAAAAAATGAAAAGCCAGGTAAAATTAGGCTGATAGGTAACATAAATTACCCCAAAGTCTTGTCACTCAGTAAAATCGAGCACAAGTTTGCCACCGTAATGGCATAAATAATAGTAAAAATGCGGTTACTGTGACTGTAACCTTTGAATAATATCATAAGATATTTTGGTCAACTATTGCTGGAAGGTGGATGATTCTACGCAGCACAAAAAGGAAGGAAGAAACTGCATAGATGATAGAAAAGAATGCTCCCGGCAGGCCTAAACTGTCGCCCAAGTCTAGGATGGAGCGGCCCGATTTGGAATGAAGAACACTTGTACTTAACTTTGTGCAGGCTTGCAGTGTGTAGTTGGCGTGATGAACGGAGCGACTTGGTGTGGCGAAGACCCCGTCGTCCGAGCCCCTGGACCCTCTGGTCAGCACTTTGGATGAAGTGAAAGGAGCGTAGTCGGCTGCGAAGTCCGCTGCGGCGTCGGTGAAGTAGGCTGGTTGGCTATAGTCGAAGTAGGTGTTGTGGAAGATGCTGGTATCCTTGGTTAGCACTCACTCGTATCACTGATGGTCGGTAAACCCTCTCCACAGTTTGAAATTGAACAAACACGAGCCTTACAGTTCCATGTAAGGAACTAATGGGTTGTGCGCCAAAAGTTCTGACGACACAAGATTTGTTTAACCTCTCCAAATTTGGAAAGGTATTGCAGCATTGCTGCAGAAATGAAACAAAAAGGTTCACTGATAGAAAGCTCTTCAGGTTTGTGACAAGAAGAGATTCAAAGTTCAAACAGCATTCTTAAGTTGCACAGGCTAATCGAACAATCGATCCAAAAATTACAGATCATGGAGAGAGGTAACCCGCACCAACCCCGACGGAAATTTACAAGTTCATGTTACGAGAATGAGTACCACGCCCTTGAAACCATGATGGCCGACTTCCGCAATGGCAGACTGTAACCTGCACTACCAACCTAACGTCGGAATAGCCAACCTACCAACACACGCCTAATTCATCTTACTAACACGACTGCAACCAGGAAAAAGACAAAGACGTCACCGCGACCTAACATTTATACCCTCGCTGACGTCAGAGCCAAATTACCAGTTTCTACTGGTGCCTAGGCGATCTAGGCCTGAAATATCTCAGTAACTAAACGGTTATCCAAAACTTTAAGTGTGGCAGTGTTTCTACATATTTAACTGTGAAATGATGAATATTTAGTGAATAATTTTAAGCAACTGGTTTAAAAGTTTTAAGTGGAGGAGTGGACTACTTTCGTACCTGGGGAACTACTATTGTTCTGGAAACTTCTACATTTCGTCATTTTATTAATGCCACGGTTTATGCAAATTGTTTTATTATCACTGTGTTCTACAAAAATTCCTGAGTTTATTGGTGTGATTTTTATTAAGATCGGTGCAGGGCAAGTTTACTTACTACGTAACCAAAGTGTGATTTCAGTTTTAATTTTATAACTTTATTTCTATTAATTTTATTCGAAATATAAAATTACCATGAGATTCTCTGAGTAAAAATACATATTCTGAAAGTTATCTCATCTCTGTATCTACTATAGATCTTTCGGAATTAAATTTTAAGTTGACCTCATGGTCGAAATGAAAACTGAATCTATAAAATCGTTTCTATTTACTGGAATTACTTGAAATAATTATATGTGATATTAGATTTTTAGTTCTTTCCGGAAATCCACTTTTTATTTCGGAGATCCTCTAGGATTTTGAGATAAAAATTATTAAAAGTGAGGTGCATCTGACGAAGTATAAACAAATTGATTTAAGTTATTTAAACGTTCAGAAACTACGAAATTTTAGTGAATTTATATTTTAATTGCCTGATTACTTCATTGAAATTACTTTATTTGGTTCGAAAGTGTGTTAAAACAGTGAAATGCCAAATATTAGAATTACTTGTGCACTGAACTGGATTATTATGGATTATCATATCAAAGGTTAGTAAAAGGTGTTAATATCACTACAGAAAGTTACTTTAGTTGGTTTACTTGCTATTAAGTTACTTTCTTGCTCCTAAAATTGGTTTAAAATGACAAAATGTTCCCCAGTTAGCAATTCCTAAGTCCAAGGTAATATTATTACTGATTATTTAATTTCCAGTTGATTAAAAGCTTGTTTATTATTATTCAGAGTTTATATTCGGCGTTTAGCAACTACTAAAGGTCTTTACTGCATTCAAATTGGTTTAGAAACTACGAAGTTAGCCTATATCAAAATTTATTATTTGAAATTGAAGTTGTGGGATTTAATCTCTTTCCTCCCAAACTGATGTCTTCTTTTTGTTATCAAAGGTTTATTTAGAGCCTTTATTTAATTATGGGTGCATTTATTATCCCTAAAAGGTTTTTATTTAGTGTGTTTGGTTACGGTATCTCTATGCTATACAAAGCTTTCCTCCCATAACCTAAACATGAACTGAAAACGATCTTTTACTACTGAATAAGATTTCCCTCTAATGTCTAAAGGTGAGAGGCTAGAATTTAACCAAAATCCTAAGATGCTTACAAGACCATTGGATTTGTAATAGACAGGAACTTGTTTAGCAATTGTTTCTTTTAAATAATAACTTCCTACTTGTAGGCAAATTGACCACTCTGATCACAAGAACCTATTTTAGGCCACTCAAGTGAAGACAATGACATAAGTAAATTAAGGTATCAGAGCTAACTTCAAGAAAAGAAAAAATCATAAGCCTTAACCGTAGGCCCCAAGCCATTCAGCCATCATGAGAAGCACTGAACAAATAGAATCTACTCACTCTAAATCCACTACAACAGGCTTAATTTCCCTCTCTCTCCTCAGTTACAAATGTTGACCATTCAAGTCAGCTAACTGCTGCAACTGGCAATCAGTTTGAAAAGTATTCAGTAAAAATTTCGCCTGAATGCAATACATTCATTTATCTGACATCTATGTACAAAAAAATGAAAGAACATAAAAGGGCCTATCTTAAAACTATGATTTTTCTTTTTTATTTCCCTTCAAATGAATTATAGTTTTGTGTCAGTACTTGAAGCTTCTTAAACTGCTTTTCAAATCCAGTATTTGCACATAGCATTGACTGTTTCATCATACGTTCAGGTTATTAGTGGATGGTTGATACTAGTTCCATTACAGTCTCTATCATTGTGTATGCACCGTGTTCACTACCTGTTACTGGTTTATTCAGAAGAGACAAGGATACACACCGATGCATTCAATTTAGATAAATCACCTTTCACTTTCATGTAGTTTATTTTCAGGCTTTGAGTCAGCATAATATTAACTTATCATCTTCTATTCATCTTTCTCTAAAAACTGCTTCCCTGGCATTTGGTGTTACAGTATTTCTACTTAATACTGAATAAAGACTGTTACAAATTTCAAATATGTTTAAATAAACCTCTAAACCTTAGCCAATCTGTACTATACATCTGTCTTTGATAACTAACCAGTAGATTTCAATAAGAAAATGTCAAACAATTTTATCTTTGTGGGACATCACGATTTATATTTCTCAAAATATGGGGTCAATCCATAAATTACATCAGACGTTAAGGAGGAAGGAGGAGGTCAACAGTGTGTGACATTGTGTGGGAAGAGGGGGGGGGGGGGTCAGTAATAAACTGTGACATCACATGTATAATTTGTATTTGGTGTGTGGTGGCCTTGCGAGTTGGCTGTACCTACAGCGATGCATGCCAGCCACCTGTGAAATTCACCAAAAGGCCAATTACTGCCTTTGAGGATTTGCCAAAATATGACTTCTGCATACTTAATGAAAGGTCATGCGAGATCTGTTGTCCATATCTTTCATCATACAAAGTCACTAACCAACACAAGCAATCATATAACAGACAACACAAGTGATTTTGCCCATCACGAATATTCGTCCTTAAATAATTGCAGTTAAAGATAATGGGGAGTTATATAAGACTGGAAATTTTCTCGGCGTTGCAAATGAATAAAATGATCTCGGGTAACTAGCCGAGTTAGTCCATCGTTTAACCAAGATGTTTCGGGGGTCACAATCTCTGCTGCCATTGTCAAGGGAGTTGTTTGTTTGATAGATGAGAATGCTATTTGATTGGATGAAGAAGAGGTTGACACATCAAATGTTCGTAGCATTATTCATATCAAGAACTGTGACTGCTATGGCAATCATAAATAATATCTACTATCTAATTTCGTAAACTCATCCACTCACCTCGATACCTATTGGCTGAAGAATGGTGTCACGTGTCAGCCTTTGCTCGCAAAACAGTGACCAGAGATACCATTAGTAGAAATTCGTGGTTATGTCTACAATTTAATACCTAAGCAACTACTACCAAATTAATAGCTATAATACCGTCATTAGGTTTGCTTTTCATAGCGTTTCATAGTTAAAAAAATATCGATAAATTTTGAGGCTGAAAACACGTTGATCTGCTTTTCAATAACATGTTACTAAAAAAAAAACTTTTAAAAAATTAAATTACTCATGGTCTCTACTGTAACCATGAATGCCAATTGTAATTCCAGCTTAACATAAATTTCAATTTAATTAAAACTGTCACTAATGTTGTTGCTTGACCAAAGTTTATTTGCTTTTCAGGTATTTTACTGACCACTTTTGTCGATGGTCTTTATTCATGTTCACTGTACGCGAATTATTAGGTTATTTTAAGTGTATATCAGACCAAATATGTTACCGAATCAACTATTCTGGCAACTTATTTCTGCGGAGTTGCTCAACCATTTCATAATATTGAATGTGCGTTAAGTTCTCACAGATACTATGACCAATAATAAACAAAGTGATGCTTTTAAACAGGATTTTTTTTTTTAAATTTTGGAGAGTGAACTTTAGGGGTCAAATACAAGTCAAGTTCATTTTTAAGCAAGTTCAAGTGTATGACCTTTGAAACAGTTACACGATAGCACAATCGTTCCTGACCTTGTTTAATACCTACCTCTATTAATGTTTCCGAGTTCTTCAAGCTCAAGAGATTTTATTCATCCTAAGGGTGAAACACAGGTCAAGCTTATTTTTGGCCAGATCAGATCAACCTGTCATAATCTTTCATCGTAAAAACTGGAACTATTTTAGACCCGTGACGATACGCAAAAAAAAACAGTCACGGGCTTACACTAGTAAAAGAATCAGTTCAAAGTTCATCCATACAAGATGATTAAGTTTTTTATCGTTTATTTGATTTGTTATTTTTTGTCAGTTTTCTAAATTGTACGATTTATTATTGATTTTAAGAAAAATATTTTAAATAGAAATATATAAATAATTTTGGAAGTGCTGTTTTAATTTAATAATTTCTAAATTTAAAATTTCATAACATATGACATCACACCAGGAGGGACCTCACAAATATGACCACCTATGACAAGGGAGGGGGGCCCCTCCAAAAATCATGAAATTTATGTGACGTAATTTATAGATGGCCCCTACTGTGTAGAAAAAAATCTGGTGTTCAAATAGTTTTATTGGCTTTCCTCCACAGCATATACATAGGTTTATTTCACACAAATGGATTCATTTTTTTTATAATAACATCAACAGTAGTGTAATTAATCAAGAACCCCAAGGGGCACGTACAGAAACCCTAAGATAATATATACACACATATAGCTTTATCGACTTATATTCTGCATTTCTGCTTTCCATGTTGTTGTCTTTTTTTTTTTGTATCAGTTTAACAACTAGAAGAAAAATTTTAAACACTTATCTGAAATCTATATAGTTTCCTTTCTGTATAATATATATATAATATATATTTATCTTTATAACTGTGATATATTTATGCCTATTTCCATAAATTGATCACAACAGCAAATCACAACTGTTAAAACCGCCAGTGTAAGACTTGACGGCCACACATACAACTGCAAGCTAAAACTGGACTCGATAACACTGATTATTTTAATTAACCGCCTAAAACTGAAAAATTAAAAATGCCTCGAACATTACTCGAAGTCTGCGACTGCAGTTGCTTCTGACGACCGTGTGACCCCCGAATGACAGCTCAGTAGGCGTGATCCTTAATGAAGAGTCCCTGGTCGGCTGCCGCTCCGACCACTCCTCCTGTGTACTTCCCCTGAGATGCATCACCATTGGCCTGTCAAAAAGTGACAGTAGTTAAATTTAATATCATTTACAAAATAAGTTTATTACTGCACACACATGAAAAATACTGCAACATTAAACTAAATAAAATATGTATTTGCCCTGTTTCTGTGTCAAACAACACAACTCCAGTCATTCTTCCAATCATAAGGTTACTCTGAACCAGTGGCGTAGCTAGGTCAACTAGGGCCCCGGTGCAAAAAATTTATTTTCGGCCCTCAGGCCAGAAGGGTGACCTTTTTTTGCTATGGGGCCCCTCAGCTGAGGATGGGGCCCTTGAGTTGTGCTTAGGGGCCCCCTGAGCAGTGAGAGGGCCCTTAGTGAGGGCCTTCCCGTGTCTCAGGGGCCCCCTTAGACGACTGTAGACCAAAAAAATAGATCGCCAGTTTACCACGAAGGCTCGTGGCTCTCTCAACTGCGTTTGGGGGCCCCCAGAGGTATGCTTTGGGGGTCCCTGAGCGTAGGGGCCCCGGTGCACTGCACCGCCTAGCCCCATAGTAGCTATGCCCCTGCTCTGAACATAGAATGCAGTGAGTGTGTCTGATTATGGTGAGACGGAATATGTCAGAATAATGTGCAGGCAAGTCAAAGTGGACTTGCAACCATTAGGTTTAACATGTTTTTTATATCCTCTTCAGTCCCGAGGTATCATATACGATACCCCCAGGTATTGTTTTTTTTTTTTTTTTTTTTTTTTTTTTCTCAGGTGTGTCCACAGCTGAACTTTTTCTGTCCTACAACACACATCGTGCTCCTTACAGCTAATTTGTTCGATCTTCTGACAAGTGTCACAAGTTGACAGCACTGATTGGGATTCTGCAGCTGTACATCATGTCTCGTCGAAATAAAGATAAAATCATATCTTTCTCCATTTACAAGTGTTTTCACTGCTTAAATCTGTACAGACATTTCTCAGTTAAAATAAAAGTTATAAATTAAAGTTATAATGAATTTAAACCATCTATAATAAATTAATTATTGTTTCAAAAAATTCATTGTAATTCATTGTTAACCAGCATTAACACAAAGTAAATAACACAATAGTAGTTCACTTGCACTTTTATTATGAGCTCAGGACTGAAGAGGTTATACATTATTGGAGTAAAGCATTTCTGTAGTTTAAGTAAATCCAGGATTTTGGTTTGTGGGGGGGGAGGGGGGCTTGGCTTGAGTGAATTTTGGTTCAGAGGGCTTGCCTTCAGTGGATTTTGGTTTTGGGGGGGAGTGGGGGCTTGAGTCGGCCATGGGTAGTCTTTATAGCCTCTACGGGCCTCGAATCTGTAGAACTAAAAAAAAAAGGTCTCCAAAATTACAATGTCGGGGGTTGGACCTAGATACTTTTGGGAGGGGGGGGGTCTTGAGCCCCCTAGCCCCCCCCTGGATCCGCCCTTGATTGTCAGTGAGATTGATTGTTTAATAAGTCTTAGGTTTCAGGGAACATTGTTGGCTGTGACTGTACAGTAAGTGATGGTTCAGTGATTGTTGCAAGAAGTACGAGTGTGGCATACAGCTACTGAACGTTCAGTAGTTGTACCGTGGCACCTTTTAGAATGATAGCAAGTCTGTGCTGCATTTGAGTACAAAGATGTGAAAGGAAGTGTTTTGTAGTACATTTCTAAGTAAATCAGACTACAATTTCTACAAGAACTGAGGATGTGTCGGAATTAGTTTGTTGGAGTGATGGTTGGTGTGGTGTTGGCCAGATTAAGCTTTAAGACAATATGAGTAATTATTCAGTAGTATAGAAGAACCTGCAATATGAACTAGGAACCATGCATTGAGTTTTGAAGTCTGTCAATTGTTTCACGACATGGCACAAACGGCATTTAACCACCACTAAACTGTCCCATGACACAATATATCTCCAGCTGTCTAGTAGAAATACATATTTTTTTGGCTACATTGGTTAGAAAAGTTTACAAATAAAACAGAGACCATGGAAAATAGGATGAATTTTCATGAGGAATTGCAATAAAAAAATTTACTGGTTGACGTGTTTCATACATGACCAGCAACTGTTAGTGTTAAGTTTTTGAAACTTCGTCTTTGAGACAGTAGTGCACTTTTCCCACATATTATAGACACATGAGCAAATAAGTATGACTATGTCAAATATTAAGTACTGTGTAGTGATAAATGTTCTTGGTAAAAGAAAATTCTTTGCCATCAGAAATATACAAAAACCTTTAAAATGTGCACGACAATGTGTCTCCTTCATATTCAGCTAATAGTATATGAAATTCTTTAATGATTATAATAATCCCTTTATTACAATCAACTTGGCAGATGCCCAAAGGCAGCAATATCTGAAGAAAACATCATGACCCTCGAGGTTGGAGTGCTTTTAAATATAAGAATGGAGTCAAGAGAAATTGCCAAGAGAAACAATGGTTCCCCAAATTTTTGATAGACATTTGTGCAGGAATAGGGGCAGTGTTCCTTGTGTGCCTAATTTTCTATCCAAAATCCTGAGGCAACAATGGGGAATTTCAAGAGCTTCATCAAGGGAGAAAGGGGCAATTATGCAATCGACTGTGACTGGCCATAAGTACATAGTTGTCCACTATGGCCCTTTGAGCAAAAGAGAATTTATGAAATGGGGAAATATTGGAGAATCTCCTACAGAGAATTTAAAATTGTCGCAGTTGACAAGGTAGGCTATGGTGACGATTTTTTTTGGGATAGTGAGGACATTTTACTGGTCAACATTGAAAAAAGAATATTATGCTAACTTGATAGTAAATTTCTATGATGCCATTAATGAGAATAGGAGAGACAAACTTTCGAGAAGTATACTGTTGTTAGTTTCTTTCCAAGTTGTGAAAAATGTGTTGCAATATTACACTGAAAAGTAATATCCATATTGTTTCAACTTTCATTCTAAGACCAGTAACTTTTTAGACTTTACAACATAAATATTGTTACTTCAACAATGAGAAGTAAAATGCTTTTAGGTAATGAAAATTACTATAGATGAGCGAGGTGACATGACCTTACATTTTGGTATAAAACCTTATTCATGTACAGAGACAAGACATATGGCAAGGAAGGTAGAAGTGCAAATTACAACAGTCAATATGTGGCTAAAGATATCACTTTAGTAGCCAGGAGTTTTTCTGCTGCCATTTCCTAATCTATATATATATTTAGTTATTTTATTTTTGCTTTCAGTTATAAAGGCTTCTTCATTGTCCATTTCTTCGCCGCAATACTACCCACTCCCTTGCCACTGTGATCACCACTGGCTTTACTAATCTAGTAAGACCTGGAGTGTCTAATTGTCTACTGTCTTATCTCTCAACATGGATATTTAAACATTGTTGCTGCCCTCCTACCTGTATCCGAGGCAAGTGATGGGTTTAGTTTTCCCTATCCTCCTCCACTTATAATATTGTTACATCTAGACATCTGAGATTAGTTCTGTGAATTTTAATAATCTTTGCTTTCTTTGATATGAGACACCCAGCTTGGTGCAAGGCTTAATGGCATTACTCCCCTCCTACATCCCTCAAACTCAATTATTGGTACACTTATAAATACTACGCAAAAAAAAACTCCTGTCAAAATGGATAGAATCAGGGAGAGCAGATTAATTTTGATGGTGCAGTCTGCATATATGAATATGGTTAACTGTGAAAAGCAGTAAACAAAAAGTGACAATCACTAAGTGATCAATGCAACTTATAAATACAAGTGAAATTTTTGATGCATACATTAAACCACTCACCACATTTTAAGCATAGCTTGTCGATATAAGTAGTCTAGGATCAAATTACTTTTAAGATGTTTTGTATTTATTATCAAAGAATTAAGGACTTCACTTTTTATTTGCAAATGGTGGTATTAATCAAAACAGCACACACTTTTTTTTTTGAAAAAAAAAAAAACTTTCAAGTTTCAAAACACACAGAGAAAAAGGCAGTATTTAAAAACAATTGAATGCCACTGGAGAATACAAAACCAAAGACAGAAATATCAGTTACAAGTTTTTTTTTCACTAATAGAGTTGTAGGATATATTTACAGCTGGAGTGATAGCAGGAAAATATGTAATGAAAGCCAGAAAGTAAGATAGTATAGAGTAAAAAATAGGGGAAAATATAAAAGAAAATAGTAACCAACTTTCACTTTGGATGAAAGCAGGTACTGTAAATGTTAAGGTGCATAGTGTTTCTTCATTCTTATTTTGTTTCTTTTTCAATCAATTTAGTTTTCACAAGCAACAATAATATCCACATCCAACCATAATTAGTGAAAAAAATTGTAGCGTAGGAATTTATTGCCAATCTCCACAAACACAGATACTTAAAACTTAGTAAGATATGAACAGTAATCTGTATTATTATGTGTAAAGGAACAGAAAAGGGCAAATAGTGATCAAAAGCAATAAAAATATATTCCATCAAAAGTGAAAAACTTTTGTGAATGACATTATGAAATTACATTTATTGTTACCCATGAAATCAAACCAAATTGCCATAATCAGGTGCAGAGTCAAATTGTGTATACAGCAAGGGCATATCCAGGATCAGAACTACGGGGGGGGGGGGGGGGGCAATATCTGAACCCGACAGAAACATGATGATTTCTTACAAAATGAAACTCAAACCTATTGAGGAAACTATTTTTATTATTGATTAATATAGTAATCCAACCACTTAATCTAAGAACCTACTATGTAGTTAATTAAGATTGTAACCCAGTTATAGTTTTTTATGTAAACATTAATCGTTTCGGATTATCAGAAAATTTTTCAACAACTTTGTTTGTCAATATCTAACGGTGTTCTTTCATGAAATTTCGATGCACGCTCATCAGGCATAACCCAGTCAATCTTTCCTCTCCCAAAGTGCTCCTGAAGCAGTTCTTCACTCACCAAAGTGTACTGAAGGCAACTTAATATTTCTTCTAGGGGGTGGGAAGGGCAGCAGCCTTCTCCCCCCCCCCCTCCCCCGTCCTGCGCTGGATATGCCCATGGTATACAATTTTTCAATATTAATTGCAAGGAAAAGGAAAATGACTCATCACTCACCAAAGTTGAAGGCAGCGACGGGAGAAGAACATGAGTCGTGTAGCAACCTTCAGCGTGTGCACACCTCCCGAGCCTCACGACTCATTTTCTCCAACATGAATAAGGTTTAATAACCAAAATATTGTGTATATTTGTGTGTTCGTGAAAGATGTTCTTCTCCCGTCGCTGCCTTCAACTTTGGTGAGAGATGAGTCATTTTCCCTTTCCTTGCAATTTATATTGCCTAAAGCAGTTTCCCTTTTCCTTAGTTTAATTACTAAGTTTTTCAATATTATATATTTACAAAGTAGGAAAGTCTGTTATGGGAATATTTCATTAAAGCCCATAAACCCTACTGTTAAAACAGTTATTCATCCAACTGACTATAGTTTGTTTCATTTAAATAAATTTATCAAATGTTATGGAATATCTTACTGACAAACCAAAACCATAATTAAAGCCATAATTAAAAATTTAATACAAAGGAGAATCTACAAAAAAAAAACAAACAAAAAATGTAAATTATGTGGCTCTAAGGAAGGTAATGCAAACGTGTGAAATTTCTGACCAGGAGACTCAGAAGGATAATTTTAATTTGATGCACAATCTGCCTCCATTTTGGCCATATCCCATACCTACAGTTTAGCATGCAATGCCATGTAGATCCCAGCATATTTCATATGAACAAATTCCTGGTTTGGAAGGGAATTTGAACCTGGGACTCCAAATTTTCAAAGTAGCCCTGAGTGACCAGGTTGCTTGAGAGAAAGTGATAAGCTTTGTGAAAGGAAATTTTGGGGGTGCAAATTTGGAAATCTGTCAATTCCTTCCAAAACTATTTTGGAAAAAAAAACTTCAGTCAACAATGAGGATGACTAATAAGAATTGACCTCTCAATGTGCAAACTCCCATTTCAATAGGTGCCATAACATAAAAGAAAAATCTATTAGTGAGCATGTAGTCTTCAAGAGTTCGTCTCTGGGCAGTGTTATATTACAAACAAAATTTAATTACAAATTCTTTCAGTATTTCTGGTAAATTTTTCAGCATTCCCATAAAAGATTTATTCCAGTCCATGACTACAAAAGAAATTTTTCCATTTCATAATGCAAGAAATCAAGTGTCATTATGTGACAATTATTATTTCTCACATTCCATCTTCTACTTAATGATCTTAAGCCTGGGATCCACCAAGCGCGCATAGTTTGAAAATGTTTGTTGCGTTTGAAAACGTATGTGTGTTTGCAGTCGGGTGGTTTGGCTTGTTGTCTCCACCAACCAATTATTCGCAAACAACAGTTCATGTGCAAATATTTGTGGTCGTTCCAACTGCTACCTGCATTGTCCAAATGACTCCAGGAAGAAAAATTATTGCTCGTGCTGCATCTAGCATAATTACATCTTTTTTAAGTGAAGAAGAGGACGTTATTAAAAAAAAGCATGTGGAAAACTAAATTTTGGATATCACATTTTTTTAAAAAAAAAAAAAAAAGACATTCTATGCGACTGCTGTATGACTTAAGAACAGATGATATGAGTGATTTATTTTTTTAAAAAAATTGTCGTATATCACCAGAAGAATTTGAGTTCGTTACTTTGCTGATTGGTCCAAGAATATGCAAACGAGATACAAATTACAGGGACTGTATTTCCGTGGAAACTAGTTTGTCAATAACACTTTGCTTTTGGCTGTGGAAGATTTCTACAAAAGTCTTATGTATCTTCAACTTAACAACATCAATAGCCGTCCCCGTATCTGTTGCGATTTCGCTCTAGGCATCATGCTTTTTAATTGTTTTGTGGTAATATTTGTGTCTACTTTGCCATTTCTGCAGCTTTAATTAATATGAATCAATTAACAGTAAACACTTTTCCCTATACCAGTCCATAGTTATATTATTTCTAGATTTTTAAATGCACTTAAAATTGAAACTTTTCAGAACACGCACTCTTGTTGTTGAACCCGTCTCCACTGAACGCGCACTGTCCGTTCGCAAACAAATTCCTTTGATGTACCGACATCAGCCGGAACACCTGCAAACACCCGCAAATCTTTGTTCACGTGCTGTTTGTGCTTGCTGTTCTCATCTCCACCGAACAAATTCTGAGTTCGCAAACGTTTTGAAACGTTTGCGAATGTTTTGCACACTTAGTGGATTCCCATCTTAAGCCTCATCACCAATATACATGTTATACACTCCCAGCTCTCTTCACCTGCCTCCTGTCTTCCAATTACTCTCAAACTCAGTTTCAGTATAGTATCAGTTACTGGTACCAATTGTATTATGCATCCACTCCAGCTCCTGTATTTGATACCCAAAATGGGGGCCGATACTACAGGATAGTACCCAAGTGATGAGATTTCATAACCCAATTCCCTCAATTCCATGGTATAGCATCCTCTCCAAGAACTGAAGGATTTTTATATCTTTCCCTAAATCTTGCTCAATGTGTCCTGCCCAATTTACTGTCAAATGGTTATGGCAAAATATTTACATTATAGGTCCTATAAACAATTTATACCTCATCCTACAACAGTAAAAAAAAAAAAAAATCAGCCTATGGACGCTAAGCCTGTCGAGGCTCGTGCTATAGAGGCAGAACGTAGAGATAGTGGGCTGGAGGTGGTTGATAAGGTGGGTGGTTGCTGGTAACAGGTCACAGGAGAAATATGATTAATAGGACGAAGAAGCCACACACTTCAGAAATTTTTGGGAAAAATAGGTTTGACCTGTTACCAGAGTCAGGAGGAAAGAGCCTCATGTATATGTAGGAGTAGGAGTAGGAGTAGGTAAGATGCAGCAGGCCTTTAGGAATAAGGGCGTGCAAGGCAAGAATAGGAAGAAAAGGGTTCTGCAGCTAGGTAGTAGTCAAGAGAGAGGTGTAGGCTCTTACCAGGTTACAAGATTTTTCAAACCTAGTCCCACATTGGGTAATAGAGAATATAACTTTGTAGGAGTTTCACAAAGGACGATAGAGTAGTGATAGATGGAGGTGCAAGGAATAGTATTGATAGAAATGCGAGTTGTAGTATAGAGAGTTACCCCAGGAAGGTGGTGAAGGAGTTGCAGCATACCAGGGTTGAGCTCATGCAGGTCCTAAGTCACCATGACTGGTCACAATAGAACTATGCTGTCAGGCAGGTGTATATATGGAAATGTGAGTGCTACTTGGGAAAGGCATTAGTTCCGGCTTGTGGGTTGTGCCTGTGAACACTATTGGTAGATAGGGTTTCACTAGGAATGACCTATATCTGAACAGAAGGGGACTAGGGGTTACTTTCTGAGTTGTTAGCTAAAGCTGTAAGGGAGCACATTTCCAGTGATGATGGGGTTAGGACTGTGCCTTTTTTAGGTTAGGGGTTGCTGGTGAAGGAATGGAAATAGATGATTAAAGTGATACAGATCATAGATCAACAATGGGAAAAATCAGAGATCTTTAAGAAATACAAGAAGTTGCTCAAAAAATAACTAACTGGGGTAGAACTGGGAAGGAGAAGGTTAATGCTAAAAATATAAAACCAGTAACTGGTGAACTATAGAAGTATAATGAACAAAGTAACAGAGTTTGCAAACTTAATAGATACCTGAACCACAATTACTTATAGGGGTAGGGCCTTGAATAAAAAGTACTAGACAGTGAGGTTTTTCCTGATGGTTACAGAGTGTACCACAGAGATAGAGAAGTAATTGTTGGAGGAGAGTTTTCATAATAGTTAGAAATAACTAACACAGTTCACTGGTGTTCACAGATCAAGAATATAAATTACTTGGGATAGATTTCTGGGATAATAATAATAATAATAATAAAATCACATTGAAGAATGACTGATGAAGATGAGGCTCTTGGGAAGAAATTAAATTCATACTCAGATTTCAGAGGTGATAATAGAATGATCATTATTGGTGGGGATTTAAATTTACCAGGTGTAAACTGAGTAGGAGATAAGATTAACAACACAAGGGAACAGAGACTTGCAAATACCTTAATGAGGGAAAGATAATTTACACATGTAGTAGAGCAGAACACTAGGGGAAAAAATATTTTGGACATATTTCTAATAAAGCCTGACGATAAACATTGACGTGTCAAGTAACCAAAGGAATAAGGGATCATGAAGCAGTTCTGAAGGATATTGGAGAATTCAGTAAACCAGCAGCCAAAATTGAAAGGGAAAATGGGTACAATTATAAAAAGGCACAGATTTCAATCTTGAAGAGAACGTTTCAGCAAATGGAAGGAAGGAACAAGTACAGTAGAATGAAGGTGGGAAGACATCAAGGAGATAATAAGAAAGGGGAAGAAATGTTTATACCTAAACAGAAAATAAAGAGAAGACAACCTGTATACTAAAATATGGAGGTGAGGCAGATAAAGAGGTTGGTAAGAGGAGAACATAACAGAGTTAAGAGACAGCATGGTAGTACACAATATTTAAACCAGGTAAGCAAGGACTTAATAATAGCAAAGAAGGTGGCTAAAGATGAATCTATGAAGAGTATTGAGAAATTGCTAGGGGTATGTTAGAAAACTCAAGCAAAGTGAGGGTGTTGAGACAGTTATAGATAAGGATGGAGAAGAAGTTACTGAGGATTTGAAAAAGACAAGAGATTTTAAGTAACTGGTTCAGTGAGACCATTAGGGACAATGAATCAGTAAAGAGAGGAAAAAAATTAGATAACAAGCTTAACACCACATTTAGAAATGAGCAGATCAAAAAATTTGAAATTTATCCTGAGAACAGCATGAACGAAATAAGAAATCTGAAAGAAAACAAAGGGTCTGGTTTAAATAATATTACTACAGATGCCTTAAAGATAGCAGGCTGTGACAAGAGTTGGAGAGGGTGCAAAGAAGGGCTGCTAAATTTGTTTCTGGAAATTATCACAGAATGCAATCAGATATGATTAAGGAGCTAGAATGGGATTCATTGCAAGACAGGAGGAGGATGAGGAGGGTCATGGGAGTGTACAGGGCATATACTGGCGATGAGGCATGGAAAGATATTGCAGTAGGTATGAAAAGTAGTTCATGGAAAGGAAAAGATGACCATGACCACAAGCTGGCACTCGACTTCAGGCACAAGGGTGTGGGAACATTTTCTTTTTTAGGTATGGGTGTCAGGGATTGGAATGAGTTACCAAGGGGAATGATGAATAACTTACCAAAAACGTTAAAAGAATTTAATGTTAAAATTTGTAGAGGGCAAATGTAGGTGTGTGCAGGATAGGGGGAAGTTGGGTGTGAAGGGAAATTGCCACCGGAGCGTGTGCTCCATTGCAATTAAATTAAATTAAATATTGTACCTTATCTTGAAATATTATTTAATTTGAGTCTGGATACTTGCTGCTTACCAGAGAACTGGAAAAGTGGAATAGTAGTGCCAGTACATAAAGGAGGGGTGAGAAATAGAGTAAGAAACTATAGGCCAATCAGTTTGGCATCAGTGGTAGGTAAATTAATTGAGTGATTGGTATGAAATTACATCAGAAATATATGTGAGGAGCATAAGTGGTTTTCAAGTCTGCAACATGGCTTTAGGCAAGGATATTCATGCAAATTTCAGTTGGTGGTATATATATGAGATATTTCAATTGAAATGGACAAGGGAGGCCAAACTGATAGTGTTGCACTAGATCTTTCAAAGAATATTGACAGAGTGAGCCATAAAATGATAGTAAATAAGGTAAAAACTATTGGAGTGGATCAGAAAGTGATTTGCTGGGTAGATGAATTTTTAAAAAGGTAGAAAACAGAAAGTTATGGTAGGAAGTGTAGTATCCAAATAAGTGGAAGTAAAAATGGGAGTGCCACAGGGTAGCGTATTGGTACCATTGCTATTCATTATTCTGATGAATAATTATATTGATGGTTTACTATCAGAAATTAGATTGTTTGCAGATGACATACTGCTATCTAAAAGGATCAAAATGGTTGAGGATTGTAAACAGTTGCAGGGTGATCTGGACAGGATATCTAGTTGGGTTGGTAAACATGGGATGAAGATAAATGCAAAGAAGAGTCAGCTTATTAGACACACAAATAAAAAACTAAAGGTTGATTATGATTATAAGGTGGGGAAATAATTGCTTGTTGAAGACATGAAATGTAAATATCTTGGCATTACATTTAATAACACGCTTTTCTGGGAAGGACACATTGGACAGGTAGTAGGAAAAGGTTTCAAAATTCTGCACAAGTTGGGGAGTGATGACGGGATTTACGAGAGAAGTAAAAGAATTGGGTTACAAAACTTTGGTCAGACCATTGCTTGAATATGTTGGTGTAGTATGGGACCCATGTTTTGCGTATCAAACACAGAAGTTGCAGAGGGTGGAAAAAAAGAAGAAAAAAAATGTGCTAGATTTGTTTTTGGAAATTACAACAGATCGCAATTATTACCAGTTATGATAGAAGAGCTGAAATGGGATTCATTGGAAGACAGGAGGAGGGTAAAGAGGGTCATGGGAATGTAGAGGGGTGTATTGATGAGGAGACATGGAAAGATATTTGTGTAAGAATTAAAAGTAATGCATGGAAGGGGAAAGATGACCATGACCACAAGCTGGGACTCAGGCACAAGGGTGTAGGAAGATTCTCTTTTTTTAGGTAAGGGGATCAGGGATTGGAATAAGTTACCAAGAGAACTGATGAATAATTTACCAGGTATGTTGAAAAATTTTAAAGTTAAAATTTGTAGAGTGTGCAAGAATGGGAAAAAGTGTGTAGAGAAACTGCCACTGGAGTGTGCATACCATTCTAATTAAATTGAAATACCCCTCATCTTAAACACATAAGGGGGCAAACCTGGCCCCTTATTCTTTTTTAACTTTATTTCTACTTTTGTGGAAAAGTTACTACTCCGATTTTCCCCATCCCATTGTTGAATTTTAGTACCTAACAATCCTTATAAATATAAGTTAATATTTCTGCTTGTTTCATCTATTTCATAACTTTCCCCTCCTTACCCAAAATAGCAGAAATTCCTCCTTTTTTCCAGTTAATTTTCTTACACAGTCATGAAAATTTCAGTGGTCACCTTGCACTCAGAATATTCTTCATAAACTTGTTAATAGCTTCCCTCTTTGTTGCTATTAATTATTTCTTTAACTGTCTTAAGTGTTCCTTAGTGTATGGGTGTCTCTTGATTCTGTTGTGTTAAATTGTTACAAACCTAATTAGTCTTCTCAGAGGTTGAGGTTGAGAATACAACAGTGTTAAGAGAAAGATTTGTCCTTAAGTAAATAAAAATAATTAAAAAACTACATATCCCAGCCTTAAGAAGTTATTTTTGAGGAACTTTGCAACAATAATATTTTCAAGACAATGTTATAAGCTGTAAAATAAGCCTATTTTGAAATCTGGGGTACAGTATTGGAAATGATATGCAAACATTGAAAGGATTTAAAGCAACGATTTATATAATAAAAAGTAGGTGTGTGGGGTAATTCCCATAATAATTAGTAAAAAAATAACAATTCAAATGAACCCAAAATAAATATGAAAATCTGCTTTGTAGCTAGATATTTCTTTCAGTACAGGTGAAAAGTGTAAATGACTATGCTGTCTTCAATCATATTTCAATTCAAAGAGGGAAAACTGAATGTTTACTTACCTTGTTCAGTGGAGCTAGGACTGTACAAATGTGAATAACAGAGGTTAAGAAATAAAAGTGAACAAACCATTATTTGGAAAGCAGAAGACAGAAGAAGAGCTTAGTAGGCATGCTGGGTTATGAAATTGGGTTTTGTTGCAGCAACACTCTTGATGGAGCCAGCTACATACTTAGCCTGGGTAGCTAGGCCGTTGGCCTGTGGAAGCAACAACAAGTCTACAGATAAACACCAGAGATACTTCTACTACAGTGGCATACAGTGGAGACTATGATTTATCAAACAGCAGAGCAATGATGTTGTTAAAAAATATGTTTAGTTATTTCTATTAATTTGAAACACAGTGCAATTCTAATTTTTGATAAAATTTATGTTACACATGCAAATTTCATTGTACAACACTCTTATTACACTGAGCATTATTCAAGTGAAGATAACACCATACGGTTACAGAAACCAGTGACCCACTGTATGCCACAACCATCAGATACTAATGCAACTACAATTATATTTACAGTTGCTCTATTTGAAATTTAACTACAGATTAAAAAAGCAAGGTGCAAGCTACTAATCACAATTCTGGTGCAAATGCTCAAATTACAAAATATAAAATTGTCAAACAAAGCTTTACTTTAATTGCAAAATTAGTTACATGCAAAAATAAAGTGTAAATAAAATACATATAAATAGGCAGTGATGTACAAACACCGATACTATTAGAATGATTAAATCAACACTTCTAGAAATTCTCACAAGAATTAGAATAATCCTTAATTTCATGTCAGAAGATAGCATATATTGCAGCAGTTCATTCATTCAGAATGTAAGACTGTATACCGGATAGAAAGCAATTAATATTAGCAACAATGTACTAAGAAGCAGAGCTCTCTATAAAAATTATTATTACAATTTAAACAATCAGTTATCAGATCTAATTCCACTTCCAACCAGATTTGAGTTATTAATTTCATGTAATTACCAGTACTATCATTAATTACTAAACCTCCACCAACAACTTGATGCAACACACAGTCCTATTTCAATTTATGTTTATAATTTGTTTGCAGCAGAAAAATGTTTTATTAATTGAATATTTCTGGGAAAATTTAAAGTCCATACTTTACACATCCACTAGATGAATGGAAAGAGGAAGGTTTTGAAGGTAACTAAGTTATTCACATACCTTTGCCCTCTTCTTAAGTTCCTCCTGAGCAGCAGCTACATTTTCTGGTTTGCCACTCCATGCACGCAAGACAGAAGCCTGAAACACACGTTGAAATGAAAAAATAAAAATAATTCTCACATAGATTCACATCAATATCCCCCGTTACCAAACAATAAGCAATGAAAATTAATTTAAATTATAATTTCAACAAAGATTCCAAGTTTTAAATTATTAATCAGATTTTGAATAGATTTTCAATACACACTGAATACCAAATGGTATGTTACATTGAAACGAACTAGTGCATAAATTTTAAAGTCAACTTTGACAATCATTACAAACTATTTAACTGGTCTGAATGTCGAAATGATCCTGTAAACAATTTCCCAACCTTTCCTTATATCTTTACCACTAGAAGATTATTCCACTCCACACTACTGCCGTACTGAGAGCCTATTCTCAAAAACCATCTTGTGCTTCTTATCACATCCTATCACCTAACAGGCGTTTAAAGGATAAAGGTGTCTGTGATTCTAAAAAAAATAATTAATTTTAATATTAATGGAGTGCTTATTCCAGTGGCAATTTCCTCATACACCCATTTTTCCCCTTTCCTGTAACCACCTTGTAACAGCCCTCATACCTCAATTTTGAATAGTATTGTACTGTATGAAGTATTTGTAGTGATCTGAAGTTTGCTTGAATGTGATCTGGTATGTTTATTTTGCAATTTCTTGCAAATTAGTGTATATAGACTTTGTTTAATGAAAGAAAATTATTTAAAGTCCATTTAATATGTTTAAGAACCGAATTGTGCAAGAGAATTTCTTAAATGTTTGTAATTCCATGTATTAATGCAAGTTATGATGTCTACAGGACATGTTTGTACAGTTTAAAATAATTTCTGTAAATAATTTTGTATTTAAGTATCTCTAATTACCATTTCTGATCATTTTGTAATTATGTTAAGTGATTTTGTATTAATTCTGATTGTTTTTAATACGTTTAATTGTTTGAGTAATTGTTAATGTTCGAGAAATATCGAGCGGATGCCTTCGAAGAATTCCAAAAATTTCAATAGAGACTATATAAACAAATCGGCAGAAGAACAGAGTTAGTATACAGTTTATAGTTTAGTTTTTCAGTTAGTTCACAGTTGAGTCACTTTGCATCTGACAAAGACTGTGCTAGTATCTCTGGATTGTATCTTTGCTTGTGACAAATATCGCTGACTTGTTGTTTTTGGAAAATAAACAAACATCTTCAACATAACCTTCTGGTGGATTATATTTTAATTAATCAGTATATTAATTTAAACCACCGAAGACCCTAACAACCTACTCTTGCCCTCTACAAATTTCAACTTTTAATTTATTTCAGCATTTTTGGTAAATTATTCATTTCTCTTGGTTACATATTCCAATCCCTGACCCCTTATATATGAAACAAAATCTTCCACACCCTTGTGCCTGAAGTTGAGTGTAAGCTTGTGGTCATGGTCAGCTTTTCCCTCTCATATACTACTCCTAATTCTTGCACCAATACCTTCTCACACATTACCACCAACATATGCCTTATACACTTCACCCTCCTCCTATCTTCTAGTGAATCATATTCTTGCTCATTTATCATATCAGTTACCGATTGTGTTCTGTGATAATTTCTAGAGACAAATCTAGCAGCCCTTCTTTGCACCCCTTGCAACTTCTGTGTATGGCATTCCAATATATTGGTGCCATACTACACCATCACATCCAGCCAATGATCTGACCATAGTTTTGTAACTCTATTCTTTTACTTCTCTATTACAACCACTCATCACTCCCTCCAACAAATGAAGGATTTTGAAACCTTTTCCTACTTCTGTCCGATGTGTCGGTCCAGTGGAGTTTGTTATCAAAAGTTATGCCAAGGTATTTATATTTCAAGTTATCAAAACAAACAAGTCTTTCTCAACTCTATAATCATGATCAACCCTTATTTTTTTTATATGTGTACCTAATAAGCTGCTCTGCACCTGTTCACAGTCTTCACCCATTTTGTTGCTACTATATAGCATTATATCATTTGAACACACCCTAAATTCTGATGGTAAACTATCAATACAATCATTCATGACAATCAAGAATAGCAAAGGTCTCAATGCACTCCAAATTTTCACTTTCACTTCGTTCTATAATGCATTTCTTAACCTGTCATTTTGCTTTGTACCGTTTAATAATTTTTCTACCCAGAAAATAACTTTTTCACCCACTCCAATAGTTTTTACCTTACTTACTACCATTTCCTGGCTCACTCTGTCAAAATCCTTTGAAAGATCTTGCATTACACTATCGATTTGACCTACCTTTTCCATTTCAACCGAAATATCTTGCATATACCCTACTAACCGAGATTTATATGGACATTATTGCCTAAAGCCAGAAACACTTACATTCCTCATGTTCTGATGTGGTTGCATATTAATATTTCCATTTATTTACCTACTAAAACTGATGTTAAACTGATTGGCCTATAATTTTTGACCCTATTTGTCATATCTCCTTTATGAACTATGATCACACTTTTCCAGTTCTCTGGTAAGCAGCAAGTATCCATACTCAATTTAAATAATGTTTACAAAGTCACATCCTGCTATCTTTAAGACATCCATAGTAATATTTTCTGCACCTGTTTTGTTATGCTTTTTCAGCTTTCTTAGTTCCATCATGATAGGGTCAGGACGAATTTCAATTTTTTTACTCTATTCTTTTCTAATTGTGTTGTTAAGCTTGTTTTCTCATTTAAGCCCTCTCATTCGTGATTCAGTTTCCATAATGGTTTTACTAAACCTGTTACTTAAAATCTATTTCTCTTTCAAATCCTCAATCTTATATATATATAAAAATAGACGTGTTTTTTCCTATATATCTCTTTTCAGCCACCACTACCTAGCACAGATCATTGATGTTTGTGGGTGGAAGTAGCATGGAGTTTCCTGTCGTGCACAACGTTGGCGGAATGCCGATAGCTGTGGGGATGTGGGAGATATAATGATTAAAGTTGGTCAGTGCAGGGCGTTTTCATATTTCGACCAAAAATTCGTATCTCCGTATACTTCTCTTTCCTGCCACAACTACATAACATAGACCTTTGGTGTTTGTGTGTGGTAGTAGAATCATCTTTCCTGTCATGCACTATGGTTGTTAGATGTCGGTAGCTATGGGGGTGTGGGAGATATGGGGGTTGAAAGTGGTCGACCTGTGGCAATTTCATACTTCTGCCAAAGACAAAAGTGTCATGGTGTATCACTTTTCAGCGAAAACTATAGATCACAGATAACTGTCGTTTGTGTGTAGTAGTAGCACAGAGTCACCTTTCAATCACAACAGCGGCCGAATTTCAGAAACTGTGGTACTGTGGTAGATATGGTGGTTGTAAGTGGCCGACCAAGGATATTTTCGTATTTCGACTGTCTCCGCATATGTCACTTTTCTGCCACAACTACATAGCATAGAGCATTGGTGTTTGTGTTTGGTAGTAGAATCGTATCTCATGTAGTGCACTATGGTTGTTAGATGTCGGTAGCTATGGGGGTGTGGGAGAAATGGGGGTTGAAAGTGGTCGACCTGTGGCAATTTCATACTTCTGCCAAAGACGAAAGTGTCATGGTGTATCACATTTCAGCAAAAACTATAGATCACAGATAACTGTCGTTTGTGTGTAGTAGTAGCACAGCGTCACCTTTCGATCACAACAGTGGCCAAATTTCAGAAACTGTGGTACTGTGGTAGATATGGTGGTTGTAAGTGGCCGACCAAGGATATTTTCGTATTTCGACTGTCTCCGCATATGTCACTTTTCTGCCACAACTACATAGCATAGAGCATTGGTGTTTGTGTTTGGTAGTAGAATCGTATCTCATGTAGTGCACTATGGCTGTTAGATGTCGGTAGCTATGGGGGTGTGGGAGATATGGGGGTTGAAAGTGGTCGTCGTGTGGCAATTTCATATTTCTGCCAAAGACAAAAGTGTCATGGTGTATCACTTTTCAGTGAAAACTATCGATCACAGATCTCTGGCGTTTGTGTGTGGTAGTAACACAGGGTCACGTTTCGATCACAACAGTGGCCGAATTTCAGAAACTGTGGTTGTGTGGGAGATATGGTGGTTGTAAGTGGCCGACCAAGGATATTTTCGTATTTCGACGAAAGGCATGTGTCTCCGCAGATTTCACTTTTCTGCCACGACTACATAGCATGGAGCATTGGTGTTTATGTGTGGTAGTAGAATCGTGTCTGTTGTCATGCACTATGGTTGTTAGATGTCTGTAGCTATGGGGGTGTGGATGATATGGGGGATGAAAATGGTCGACCTGCGGCAATTTCATATTTCTGCCAAAGACGCATGTGTCACGGTGTATCACTTTTAAGTGAAAACTATCAATCGCAGATCAGTGGTGTTTGTGTGTGGTAGTAACACAGAGTGTCCCATCGATCACAACGTTGGCTGAAATTCAGTAACTATGGGAGTGTGTGAGATATGGTGTTTGAAATTGGTCGATCATGAATATTTTCGTATTTCATCCAAAGACTTGTGTGTATCCGTAAATTTTACTTTGCTGTCGGAACTATATAGCGCAGAAGACTGGTATTTGTGTGTAGTAATAGTATCGAGTCTCCCATCGTGCACTATGGTGGTTAGATGTCTATAGCTGTCAATATGAATTCTTTACAATCACGAACGAAGTCGTGGGTACCAGCTAGTTATAAATAAGAATGGAGAAAAACACAAGATATTTCAGATGAAATGGACAAGGGAGGCCAAATTGATAGTGTAGCACTAGATCTGTCAAAGGCATTTGACAGAGTGAGCCATAAAATTGTAGTAAATAAGGTAAAAACTATTGGAGTGGATGAGAAAGTGATTTGCTGGGTAGAAGAATTTTAAAAGGTAGAAAACAGAAAGTTAGAGAAGGAAATGAGGTATCCACAGAAAAGAAGTGGAAGTAAAAATGGGAGTGCTGCAGGGTAACATATTGGCGTATTAGCTAATGAATAAGTGTGTTGATTGTTTACTATCGGAAATTAGATTGTTTGCACATGACCTAATGCTATATAAAAAGATCAAAATGATTGGGGACTGTAAACAGTTGCAGGGTGATCTGGACAGGATATATAGTTGGGTTGGTAAACGTGGGATGAAGATAAATGCAAAGAGGAGTCAGCTTATTAAATAAACAAATAAAAAACAAAAGATTAATTACGAATATAAGGTGGGGAAAGAATTGCTTGCTTAAGACTTGAAATGTAAATATCTTGGCGTTAGATTTGATAACAAGCTTAACTGGGCAGGATATATTGGTCAGCTAGTTGGAAAAGGTTTCAAAATTCTGCACTTGTTGGAGAGAGTGATGAAGGGATGTACGAGAGATGTAAAGGAATTGGGTTACAAAACATTGGTCAGACCATTGCTTGAATATGGTAGTGTAGTATTTGACCCTCATTTTTTGTATCAAATAAAGGAGTTAGAAAAGGTGCAAAAAATGGCTGCTATATTTGTTTCTGGAAATTAACGCAGAATGCAATCAGTAACAGTTATGATAAAAGAGCTGGAATGAGATTAGACAGGAGGAGGGTGAAGAGGGTCGTGGGACTGTACATGCGTACATTTGTGATGAGGAATGAAAAGATTTTGGTGTAAGAATTAAAAGTAATGCGTGGAAGGGAAAAGATTACCATGGCACAAGGGTGTGGGAAGAATCTCTTTTTTGGGTAAGGATACCAGCGATTAGAATAAGTTACCAAGAGAAATGGTGAATAATTTACCAAAAATGTTGAAAGAATTTAAAGCTAAAATTTGCAGAGGGCAAATGTAAGAGGGCACAGGAAAGGTAGGAGATGGGTGTGTAGGGAAATTCCTTCCGGGGCGTGCGCCTAATCGCAATTTTATTAAATATTAATAACATAACACAATAAAAAGTAACTGTCTCAATACCCTACCTTCCTCTCAGTTTTCTAACATAGCCATAAAAATTTCTAGATGCATCAATCAGTGGTCCCGCTGCATTGACAACTGTCTTCATAAGCCATATATAGCCATCTTATTTGCTATTATTAATTCCTTGTTTAGTTGTTTCAAGTATTCCCTACTACCCTGCTGCCGCTTAACTCTGTAATGTTCACTTCTTATCAACCTCTTTAACCACCTCACCTCTTCTCTATGTTCTGTGATGGAATAAATATTTCTTCACCCTTTTGTATTATCTCCTTGGACTGTTACCACTTTGACTCCACAGTACTTGTACCATTCCTTTCATTTGCTGGAACTTACACTCCACAAGTCCAAATGTGTACTGCTTCTCAATTTCATGACAAAACCTAAAAACATTGGGGGAGGGGCATATTTTGCGAACTAATGAAGTAATTGAGAGAAACCATCAAGGCAATGAGAAGAAACAATTTGTTAAAATGCATGTTGTTTCATAAAAAAAAAAAGCTCCCAGCCATAAGTTAATACACGGAGCAAATTATCAAACTCCCCTCCAAACCTTAAATCATTTGTACGGCACCCACTTTAGTACAGATGATTGAAGCATGTGCCAATGCCTCATATTTTTAACACCTGAGAAATCCTTTTACAGATATAATATAAAAGCATTATAACATCAATGGAAGAATGAATATCAGTAGTGCTATGTTTGAAATAGGTCATATCTTTTCTTGTAACTTATTTGCTTCAGTGTCTTGCCATGAAATTTCGATATGTATTTAAATAAAGACAGAAATCGATGTGTATTGTACCTGCAGAGCTCTGCCATAGCTGAAAGTGAGCGGCCATGGTTTCTTTCCTTGGAACTTGTTGATAGCATCCAAATTCACTGAAGCCTCCTCCTCAGACTGACCTCCAGACAAGAACACAATACCTGCAATGTGTGTTACAGTCAGAGCCAACAATTCAAATTCAGCTACAAACAAATCTAAAGAAATGGCATAAGGTTATATTGTTTTGGAAAGAAAAGATAAACTACAACCATCTTTCACCAGAGGAGGAAAGAGGGTACCAAACACCAAAAGCATTCGGCACACAATATTTCAGACTATCACTTCACTCATGGAAATAGAAACACGTGACTGATCTCATGCTGGCAAATGTGGTCAGCACAGCTATATGAATAGTGACTGAAACAAGGAATGAAACTACAAATAAGGAAGTAAGTAAAGAATGAAAGAATAAGAAACACCAGATAGGGAGAGTCATTATATAGAAATCTTGACTAACATAAACTTCGACTGTGAATGTATGCTTTCCCTGATACCTATGGTCAATCTGTTCTTTTAAAGTTTGATCTTAAAATGGCCACCAATCTTCTCGTATTCACTTCAAACACACTGCAAGGGATCCCTGTGGAATTAGTCAATCCCAGAAACAATAAAGTCAAACTTGAAAGTCACTGAATATATTTTCACAAATTGAAGTCAATGCTGGTTTCAGGTGGGCAAAACATTTGAGACAGTGTAAATCAGACTTAATTTCCTATTTGAAAACTGCAGGTTACTACAACATGAAAGGCACAATCACTCACTATTATTCATTAATTAAATCCTCAATATTTATGAACTGTAATGATCAAATTAAATGACCTGAAGAAAAATTAATTAAAGTTAGCTTCCTTAAAGAATTCAAAAGTTTGGCTGCAAAAGTTGACAAAATATATCTCTCCATCTTGTAGCTGAAATATTCTAAGTCCAAAATTTTCTGATCCCACATACATTACATTAATATGCTTAATTTCCTTATGCAACCTCTATAAATGTTAGTAGCCAACTGTGGATACCTGCACTAGTATGGCAAGTGTTTTTATGTATTTTTATAAGTAAGGGCATATTGTGATTTAGTGTTTGTGGAACATTTTCTGTTACTGCTACCCTCTTCCCTTCAACTTTTATGAGATATGAGTGAATTTTACCCTTCTTTTCCATATTAATATACTTAAATTCAGTATCACTTAACGAATTACAATTTTGGCCCTCTTGCTGGTGAAGTATAGTCTAGTAGTGTAGCTATATTGCGATAGAGAAATGTGCTTGTCTTTGAAATATACCCTCGTGACATGAGACTAATGGATTCTTTAGGTGGAGCAAAGAACTTTGAAGACTATTTCAGATAAACTTCTAATGGTATTCATAATGGAAGATCCATTCTTTATTAGTTCAGTTGGGCACTGAGGTGCATTATGTTGGCTGATTGCAGTTATTTTGTACCTGAAGTCTTCAGTCATCTTCTCGGCTGAAAGTTCAATATCTCATGACTGTGTATTAGCTGTTAAACAGCAAACAAACATATCGCAGCTCAGTGCCCAATTAAACAAATGAAAAATATTCCAAATGGTTATCTTTGTTATGAGATAAGTGACACTCTTTATTTTGTGATTACGTCAAAGAAAATGGATCTACCTGCCACAGCAGCAGGAACAGTACGATTAAGAGCGGTCACTGTTGCGCGGGCGATGTCAGCTGGGCTGTCCTTCTTGGGGCACGACTGTCCAGCAGTCACCATGTTAGGCTTGAGCAGAGTACCTTCCAAGAAAACATGGTGGTCATTGAGTGCTTTGTAGACGGCTGCCAGCACAGTTTCTGTTACCTTTTGTGCTCGGTCTAGGTCGTGTTCACCGTCGGGCAGCACCTGTTGAAAACGATTACATGATATTTCAAAGGAGCAAAAGATTAAAAAAGCAGAGGGGGCAGGAAGTTCTACTATCATCTCTCTCCTAATCACAGGACTAACATTTATTTTGAATAGAGATCTGTTCACTCATTACAATGGATTATTATTGCTAACATTGAACCAGGGCCGGATTAAGACAGCGCGGGGCCTGTAGCAAATGTGAAGAAGAGGCCCTAGATTTTTGCCGTCCGGGGGAAATTTTAGAGTTAAAAAAAAAGGTCACCTATCTAGCCTAGGCCAGCCCCCCCCCCCACCCCTAGGAGCTAGGAGGTGCGAGGCCCCCCAGAAGGCATGAGGCCTGTAGCATTTGCTACCTCCTGCTACGTGGCTAATCCAGTACTGCATTGAACTAGTGGCATAATACTTCATACTGCATGTAAGCAATACATTAGCATGCAATAGCTGTCAACCTGTGCTACTTTATTTTACCTTGTTTTCTTCAAGTCCAGAAGGCATGTATCAATAAGTTTTTAAAACAGATTCCACCATTTCTAACCAACTGTGTCCTCAGTAATTCTGACATCTTCATTTTCTTATGGTTTGATAATGGAATACAATGAAACTGCCATTAGGCACCGAAAGTAAGATAGGATAGGCAAATTACCAGTCATTTACAGTAGATGAAGGCAGGAGGGTCAGACAAAAACAAAAAACTCGAACACGAATTTACAATATTTCAGCAAATAACCTTAATCATGTTGAAGAGGATACATGTGGCACACGAAAGATGTGCGCACATCCATTCCTACCACTTTTATGGTTACAAATGTGACTTGTGCATTCTGTATTTTTCCTGTGTCAGGTTCCCATTAGCAACCTCCCACTATCCAAAAATCCTGTTGTATGAGTTGCCTTTTCTCCCCTTTTATTTTTTACTTCCTTTAATAAACAAATAATTTCCAGATCCACAATAATTATCAGAGTTTTCTTATGTAAAAAACACACTGTTTTATATAATTGCTCCTAAATTTGACAGCTTTAGTTTAAATTTCTTTTTGGTAAAAATATGTCTTTAAGTTTTATTTAATTTATACTTTCAACTTATAATTTCAGAATTAAACTGACATTTAAATGTGGGTAACATTGAACAGGTGCTATGAAGGTATTTCAGAATACTTCATTTACTGGAAAGGGTGATGGAATATACCAAAGAAGCAAGGGAATTTGTTTACAGACCCTTGATCAGACATTTGTTTGAATATGATGGTGCAGTATGGGAACCATGTTTTGGGTATCCAGTACAGCAGTTGGAGGGGTCAAACAAGGGCAGGTAGATTGGTTTGTGGAGAGTACCACAGAACACAATCAGTAAAAGATATCGAATTAATTGCAGTTGGAATTCATAGGAGACAAGTAATGAATGCTTCGAATGTGAGAGATGAATACTGACCATTAGATTTAGTTGAATATTGGCAGAAGTAAATGGAAAGGAAGAGACGGCAATTGTAATAAATTGGCACTCCATTTCAGGCATAAGGGAATGGGAAAATTTTCTTTTGTCAGGAAGGCAAGAACAAACTACCAAGGTAAATTATGAATAAATCACCAGATACAATTAAAGAATTTAAAATTTGTAAATGGCAAAAGTAATTGGGTTGTAATTTTGAAATTAATAAGTTTTAAGAAAAAAAAAAAAAAAACCTGAAGGTATATAGGCAAGAAGGTGTGCCACCAAGACTTCCCATTACAATTAAATTGAAGGCAGTTTTCTGCAAGGATCATTTATTTTGTCCACTTTCAGGGTTTGTAATTAGAATATTTAATCCATTTTTGACAATTATACTCAAAAGAATGCTTAAAAAGGATAGAGAAAAGAATCATTATCTATCATAGAAGGTTGCAGCATGATTCACATTCAGTTATGATAAAATCTGAATATCTGCAATAGTGCCATAATCTTTGTAAGCAATGACCTCTTTTCTGTATCGATTTCTGTTGACTAAACAAACGGTTTTGTCACATTATATTAGTAAAGGTGTATATTTCACTGCATTAAGCAGTTCCATTTGAAGTTTAAAATGATACTATTAAAGCTATGTTTCTTACACGTATTTGCGGGTGCCTGCAAATGTTTCAAGAAAACAAAACATGACAAGGATGATAATTTCTCTTAAAATATAACATGTATCTGGTATGTTTTTCTGATGGCAATTATAGAGTTGCTCATAATATTCTATATGCTTTAAAGTCAGAGTTTACTTTACAAGTCAAGATAGGAAAAGATATGTTCAATAAACACAGAAATTTTCAGGCCTATTATAAAGGAATGGAAAGAATATTGGCTATAGCCCATTAACTGAATTATCTTCAATTATTCTGAGAGGGACAGAGATATAACATCTAATGCCAGTCATCCTATCTGACGGTTACCACAATATAGACTTTGTTCCATCTTTACTGCATCAAAATTTATATTGGCTTGAAACATCTTCAGAATATAATTTTTTGATGACTGGAAAATGGTAATAATGCCAACATGCTGCTATCGCTAATATAACAATAATCAATCCTGGATTTAAAATGATAATTCCAGTTATGTCACTGCCTGACAAACAGATTATTCTTCATTACATACATACCTCAGGTTCTACTATCGGCACAATACGATTAGCCTGGCAGATGGAGGCGTAGCGAGCTAGGACATTGGCATTCTCTGCAATAGCCTGGTAGGACGGGGTGTTCTTCTTGATCTTGAGGACACAACGCCATTTGGCAAACTGGCATCCATCCTTCTTGTACTGAGCACAGCGCTGGGCCAGGTCATCCAGTCCTACAAACAAAAAGCATTAATAAATAGTAACATTTTTTTTAGCCTAAAGTATTGTCAATTTATGCATCTCAGCTCTTTTTGAATGAAAAACTCAAGTGTGGGGACAAAATTTGTTTCCACAATTAGAAATTGTAACAAAAAAATTGAGTGATGAAACATAAAACTGGGCCACACTGCTTATGCATCATATATTGTCCTTCCATCTAAATTTTAAATTTAAGCCATTGCAGTTGGTTTTCATTGCTGGTACTCAAGTTTATGAAAATAAAGATATAAAAAGGACTGAGGAGTTGTCCTGAATTATTACAATGATAAATATGAAAAAAATACTTTGATTTGACAGTCACAGTTAAATTCTAGACATTCATTTTACTAAACATTTCTTGTTATTGGTTCTGGTTGTCAAGGATGCAAATAGACTGATGTGTATACAATTAGAGTTTAAATTCATTCCTTCAGTAAGCAGAGTTTTAATTTGCCATGCATTCCACCTCTGCAAAGCCTAGGCATACAGTTTAACATATAATCTGGACCTTTGAGTGTTCTGGCATAAGCCCATAAAAGTGTCTAATGACATGACAAACCAACCATGAAATTCTATCACTTCAAAATGATTAAGCCCAATCTGCTTTGCAACAGTGGTATGTGACAAATTTGCAATATGCATGACAGTGGAAACATATTCAATGTACAGGGGGAGGACAAAATAATACAAACACCTGTGAAATAATGGAAAATCCTTTTTAATAGGGGGTTGGACCACCCTTTGACTGAAGTACAGATTTAATGTGACATGGGATAGATGCATAAAGGTCATGGAAAATATTTAAAGGTATATTAAACCATTCCTCCTGACAATCATTCCTCTTTGGAATTCTGACAGGTTCGACATTTCAACTTATCACAGACAGTTCGATAGACGCATGCAAAGCAGGTGACTGCTGTTGAGAGACGTATACCTTCCTCTTCACACTCACTAGGTGGCAGACTTCTGTTGCAGGTGGTGCGGCTGTACTGCCGGTATGAAATACGTCATACTTTTCCATAGGTGTTCATATTATTTTGTCCTCCATCTGTACATCAATGTTCTGTTAGTCACAATATCAGGCAAATTTTTAAGTCCCACTCCAACATCACCAGCAATTAAACCCAAACACCCCTGTTTGGTTCATTCTAACAGTATGGGAGGAAAAGGCATGTGGCATGTTATTTCCCTAATCTCATATTTGGAGAGTTATATACTCCAAAAAAAAAGTATCCGATTCCATCAAAAATTCTATACATGCGATTTCATGTTAATCAATTGTACTGTGTAAAAAATTCCTTTTCATAGTCACTCTTTCCAAGCTCAGATTCTATATTAAATATAAAATATGCAGCATTAATTCCAATGCAATCAATTTTTTTTAAAAAAAAAGAAAGACTACCAGTCTTAAGCTAAACATTCCAAAATATATTTAATAAATGCAGAACTCTATGTGGTTAGACTAAAGCAGTTGTGTTAACTGCAAGAACATAAGAATAATGGAACACTCTCATGCTATACCCTCAAGTAATGTGTCTGATATCCATTATCCAACCCCTCCCCCAATCTCCTGAACACTGTCAACAAGTTACAAAAACTTTAGCAAAATTATAAATGCACTTTGTAAGCACGAGATCGAAAATTGCTGCTTTAAAGAGCCAAGTGGCAAACTACACTTTGCACGACACATGTGAAAACTTGTGAAAAGTGATTATTGACATCAGAATCTCCTGAATTAGCTCAGTCAAAGTTTCTAGTATGTGATGTTATAAGAGAAGTGTTCACCATCAAAGTACACAATATGCCATAACTGCAACTGAATAAATATTGGATTGGGATGGCCAATTTTTAATTTAATTACAATGGAATGCACAATCTAGTGCCAGTTTCTCTACACATTCATTTTTCCCCTTTCTTGTGCCCAACCTACTTCTACCCTCTATGACTTCTAAATTCCTTCAGAGTTTTTGCTAAATTATTCAACACTTCCCTTGATACTGCAACCATCAAGCACCAAAACTCCTGCCTGTCGATAGTGTCAGCATTTGAGTGAGGTTGTGTGTAGTGCTTTCACCATTTTTTAATTGCAAGCAAAATGACGGAATGACTGGAGCAGTGCTACTGCATCAAATTTTCCCAGAAACTGGGCGACAGACAGGGGGAAACCATTCGGAAGATTCAGACTGCTTTTGGTGATGATTCTACTGGCATCTCACAGATTAAGGAGTGGTACAACAGATTTAGATTAAGGAGTGGTACTACAGATTTAAAGATGGCCACACATTGGTGCAAAGTGAGCCACGCTGCGGTCAGCCATCAACATGCCTAAATGACCAGGTCATTGACAAAATGGACGCTGTGGTGATGTGGGATCATCGTGTGACTATCCGAGAAATTGCAGAAGAGGTGAGCATTAGCACTTTTTTTAGCACATTCCATTGTGACCAAAGATTTGACCACGAAGAGAGTGTCGGTGAAATTGGTGCCGAAGCTGCTGACGGCGGCGCAAAAGCAACTTCGTTTTGAAGTCTCGCAGGACATGCTGGACTTCACAAACAGTGAGCCTGGCTTCGTGAACACCATAATCACTGGCGACGAGTCCTGGGTGTATGGAAATGAACTGGAAACCAAATCCCAGTCGTCACAGTGGAAGCATTCCATGTCGCCAAGACCAAAGAAGGCCCACCAAGTGCACAGCAATATCAAAGTGATGCTCACTGCTTTCTTTGACTCCGACAGTGTGTTATACCAACAATATGCACCACATGGTCAAACAATCACCAAAGAATACTACACGAAGTCCTAGGTCACCTACGTGATGCTGTGCAGCCCACGAGACCGGAGTTGTGGTCAACAGGAAATTGACGCCTCCATCACGACAATGCTCCATCACATTCGTTGCACTCGATTAAGACTTTTTTGGTGAAAAACAAGACAGCATTGTAGAAAACACTCTCGGGATTCTAGCCGCGTCAAATAAAAGTCGACTGGCGACGTTTCAAGAGCCGGCACTGCTCCCATTGTCAAGCCCTGTTAAGCCTCGAAACGTCACCAGTCGACTTTTATTTGACGCGGCTAGAATCCCGAGAGTGTTTTCTACAGTGCTGCCGCCGCGAAAACGTTCACAGTTATTTAAGACAGCATTGGTTCAGCAGGCTCCATACTGTCCTAATATGGTCCCCTGTGACTTCTGGCTGTTCCTCAAACTCAAGAGGCAATTGAAAGAAAAGCGATTTGAGACAAGAGACGACATTATGGCTGCAATGACACCAGAGCTAAACTACAATCCAAAAGAGGCTTTCTCGGAATGCTTCCAACAATGGAGTCTTGAGGAGACTACTTTGAGGATGATTAGGTTTCCAAAGCTCCGGGTATGCCAGTTCCCCCCCCCCCCCCCCGGCCAAAGTGGTGCATTCATCTTCAGAACCAAACAATGGGACAACAGACCTCATACTATGTTTCTTTTGAATTTTTCAGTCTCTTGTTATTAAAGGCAATATACAGCTCTGAAAGAGATGCAATAGGAGTCAATAATAATGAGAAAAAATGTTCCATAGTTTACAACAATTCTGAAAATTGGAGATACAATAAAAGAAATTTGCTCAACACTGAAATAATGCATATAACTATATTAACTTATTAACTGAGGCAGCAAGAAAAGAAGCATTAATTGCCTGTAACACACAGAAATAAATTAAACAATAAAAAAATGGGTAACACATATATAAGATTGCATGGAGGAGATGAGATGCTTCTTCAATCTTTTACCACTGATTCTCAATAGTGATTTCATTCTCCCCTCCATTTCTGAAGTCTCACCTTGAGTGGTGCATTCATCTTCAGAACCAAACAATGGAACAACACCCTTGTCAACTTTAATTCCAGGGATGATATTGCGTTGTTTTAGCAGCTCCACAAATGGTGTTCCATCATCAGCCTTCTGGTACAGAGTCTCGTGGAAGAGAATCACTCCAGAGATGTTGTTACCGATAGATTTTTCCGTAGTGAATAGTAGCTGTTTAGAAAAAAATATTAAATGCAATACTTGATGACTAATAATCTCACTATGCAATATAAGTGCACAAATGACTGTTCATTAGGAGAAAAAGTATTTTGTAAAAACACATGCAGTACTTCTAGAGTTTCTACAAATCTATTTTCATTACAGTTAAAAAATACCAACTTGAAACTTGAATTGATACAGCTTTTGCTGAAAGTAAATCTACAATACTTATATGTTAAGCAACTAAACTGAATAATGGTAACTGTGTCAATGAAAGTGCCTTTAGGAAATGAAAATAAGGGGCCAGGATGAACAAAAAGAATAATCAACTAGTTGTCACAGAGATCATTCTATCCCAGAATTATCATTGGCCAACTTTCTTCCTTCGCCCTCCCCCCTCTGCCCTCCACTGTTACAATCCGCACCCTTCCCTATCAGTTAATCTTTGGTTCATTCGTGTGGTAGTCCTGGATGTGTACTCAACTCTCACCTCTACCATAAGTGAGGTTATTCGTTGAAAGCCAGTAATGTGTGTTTGTGTTCATCCTGGCGTACATACGTGGTAAGTGACATTATTTTCCCTATATTTCCTTATTTTTAAGTAACTAAACTGTTCCACACAGCTGTCTAGAAAGACAATTCTTTGACACAGATCGCAAGCATATTTCTCAAATACAACTTTCACAGATCGTATCATGAAATTCAAACACATTGTGTAATTTCATATCATGATGGAAAATGGAATGTCCTGAAAATTTCTGTTATACTCAACCTCCACTAAGACACAATACTTAATTTCAAAAGTTTTGATATCAACATATATAAAAGTAGAATTGGACTTCAGTTTTAAAGACTTCATTATTTGCAATAATTATAAATAGAATGACAAATTTAAATGCAACTATTTAACCTCATCTGCCAAATATTCAAATCTCAATCGAATATAACAGGAAGGGGGAAAAATTACAGAAAAAAAGAAAAAGCTATTTCAAACTACGTACATGAGATAACCGACACTGAAAAGATTGAATATACCACATTTGCATCATATGACAGAATCATAAATATTAGAAAGTTTCAAATGTGACAGAAGCTATGTCTGTTAACATTTGACCAAAAGTTTATCCAAATTATTATTTACCAGTAGTACACAGACAATGAACAAAATTACACACAACTAAAATAAGTTACTGTGATATTTCATTCTTGGTTGATAAATTTACATTAATCAACAGGTGGAAGTTTTTCAAAGAAGATGAAATGTGATTCCTTAGCAGGAAATGTAATTCCCACTGTTTCTTTGGAATATTCAGAGTGGTTTTAGGATGTCCAAAATAAGACACAGAAATCAAAATATCATATAGTGCGGATATAGTAACTGAAGAATACTGGCTTTTAAGGAAATTGCTTTTACATCACGATGCAGTCACAGAGCCTCATTAATTGTAATTTGAATTACTCCTGTGTCCACTTAATAAACCAGATCTGTCCTCCAATGACATTTTCTGTTCCCAAATCTAAAGAGAAATGACTTGCTTGGTGAAAATTCTGTTCAAATAAGTCAATCTGGCTAATCTCTTTTGCAGAGAATTACAGATCATACACACTTGAGAAATTATGTAGTTGGAATGTTGTTGATGTAATGTACTGAAAATGGGATGAAACAAAATTGTCTTGAAAAATATTATTAGTAGAGGCCAATATTTTACTACATCATTCTGCAATTCTTTACCAAAACAATTAAGGTAATAATTCTCAGAATATTCACTGTAAACTCTGGTATTGCTAAAGTGATATCACTGCAAAAAAAAAAAAAAAAAAAAAAAAAAAAAAAAAAAAATCCAACCATAACCTGCTTCCTCAGTTCAATATCTTGATAGTAGTACGTGAAGTGTTGTGCTCGTTTTCTATTTACCGATAACTTCTTACAAATTTTTCAGAAAAAAATTACCATTAAGTCTTTACTTATCAAACACATATCATTTAGTGATTGAAAATGTTTTTATCAAATTTCATTGGACATAATCAAGACAGCACGTATCACAACTACTTACGAGCATCGGACTTCATCTATTTTTTCTCGAAGGTACACAAAAGTTACTTTACTAGTGTCACTAGACTGTTACTAAGTGATTTTTAGTTTTTAGTTTTGATTGTACAAGGAGTGTTCCATATATAATGCCTCCTGATGGTGATGGTGTTGTAAAGCTTAAATCTTCCTGCCAACATACTGGCTGGTTAGTTACTGTGCAATGGGCAGTGACAACAGAGCAGTCTGTCAAAGAAATTTTTATGAAACAGAGACAAGTTACAGAGTTCCTGATGTCAAACAAATTGCACCCATTAACACCAATCAATACTTGTTAAAGGTGTACAGAGAAAATCCCAGCACAATGAGGGGGTGAATAATGTACTCCAACAGTGGTGAACAAACTGCTTCCCTGAACAACTGCCATTATTCCAGTGAACAGAGCCTATATCAGCTCATGTGTATAGATCATCAGATAACAACCAAGCAGCAATGTTTATTTCTTAATATAATCTGTATTGCCTTGCAAACAGTGGTTTGGTAGCTCTATTGCAAACTTTGTTGCAAGTAGGTTATGAATATGTTGAAACAGGACCAGAAAAATCATTCCATGGAATTCTATCAAGATCTGTAGCCATAAAGACAAAATTTTGTGGATAGAATCATCACTGGAGATGAGATGTGGTGTCACCAAACAAGTCAAAACTCATAGACAAAGAGAGATATTAGCAACTTACAAGGAAGCTAAGATGAGGTGAGGTTCCCGAGAGGAGGGATAGAGGCAGTGGCATAGCTATTGGGGTGCCAGAGGTGCTGTGTACTGGGGTCCCCAAGGTCGGGGGGGGGGGGGCCAAGCTTGAGGGGGGCAAGCTCGAGGGGGGGGCAAGCTCAGAGGGGGGGCAAGCACAGGGGGGGGCAAGCACAGGGGGGGTTACAAGTGCAGGGGGCCCCCAAGCTCAGCTCAGGAGGCCCTCACAAGAGCCCAAATTAAGTTTTGCACCGGGGCCCTTCTTGACCTAGCTATGCCACTGGATAGAGAACGACATGAGGAAAAATAAAATCAGAAATGAAAACATCAGGGAGAAACTACAAGTTGAAGCATTGGAAGGAACATTATGAAAAAAACTGCAGTGGTTGGGGCATGTTATGAGGATGAAGGAAAGGATTTCCTCCTGAACAACAGAAAGAGACCAATTGGAAGACCTCAGGCAACATGGATAGAGCAAGTGAAGAAAGACACAAAGGCTAAGGAGTTGTTTGGAAACAAGTGGGGGAGGAAAGACCTTGGAAGAGGTGTGCTGCGAGAGTGTGAAAAACTAATGATGATGGTGCTGAACCCAAAAGACAGTCAATGGAGTGTCAACATCTGGCTTTCCCAAGAAAAAAATTCAAGATATAGCCACCATCAAAGAATATGTGCACCTGGTCTTTGGGAAAAGCAGGATGTGATTTTATTGGGTGGTCTGGAGACTGGTAAGATTGTTGATTCTGAATTACATTGCAGTGGAGTGCACGTTCCTGTGGCAATTTCCCCTTAATACCCATTTTTACTCTTCCCTCTATCCGCCTACTTTTATCCTCAACAAATTTCAACTTTAAATTCCATTCAGCATTTTTGGTAAATTATTCATCATTTCGTTTGGTAACTTATTCCAATAACTGACCCCCTGCTGTGACACAATGCTGATCAAGCTGAAGTCTCACATTTCTCAAGTCGAGACTTTCACCCTGCAACATGAAAATGCAAAGGCTTCATATCAGATTGGTCACCACAATTTGTATTACAAAACTGGGCTGGAATTCCCTACCATATGCACCTTATAGACTTGTTTAGCACCTTCAGACTTCTATCTCTTTGGGCCTGAGAAATATATTAAATTTTGGTGATATTTTACAAAGAATAATGCTGCATTAAAGCGATTTGTAAAATGTTGTCAGGCTTGTAGATGTATGAATGTCACATTAATGGGATGTTTTCAGGGAGCCCATTTCTGCAGTCATTTTCAACCAACTGTGTAACATTGTTTTGGCAGTGCCAGGGCTACGGTGAAAGACAAAATCCAACCCAATGCGATGATGTCACCCACTCTTCTACTCGTTACCAATGTGTAACTGCTTCAACATATTGATAGCCAGGATTCAGGAGACACTAAGCTGGTATTCAGTGTCGCTATTTAGCTAGAGCATCAGCTGTTCTGATTTCAACATTTTCTGTTATGTTATACCAAAAATCTCTGTCATGGGTGAAAATTCTTATTTCTTTGAATTTAAATAAATGCCCCTCCTAGACATTGGTTTAACACAGCTGATTTTTCTTCCTGAACCAGGACATGTTCAACACACTGCCGTGTTTGTCCAATATAAGCATTGCCATATTCACATGGTATGCAGTAAACACCAGTGGTTCATAATCCTGGGTCATCATTAACTCTGCCAACTAAGTTTTTAATTTTTGTGAGTGGTCTGAATTGTTTTGACTTAATGTTGGGTCAATAATCTACCAATTTTAAAAGTTACCCCACCCACAAAAGGAAGGAGGCAATGGCCTTGGTATCAGTTTGACCTTCCTTCTTACTAAATATGGAGCTTATCAGCTCCTGGTTATCGCCATTATTTAAGAAAGTAAGTGGCTGAAGAATGGACGATGTCATCATGCTGGGTCTGCTTTTTTCTTTCACCATTGCTGCGGCATTGTCAAAACAAACAGTTATTACAGTTATACCGCTGTCTGAAAATCAGGCCAGAGATGGACTCCTTCGAAAAGTCCGACAAATGTGACATTAATATGTGGCTGGAAGGCTGAAAACATTTTATTTAAGTACAAGCTCTTGTTCATTGCCAGTAAATATATATAATGAATGGTAGTGAATATGTTGAAAAATAACTAAGTAACCATTTGTTCTATTAAACCATGTTATTAGGCTACATATATTTGTTGAGGCCATAAAACGATGTATTATAGATGGAAAAACTGTCATATAATCATGATTTATTATAATTAACATGAATACTCTCCATTGATTTGACACCACATATAGTATAACAGACTATCCAGAGAATAATTACTCTTAGGAAAAAATCAATTGTTATAGAGACCAGAGAAAAATAACAGGAGACATTTTTTCTGGCAAGCAACGAGACAAGGTTAGTTCACATTTGGTGAGGTGTTGAAATAAAAGTTACTGTCAGCTAAGGACCTGGGTAATTATTCAATTTTGTTTAAAAATGAAATAAATCAAAATAAATGTCAAGAAAGACTATTATTATTATTATTGTTCGCCACAAGAACATAAGAATGATTCTGTACTCCTGACGATATATCCATCCATATTACTTATAAAACAAAAAGGAGTTAATAAAATATAACATCGGCAAAATAATAATAATATACAACAAACAGTTCACTATTTAAAATGTGCAGATGAGCACAAAAGAAACTGGAAGGCAATGCAAGATGAAGACAGCCCAGTAATTACCTGCCGGTAGCGACGCCTGTTCTCCTCCGTGTTCTCGACACCGATGTCAGCGAATCTCTTGCCGATGGTGGACGTAGACTCGTCGGCAGCTAGGATGCCCTTGCCTGGGGCCACGATAGCCTGAGCAATCTGCTTGAGCTCCTCCTGGAGTTCAGGTGGTGGGTAGTTGAAATAGGTAGTCATCTTGTATGGGGGTCACACACACTGCAACAAAAAACAGAATAACCGATCAGTGCGTAATGCAGTTATTGAAGTTGTATCATAAATTTACATTCGTGAAATTACTTTTGTAAGGAAATTTGTTGTTTTCACCATAAAATCATCTGTTCAATATTTACATACAGCCTTTTCCTCCTATGGGTATCCAATACAGGGATGAATCAATGTTTCAAAGTATGTAGAACTTGATTTTTTATAGGTGTGGGGGAAGGAGAGGAACAACACTAGCACCTAACAATGCACAATGTGTAAACCTCAGACTTGTGAAAAGTGATGTCTAAATTGTATGAGATGCAAGGGCGTAGCTACTATGGTGCTAGGCGGTGCAGTGCACCGGGGCCCTCACGCTCATGGGGCCCCCAGGCATATCTCAGGCGGCCCCAAAACGTACCTCTGGGGGCTTCCAAGCAGGCGATTATTTTTTTTTTTTGTCTCTCTCTCTCTACCGTCATCTAAGGGGGCCCCTGAGAAACAGGAAGCCCCTCACTAAGGGCCCTCACTACTCAGGGGCCCCAACCACTACTCAGGGGGCCCCTAAGCACAACTCAAGGACCCCACCCTCAGCTCGGTTGGCCCCTACCAGCACACAAAGCAAAAAAAAGGTCGCCCATCTGGCCTGAGGACCCAAAATAATTTTTTTGCCCTTGTTGACCTAGCTACGCCACTGATGAGATGTTAATAAAAATATTAATTATAAATTAACCAGACACTTAGATCCTGTTACTCCCAGCTGGTGTAAGTCTCAAGCGTTGAGTCTTGCAGACTGTATGTTCGTATTGACAGAGGTTTTCTGCATACCTGGGATAAGCAATAGAGGATTGTAAACAGTTAAGGGAAAATATTGTTTTTAGTATAGATGAGAAAAAGTACTAAGTCTGAGCAATAAACACATTTCCAAAATTAAAAAAAGAGATATATATGAAATGAGAAAATTTGACCTCAGTTGCTATGATTACACAGGTTAAAAAAGTTAGGGTCATCAACATTGACAAACAATGCATTATTATCGATTCAAAAAGAATCTTAACCACACAGTACATTATAAACTTCTGCAACACATTCAAGAGAATGTAATAGTTTGGTACCTCTTCTCTAGATGTTTGGTGGATACTGCTGCAATTCTAAGCTTAGTACTTTGAGTACCGGTATACACTATCTGATCAAAAGCATTCAAACATTCCTAAGTAATACAGAATTGAATGTTAGATGTTACAACAGGTAGAACCACCAGTAAAAAAGGAGGTGTTGTGGAGTATTGTGTTGTCAGTAGAGAAGCAGTAACAGCAGAATGAGCCAGTCAGGACAGCTCAGTGACTTAAAAAGTGAGCCAGTCATTGGAGTCCCCCAAGTGAAAAATTCATAAGGGACATTTCAACCCTTCTAAAGCTGTCCAAGTCGACTTTTGGTGATGTTATTGTGAAATGAAAATGCAAAGGAACAGCCACAACTACACCAAGATCAGACTTTCTTTAGCAACAAACAGGGGTCGTCAAGCAAAAAAAAAAAATGGTTCAAAGGTACAGGTGCTGTTCATAAGCCAAACATTTCTGTAGTCAATGGTAAGTGATGCTTGAGGTAGTGTAAAGGGCAACGCCAAGGATTGACTGGGAATGGGTGATTTGGAGTAATAAATCACTTTATACCTTGCAGCAATCTGATGGAAGGGTTTGAGTTTGGTGAACATTAATTGCCTTCATGAGAAGTGCGAACAGTGAGGTATGGAGGTGTGCAGGTTTCTTCGGAGTTGTCCATATGCTTCTGTTTATGAATAGAAAAAACTCCTCATTAATTTTGAAAATTCAGTGAAGTTTTACGCAACTAAAAAAAAAAAAAAAAAAATAGAAGCAATTCATCAGATGCAAGCGGTAAGGACATCACTAAAAAAAAGTGTCATATTTACAAAACCCTTTCAAGAAGTATATTTCAAGAAATGTGGCAATTTATTAGGATTTATAGATTTCGTGCTAACAAACTGCATTTCACCGTTTTTTTTCGCTCGGAATCAATGTCTTTGCACATATCCCGATAGCGATTTTTATAACTTCTCGTCTGAAGAGCAGAAGTTAGGTCGAATTGTTTTTAGAAGGAATTGAGATTACAGAGAACGATAAAACTCAACCGTAATGATAAGATTAAGTGTGTGTTTACAGGAAACCGTTGTCTGGAAAGAAGTAAACAAGAGATTTTAGTGCCAACAAGAAAGGCGGGATAGTTCGATTCACTGTACAGTAATAAAGTACATTCTCCGCCCAGGTAATTCCGTACTCACTCGCGTTTCGTGAATTTTTATCTCAATTTTTTTCTTTTTTTTTTTCAAATGACAGAAGAATCTACATAACATCACGAAGTAAACAGGCCATGATCTGACAATTAATTAATCTATCATTTACTTTAGAGAATAAAAACCGAAAGAGAACAATAGATTTATAAACTTTCTATTTTAAGGAAGAATGTGTGTATTTGGTGTATGTTCTGTTTGTGAATTAACTGCAGAACTGCCTTAGTTCCGCAGTGTGTCGTCATACTGAATAACTATTGCATAATTCTGTGAAGTCTGAGCAGTGTTCAGTTGGCTGGTTTCCCTCCGCAGGTGTCATCCTGCAAGGAAATTGTTCGTGACTGACGGTTTATTCTTTCATCTATAAGGAGACCATAACACGTGGCTGCACTAAGGCCTCGATTCTGTGATTGACATTTTATTCCCAAATAGTTTAGCTGCAAAATGTTTTATAAATTTTTCTGAATCATATCTGGCAAGCAGTGAAAAGTTATCACGTAAGTTCCGGGTAGCAAACTATTCCACGTAAGTCTGTCTCGAATTGTTTGGCAAACGTTTTGCAACCAAAACTTCCTTACAATCAGTTTGTTTGCAACATTAAATTTCGCAATGAGTCCTTGATCCTTTAACGCCTCACTTATTCATCAAGCTCGATCAATTTAAAAACGACAGCATATCAAATGTGTTCTTTCATTACATGGCTGTTTGCAATAAAAAATGAAATTGATGCTTTAAGAGGCAAATGTCAGTAGCTTGTCAAGGCGAGCCCCCTCCAGAACACACGAGAACTTCCCCTCTCCCAGAAGTAGCAATGTTTGGGAAAACAAACACCAGCTAAAGAAATTTTCAATACTGAGGAAACAGATTTCTTCTTCAATTGCACTTCAGACAAAACATTCACTTATAAGCGAGAGTGTGCAGTAGGAAAAAAAATCTTTTTATTGGTTGCGGCCAACATAAATGACAGTCAAAAGCTACCTTTGAAAATTTTCCAACCGAGAGGTTTTAAAAATGTTAAATCAATACCTGTACGACTAGAATAAAGTTTGTATGATAGAGCATTTTAAAGAATGACTGCTGAAAATTCTATTGCACTTATGGACAGTTTCCCCCCCCCCCCCCCCTCTCACCGAACATGATTTCAGTTTTACAATTGAGCAACTCAAAATCTCCAACATTTTTATAGACCCGCTGGGGAAAACGAGCAATACAAAATGCTACAAGTTACCCCCAACAGCTTGTTTTCGGAAAATAGGATTCAAGCAGGCTGAGTGCATGAGCGGAGATGCATAGACTGATTGGTCGTGCCATTCGAAGATACGTCACTATTGAAGATAACGAGGAAATGAGTGGAGAGTCATCTGATGAGATTTAAGAGCAAGCTGAAGCTGAATCTACGCTGATCTCGGAAAAAATGGGTCTACAGGAAATTGCCACCGGAGTTAAATCAAATCTCTATATTATAGGAAGCGCTTCCCAACCTGCGTGAATTCCTTCCATTCATTGGAGAACAAACCAACGCGAGGGGGGTTGTTTTTCTTTTAATAAACGCTTCTAAACTTGAAGGAATAACACGGTGAAACAGATATTTCACTTTTTTATATAAAACTGTAATTTTATTATGATCATTTTGGTATACGAGCACAGTAACTGCAATATAATACAGTAGTTTATGCAATGTAATATAATCTGTATCAAATTTACCAAATGACTACAAATATTGTGCGTACAGTAATAAATGTAAGTAGAAAAAATTGTTTATATGCTGTATATTTTATTCTCCAAATCACTCCAGGCAAATGCCGGGATGCTTCCTTCAAAAGGCCATGGCCGAATTCCTTCCCATTCCTTGCCCCCATCCTTGCCCCCCATCCTTTCCCGTCTCTAAAGACCTCGCTGTTGAGAGACTAAAGCAGTTAAAAATATATATATATTATTGTATTTAGATACAATGATTTTATTTTGTTTGAATATACTGGTATTTTTTTTGTACATTACAACCTTGATATGAAGTCTTCACGGGTTTTCCGCCGTATAGTGTTGAAGAAAGACAACAATGAGCTTTCGGCGGCTAGCTCTGCCACCGTCTTCAGGTCTGATGTTATGCAGGGAGCACCAGTGCAGCTCTGGTCACCGCTATACGGCGGAAACCCGAGAAGACTTCATATCATCGATACACCGTAAAAACCTTCGTCCTCATAAATTACAACCTTTTTCAATCAATATATACTAATTGAAAGAATGGTCATGACTTAAAGATGTAACTTTTCTAGACAGAATGTTTGCACAATTCGATTTCTTTTATTTGTCCTTTCACCTTCGAGTTATTCAAGTTTCACTTTATAACGGACTGGTTTTCAGGGATGGGGTAATGATTTGGCAACGAGTATGGAGGGTGAGCGGTAACGCTCTGGCTATGCATTAGAAGGATGTGGGTTCGATTCCCCGTTCACCCACCCAGATTTGGGATTTCCATGGTTTCTCCAAATCATTCCAGGCCAATGCCGGGATGCTTCCATCAAGAGGCCATGACCAAATTCCTTCCCATTGCTTGCCCCCATTTCTTCTCATATGATCTCGACGTAGAAGATGCATAAAGCAAGATTTGGCAGTTATGGTAATCCAAAAAACAACAACAAACAAACACACTTGTGACATGAATGTCAAGAATTACTGCGTTGACTAAAATAAGACAGCAAGAGAAAGTTCAATGACCCTACCTATTTTTTTGCCAATGTGACCGTACATACGACGCAACATGCGCAATTGCAACCAAATGATACCGGGGCCCCATTTAAGCATAGTCTACCTAGGCTGTAGCCTAGGGGCCCGCACCAAAAAGAGGGGCACGCGTCACAAAAAGGGGGCCCGCACCACAGCCGGAGGGCCCCCGATGACCGGTTGGAGAGACCCCGAAAAGTGGAGATCTACAATGCAGGACTGATTATAGAAAGAAAAATCTGGACTGGATTATGAGATGAAACTACGAACTACTAAAAAATTAAAACAATGAAGGATGTGCTAATTTGTAGAAGTATTTTTGTTAGTTCTGTCTGAAATCTGCCAGAGTGCTAACCACGTCGACTATATTTGTTTGGTTGCAAGATTTAAAAAGATGTACTTTAAGGAGAGTAATCTTTGAAACAAGTGGGTGTGAGTAAACAAAAACTGCAACAAGTTTGGGCGTAACTTAATGATTACTGTCAAACGTAGGAAGTAAACAAACTCAACGTGGATGCAAATATGATATTTAATTCAATACAATGGAAACTGACAAATCTAAGAGCCCGTATCTTAAATCAGATGGGGAAACGAAAGAATTAATCTTTGTAATTATTTAAGACCTGAAACTTTAGACGCAGTAGACCAATTAAAAGACTAACAAGGTTGTGTTGGTCGTCCCATTACAGGTCATATCGAAGTAAGCGCGTCCGAACAATTGTTGCGATTTGTGATTACTAAACTGACAGCGTCTTGGCAAAGCGGAATAAACACGCAGGGTGAGCGGCTTGTTGGAGTGAAGTGAGAGTCGTTTCATACCGTCAAGCCGTCCGCCGCGCCTGTCGGCCTGCCGGGGGGCGGCTGCCGCCCCCGGCCGCCGCCGCCGCCTCCGAGGCTCCCGTCCGCCGACTGCGCGCTGTGGCACACGCTCGCGGGACGCCTGGCGCCACGCCGCATTGCGACGGCGGGAGCTTGGCGGCGCCGCCGCTGCGGCACACGCCGGCGCTGCAGTCGCCGGCCGGGGCGGCCGTAAACAAAGCTCACCAGGAGGCGCCACTGCAGTGCGCACTGCGCGCCATCTCGGTCGATGGCGGCTCCCGCCTCCGAGATACCGACAGGTTCAACGTGCCAGCGTTAAAACGCAGCACCTGCTTTTCCTCCCGCAGCGATTACGGTTCTTAAAGCGGCTACAGACGACCCGATCTGCAGGGGCAATCAGGCAGGATGCAAATTGGGTCTGCTACTCCCGACATCGGGTGACTGGCAGAGCCCGACAAACAATTTACGGATTGTCCCTGCAGACAGGGAGCAAACGGAGACGTGCGTAGCGCGATTGTGACAATATCGGCTGAGTCGGCTTGGAGCAGGGAGAGAGTGCGTATAGTGCCATTAGTCGTGTGTGTCTTAAAAATGTCTAAAGAGGAAGAGGTGTGGACGAATATTTTCGGAATTTATAAGAATATGCCCCAATTGTGGGACAAACACAACAAAAACAACATAAGCCGCAAAATGCGGATGAACGATTTCGAGTTTTGATCGAAATTTATAAGGTGGACGAGGAAGTAAGAGTTGCAATCTTTTTTCTTCCTTAATGTAGTTTTTTGGACGTTTGTAGATAGCCCAACATGTTTCAGCATGTCTGAAAGCATTTGTAATGAAATCGGCGTACCGGTACTAAATTCCATATCTTCATAGGTTTGTCTACTTGCCAAAAATTGCAAAGTAACGACTAATCGTTCTCTTGCACTTTCACGCATTGGGGTGTATATATAAAGAGCATCTCTACAAAACTTTCAGAATCTAGTCTCAGAAAAAATCTAAAATCTTCTCAAAATGTTCATGTAGGACGAGTTTTTTCTTAATAAAATCCATTTCTTCATCCAATATCTTCTATTCCTCTCAGTAAAAACTGTACTACAGGTTACTGTTAAAACGATGTCTATTTTTTATTGCTTTGTTATAAAAGGAGCCATTGTTAAGCACCTGCAACTAGCAGTCATGCTATTACATTGTAAAACTAAATTTGGGAGCGAAATTGTGATGTTTGGAGGGAAGCTCCTGATGTTTGCCCTGAAGATTGGGACCGAAACTGCCTCGTCTGTAGCCGCCTTTCCACATCGGCTCGGGGGATGCTGGGACTCCCCAATCTCCGCTTCATCAATCAACACTCGCCATAGAGACACATGAACTCTGACTATGCAGGTATGCCTGACGTTCAGAACTGGCGACCCGATGCTTTTCCTGCGGATATTGTCTTCACTAATCCAGTCAGATTGCCTGATCTCTTCTGTTCGTTCATAACATGAATACCATTATGAATTCACTATTTCTTAAAAACTCTAAATTCGTTACTTCCGTCTGTTATTCACCCTCAGAAACCGTACATACAAACATGTATGTCACGCAGAATTGATAATCCATTGCCACATTTGAAATTAAATTGAATAAATCAAAATGATTCGAAAGCTTCAATGTGTGGCATTTCTAAACTATAGATACGAGATTTTGGTACTTATAGGTTTTATCAGTGAAATGGAGAATAATCTCGTTCTGTGAGAATGATTGCTTAAATGCAGTACTGTTAACAGATCAGAATTGGATTTTTTGACATAGAATTTACAACGTGCGCCAATGTATGTGGTGTGGGAAGAAATCTCGTATGTCATGGCAGATACCTGCCAAGGGCAATTATTCATGGCAGGGGCCATTTATCGCTGGGTTTATAAACTTCGGAGAGATTTATAATATTTAACAACATTGCAATGGAGCGCACGCTCAGTTGACAATTTCACTACACACCCATCTTTCCCCTTTCCTACACCAACCCAGGGGCGGATCCAGAGGGGGGGGGGCTAGCCCCCCCAAAAAAGGTTCTAGGTCCAGCTCCCGACATTATATATCTATTAGCTCTACGGATTTGAGCCCTCCCAAAACGTAAATCCATTGAGGACAAGCCCTCCCCAACCAAAATCCACTCAAGCCCCCCCCCCCCCAAACCGAAGTTGAAGTCCGCTCAGCCGGACAGGGCTTTGTTTGCGATTCTAATAACGCGCACGAGTTTGCGACCCGTTTTCTTCGGAAGTTGCTTAAAATGCTACTCACTATTGCACTCATATGACGAATGAAATGTTAATAAATATAGCCACACGTTTTGTCTCTTCACATGCAGTCATCTCATCGTCTATCAGAAGACGTCTTACATTTCTAAGACAGTACAACCTACCGAAAAAAAAGGTGTGTCGTGGCACCCACAACCGAAATAATCACATCGTGTCTTTTTTTTCACACGGTTTTACTCCGGTTGTATTTGTAAGTATCTTAATAGCCACACGCACGCTCTCTACCCGACTGTGCCATCTGGCGACACGCTATCGGCACAGAACAAATGTAACTCATCTAGGTGTACAAAAACCGTAATGCAGTAAACTGCAAACAGCTGTAACACAGGTCGGTACATGCGCAATTACGTTTCTCGCCAGCGTGAGCAAAACAGTGTGTTCATTTCTAAGCCCAGGCGTCGTAACAAAAGTTCTCACTTCAAAAAGCGGAAAAACTTTCAAATGTGGATGGACATAAGGAAAAGACAAAAAAAAAAAAACGAAGAAACAAGAAAACGGATACCTAATAAGTAATAACCTACCAGCTGTAGAGCGCAAGGCAGTGAGAAACTGGAATAAAGTTATCGAAGGAGGTGTGAACAATACAGCGCAAACAGCGAAGCAATTTTAAAGAAAAAATGGTCATACAGCGAAGCAGGTGTATTGTCTGTAAGGAAATTGGCACTCGGGGCATATATATAAAACGCTCACTGAGCGAAACAAAAACAAACAAAAAAAAAAAAAAACGCGTTGCGATCTTTTAACTGCTTTACGTCTCTCAACAGCGAGGTCTTTAGAGACGGGAAAGGATGGGGGCAAGGAATGGGAAGGAATTCGGCCATGGCCTTTTTTAAGGAAGCATCCCGGCATTTGCCTGGAGTGATTTGGGAAACCATGTAAAACCCAAATCTGGATGCCCGGACGGGGATTCGAACCACCGTCCTCCCAAATTCGAGGCCAGAACGCTATCCGTTACACCACCACGCTTGGTCGTGATCTCTTTAAAACATCTACAAACACGTTATTCGTGTTATGGCAGTTACAGAAATAGCCAGAACGCGTTGGGTCCATCACAGTACGAAATCTGACCACTACGACCGAGCGTGGTGCGTGAGCGGTAACGGCCTGTCCTCACATTTGGGAGCACGTGGGTTCGAATCCCCGTCCAGACATGTAGATTTTGGTTTCTGTGGTTTCCCCAAATCACTACAAGCAAATGCCGGGATGCTTCAAAAGGTCATGACTGAATTCCTTCCCGTTCCTCATTTCCAGTCCCATCCCGCCTCTAATGACCTCGACGTCGACGAGGCGTAAGGCCGTAAGGAAAGAGAGAGAACTTCCGTTGTGGTTACTAAGACAAGACTTAACGCATTCTGAACGTCAGCTGTTGCAATCACGATACGACGGACAAATTGTAACTGCATCTTCTGGATATTAACGAATAATCAGGCGATGTTAAAATAAAACATTCTTTTTCGTTAAGGATTAAAGATAAAGAAACCGTATCTCATATCAATTGGTGATTAAATTAAAACGAAGAAAGTTGGTAACAATATTATCAAGGACGTTGCAAAGTTATTTATTTTACAAGAACTATTGCCGTGACATTTTGACTTACATTTTATGTTCTTTGAGTGACATTTGCATTTTTTATAAATACAGTATCTTTTACAGCGACACGATATAAACCCTTCCTGACTTACAGATAACAACCATAGATGCTATGAGAAGGGTATGTCTTGAATGTTAGTAAAGTTACTCTCTGAAATTGTAACTTCCTTGTTTTCTTACTGCTAGTGACCTGATGGATTAGTACTCGTAACAGCAGCTAAACAATTTCCGAGAGCTGCACGTGTTCAATCAGTATCGGGTACCTTAAATTAAAACATTAGAACCAATTTAATCTCCAGGAAATTTTGAGTTGGATAGTGGAATCATTTTATGTGCCTGTTTCTCTTGGCACATTCTCTCTCAGCATCCCTGCTGTTTTTTCTTAAGCACAGCCTACAAGCAGCATTTGCTTTCTCCACAGATAACATGAACACCCGGGGATATGACCCGCGTCATCCCGAATGAGACCCACGCGCTACGACTCACCCACCGGGCTCGGTAAGCAAGTAAATTCGGACTACTTTCAACGTTCAAACTACTTTAAACAAGGCTGCTCCGAGCTCGGACATTAATATTGTTCAAAACTAAAGAATCATTCAGGTATCAAAAAGCGGGTACAGTAGTATGTCTTAAGATCAACGATACAGCGCCCTCTAAACTTTTATATTGTTTTGTGTATGTGATCGCTACGAGGTACGGATACCAAATTAAATTATAGGTACTGAAGAAAATGAATTAGCCATTCTACCTCTGAAATACTGGGTTGTATAGTACCTGTTACATTTGTTCTTCACTATAATGCCAGGTATAAAAATTTTCATACATGGTACAAATTACCATGAATGTAAGGGAGCGTCCAAAAACTGCGTGGCTCGGTCAAGGGGGGGGGGGGAGAGGGGTTGGCTGGAAAGCTACGCTGGGCTACATTGGGAGGGAGGGAATTCCGAGCCAGGCCACGTAGCTTTCCATTCGTCACAGTTAAAATGAGGTATATAATACACAACAGCATGTGACTATTTATTTCCGTCATTGGGGGAGGGGGTTGAGGCAAAAGCAACGTCAGGCTTCGTGGGAGGGGGGGAGGGGAGGGTGCTTCACAGGAGACCAATATGGAGCTATGTGGTTTATGGACGCTCCCTAAACAATATTAGCGGCTTACTTCACAGCTTCAGAACAATAAACCAGGATCTTTATGTTCAGGGACGGAAATGTCAATTACCAGTCATTGTTTAGAAGCTTAAGGAAATTACTTTTTTAAGGCTTGAGATACTAACAGATACTGGACGCGCCCCAGTCTTAAATAACAGATCCGTCAGTTGACAACGATTGGAGAGAGCAATGATGTATATATATTTATTGGTTGAATGAATGCCATTTTGAACAATTTACCTTGAAAATAAAACTTCAAAATAGAAAATAATGAATTGTCGACTTTCCCTCTAAAAAAAAAAAAAAAGTTATAATTCAAAATACTGGTACTAAGCTTGAGTCAACGTGGCATAAAACACAATCGAATTGTGTTATATGATGCACAAATATCGCAATACGGAGATTCTGAAGCACTCATTGTACAGAGATTGTTGATAATGCTGCTTGCAATTTACACGAGTATTTAGACATCGCCACTCCTAAACACACAATGGCATGCACTCAAGTCATTAGTTAGATGACGAGGAAGAATACCGCAACGCCTTTCATCCACATGACATATCAGATACATATTTTCTCGAAGAATAAATATGTAACACACATTTACACTAGACCATGTTTTAACTCGGACAAAAATGAAATGGCTGCAGCATCCTCGAAATTACGCTTCACAGGCAGGAAATTTCTTAATGTACCCTAAGAAGCGCTCCGGTTTGTATTAACAGAACATTCCCAGAGTGACATTCTCAAAAGGCCATGCAAGCTGACGCCAAACAGTATGCAGTAGACAAGACCCGCATACAAGAATACGACGCAAATGTTGTCTCTGGAGTGTGTTGCGCGCCACCATGGAGGAAGGAATAATATGGAGACGACGCAAGAGACCTTTACCACGCATGGGAGTGAAGCAGGCCGGCGGAGGAGTGGGGGGGCATGGCCGGAGTGGTGGGGGCTTGACCACTTCCCAACAAACACGGGGAATATGTACAAACACCTCAAGGGGACTCTAGGATAAACGTGACGCCGCAATCTGGTGATGGATTATTATGTAACTCGATGAGACAAATAAAAAATGAAGAATAAATTTTTTTGATATCCTGCTTAGTTTTCGAGATATTCTGTCTCAAATGTGAAATGGTTTTGGTTGAAATTCAGAAGAAAAAATTATTCAAAGTCAAATTTTATGATGAATTTTTATTTAAAAAGACGAGACAAATAAAAAATAAAGAGTAAAATTTTTCGATATTTCACCTAGTTCTCGAGATATACTGTCTCAAAAGTGAGGTGTCTTGAGTTGAAATGCAGAAGAAAAATTTCGCAAAAGTCAAATTTAATGATGGATTCTTATGTAACACGACGAAAAAACTCGATAATAAGGAATAAATGTTTTCGATATCTTGCTTAGTTTGGGGGATATACAACATCCAAATTGAGGGGTTTAGGTTTGGATGCAGGCTGGACCAAAAATTAATTCTGTCAAAGCCACAATGATTACATGGTTGACATGCAGAATGGATATTTCAGTTTTATTACTACCACTTGTGGTTAGTCTGAAATGTGTCCTAGACCAGAAAAAAAGTAAGAGGACCCACTCTAGGGATGAGCAACCCAGACATTTTGTAGGCTGGTACCAGAAATAAAATGTTTATTCAGTCACCTTAATGAACATTCTCTTGATCAAGATGTGTTGTCTAATTTCACAGCCCTACTTATTAGGACAATTGTAAAAAAATTATCTCTCAGTTAGATTTAGATAGGGGGGGGGGGGGGAGAGAGAATGTTGTACAAAAAAAAAGAGACTAAATTAGAAACACATTCCCCAAATTGATTTTGTTCAAAGGCCAATAACTTCTTTATTTATGAAGCCCATTTTTATTTCTGCATGAACCTGTTTCGACATAAATAGATGAGAAAGATTTCAAAATCGGTAAAAATAGGTATAGACGTATTTACAAACAGAAACAAGTCTTATATGAAGCTTTAAAAATAACCTAAGTCAATGGCCTGAAATAGCTATTTAAAAAATTAATAAAACTCACAGCTTCTCACATAACAGTTAATTTCATCATCCATTGTCAGTATAATCAGCAACGTGACGAAAGAAATCGTAATAGTAAATTCACTGAATCGCGAAGTAAAACACGCCCCTTTAAATCTCATTTTAAACACTCGTTAAAAAATAATGCTAGTCTATTATGTGCAAAATAGCAAGGTTTGCTGATTTTCTACACTACACCAAGAAAAATTTGAGAACAAAATCATCCCATTGAGAGCTATTACTAAATATTTATAAACGTGCTGCAAAGTTTGCGGTGTCTACCGCTCACTTCAACAACGATAATTACAATTCAACTTACTTATTAATGATATTCCAGGTTCTTTCCTGTCTGGCCTATTTGTGCAACCGTACGCAACACAAGCTGGCATTTTTAAACACTTATACACAATACTAAATGAAATAATCACTGCATCTACCACAATGTGAACACCTTAATTGTTGGGAAGCGCCATATGGTCGCTGCCGGTGCTGCCACCATGCGGGAGAGTTTAGTGCTTGCTTCACCGATTTAACGTCACTTCTCCTCCATATAATTCCTTCCTCCATGCGCGCCACCTATCATCAGGTGGTCACGCCAGCGATAAATATTTCAGTTGCACAGCAGGTTCATTCAGAAAACATCCGCCAGTCGCGAGAGTGGCGCCACGGGCAGTGAATCACCATAAAGGTTTTAAGGTTGACGCACTTCGCAGGAAAACACGGCGCAACCGGTACTTCATCGCCAGCATAATTTGCTAGGCGCACACTTTTTTTTTCCCCTCACCGCACCTGAAAGTGTGTACTGCAAACATGTATGTAAGTTTTAATTCTCGGTGAGCCACAGAACCAGTGATGTATGCTATACATTTTAGACGCTTCCACGTTCTGTTCGCATAAACATAACGGTGGAAAAATGCTTCAGAACGGTATTTCTGATTTCATGCCGTGAAAATCCTTAATTCGTTTTGGTCCAGGTCTTTTCTGTTCCCGTATACAATTGTGACAACTCCGGTGTCACTGAAAGCTGCGGTGTAGCGTTCTGCTTAATGCAAAATACATATTTGGGCAAGATACATATATATTCACTTAGATATACACAATTCAGGTTCGAATGCATTCGTGACTGACGAGGATCTGAAACAGTTTTATTTCTTCAGAGATGTTTAATTATCCACATCTACAACCATACTTTGCAATTCACAAACATTGTGGGTGGCAGAGGTTGCTAAGCACCAATCTTAATTTCGCGCATTCAAATCCCGAATAGTGCGAGGAAAGAAAGAATACATAAAAGCATCAGTACGGCATCTTATTTCTCGAATCTTATCCCTCCGGTAATTGCGACCCGAATAGGTTGGCGGAAGAAGTATCTCACTGCAGTCGTAGCTCATAGAATTTCGCATATTCTCCAATACATTCAAATGCAAATGACGTCTGTCTTCCAAACGATCCCAGCCCAATCTATGTATCAATTCTGTGACGCTTTCATAAGGGCTGTAACAACCAGTCACGAATCGAGCGGCTCTCCTCTGCACCCTCTCCATTGAGTCAATCAGGCCCAACAGTAATCCAGATGCGGACGCACTAGTGTTTTATACGCTATCTCCTTTGTATAAACATTACAGTTCCTCAAAATACGAGCTATGAATCGTAATTTAGAATTAGCTTTGCCTACGACGGAAGTTATGTGCAAGTCCCATTTCATGTTTCTTTGTACTGTTACCCCCAGATACTTCAGGGAATCAACCGTGTCAACAACTGAATTGTTTACTTCGTACTCGTGAGCAAACTGATTCTTTTTGTTACTTAGTCGCATTGTCTTGCACTTTTTTCAATTAAGTGTAAGCTGCCATTTACGGCACCATTCGGAAATAGCATTCAAATCGCGTTGAATTTCTAAGCAATCGTCAGAGCACCTTATTTCCCTATAGATAATTACATCGTCGGCAAACAATCGCAACCAGCATTTAACGTTGTCACCTAGATCGTTTATAAAAATTAAGCAAAGAAGTGGTCCTATTACACTTCCTTGAGGAACGCCAGAAGTAACATCTAGCTTAGAAGAGGCTTCCCCGTCAACGACATACTGTGATCGACCAGTAAGAAAATCACGTATCCATTCGCAAATCTGCTCTGATATACCGTATGATCGAAAGTCGGTTGTGTGGTATAGAAGCAAAAGCTTTCTGAAAATCGAAGAATATTGCATCAACTTGTGATCCTGCATCGATAACTTTGATTACGTAATGGGAAAATAGGGCCAATTGAGTTTCACACGATCTCTTCTTCCCAAATCCGTGTTGACGTGGTGTAAGCAACTATTCCTCATATAGAAACTTCATAATGTTAGAGCTAAGCTTCATATCTAAACTCGCCAGCATAGAACAGGAGAGACTGCACGAGTCAACCATGGCAGCCGGTAAATTTGAAACGGTCTTCAAACCAGTCGCTCTGAATGTTGACTAGTTAGCTGCTTCTCCAACACTATCTTGTCCGCTTGCCCCTAAAAATCCTCTCCTCAGATTAGAGCCATGTCCGCTTATCTTCTGCCTCAATAATGTCTTTGCATTAGACACCAATATTCCTTCATGGGAGATCAAATACTACAAAATTACTATGATGCTATAAGTACAGCTATGTTTGAAAAAAGTATGGTAGTTTGAAGTTCCAGAAAACAGCCGTCAATTTCTCCTCGTAAACGTTGGCTCACTGAGTCAATATCCTTGGATCAAGAACCCGCAAAGACACTCCACGAAGACAAGCAGATCCGTGCCGTGTGCAAAGAGGCTAGGGACGAACTTTGGATGTTCAAAGCTTATCGTCAGACAGAATGGTCGAACTGACTGGACCGATATTTTACATCATACTTTACGATGGCTCAGTGATAACACGTGTCAGGGTCGAAAGTTCCCAGATTCTAATACCGGCTTCAGCTGGCATTTTCAGAAGCTCTTAACACGCTCTCTGCCTCTGACGACAGCTTGATCTCTGTTCTAGCGGTTCGGATTATTCCATTTTCTCTATAGGACTGTCGTGTTAGGCTAAGCGATCGACACGGGCTGCGAGCCAGGTCGCTGCGGCCGCATACAATCATCACAATTTGCGTTTCTACATTTGAGCGGACAGATGTTGGAAGCAAGGAGAAGTTTCTAGTTAGTCGAGGAATTACCATGTATCAATGAACATACATGCCTCTGAAAAAAAAATCCCAGACGGAGTTTTTTTTCCAAAGTTTCACATATCAATCTCAGAGAATGCCGTTAATTTATCAACACAAATTTACTTGTGAATCCCCACTGTCTGCAACCACGTTCCGACAGGGAGCGCTCATGTTTAGTAATGAACCACACTGCTAATTGTCTGCTTTTGCTTGTCGACGCGAGAGTATCTTAAGGTCAGGCCGAGAGGCTATCTGCGTCGCCACCTTGAACTGGACAGATACCAAGCTGAAAACTTTATGTAAATTGAATATATGTCTGTACTAAACGAGTTATAAATATCTGTTTATTCATTTGGACCCCAAGACATGAGGCAGATTTGTACTTTTACATCCCTAATAACAGGATAAAAAATAAACTAATGACAGAGTGATGTTAGATAGTAAGGACGAATAAAGGATTCAAATATGCCGGCTCGTGTGACCTTGGTTATGTTGCGAGGGGTCAACTTCCGCGGATTTCACATTTCCCGTGGCTGGATATACTATTACGTGTTTTTACAGTTCTTTAACCGTTTAATGCTTTATTTCTACCAATACCGCCAAGATTCTCTCATACGTTGTCAGCGATATTCACTCACTAGTTTATACAAGTCGTAACAACCACGGAGGAAGGAATTCCTTCATGGTAACAACACAGTTCAAAGTGGAATACGAGTAACAGATAGTTCACTACATACTTTGCAAAGCAAGTTTTGCCAGGGATAAAGTTTAAGTGACCATAAAAATTCAACAGTACAAAAGAGAACTTTCAATTTTCCAGGCGAAAGCCTTTATTTTTTATTCATTGGCAGAATTATTAAACTTAGCTACAATAAAGCAAACAGTTAGTTGGGTTTGCATGAGTGGGAGATCAGAAACAAGGCATTTCTGCCACCCGGAAAGACAACCTGGAAACATTCACAAATACAGAGATAAGCTGTGTTTCTGAAATGCTGGAAAAAGGAATTAATAATTGTTAAAAGCAAAATCAGCGGTTTCTTGATGTCTCCCAGAGGCAGACTATTACAGTAAAGTTTACAATGCTGCCCTCTCACTCGAAAAAATGTAAACTCCGAAAAACTTCACGAAAAGACTATCTCATAGTCCATTTAGCTTTTACAGCTGGAGTATTTTGGTAAATTTACTATTACTTAAAATTTTTGAGGACGCCTCAAACCGTGTTGAACACGACTGCACTGGAAATATGGAGACACTCAAATGACACACAGGGTGGCTATTCTAACTTAACATTCCTTTGCAGCAGTCCAGTAGTGCACCATCGCGGGCTCTAATGACCTCAATGACCTTGTTGTGGGACGATATACACGAATTCGTGAGATTATTAGTTTGAAACAGTTTTACACGGTGCAGGCAGGTTATCGTACTGAAGACCTGTCGATTTTCCTGCCACACTGGATAATAGAACCCATCAGAACAATAACTTCTCCTACGTCAGACCTCGAGAGCTGAACAAACAGCTGAGCAATATCATTTGGCCGCCACCACAAGTCTAACAATACCTGTCCCCTGTCTGACCTTCCCTGCGTAAGCTTTCACACTTCACACTCAATAACAAATTTAAAAAAATAACACACAAAATGAAAGTGTATTGTTTTTGGAAAGGTTATATTGTTTTACTTTTTTTTTTTTATCCAGTCTTCTAATACTTATGCAACATCATCATTAAGGCAATCCTTGGCAGTTCTCCTGGTGTAAAAGTCTTAACCATACCGACATTTCTCTGATCACCACATACAAAGGATTTTTGGAGGACTAAGACAATATGAAAATTATATACGATAGGCTCGTTTAGTGATCGAAAACTTAGCAGTATTATGAAGATAAGTGTGTTCAGCTGAATTCCAGTCATCGACTTATTTGCAGATATAAACCAGAGTGCCTAAAAGTCAACGAAATAATAATTTCCATAAATATCTTTCTGCAGTAGTTAAGTTTCGCTAGGAAATGAACGCCAATCTTCCGATTATCCAGCCTTGCACCAAACTCCATTTCCTGAGGCCCAATCCCCCAACGCACATTTAAATTAAGTTAAAAGCCATTGCCACAAAATAGTACAAAACGAGATGTCCTATTTAGAATTAAAACATTTTTTATTTTAAATTAATTTGTCAGTTTGAGTTTTCATAAAAAATGATTAGAAACATTATGCCATTAAACTGATTAAACAAGTGTAAAAGTTAAAACTTTTAAAATCGCTGATCTGTTTTTCTACAAACAATTTTTTCCCCTTCTGAATTGTTTTATATGAGGATAATAGTGTAATACATCATAGAAAGTGCGACACTATTGAGTTTTTATCATCCTCACATATTGTTATAGTAATCTTATTGGTCAAGGAATCATTTAGCTTTTAGACCATATCCTGCAACTATTCGTTTAGCATAATTTTTATTTTTTATTTTTAGACCAAAGCCAAAAAATAGGTCGGCCGCGTGGCTCCGGCGGCAGAGCGTCTGACCGCGACCTGGAAGACCGGGGTTCAATCCCCGAGGAGGCCGAGGATCCTTCCTCGAAGCTGAACGTCCGGAACGCCCCCCCCCCCAGGCCCACTCAGCCTGCTATCCAATGAGTACCTTGCAGGAAACTTCGGGGGAAGGTAAAGAACGGCTGCAGCGTGGCGCTGACCCCGTCACATCCATTCTAGTGCCAACGGTTGTGATGGGAGTGCGGAGCTTTACCTCCGGGAAGCGGCAGCAGCTGTGGGATCTCCGTGATCTTTTTACAAATAAAAATTTTTACAAACATATTACGCCAAGTCCTAGGCGGATAGAAGTAGTTCCCCAGATACCGTGAAGCACAACATAACCAAAATGGACCCCGCAGCATATTCACTACCCGTGAATAAAATACACCCAATTTGTTTGAACCTGGATGCATTAGTTCGTTGTAAATTGTTCTTCAGGTTTCTGCAACACACTGTTGGAAAAAGCCAACTCGAATAATGTTAAGCTAGATTAAATACAATTGTAAAATGAAACACAGCTAACCTGTTGCAATATTCATTGAATTTATTGTTTACCAGTTTCGACCAGCCTTAAGGGAGTCTTCTTCAGAACTTGTTAAAAAGTATTACATAAATCTAAAAATTCTCAATAAAATAGTACATTTAAATATTACACATTAAAATATATTTTATAGCAATCCATCTGGCAGCCAACGTGCCAGCGTCACATCTAACCTGGGCGGCAGCTTACTGTGTGACTTTAGTACAAAATGTACTATTTTATTGAGAAGAGTTTTTAGATTTATGTAATACTTTTTAACAAGTTCTGAAGAAGACTCCCTTAACGCGGGCCGAAACCGGTAAACAATAAATTCAATGAATATTGCAACAGGTCGGTTGTGTTTCATTTTACAATTGAAGAAATACCGTTGCTGTTGATGCTGCCATGCTAAAGATTTAGATTAAATACGTCACTGTTGCGCAGATGTCACTAGTGTTTTAAAGTGTGATTCAATGTATGTTCTACTGGCTACATGCTGTCACATAAAAATTCACCTGGAAGGAACTTACGAATTTCGCGGCCTTTGCTACATTCCTGCTAATAACATCTTTATAATCTTACAGCCGGCAGGTAGTTCCGAGGAGTGATTCCCAGAGCCACCTTTTATTTTATTTTTTCCCCTGCTTCCATTGATGCGTGCTGAGGAAGGACCTCAGGGATGTGGAACATCAATAGCTATTGGAAATATCAATGTGTCTTATTGGTGTAGACGTCTAACAGCACAACCTGAATCAATGAACTGCTAACGTGTAAACTAATTAATTCTTTTGTTCCTTCGATTTAGGATAACACACCAAGACAAAGACGAGCGCAATGAACTGTGCCTTCAACGAAACTTTTCTTTTGGTCCAGGTAGAATTTCAATCTAAAGGCAATCACTAAGAAGGAACAATCGGCATAAACAAGTAGTTTAGGATGACATGATCTTTGGACTACAAACATAAAAAAGTAAACAAATATTATTTTTTTCAACGTGTGCCTGACCCGTCCTTTATATAACACATTTAAAATCTGAGACCAATCTCTAGTGTCCCATCGACGGCATACTCTCATTTGCTAATGAATCATGAAAGACCTCGACCGGGATCGAAGCAGCGGCCTTGGCGTAAGAACTGGAGCAGAAGTCATTAGGAGAAAGTGGGCAAGGGCGGGCCACCAACAACGCTTCCAGAGAGGAGCTCAAGTTGCGTCAGTCAAAGAAATTCAGAGAATAGCTAGTACTACATCGACAGACTAGTGGAGAGGTACTGAAGACGACACTTTCAACTGTTTTATACGGTCAGTAAGCACGTATTCACATAAAGCTAAGACATCGTTTTGAACTAAGCGTAGAAATGTACACCGTACCAAACTGAATTCAAGCATTTGTTGGATTGTTTCTTAACTTTGCAATCGCTGTTGAATTAACGGTACATCGTAGCAGGGGTGGATCCAGGATTTTGGTTTGAGGGGGGGGGGGGGGGGGCTTGGCTTGAATGAAATTTGGTTCAGAGGGCTTGCCTTCAGTGGATAAAAAAAAGTCTCCAAAATTACAGTGTCGGGGGTGGACCTAGGTACTTTGGGGGGGGGGGGTGGCTTGAGCCCCTAGCCCCCCCCCCCCTGGATCCGCCCCTGCATCGTAGTATAGTTTTAAACATTAAACGAAGAAGTGCACGTGAAGCGTAAGTTTCCTAACGAGTTCTTTAACGATGTTATTGGATATGAAATTAAATTCCAACATATGTGATGGAATAATTAACACACACACACACACACACACACACACAGGTAGAAGGCGAAACAATTTTCAGCACCAATCCTGAGAAATATCGCAGTCTTAGGGCCAATGATAACGTAATGAAAGTGGGGTGCCAAGACGCTGTCAGAAGGAGCATTCCACAGGTGTGCGCTGTACCAACCTTTCACTCTGCACGCTGTCCAGACAGACGCCTGTAGCCAACTGAACTGTGGATGCTCTGCACGTCCCGTTCCACTCCCCTCCCCCCCACCTCGACGTGCCGGCGCTGTCCCTTATCTCCTTCTCAAGGTCACCTCTCACTACCGCTACGAAAACTATGCACTGCCTCATCCGTGAGCTCTCGGTCCTCATCTTATTACTCCTCTTTAATTAATCCGTTCAACTGACCTTTTTTTTCTTATCGCTTTACGCCTCGTCGACGTCGAGCTCATTAGAGGTGGGATGGGACTGCGGACAAGTAACGGGAAGGAATTCTGCCATGGCCTTTTGAAGGAAGCATCCCGGCATTCTTCTGGAGTGATTTGGGAAACCCATGGGAAACCCAAAACTGGATGCCCGGATTCGAACAACCGTCTCCCGAATGCGAGGCCGGAGTGTTAACCACTAACCCACCACTCTCGGTCAACTGACCTTTCATAATCAAGCAGATCCTGAAGGCTAAGGAATGTCCCACCATCCCACGTATTGCTTATGCACGATTCTCGATTGAATTCGTTCCTTTCCTCATTATTTTCAGAAGCAGTTTCATCGGAACTCCGTTTAAGCAATACTTGTCTGCGTGTATGTAGAGTAGCTAGTTTTTGAGTAAGAATCAACAAAGTCAGACTTGAGATAGCAAAATGGGATGAAAACATAGTACTGAACGTGGTAATGACTAAAAAGGAAATCCCGTGTGAAAAATATGAAAAAGTGAAAAGAGTGAATGAAATAACAAGAGGAGGCGACTGTGCCGTCACTATTAACGAAGGAAAAGTATGCTGTGCAGCACTCGACAAATGTTTCGCTTCGGTTTGCTGTTACTACATAATGCTTTTTTCCCTCCCTGCCATCGTCCTAAATGTCCGATCTGCGCAGTAACCATCCGTCCATAGAAATACTCTCACTTGTCAGAACTTCTAGCGAACATTTTCCAGTTCCCGTATTCCCTTTCTTGTTCCTGTTGCGCTTCGTGAGGTTTCTATTGTCTATAATTATATTCATCGCAAATTTTTGTGCTGATGCGATTAAAAATTAAATGACAGTTGCTGCAGTGGAGAAACTACATTTACAATCAATGGATGGACAAATATCATAAATATTGGTGTACACATTCACGAAAATGTCTAGCTACACCACGATCATGAAAGACACAGCTACAGCGACATTAAACTCACGTATCGGAGGTATAGTTCATATGGGAAGTATTAAACCCTCTCCTCGCATTTAACAGGACATATCTGCTATTCTATACATATATGTAAAATAAAAAAAAGCCATCTTTTGGCAATGTTGTCCTGGAGGAAGGATTGTTTGGCTGCGAGATGACGGGTTCTCGATTCGCCCAATTGACGTGTCTAACCTAACCCGGTAGTCCTACGGAGTATACGGAACTTAACGTAAAATCAGAACCGCGGAATCGCTCTGGCGTACTTCACATTACACAGCAAGCTGTGTCAGGGATGAAGGTCAGGATAAAAACTTTCAAACTCCCAACCGAGACCGGGATACGAACCGAGGTCCTTTTGATCTCCAGACAGACGCCTTAACCACTTTGCCATCCTAATGAAGCCAAAGTACACACTGTGACAGTAAATTTGGCCGCCGCTGAAAAATTCTATCACTCTTATTTTGCAAAATATGACTTCAATGTCATCCCAGGAAACTAACGCAATACTGGCAAGCCAGTAATGCGTTACTGTTTCCTAGGATGACATTGATGTCAGATTGTGAAAAATAAGAGTGATAGAATTTTTCAGCGGCGGCCAAATTTATTGTCATTTTGACATCAATAATTGAAATTACGAAGATTGCATCGTTCAATAACATATGGCACCTGAGCAAAGATAGAATCAACACTGCTGCAATCCCAGTGAGCAATTTAACAGACGTCGAGTCACTGAATGAAACTGCAAATGTGACTAACAATATCTCTCTCTTTCCTGGCATTGAAATGAAACGATGACTTCCCACGGAAGCAGAACTTGTAGCCGTGGCTGTTTTACAAGTATAATCGAAGCCTGCTTCACATCCGGTCTCACCACATTCCTATCAGCCAAACTGACGACGAAACGCCACATATTTTATCTTTTCTGTACACGATATTACATACAGAGCACTACATAATTCGTTTACGCAGATTTTTTTTTTACCTCTGTCTCAAATCAGATAAAACGAACATTCGTATTTAACTATACTCTCTTGGTTATTAGAAGATAGAATTTCCGTTCCTTTAAAATATTTCTGTAGTAATTCTAGCTAAAAAAGATTTAAGTTAAGAAAATCTGTAGTAATAATAACTACCGACAGGTTGAAACGCACTTTTTGGTGTGCAATTTTTCTTGGTATGTTCTGTATTAATTCCGTTAAAATTCATGATGGGTCAATGTTTTAGAGTTTGTGATTCCCAATAAAACTATAATCAAAAATTATTTATTTTATCCTTAGCTTCGTTGGCAGCTTATAGCCGTAAACACAATTTCGAAATCGCTTGTGTGAGATTACAGTTTACAAGTTGTAAACTCCCTTATAACGCCACATTGTTTTCCGCAAATAAGTTTGAACCAACTAGCCATAATAATAAGAAAATTCTATGACCGGTATATTTCAACTTGCTCTTCCGTTTTTATTATTTTTCGGACTTCTGCGCACTTCAACGGGCTTCATAGTTAATACAGAGTAAGTCGAAATGATTCATCGGGTTTCAATACACTGCGTACTGAAACGTATACGACCTACAAGGACGAATGGTACCGTGCATGAAAAGATACGTAAACTCGGAAAAGTTTAAAAGCCCGCTTGGAGTGCAACGTGCTTAGTACGAAAATACGGAAAAGCTGTATTTTTTATTTAAATAAATTGCAATGGAGCGCACGCTCCGATGGCAATTTCCCTACAAACCTACCTTCCAACTTTCCTACTCCCACATACATTTGATCTCTACGAGAATTTAACTTCAAATTCTTTCAACGTTTTTGATCAAATATTAATCATTTCTCTTAGTAACTTATTCCAAGCCCTGACAACCTTACCTAAAAAAGAGAATCTTCATACATCCTTGTGCCTGAAATCAAATGCCAGCTTGTGGTCATGGTCATCTACGCCCTGTACACTCCCATGACCCTCTTCACCCTCCTCGTGTCTTGCAATGAATCCCATTTCAGCTTTTTTTATCTTATCTGTTACTGATTGCCAAACAAATCTAGCAGCCCTATTTTTGCACCCTCTCCAACTCCTGTATTAGATACTCAAAATGTGGGTCCAATATTGCACTACCATATTCAAGCAATGGTCTGACCAAAGTTTTGTAACCCAATTCCTTTACTTCTCCCGTACATCCCCTCATAACTCTCTCCAACACAAATGCAGAGTTTTGAAACCTTTCCCTTCTAACTGTCCAATGTGTCCTGCCCATTTAAGTTTGTTATCAAATTTAATGCCAAGATATTTACATTTCAAGTCTTCAACAAACAATTCTTTCCCCACCTTATATTCATAATTAACCTTTTGTTTTTTATTTGTGTATCTAATAAGCTGTCTCTTCTTTACATTCATCTTCATCCCATGTTTACCATCTCAACTAGATATCCTGTCCAGATCACCCTGCAGCTGTTTACAGTCCTCTACCGTTTTAATCCTTTTATGTGTCACCAGAAATTAGATTCTTTGCAGATATTAAACAATCAACATAATTATTCATTAAAATAATGAATAGCAATGGTCCCAATATGCTACCGTGTGGCTCTCCCATTTTTACTTCCACTTCTTTTGATAACGAATTTCCTACCCTAACTTTATTTCCTACCTTTTTAAAAATTCTTCTACCCAAAAAATCACTTTCTCATCCAATCCAATAGTTTTTACCTTATTTACTACCATTTTATGGCTCACACTCTCAAAAGCCTTTGAAAGCTCTAGTGCTACAATTTCAATTTGGCCTCCCTTGTCTCTTGCATATAGAGTGGGCAGAGCTTTTTACAATGGTTTCACCAGTTTCGTGACACTGGTTGACCAGCAGGGTGCGACCACGTGTCTCAGAGGACACCGTGAGAGAGAGAGAGAGAGAGAGAGAGAGAGAGAGCAATGGGCGCTGTCCACAAAAATCAGCCGTTTGTGCCAGCCGTGAACTGGGCATTCCGCAGAAAACAGCGTTGAGTTTTTTGCGTTGGTGTTTGCGTTTCAAACGCTACCCGTGTTCCCAAATGATTGTTGCATCTGTTCATCCCCAAATGTTGGAAGCTATGTAAAACGATGAGCACTTGGCGGCGAACTTTGTATTCAGCAATGAGGCGAATTGTCAGGAGAGGTGAACTTCGTGGATATGTTGCAGGTGTGGTTGTTTCTACAACTGACTGCTGACTCCTCCACTTTGATCGCTCAACAGGACGGGGCTCCACCTCACTGGAGTACAAATGTCCACAGAGACCTACCACATCGCTGGGTAGGGAGCGCTGGTCCCAGTGACGTTCCTGTTGTCATGACCTCCCAGGTCGCCCGGTCTGATCCCATGTGATTTCTTTTTGTGGGATTATGTGAAGGACAAAATTTACGTACCTCCAATACCAACAACACTGCAAGAATTACAGGAAAGGATCAGTGCTGCCGAGACGGAAATTCCTAGAAACACGTTATTGAACGTATGGAGGGAACTGGATTATCTTTTGGATGTGTGCCGGGTGACTAACGGCGCACACATTGCACATTTATAGTATGTACCAGGAACTTGCTGAGTTTATGTACCTTTTCATGTATCACCCGTCTTTGTAGGTCGTATACTTTACATACACAGTACTTTTGAATCATTTAGGCTAATCCTGCATTTCATGTTTGTCATTTGAGCTCCGCTAGTTTTATTACTCAGTTTATAATGCTAAGCGGTCTTTCGAACGGACTTCATACACCTCTCCATTCAGCGTTCGCTACTTTATTTTCAGACATCGATATATTTTCCTTCAGCCGTCCGGCTGCCTTCTCTTTCTGGGCGCATGACGAACGACACCAAACTGCTAGCCACAAAGAGGGTTGCTATTTGTGGGACAAGTCTCCGCAGTAGTCCGTTATCTGAGGCGACCCTACCCTACTGCAGTCACGTGACGTAACGGACGTGACGTGCAGCGAGGTGTTGCATCAGCCGCAGGGGCAGAGCTGACGAAACCAGTCGCCACTCCGCGCCTTCGTGACGACACCAAGCAGGAGCTTGTGAGTCAGCTGGAAGGGACGCAGCAAAAAGCAAGACTGCTCTCAACAGACAATACGTCTAACGGTGCTCAGTTGGTATACGCTGTCGTGAAAACCCATCAGGCGAAGAATCTGGCTTAACGTCAGGTTTGCTCCCTCCAAGGCAAAATGTACCACCTTACTATTTTCTGTCCCCATTGCACTTCATATCGTATTCGTTGCGAACCAAAGTATCACAAGTACGAAGTGCGATCGAGTAGAACAATAAACATTTAATGTTTCTTTCGGAACATGTAGTGTAGTAAGCGAATTAAAGTTTTGAAAATTCAAGTCCTATGAGCGAAATTCTGTCAATACGACTAACATCAGCGGATAAATCAACTCGTGCTGAATCCAGAGATATCAGCAAAAAACGTCTTAATAAACAGCACACTGTAGAAAAAAGAAAAGATATTTTTTTTTCATAGAACCGAAGACATTCTACCATAGATGGTCAAAAACCTAGATTTCATCAAATGATCAGCTTCTACTATATTATCTGACCTATCTCTTATTTATAATTGCCTGAAACGAATTAAACTTCTTGCACTTGTTTCTTTCTTTCGTTTAGAATTTTTTGATTCGTAAAACAAGCTAATTACATATGGAATAGCAGTACTGATAAATTTCAAGCCCATCTTTTGTGTCCTTTATGAAAGAACTTCACCGACAAACAACAAACAGTAATCATATTCTGTCTTTGACACACTAAATTGGTCGCGATGTGGCTGGAATTACCTATTCGAACAGAATAAATCATTTCAAAGTGCACTATTCATGTTGAAGTAGCAGTAGTTATGCAACGTCTCAAACAGAGGGTGATGAAGGGATGCAGCAGAGGGTGAGGAAATTGGGGTACAAGACATTGCTCCGACCATTGTTTGAATGTGGTTATGTTCCACGCCCATATTTTGGGGATCAAATAAAGGCGTTGGGGGGCGTACAAAGGAAGGCAGCTTGCTTTGTTTGTGGTAATAACAGCAGTACGCAGTCAGTAATTGATATGATAAAAGAACTGGATTGCATTGCAAGACATGAGTAGAGAAGAGAGAGTACAAGGGGAATGTTGGTGATCAGGTATGGCAAGATATTGGTCGAAGAACAAGGAATACTCCTTGCAAGGAAAAAGATGACAATAAGCACAAACTGGCATTCTATTCGAAGCATTAGTGGGAAAATTTTATTTTATATATAAGAGGGTGAGGGATTGGAAAAAAATTACCTAGGGAAGTTATGAATAATTTACCTGAAAGACTGAAATAATTTAAAATTAAAATTCGTAAATGGCCAATTGCTTGGAGAATTTACAGATACAAGCTAAAAAAATAATAATAGTTAAAAGGGGTAAATAGATTAATGAGGAACTTGAGACCAGAGCGTATGCTCCACATCGCAATTAAATTATATCACGTATATTGTATCACGTATATTGTATCACGTATATTGTATCACGTATATTGTATCACGTATATTGTATCACGTATATTGTATCACGCATATTGTATCGCGCATATTGTATCACGCATATTGTATCACGTATATTGTATCACGTATATTATATCACGTATATTATATTAAACGCACAACCAACAACGTAAAAGAAAGCGACAGAGACCAAACGGCTGAACAAACCATTTCACACGAAACTTTAGTTTAGGATCTAAAGAAATATCGTAAAACAAATTCATCTAAAAAAAGTCGCACGTCACTAAGATACTTTTTCCCGTCGAAGATGTATCAAACAAGCACAGCGCAAGATATAAAGAGAGCCTCAACAGAGGACACGCCACGTTGCGGTGACGGTACCATTCAGTGTGTTGCCTCGTGCGTCAGTACGTGACTTGCAGCACGCAATCAATTAACATCGCAAACCAGTGGTGCCAACTGCAACCGTCACACAAAAGGTACAATGTGAGTCTAATATATTATATACACTACAGTCAATCCACTTCAATCATTATTACGTCGTCGTTTTAACAACACACCTACCTGTGGTAGATTTAAAATCTTAAAATCTATGTTTCATCAACTTCCCAGAGTCCGATTGACTTAAAACTTTGTATACATTCTCTTTCCCGGTGACAATAAAATAGTCATTAATTTTGATTACTATTTTTATTAAATTATCAATTAAATAGTGAAAGTTAAGTAAATTTAATTATTTTTCCCAGTCTAAATATTTTACCTGCATATAATTTCGATACAGAGTAAAAGCGGTAATACGAGGTAACACCCTCCCGCTGGGTGTCACTGCGTAGGGTGCCAGGCTCGGGATGGATCCTCTAAAAGGCCATGGCCGAATTCCTTCCCGTTCCTATACCCTATTCACTTCCTTTGGGCGGACAGGCACCCGATGCCTACTGCACCCTGTGGTGCCGTGGGCTTCCCCGGGGCATCACGAATGTCCACTTATTTTTTTGTTTTTAAAAAAGGAGGGAAAGCATGTGCCCTCCAACAGCGAGACCAAAAGAAGCAGCGCTTTGACAATGCAATAAGAAATGGGACCGGTGATAGAACTTCCAAACACTAGGAAAAATGATAGTAATTTCAGATGATTTGGTTCCAATTAGTTTTTCCTCAGTACAGATTCAAGAAGGAGCTCTACCTCGCGTACATCTTATAACTGAAAAGATAAAAAAAAAAAAAAAAATGAAACCAATGTTTCGATTTAAGTTTAATGGGACAAATCTGCATGTTTCTCTTTGCACAAATCTGAGAAATTTAGTAGTTGTTTACCGAGCTTTAACCTTAAATCATCTTCGAGTTGAAGTCGGTGGCGATATTTTGGTTTCATGGCCGAAAATACACTATAGCAAAAGGTACGTCGTGCAAAATGGTAGTAAAAATGTTATTTATGATTTGCTAACGTAATAAAAGTCTTTTAGGTCAGCCCAAAAATGTACTTGTGATTGCTCTGTAAAGCGACTCTTGAGTGTTCTGTTGCACGACATGCCTTAGTTCATCTTGGTCCTCGTAGGTGATCAGTGGAATGTTTTCTAAAAAGAGTTGTTTATCCAGTTCCATTACGGCTATACTTCTGGAAAAACAGCTGCGTTACTATGTCGACAGATTTTGCAAGCGTCATTTATTGGCTGATTTTATATTGGCTCACCGCGCGTGCCCCTGGTGGTACTAATTGGGAACCATTTGTCTAGGTGTACGCCTTCGACATTGGTTCAGGCTTGTGTTCGGAAACACGGCATAATACGACTAAAAGCAATGCTGTAGTTCCGTCGGTGTTTATTAACATGCTTCGGACAGAAAAGTTGCTTGCATGTTTCGCAAACCTGATCTTTGTTGATGATGCTGTGTCGACTCTGGTGCGTGTTCGCCGTTGCGAATGTTGCACTTTTAGTCTTGTCCCGAGCGTGCGTCAGATGTTTCGGCGGCTTTAGTTACACAAGCGTGATTTTTCAATTTTTTTTTAATATACATTTATTGCCATATCCGTTTTCTCGCGATCCTCTCTTACATATTTAGAAATAAGGAATATGTTGTAACTGTCGGCAGTATGGGGACTGAGGAACAACATTTTGCTGTGACTCGTGAGATCGTTCCCTGCCTTCATGGGAAATTGCTTTTTTCGCAGATTTATTTCGAAGTCAGTTTATTCATTTATTTGATCTGATACTAAAAAACTTTTAAAAATCAGGTGGGGATAGGAATGGCGAAAGATGGGTGTTTGTAGGGAAATTGCCATCGGAGCGTGCGCTCTATCAGAATTAAATTTGATTAATTATATTTATCTAATCGTATTTAACCACGATGTTTGTTTTATTCTTTGGCAACAACGATTCATAGCACTGCATGGTCCCAGTTTCTATGACACGAGCAGTTTCCGTTACTATAATGACAACAATTAGAGACTCGCTGTTATGCTATTTTTCCGACCTACATCTACACTCCACAATTTACAAAACAGTGGTTGGCATTGCGTGTTTTGCAACAGAACAAAACTCTTATCTGCTCAGCCTAATAAGGAATGAGGAATTCGACTCAAATACGCTGCCAGAAGTAACACATTTTTATTGACTTCCTTCCCCGCGCTGGATTACAGGAGTCCGTACATCAAGTACAAATTTTCCGTGGCTTTTTTACATGATTATTTGCATTGAATGACACATAAAACCTTCTTTCAAATAAAAGAAATAAATTTGTAGATAGTTCACAATAATTATTATAAGCACATCTAAAGTTAAAATACATACTAAAATACATATAAAAAACATATAAATACGTACTTCAAGTTAAGCCTATGGTAAAGTAGTATGTACCAGTCAGTAAAACTTAATTTAATTGCAATGGACCGCGCGCTCCTGTGGCAATTTCCCTACATATCTTTTCCCCCTTTTCTGCACCTACCTACATTTGCCCTCTACAAATTTCAACTTTAAATTCTTTTAAAATTTTTGGTAAATTATTCATCATTTCTTTTGGTAACTTATTCCAATCCCCGACCCTTACATATACACTGCTTTAGAAAAATGACAAATTGATAATAAAAAGTTACTAATTGGATAGGCACTATATTGATTTTCATACTTACTATTAGTCTTCAAGAGATTATTTAAGGAACAATTATTATCATATTATGTAGTTCTTAGATTGGCTCTTTGTCAACATTTATAAAAGGAAGGTCCGAATTACTACTGATCCTACACCGATAATTTTAAGTTGCTATCGAAATAGCACCAAGAAATAACTCAATTTAGCAGTTTTGTGATATATTTTCTTTATCTATCATACTTGACAATAGGAGTTGGCTTAAATTTTTATTTGATTGTCTAATGCGTATTTTTCTATGATTACGTAAACGCACTGGTGCTGTGCGCCTAATAGGTTGTAGTCGTAATACAAGGTGGATATCCACATCTTATTTAAAAAGCTGTAATTACGTCGGCTGTCTGTCGTAAAGTCACATAGTTACCTCGATATGAAGTCTGCGACACTGATAAGGGCCATCGCTTAAGACGCGGCTCTAAATAACCTCTCGATAAGGAATATTTATACCTAGGAGCTTCGTCGACGCAGTCATTAGAGGCGGGTAAGGAATGTAGCAAGGAGCGGGACGGAGTGCAGCCATACCGGAGTGATTTCGGAAAAACCGTGGAAAACCGAAATCAATGGCAATGCGTCAGCAGGTAACTGCCTGCTACAGAGTGAAGACGGTTACACACTGGGCGGTTTCGTCCGCGCCGGAAATTACTCCGTCGCCGTCGTTCAGGTAGTGGCGCAAGGGATCAAATGTGAGCTGAAACACTGGGCGGAGGGGAAAACCCGCGGCAGCGCTGCCGTTGACGGCAGCTATACGACCCCGCGCTGCCACTACATTCGACGGTTGTTTGACCGCCCCAGTCCAGATAGTGGCCCATGTGGCCAGATGGGCGCTTGCACACTCGGCGGATTTTCAACCGCTTGTGCTTTTTCAGTCTGTGTAAAGTTATCATTTTTTGAATTTAAAAATCGTAATATGAGTTAAGTGGTGATAGATAATGATCTCATTTCGTTAGTGGAAGCTAGACCAGTTTTAAGAGACAAAACAGTGGTTTCTTTTAAAGATCGGGAAGTGTGCCTTGAAGGTGGAATAATTTTGACGAAATGGAAAATTAGGAAAAATGCCTTTGGATAGTAAACTATTGATCGCGTATTTACATAAATTTTTACCGCTTCAACTAGAACATGAAAAATATTGAATCACATTTTATAGAAATATTTTCATGTTTAACAGTATATAACTGTGTGCTTATATCTTAAGACATTTGTCAAGGAACACTTTAAACATTCGAAATTCTGTCGCTCGACATTTTGAGACCTTTTTTTTTCTTTTTTTTTTTAGCACAGCATTGACGAATACAGTGAGACAAGCTGTTTAGTAGATTGTGCTTGTAAGAATAAAAGCAATGTAGAGTAAACTCAACAGTGATGAGTCGATTACACAGTGAAGTATATGTATTAAGTTACAAATAAATGTAAGTATTAGCCATAATATGGCATAGTGTATTTCAAACTTTTCTTGTACACCTATTCGTATTCACCTAAAGGAGTTTTCACCCTAATTAACATAAAACAAATATAGGGGATTGGAATTATATAAAATTAAATGTTTATCTATAGTAGTTCAATGAGAAATCTGCTTACTTCAAGGTGATTGCCAGCATTTCAACACGTTAAATACCATTCATCAACTGGGTACTTCTCGTTTGAAAGCCGTACTTTAGTTTCGCAAGCAACTGTCGATATAAACATCCAAAATTAATTGAAAAACTTGCTGTTATTGTTCCTCATATATTCTGTTATCCTTTGGTTTTTTCTTTTCCTATTTCTATGGCTACGGAACCGTCAAAACAACAATTTTAAAACCTAAATACGAAATAATAAACACCAAATTAACTAAATTAACTTCTAATTTCACAAAATGAAACTCAAGTCACCAAAAGCAAGGTACTGACGCCCGACCACGTCACCTTTTTCCTGCTCTTCTTAGCAGTGCAAGTTTCACCGCTGAAATGGCAGCGGTAGTTCGACCGCTCAATGTGTAAACACCTCAAATTCTATAGGCGGCGACGGTTAAGTCCGCTGCGGACGAAACCGCCCAGTGTGTAACTGGCCGACAAACGGGTACAAAATGGCGGACTGCTCGTGCGTGGAACATCCGACCCACGAAACCACTCGGGGGCAGTGCATAAATTACGTCACGCCTTAAGGGGCAGGGAGGGGGGAGAATCTTAAGCTTCGTGACGTCACATGTATCACGTGGGCCGCGCGAGTTCACGCTCGCTCTGCTGCGGTGTCGCACGTCGGACGCCTCTGACATACGCCCTAAAGGCAAATACTGCCTACGAGGGTTTGACAAAATATGACTCCAGGATACTTATTTAATCGATCGTGCTGCATCTGCAGTTTATTTCTTTCATCATACAAAGCCACTAACCAACACAAGCAATCACATAAGAGACAACAAGAGGTTTCACCATTCACGAAGATTCGTTCTCAAAGAACTTCAAATAGAGGTGACAGGGAAGTTCTTCGTTTGATAAACGATGCTATATGGTTGCACGAAGGTGTTGACATATCGAAGGTTTCTAAAACACTGAAGGAGTTAAATGTTGAAATTCGCCGAGAGTAGACGCAGGTGGATGGTGAAGAATCATTTCACGAGAAGGCATGTCTGCTCCGTCGCACTGAGATTAAATTATTCTATTCACGTTAACCTCTTACAGGGCAGTTAAATGTTCCTCGTAACAGTTATACACTTCTCAAAACGTTTGTTTACATTTTAGTGTCTGAGTTATCATTTTGATAAGATTATAATATTTCATGTAAACACTTCTGCTGATAACTTAGAAACTTACGATAATTTAATGTGCTGGAGTAGTAGGCTACAGGTCATCATCGCGGGCGAACCTATATTTAGTAGATGTCGCACTGTGTTTGAAATCTTGTATAACGTGAAGGCGGTGTCTTATCTTTACGCACGAAACCTCTCTTCAAACTAAGCAGACATTCTTCAAATTTTATAGAGCGACTTCAATAGATAAAATAAAGGGGAAATTCGTAATTCAGCCAGATCCGATCAATGAATCAAGACCTCCTATTCTTTTGTGACGTCAGCCAGAGATGAGGAATTGAACTGCCGCAATAGTTTCACTGAGTTTGCTTCACGAAGCATTTCATTTTAAATCAAGCCCTTTCATTTAGTACAGGGTAAAATGTGTAGGCTGAAAAGACGTGGACTGAGATTGTACTTTACGATTCAGTGAAGTCCTTTCCATTGCTGCCAATACCGCCATGCTGCTCGCGCATCTTAGCCGAGAGCTGAAGAGTTTCGTCGGAAGGCAAAGAAACACCAACTCGGAATGGAATAGAAAGGTGAAAATCACAAGGCTTCGAAACCGTTGCCTTAATACATTTCTCCAGAGCCATTTAACATCACCCTAAATTAAATAAAAAAAAGGGTTAACTTGTTTATGTTCGAAGGTGCTGCGTTAAATCGTTCGGTTCCTTGCTAGGCACATGGGGAGCTGCTTTATGTTTTGTTAATAACTAGCGGTCACCCTCTGATATTACAGCCGATACTGCTCATGTTGTTCCTGTAGAACATGACTGGCAAATACTGAATTCCAAAATTTGTTTCGCCAGAGACTTTACATTGGGCCTCACATTTTTCATTAGCACAACACGATGAGGCTAGTGTCTGAAACTGTGAACAAGTAAGTAACCACTGGCTACTAGGCCCCAGCAGCCTGCAGATTACAACTCACAGCCTCACTAAGCAACGGAGCTGGTCAACAGCCTTCCGATCAGCCTTACGTTCTTGTTGCGGCAGTTAGCAATTAAATCTTGGCATACCGTTATATATATGTACAATTTAATGAAGATCCCATACAACACAGCAGTCTACCTTCAGGAACCACAGTGCAGTAACTTAATGTGAATGTGACAGTGGCAGCCACTATACAACGAGCGAAGAAGAATCTACAATAAACAGATTTCAAACTGAAGCAGATGGATTACTTCAGGCGAATTGACAGAATCGTTCCTCCATAAACGCTATCGCCGTTTTTCTGATCATTCACTGTCGATAAGCCTATCTCGGCTGTCATTTCCCTATCAGGAGTAGAGCATACCATGGTTTCCAGCGTAGCTCACTTACTGGTTGTGTTGTACGGAGCTTCGTGTTTGATGAGTATCGCTCTCGCCTCGCATTCCCCGTCCGACCATCCATATGTCGATCTTCTATGTCTTTCCGAAATCGTTCCACAAGAATAGTGGGATAGTTCCTTCAAAAAGACCATGGCCGAAAAAAGTGGTGGGAAAGTTTTCCTTTGAAAGGCAATTGAATGACCACGTTCTTGAGGACGGTGTTAACAATGTTACGCGGAAAGCACAATCAAACCATTCATGTAATTGGATGAACCCTTGACAATAGAAAAAAACAGATTCGACGTAATATCTTAGTTGACATTTAGTATTTTGCTGCACGGGGCTAATAATGCCAAAAATAAACAATTCAGCAACTATAAAACTTCATAGCAACATTAGCATATTTTTGTGTTCCATTATTCGTTGTTTGTTCCATTACGTATTTATTGTTGGTAAAATTTTCTGAGATAACAGACTTTGGATTTTGGTCCTGGTAATCACTCTTTGAAAGCTTAGCAAGTGACTAAGCAAGTTCATGGAAGGGAAAAGATGACCATGACCACAAGCTGGCACTCGATTTCAGGCACAATGCTGTGGGAAGATTTTCTTTTTTAGGTAAGGGTGTCAGGGATTGGAATGAGTTACCAAAGGGAATGATTAATAACTTACTGAAAACGTTAAAAGAATTTAAGCTAAAATTTGTGGAGGGCAAATGTAGGTGTGTGCAGGATAGGGGGAAGTTGGGTGTGTAGGGAAATTGCCACCGGAACGTGTGCTCCATTGCAATTAAATTAAATTAAGCTATATAACTACGTGATCTTAAATTATTTTTGTACCACCATCTGTTGCATATATTGCTGTACGCCTGTAAGGAAAATTCTTTCAGTAGCATCTCTGCTTTGTTTATCTCAGTTACGTAGATTTAGATCTCCACGAATTTTGTACATTAATGTTAGTTTATTGTGAAAGGATAGTGCTTTTCTCAAGTGGTGAGTAAAGGTTTTGGACACTTGAGTGATCAATGGAAATCCGCAACTGGAAAGAAGGAAACGTAACGACGAATTAAATACTTCTGAATCTTCCTGAATCTTCCTCTGTACTTACACTACCTTCTATTACGCCAACTCTGGCATTAGGTAAGAAAGAAATTCCAGCTCACTAACCGATGTGAAAACTGACTCGAAGTTTATCGGAAACAGTCAATATAATGTATAAATTGTTTCTTTAAATTCTAAAAGTAATGATTTCAACACTTTCATTAATCAAAAAAACCCATTTTTCGTGTCTCTAGAAGTGACCAACATAAATCTCAGTGGATAGCGTCGATACATTTCGTTTAACATTCAACCTTCCTATTTGGAGTGTCTTATGAATTACCATGTTTCACGAGTCGGATTGTTTAGGGTATCGAGGGAACAATACCGAAAAACATTTAGTAACTGCTCTGTGTCAAATTATTTTTAAGCACAAGTGCTTCGTAAGCCATTGCGCAACTTCTAGCGTCTTCTATGGGACATGAAATCTAGCTGAATATACGGGAACGTCGCCAAATTTGCGATCCCCAAAATATTCCCAGAAACACAATGCCAGTATGCTGGTTTTGTATAATTACACATTTAAAGTCGCTGATATAGGAATTTGTCTCGAGTGTGTAAGAGATACGGTATCACTGAAGCTTAATGAAACCTTTGAAGTAAGCTTATACTGAAAGCATTAAACACCAAGACTTGTTCGTTAAACTACCAAACAATTGTTCTGCAGGAAGACTCTCCTACCCACGGACAGTTTAAACACAACAAACTGTTAGACTATCGTAAAGTGCACATATTGTCGCGTTGCAACCGGGGCAGGTGTGAATTCGAAGGTTACTTGTCAATGAACACAGCACTTAAACTGAGAACAGGTTTATTGAGAACTCAAACATACACGCAGCACTGACTGCCTCTTGGGCAGAATGCTCTTCTATTTATACACAGATAGAACGTACTAGAGATTACAAGAGTAGTTAACAAATGAAATGTGTAGAAGTTACAAGTGACCTTAGGAAACATGTAGAATCTTCTGGAAATAATAAACAGAATTAAATAATTTTTGTCAGTGGGCGGGATTGAACCGGCGACCTTCGGTACCGCAATTCGTGACGCTACCCGCTGCGCCATGCTGGCAGACGGTACACTGGCGTTCATGCGGCATTGCTCCCTCTCCTGAGGAAAACAGCGTCCCGCTGTTAGATTTCTTTTGGGGCACGCTGAAGTGTCCTGGATCTTGATCTTGTCGTGGGTCCTCTGTATGGCAGTTCTGGAGGGCCCCTCCCGGTTGTACTATTATCTTCCTGTCCGACTTCCTCAGTATCCAAACCGTCCTCAGAGTCCTTGAACAAGAAGCTGGTTGTGCCTAGCTGCTCGTCAGGATTGTAGTAAGGCTTCATGCGGAGGACGTGAACAATGTCCCTTCGTTTTCGTCGTTTCGAAGACGGCTCATAATCCTCGACTTCGTATGTGACGTCTGACCGGCGGCGTATGACACGATACGGACCAAAGTACCGCTTCAGTAACTTTTCTGATAGCCCAACCTTCCGGACAGGGGTAAAAATCCATACGAGATCTCCTGGGTTGTACGCAACAGGTCGGTGCTTGCCGTCATACCGCTGACGGTCCTTCTCCTGGGTGGCCAGTGTTCGTATGCGAGCCAGCTGTCTTGCTTCTTCGACCCTGGTAATGAGCTGTTTTATATAGTCATCCTGAGTGTCGTCCGGCTGGAATGGGAACAGCGTATCCATTGTGGTCTCAGCTTCACGGCCATGGAGCAGAAAAAACGGAGTGAAGCCTGTCGTATCTTGCCTTGCTGTATTATAAGCAAATGTGACCACTGGCAGTATTGTATCCCAATCCTTCTGCTCAACATCCACATACATCGACAGCATATCGGCTAATGTCTTGTTGAAGCGTTCTGTGAGACCGTTTGTCTGAGGGTGGTATGCAGTTGTCATCCTGTGGACAACGTCGCATCTTGACATGACCTCTGATACTAGTCTTGACTGGAATACCTTTCCACGATCGGATATCATCACACGTGGTGCTCCATGCTTCAAAATAATGTCTTCTACTAGAAATTTTGCAACCTCTGGAGCTTCTGCAGTCGGCACAGGTTTGGTGACAGCGTAGCGCGTGAGGTAGTCGGTGCAGACTATTATCCATCGGTTACCGGCTGTCGACTTCGGGAACCTCCCTAAAAGGTCGATCCCAATTCGGTGGAATGGAACTGCTGCAGGCGGAATTGGTACTAGATGACCTGGAGGTAATTGCGGCACATGTTTCCGTCGCTGGCACTCTTTACAGTGACTCACATAATGCTTGACAGATCGGTAGAGACCCTTCCAGTAATACCTGCGTCGGATTCGGTCCAGGGTCTTCACAAATCCCAGATGACCGGATATTGGAGCGTCGTGGAAATACTTGAGAATAGCTGGCTGGAGATGAGCTGGAACGACCAGAAGCCACTTGGGGCCTAGTGGATCGTAGTTGTTCTTATACAATGTCCCATCTATCAATTGAAACTCTCCTTTGGCCGGTTCTCCTTTCTCCAAGGCGTCTATGGTTCTTAATAACTCTGAATCTTCCCTCTGTTCAGCTGCAACGTCACCTAATTCAGCGAGGGCTGAAATTCCATTCATGCTGTTGTGTTCTATTAAAGGATTCCTTGAAAGGCTGTCGGCATCCTTGTGTTTGCGTCCGTTTTTGAATACCACCGTGACGTCGTACTCTTGAAGTCTAAGTGCCCATCTTGCTAGTCGACCTGATGGATCCTTCAAGCTGGTTAGCCAACATAAAGAATGGTGGTCTGTCACGACGGTGAAAGGTTTGCCGAATAAATACGGACGAAACTTGTTGATAGCCCAGACAACTGCGAGGCATTCTTTCTCGGTTGTAGAGTAGTTTATCTCGGGCTTAGAGAGTACTCTTGATGCATAGGCTATCACCTTCTCAGCACCTTCCTGAATTTGCACAAGCACTGCACCGATCCCATAACCGCTGGCGTCAGTGTGAAGTTCAGTTTCTGCATTCTCGTCGTATAAGGCTAGAACTGGTGCGGAAGTTAGAGCCTCCTTAAGTGCCTGGAAAGATCTTTCTTTAGTTTCATCCCAGTAAAACTTGGCGTCTCCCTGCAAAAGTTCTTGCAGTGGACGTGCCATGTTACAGAATCCTTTTATGAAACGCCGGAAGTATGAGCACAGCCCAAGAAAGCTTCTCACATCACGAATGTGCTGAGGAGTTGGAAATTCCATGACTGCCCTTACTTTATCTGGATCAGCGCGGACGCCATCTCCGTTGACCAGGTGCCCCAGGATTTTTATCTCTTTGGCGACGAAGAGGCACTTCTTCGGATTGAGGCGGAGTCCTGCAGTCTGAACACACTTCAGCACCGTTGACAGGCGACTCAGATGTTCTTCAAATGTTTTCGAGAAAACAACAATGTCATCTAAATAACAAAGACACGTCGTCCACTTAAGGTGTCGAAGTAAGTTGTCCATCATGCGTTCGAATGTGGCCGGAGCGTTGCATAATCCGAATGGCATTACTTTGAATTCATAGAGGCCATCAGGTGTAATAAAAGCTGTCTTTTCTCTGTCAGCTTCGTCAACCTCGATTTGCCAGTAGCCTGTCTGCATGTCCATGGTTGAGAAGTATGTAGCTCCTTTCAAGCAGTCTAAGGCGTCGTCGATGCGCGGCAGTGGGTAGACATCTTTCTTTGTGATTTTGTTCAGCCGCCGATAGTCGACACAGAATCGCCACGTACCATCCTTCTTCTTTACGAGGACCACCGGAGATGACCAAGGACTCTCCGAAGGTTGAATAATGTCATTATGCAACATCTTCTCCACTTCCTCTCGAATTATTCGCCTTTCGACTGGTGACAATCGGTACGAGCGCTGGCTAATGGGCGGATGATCCCCAGTATTGATACGATGCTTTATCGTGGGCCGTTTCGTCTGACCTTTTATTTGCTGGGGTGTGAATACACCAGAGAATTGGCGTAGTATAGCTAACACCCGGTGGTGTTGTTCCTTGGTCAGGCCGGACCCTATTGGCAGTTCCATAGTTGTTTCCTCCAGCGTGTTGTCGGTACTAGTAACAGAGCATGGATCTTCGTTAATGACGTTGAGCTCGCCCTCCTGGACTGGTTCAGCTGTCCCTATGCACATTCCCTTGGGGATAATTTGTGACTGCTCGTGACAGTTGGTGATCCAAATGTCTCCTCGACCACCGATAATGCTTATGATAGCCGCTGGTATGTAGATTTCTTTCGTGAGCCTAATAAACTTTCTACTATCGACAAGCACTTCAAGGTTGCGGTCGTCCGTGTTTTTGACTGGGACTCTTCTCATTGCGAACGGCGGGATTGTCACGTTGTCAACGGCGAATAACTTCCCAGAAGATTCTGTGTTACGTGTACCCGTCGCAACGACTTCTTCAATTTGCAGCTCAGATGTTCCACAGTCAATGACAGCTTGGGATGCCTTAAGGAAGTCCCATCCAAGGATGACATTATGACTACATTCTGTTAAAATGACAAATTCAACTGGCTGGGTCCTGTTGTTGATGGTTATTCTCGCGACACAAGCTCCAGCTGGCTGGACGTACTTTCCATTTGCGACCTTTAGCACAGTTGCCCCCGTATCACGGAACATTGTCTTCTTTAGTGTGCGACGATAATTGTCCGACAATACGGAGAAAGAAGCTCCTGAATCAACCAGCGCCCGGACAGGTTGGCCGTCGATTATAACGTTGATGAGATTTCCCGACATCTTAGTGACTGTCATCCATGGAGGATTTTCATCTGCGGCGGCCTCACCTCCGTAGATGGTCGCCTTGCTTAGTTTTCCTGCGTGCGGCGGCTAGGGGAGCGGCTGGTAGCTCTGTCCGGCGACGATGAACGGCAGCGGCGCGTCGGGGATCGACCTCGTCTAGGGTACGGCGATGGGCTTCTTCCCGTAGGTCGACCGAACTCGTCAGCGGGTGGCTGCCTGGGGTAGAACTGTTCTGATGGCGGACGTCTTGCGGCAAAATAATCGTCAAATACTCGTCTTCTCTCTCTGCAGTATCGTACGACATGTCCAGGGCGCCCACAGTGGAAACATACTGGCGCGTTATCTTCTGTCCTCCAGACGTCCGTTCGTCTGCGGGACGTCATAGGTGCCGGAGGATTTGGTTGTGGCCGTGTCGGCCGGTTCCTAGGCTGCCGTTTGGCAGCTGCAGCATACGTCATATCAGGGCGAGGCCATTCTTCACGTCGAGTGCGATTGGCTCGGCAGACAGGAGCTATTGTCTGAAATACCTCTTTTTCCGCCGCGTCGGCTCCTTCATGACCCACTGGGCTTACATTCATGGCCATGATCTGATGCTCACTCGGTTCAAGAGTCCCAGCTGCCATGAACTGTTGTAATTCTTCTCTCACAATTTGTCGTATGAGAGACGCAAAGTCGTGCTGGTCTTCCACAACTGCCATAGGGACTACGTTGGGAAGTCTGTCATACTTCTTTCGCCCAACCCTCCTTTGTTGCATCTCCTCAATCCGCTGGCACCACTTGATGAACTCTTCCGTCGTAGCGACGTCTTTTATCAGAAGAGCTTGGTACATGTCTTCTGCAATACCTTTCATTAGGTGCGTGATTTTGTCGGCTTCAGTCATATTCGGGTTGACTACGTTGCATAGGGCCAAAACATCCTGTATGTAAGATTGCGTCGGCTCCCCATGTTGTTGGGCCCGGTTCTTCAGTTGTTCTTCTGCCGAGCGGATTTGTCGCTGGTGGTCCCCAAACGTTTTCTTAAGTTCCGTCTGGAACATTTCCCAGTTATTCAGTTTATCTTCGTTGTTCTCGAACCACTGCTGGGCGGTTCCGTCCAGATAGAAATAAACATTTGCCAAGCACATGGTATGATCCCACCTGTTGTACTTGGCGACTCGGTCGAACCCTTTTAGCCATTTGTTAGGGTCCTGTCCAGCGTCTCCAGAGAACACCGATGGGTGTCGAATGTGCAGCTGGCTTGCCGCCATGGGTTTCCTAATGACGCGGACTTTCGGAAGGACGTACTGAGTATATCCTTTGTAGTCCGGTTCCAGTCCGTGTAGGCGGCGACTTTTACGTTGCCTAATCGGAGCCACGATGATGCAGCTGTTGCACAGGGTACCCGGCGCCTCCACCAAACTATGTCGCGTTGCAACCGGGGCAGGTGTGAATTCGAAGGTTACTTGTCAATGAACACAGCACTTAAACTGAGAACAGGTTTATTGAGAACTCAAACATACACGCAGCACTGACTGCCTCTTGGGCAGAATGCTCTTCTATTTATACACAGATAGAACGTACTAGAGATTACAAGAGTAGTTAACAAATGAAATGTGTAGAAGTTACAAGTGACCTTAGGAAACATGTAGAATCTTCTGGAAATAATAAACAGAATTAAATAATTTTTGTCAGTGGGCGGGATTGAACCGGCGACCTTCGGTACCGCAATTCGTGACGCTACCCGCTGCGCCATGCTGGCAGACGGTACACTGGCGTTCATGCGGCAATATAATACAAGGTCTCAAATCTTGTATACACAACCGTGTTATTACATTCCATTACACGTGAAGCCAAAATAAATACGAATTTTCTTTTGAACGCAAAAGAGCAAAACACAACCAACTTAGGCAGCTGATGTACGACAGTCGTAGCTGCAGATGCATGTACTTACTACCGAATCCAATCATAGCAAGTTCATATAGCCGCCCCATCCGCACACACAAAAGCATGACAACAATTTTAAAATATTTGCTTCTACTATTGGTACGAAATCTGTAGGAATTTCTTTATCCAAGTCAAAAGTGCTTTAAGTTATTAGGATTTCATGAAATTATAATTGATACGACAGTTTATTAAGGACTTTAAATATCAACTACACAACAATCTGCCCAATCAGAATAACTGTTCCAATACCTCTCTGTGATAAGTTCATGTTTTCCTTAGAACCGTTTAAGACAAATCTCAAAGCAGTGACAAGTTTTCGTTGTTTACCATTGTCCGATTGGATATGACTTAAGTTTAAAGATTAGAAATAACGAGCTTGGATACAGCAATCAGCTTGGAGAGGTACGAACGAAGGGAGGGGATGCTGAAGGTCGCGGGACATGCCCCTGAGCTGCCAGTGATGAGTGAACAGAGTATAGTGTAGGACAGGGTCAGGTCTTCCTTCCCCGTGCTACTCCTACTACATCCAGGCCTTGTCGGCAATTTGTGCCTCAACTTCCGAATCTCTTTATCCATCTCCTATCTACCATTGATTCATGTTTGCTTTGTAGTATTAGTTATTGAGTCAGTTACGCTCTATTTCAGGAAACATATCTAGCTGCCTTGCTTTTCATTATTTGATATTATACCACCTTACTCAAGCAAGGGTCTAACCAAGGTTCTCTATTCCTGTCCACTTTCCTGGCACATTCCTTCCTGAAAGCCCTTAGTGCGTTTAGAGAGACCATCGCACTGTACGTTAGGATAGTTAAAGCTGTAACTATACAAGAGAGACGGAGCGAAACTAAAGCCGAATAGACTAGACCGATACTAACGTTTTTGTTGTTATTGTCGCTGTGAATGAATCATTCTGAGATGATTATGGAAAGAGGCTCATACACCGCAACCGGGAGAACCGGGAGAAACGATTTTTCGGTTGACCAGATACAATAATAATTTTAGTTTTCATCGTTGATTAGAGAGGCTTATACAATTTGTTCGATAATTTGACAAAGTCTGGACAAGATCGATACGTGCTACCCTTACAGTGGCTCACCTTACAGCCAAATTATTTTATTTTGATGCCACAGTTCTGCCACCAGTCGTTTTTTAAAAGACCCCATCAATAGCCTTTATACCGCAGTTGGGTGGAGCATCGATATTATGATCTTTTTCATGAGGTATTTAAACAATCATCTGTGTATTTCACGTTAATCTGTTTGTGAAATCTGTTACTTTTGTGGCGGAAATTTTAGATCGTCAAAACTTTCGTCGATATGGTTGGTAGATACTGCCCAATAATCGTAAACAGAACAGTAGGTATGCCAGGAGTGATATTTAAACTCGTGCGCGTATTATTCCCTTATATAAAACGCTAAGTCTGGAGTCTGCGTACGTCGTCTATAGCTACTATAGCTATTGGCTAGAGAACGGCCACGTGACAGCCTTCACTCGTCAATCAACAGCCACTATATTACATTCGTTCCATCATCTTGCTTTTTCGTTTATTTACAACTAGACGCAGAAGTTCATGTAAGGAGAAGGGGATTCAATATTTACGCTATTTTATCTGTATCAGTTAAAAGAACTAGGTTAAACCATAACCTAAGAATTTTTTTGGCAGACAGTAAGAAACAATGAAGTTTATTAAAAACTCGGAGAAACGTAATGTGAAATGTATTAGTCGAATAAATAACAGTTATCCGTTTTCGAAATTATAGTCTCCGTCATCTAAAGTAAAATGCATTTATTTATGTAAAATCCTAACAAAATACTCTGATAATCTAACCAAAGTAACGTTTTTTTTTTGTCCACAAATATTTTTTTATTATTATTCTTGGTTTACAATATAATTTTAAATCATTACAGAAACGAAAATTATACTGAATTCTTAGCTCACATAACGCAAGATATAATTAAAAATGACTTATTCGTTTCTTCTTATAAGCTTTTACATAATAAATTCCTACTACCGTTATACATGATGTGTTAGCTATTAAATAAGATTTAAGATAACTTTTTATTACATTTAAATCATCAAGCATACGACTATTTACTGTATAAGCGATGTGACGATCGCAATTCAACAACGATATAATTGCCGCAAAATAGCAGTGAGCAGAGATATTGGAAATACGGAAAGCAGGGGGGAGAAAATTAATGCGAGGCAATTATATGTCACAAAGTTACAATTAGTACGTTCGTTTAAATTAACATATTGCTTTTTATTTATCTACGACAACCAGATGCAAAAATTTATGTAAGGAGAAGGGTATTCCATGTTTACGTTACGTATTACCTGTATCAGTTATAAGTACTAGGTTAAAAAAATAACCTAAGAATTTTTTTTTGGCAGAAAATATGAAGTTTATTAAAAATTCAGAGAAAGTTTACACGAACTGCACGAATCGCGAAATATATCATTCAAATAAATTACAGTTATCTGTTTTTGATATTATACTTTCCGTCATTTAAAGTAAAATAAAATAAACCGGGATTACTGGAGATCGCGATTCCGCCAGGTATTGCCTTGGTAAAACGCAAGAATCTTCTAGAAATATTTTAAAAAGTACATTAAACTGTATTCTGCCGGTTCAGGATGTATTACAACCTAATTTCTGCTTGAAAATAATGGTAGTCTACAGGCTGTATTACAACGGAATTACTGCTTCAAAATAATGTCTTGCGATTGACTACAGCAGTATAATGACGTCATTACTGAATGTTATTTTGGCGAAATCGTGATCTCCAGTAGACCCGATCGTTTTTTTTTTTATTTATTTATTTATGTTGGCTTTTGGCCTGGTCGGCCATACTGCCAGGTTCTTTACATTTAATTTTACAATGGTTTATGTTTATTGTTTAGTTAAATTACAATTTCTTATCTTTTATTTTACAATAGTTCTTAAGTCCTATGACAATTTCTTTATAAAATATATTACGTTGTTACCTTTACAATTGCACAGTGTGAGTCGACGCCAACAGCACAGGGGCAGCTTTTGTACATATATTTCCACCACAATTCAAAGTTCGTGAAATATTTCCTGTGGTTGCCTGATCTATTTGGATCCTTTGGTGGGAATAATGTTGCGTACTTATATTTGTATCTATTGTCATTGGGTGTTGCTTTAGTGTGTATGTTCTAGATAGAGTGTAGTATTTGTGAAGGGTTAGTGTATCTACTTAGTTTATGGTCTAGGATTGGCTTATCAGCTTTTTCTTATATTTGAATATTTCCTTCTTTAAAAAACAACATTATGGTTCTGTATATTGAGTGGTTGTTGGAAGAGAGTAGGATGGCTAAATTAGTTGGGAAGGGGATCTTGCACCTTGTGAGTTCCTTCAGCATTTTGTTTTGGATGTAGGTGTATTTTTTGCAGGAGAATAACAGGTGGTTGATGTCCCCTATTGCTCGGTCGGCACAGTCACATCTGGGGCTATCTCTTAGTCCTATCCGGTTCAAGTGGCTGGGAAAGTTGCCGTGGTGGAATCTGCTTCTGATTATATTAATTAAGTGGCGTCTGTTGATTTTCCAGCTGTAGAACCAGGGTTTGGAAGGAATATATGGTTGGATGTGTCCGTAGAAGGATCCTTTGTGGTGCATCGTATTGTTCCAATCGGTTTGCCATCTATTTCTTGCTCGCTGTTTAATATCGTGTGCATATGCTGATGGGGGTAGTAATAGTTCTTTTCTTTGTCCATCTGAGATGGCTTTCTTGGCTAGTGTGTCCGCGATTTCATTGAACTTAATCCCGTTATGAGAGGGAACCCATACTAAACTTGTTGTGATGCCTATGTTGTTGCTTATGTGTATTTCATTTAGTATTTCTATTAGTAGTGGCGCCATCCTATAATTCCACTTTGGTTCTGCTATGCTTCTGATGACGCTCAAGGAGTCGGCTATTATGACCACCTTCTTAGGTCTTCTGGTCCGGCCGTATCTTATAGCTTCTAATATCGCTTCCGCTTCTGCCAAATATATTGTAGTTTGCGGTGGTAAGGAGTATAGGGCTTTGTACTGCGTTTTGGGGCAATATAGTGCGCTGCCGACTCGTTCTCCTGTATTATTTTTTGATCCATCTGTGTATATATGGATTGAATTTAGGTCTTGGCTGGCGAGCAGGGCGTTCAGGGCATAGTTGGCGTTGGTGCCCGGCGTGTGTTCCAAATACTTTACTTGTATGTCTAGACTTCGGAGCTGGTAAGGAGCTTGGAATATCGGGTGTGTCGAAAACTTCGTTATGTTAACGCTCTTTTCCTCCCACGTATTATACATGTTAAGTAGAAGAATGTTGCTTGGCGCGCCAGACTGTTTATTTCGTTTACAGTGTTGGAGGTTATCTAACCGTTCCTTTAGTGGGTGTGTGGTGTTGCTAAGTTTTTCGATTATAAACTTCTCTGTAAGTAGTTGTCTTCTTATGTTGAGAGGCATTTCGCCTGCCTCCACAAGTAAGGCGTTGGTTGGTGTAGATTTGAATGCTCCTAAACATGTTCTGAGGCAGCGATGCTGCAGGGAATCTAATTTCCGCAATGCGTCTTTTGTGGCGTTGGCGTAAAAGACGCTGCCATAGTCTATGATAGATCTAATCATTGATTTGTATAGGAGCAGAAGTGCGTTGGGGTGGGATCCCCATCTCGCTCCGGCCACTGCTCTTAGGATGTTAAGTCGTTGGTCTGATTTGGCTATTATATGTTGAATATGGTCTCTCCAAGTTAGTCGGGAATCCAATATCATTCCTAGGAATCGGCTCTGTTTATGTACTGGGAATGAAAAGGGACCTAGATGTATTCGAGCCATATCGGGAATGTTGCGTTTTGAGAATATGACTATGGATGATTTCTCAGAAGATATGTCTAGTCCGTTACGGTGGGCCCACGTGATGAATGCATGTATTGCTTCAAACAACTGTTCGAAGACGTCTTCTATTAATGAACTCATGGTGTATATAACGATGTCGTCCGCAAATTGAAGGATTAGAATACTTGGGGAGAAGATTTTTTCTAAGTCGTGAGTGTATATCAGATAAAGGAGAGGACTTAATATCGCTCCTTGTGGGAGTCCATTGTAGACCCAACGGGGGCCCACCAGTTCCCCTGAGTTTGAAATATATATAACTCTTTCTGATATGAGCGAGTGTATCCCTGCTACAAACTCATGTGGGATTCCCAAGTTGGAGAGCTTTTGCATCAGAATGTTAATAACAACATTGTCATAAGCTGAAGTGATATCTATGAATATTGCCCCTAAGTAAAATTTCCGTGCAAATGCAATATTGATATCCGTAGTAATTATTGCTAAGTTATCGAGTGTACTTTTTCCTTTCCTGAATCCAAATTGTGATGTTGCTAGAAAGTTGTTTTTTTCCATCCAATATTCTAGTCTGTTTTTTACGATGCGTTCTAGTGTTTTGGATACACACGACATCAGGGAAATAGGTCTATACGATCCTGGTTGCTTGGGATCTTTGTTGGGTTTTAGTATTGGTATAATTATCTGAGTTCTCCACTCTATGGGACTCGGTTGCTTCATCCAGATTTCGTTAAAGATTTTAGTTAGGAGCTGAAGGGCGTTGGCCGGCAGATTATACAACATCGAATAATGTATTCTATCTTTGCCTGGTGTCGTGTCAGAGGACTGTTTAATATTTTGTTCCACTTCTTTAACTGTGAATGGAGAACACAGTTCGTGTTCCGAATGTTGTTCTGCGTTCGGTGAAAATCTAAAGTTTTTATGGTAGACACTATCGGGGGCAATTCTTTCCGCTATGGCTTCTATACATGAGTTGTCTAACTTAATGCTTGAAGTGAACGTTTTCCTGTTCTTCAAGTTTCTTATTTGGTGCCAAATGGATGTAGTGTTTGTATCTTTCCCCAGTTTCTCACAGTATTGTATCCAACTGAGACGTTTCTGAGTTCGCAATATTCGTTTGGTGTATGCACATGTTCTTTTATAGGTTAAGAATCTTTCTACTGTCGGTTCCTTGCGATAATTTCTGAGTGCTAATCTCCTTTTGGCCACTGCTTTAGAACACTCCATATTCCACCAAATTGCTGGAGGATTGCTTGTAGATTTACGTCGTTTTTTAAGCGGTATTGATTTGTCTGCAGCTGTTGTGATGGCTTGCATCAGCTGTTTGTATGCCTCCCTGCCTGAGATATCCGTGGGGATGTTTCTCACTTCCTCCTCTAGGTGTTGTTTATATAGTGCCCAATTTGCTTGGCTGGTGTTCCAGTGTTTTGTGGGGTGTCCCTTCCACTCGAAGTTGGTGTTGCAACCTATCGTGATTTTAATAGGTAGATGGTCCGATCCTAAACTGTCGGTTAAAGTTTGCCACATAGCTACGGATGCAATAGATGGGGAGCAGAGTGTTAAGTCCACGGCTGATGGATTCCGTCCTATTCTTGGGATTAGAGTTGGGGATCCATTGTTTATTATGACGAGGTTTTGGTCTTCTATTTTTTGTAATATGTCCAAGCCAAAGGGGTCGTCCTGTTGGCAGCCCCAGCTTCTGCTGTGGGCATTGAAGTCGCCTGCTATAATGTAGGGGGGTGTGTGTTTGTTTAAAGAGATGGTCCCAGTCGTTTCGACTTATTATAGTTCGCGGGGGGCAGTATAAAGATATAATTGTGCATTCAAGGTTTTTAAGGCGTAATCGAATAGAAATAGCTTGGAATGGGCGGTTTGTGGGAGCTAACTTTACCGGTTCGTGTGGTATGTTGTGTCTAATCAAGATTGCTACTCCTCCTTTTCCGTCTGGGCGGTGGTTTCGATATGTCTGGTAATGCTTAAAGTTTATTTCTTTCTGTGGTTGAAACCAAGTTTCAGATAATAGTGCAATATCGATTTTACTGTTACGTAGCTCGATGATCAAGCTTTCCCTATTAGAGTACACGGACCTTCCGTTCCATTGAAGAAGGTTAAGTTGAGTAGTGAACGGGGGGAGATTGTGGTGCCTTGAATTAGCTGTAGGGTTCATGGAGTGGAGGAATTAATAATTTGCTGGAGTGAGTTGATTACTTGTACATGGTCCACCGTGCCGTTAGTTCTGATTAGCTCAGTGATGGATATTATGAAAGTCATCAATTTTTCTATCAGTGGTATTTCAGTATTTGGGGGATGATGTTCCCCTGTTTGGTGATAGTTATATGGTGCTACTAAGGTACTATGTGGGAGAGGTGGGTACGGATTATGGGTTATAGGTTGGTATGGTCCGTTACTTCTCCAGAACAATTTTTGGGGAATTCTCACTTCGTTTCCCTTAGTGCTTAAATTTGTTGTGCTGGCATATGGTTGTGATTCTTTTGTTCGGCTGTACAGTGTTTTTTCCGTTTGTTGTGCGGGTTGTTGTGGATTATGTTGTAGCGCTAGATAGGTTCCTTCCCGGTAACCGGTGTTAGGGTTCTGATTAATCGGGGCGTGAGAGATAGTTGGTAAGGGCGGGAATTCAGTGTTGCTCTTGAATCTAGGGCTGGGGTTTGCTGCTGTCTGGGCGTAAGCTCTATTTTCCAGTGCAGCTGATGCTTCTCTAAAACTAACGTTGTTGTATATCATGTGTTGTTTAATTATCTTAGCTTTCTGGTAGTTGGGGCATAACCGATCGGTTGCTAAGTGTTGTCCTGTGCAGTTGGCACAACGTGGCGGAGCGGTCTTAGGGCATCCATCAATGTTGTGGTCCGCAGAGCAAAAGCTGCATCGGACCTGACTACGACACTGATTACTGCCGTGTCCGAAACGCAAACATTTGAAGCATTGGATGACGGCGGGGATGTAAGGTTCTACCCTACATCTAACGCCGTGAATGTAAACAAATTGGGGAAGGACTTGCGCTCTAAATGTTAATACGCATACTGGTAATGGTATCGTTTCCTGTTTCCCTAGTTTATCGATTTTTTTCGTGAACCGCCTGATATTCAATACTTGGAATTCACTTTCTATTACCGAAAGAATTTCTGCTTCACTAAGCAGGGTATCTACATTTCTCGCAACTCCTTGTTTTTGTATCATTGATCTTGGGATATAGGCCTCCAAGTTATGTCTAGCGAATATTTCCGAAGTTACCAGGTTATTTGCAGAATCTCTGCTGTTGGTTTCAATTTTAATTCTATTGCGCCCGACACTGGTAATGTTTACTAAGTTGTGAGAAATCATGATACCTTGCTCCCTCATGAGTTTTCCTATTGCCATTGGGTGAATACGCCCAATATTTTTGTCCTTTCCTTCTACTACAGGTGATGCCCGTCGTCATTTATATGAGAGTAATAGAAGCTATGATTTTCGAAAGCAATATTAGTGGAGGTTGTGGTTAAGTTTACCAGAATTCCCACTGAAACATTTTGTTATAGCATAATTCACTCTGAAATTTTTAAAAACCAATGAAACTGCTTTAACAAGCGCAATGTTACTGAAGGTATTAATTAATGAGGGTGAAAGTAGTTCCATACGTATTGTGCTGAATTGTGCCTGGACCAGGAAGAAAACTGATATTACATGGATAGCAAAAGTTTTGGGGATTCCTAATTTGTTTTTAATTTTATTGGTTCTATGCTTCCGTTGTGATTAATTCAGTAGAAGTTATTACTGTATTGCTATGTGAACTGCAAATGAAATAAGTAGAACATTACCAAATCAAGGCCACTAGCATTATGTAATAACAATTCCGTATAATTAACCAAATGCAAAAAAATGAACTGCCAGAATATGGCGATCAAACCGTCATTTTTGATGGGCTCGAAGCTAGTCTACAAATACTTTGATACAGTAATAGCCATTATGAGATAACCAATTCATTTCCAGATGCCTATTACGATCTAAGTCCTTAGTTATCCCCTTCATGTGTCACCGTCTTCATCTATAATCCCTAACTCGATTTTCTATCCACTAGCGCAGCGGTTCCCAACCTATGGGTCGCGACCCACTGGTGGGTCGCGACGGGTGTTTTGGTGGGTCGCGGAACAATCGACGTTTTTGCCCCAAAAATATATCTTTTATTTCATCTATTTAAAAAATCGTATAACTCGATATTTTACAAGTGCAGTAATCATGAAAGCTATTAGCTTAAATTAAAACTTTGTGAGAAAAAAAAAGTTTTCTTGTACAGTCAGCCGGTATTATGCAATAACACGTGAGATACAGCAGTGGCAGTAATCGCGCAATCGTCATGGCAGCCCCTGAACACCTTCTCTCCCGCTCCGCTCTAAGGTGATGTGCGCGCATACCACCGACAGTTTTACATCTCTGACATTTTCTTGTTTATGCTTGAATCGAAACCAAAGTCTTTGATGCAAACCGTCTTTCTCTGCTTGTGAGAGTGAGTAGTTGTTTCCGTTTTGTTTTGATTGAGAGTAGATTTAATTTGATTATGGAAAGTTTGTTGAAGACTGGATCGTGCCGTAAAAGAGAGTAACCAACCAAGTATCTGTAATTACAATGCAGGCAGCAAGAAAAAGCAAAAGACGTATCTGCGATAGTATAATCCGGATTATCTGAAATATAGATTTGTGTTTTTGGGTACTGAATAGGAGCTAATTGCGTGATTTTTTGTGAACATTTGACCAACGAAAACATGAAGCCATCAAAACTAGCAAGGCATTTATCAACCAAGCATCCTGAGTACAAAGATAAGCTTCTTGAACTCTTTCAAAATAAAAAAAGACATTATCTTTCGACCAAATCTACAATAGAAAAGTCAGTGTCAGGCCAACAGTCTACGATAGCGTCTTACCAATTATCCTTGTTAATAGCAAACCAGGAAAATGCGACTGATGTGCCTAGTCATATCTGCACCTACAAATCCCATTTTAATGGTTGATTGGTAAGTTTACCATTGTGTTTTCCGGCTCCCAGTCTTCCATGTTTTCATACATTTGGGTGAAGTAAAACACAATGATAAACCTACCAATTAACCACTAAAATCGTTTTTTTTAGTTTTTTTTTTTTTTTTTGCAGGTTGTTTCCACTAAAAAGTGACTTGGCAGACCTGTTGCATTTTAGTATGCTGCTCGAGTTACTTCTAATCGTGGAATTTCAGCAGTCAACTTGATGATGGCCTGTGCAGTCGCCTCCCGGTCTATGATATGTTTGTTGTTTTATGTATTATCAGTTCTTTTTGCCTTTTCGTAGGATAGGATAGTCGATAGCGTATCGAGGTTCCCATTCTGATATTAAATAGACTCTCATACTAGGTGGGTCGCGAAATTTTATTTTTACTTAAAAGTGGGTCGTGTACCAATAAAGGTTGGGAACCGCTGCACTAGCGGATTAACAAATCGTGCGTGCTCATCTTTTGTCTACAAATTTCTATCATCATATAAAATTTCTAGATCTTGTTCGCCTCTGTTATGTTCACTTTAAATTTTTGTCCTCTCTTATTCTTCAAGTCTAAACCACTTCTAAAACGCGTTGTATTTTATAAACAGGTTCAAAAAGTTGAGATTCCTAAGTTGCTCTTTCTTAACAATGCTATTTCTACTGCTGTTTCTCTGCTTATACGATATTTCCCTTCGACCTATCATTCTTAATTTTGCTTCCTAAACGGTATTACTGCTTCTACTACATTTGGTCATATTTTTAAGTCTACTGATTTACTATCATCATTTCTGCTCAAGTTTATGGCAAGAAAAATATACAGAGCAATATGCAGATTCTTTCTCCATGATTTATGTATACACAAGTTAAAATTTTTTGTAGGTATGGTATAGAGTTGCCTCCTGCCGTTTCTAATTGATGCTTTTCTCCCGTGATTCTCTCTTTATATCACCCGAATCTTGCTTAAGATACAAATTGTTGTTCTTTCTCGATATTTCAGACCAGATTTCTTTCAAACTTTGGACATTTTGGCCTATCTAACAAAATGAAAACTTTTCCAACCCTAGCATTAAGACGCCAGTTGTGGCTGGCTAGATTGTGTGGAGTTGTTAGCAGATTCTTAAAGATAGCGGGGGCTGGATTTGGATTCCGTGTCAGTCATTTTTTTTCTGTTATTGCTTTACAGCTCGTCGGGTCATTAGAGGCTGGAAAGGACTGGGGCAAGGAACGGGAAGGAATTCGGCCATAACCTCTTGAAAGAACCAGGGAAAACTGAAATATGGATGGTCGGGCGAGGATTCGAACCTGCGTCCACCCGAATGCGTTGTGACAGACGGAAAGGGACATGGAGGTCGCGTCCCAACGACCTCCCCGTGCCCTTGTCGGAGGTCAAACCGAGTCAGTGGCCTGTGATAGGCCAGCTGTTGGCGTGATTCGCTCGACACAGAAATAGCTGCCTTTCCAAAAATACACGCGTGCACAAATAAAGCATCTTCATACTACGGATCACGTCATTTCCAGAAAGCGAGCTACACCAATAGTTTTCATACAAAAAGACATTTTGCTTAAAAATCCGTTCTTTGCCTCACAATCGATCATCGATGTTTTCTCAAGTTGATTCAGATTAGGCTTGTAACGGAGGTCATGTTAGTGGATGCGGATGTTGCGGATATTTTGCGGAAGCTGTTGCGGTGGAGGAACAAATTATAAATATTTAGATTTTAATATTTTTAAAAAATAAAATCAATCATATTTTTATCACAAATTTTACATTTGCATAAGCAAAGTATTTCGGTCTAATGCTGCCATATTGATTTTTTTTGCCTTTTATTTAAACAACAAAAAACGTGGGATGATTTAAGATATGAATTAAATTATTTACATACCTACACAAGCATTAATAGTGTTAGCGGCTTGACTAATTCAAGAGTCAAGGACAACGCAACGTCACCGCACGTCAAGCGTGTCCACTACCCCCGCCTCGGTAACGTTCTGGCCTCGCATTCTGAAGGACGCTGGTTCGAATCCCCGTCAGATTTGGGTTTTCCACGGTTTCCATAAATCGCTCCAGGCGAATGCCGAGATGCGTCCTTCAAAAGATCATGGCCGAATTTCTTCCCGTTCGTTGTCCCTACTCCTTTCCCGCCTCTAATGACAAGGGGTGAAATGGGGGGGGGGGGGGGAGAATCGCCTTCCAACGCTCTAGCGGCCCATTCACAGTCCAATTTGTAGGACCTACGACGATCGCATTTATTGATATAGGACTCTTGTTGGGCTGCAGTGTTGCAAGTAGGACGTATTGGATGTGTTTGGACTACCTGAGAACCAACCCGCCGTCCAACAAGCTGTGGTGTACGATGGTGATTCCAGGAAACACGCTGCAAGTGCGCGCTAGAAACTGCGAGAGGATAGGGCTGCTGGGAGCATCTTGTGGGACCCTTCTGGTAGCGTGAATGCGTCAGCGCATCCTACGGTAATTCTACAGCGAGGTCCTACAAGTTGGACCGTGAATATCGCTTTACTTCACAAGAAAGTCCAAACTTGTAAATCCGTGCTTAGGTAATAGCACCGTTCAGTTCATTGTTTCTATTATTGCAAGATCTTACGAATAAAACAACCACATTGTTGTTAGATAAGTGATGAAGGGGTGATTCTCGTATAAAGTGAAAAGAGTGAGATATGTAACAAAACCTTCGCAATAGTTCCGCATTAAAAGCTGCGGAAGCGGACGTAGGATTTCGTTCGAAAGTTCCGTACTTGCGAAGGTCTTTTACATCCCTAATTCAGATGAACCTGTAACTATTTGCTTAAAACAAACAAGCATCGTCCTCACATTTCTCAGCCAGAACTCCCATGCTTCACATTCCCCCCCCCGTCCGTCGGTCATTACAAACAACATCATAAATCAACCTGGGTAGCGCTGGATGTTCGCGTGATTAGGTACGCGCTCACTAGGGCGGGCCGCATCGCGTCGCATCGCAGAAATGCGTCTACAATCGCTTACACTGATTCTAATGGGGTACCGTAACGCACACCACAGGCTGGTCGAGTCGAGTCGGGTCGGGGCGGGCCGCGTCGCGTCGCACTGCCGGATCGCTTGGCCAGGCGTATTTTTCCGCCTGTGCGCCTCGATGCGCTCAGTCGCGACCAGGTTTGCGATAGGAGCTCCAACAGCACTGACTGACTTTTACAGGGCGTTCGCCGGAAAACGCTACCCTCCCAGTCTGTTGCCGTCGGCAACTTGCTCGGTCAGTGGCGCCAGCAGTTTCCGCCAACCGCCACCGTGAATCACCGCACTGTTTAACACCTCCGCTGCCCCAACAGTGCATTGCAGTGACCCTTACATTGTTAAGAACGGTTTCTTTGCATTGTAGATAGTTTGTGACTTAAGTGTCTTATTAATCAGTGTTGTGAATAAACGTTTCTTTGCGGTTTGGCTGGTTTGGGGCTTCATACTCTTATTAATCTGTACCGTGTTTGAGTGTGAGTATAATTATGGTACGTTACAGTTTGCAACAAAGAATATTTCTCTACGATACATATGTGAAGAAGAAGTCGTTTAAAAAGTGTCGCAGTAAATTTCGTCGCGAATTTCCTGGCGCTTTACTGCCAGCTAAATCAACAATTCTGCGTCTGGTTAAAAAAGTAAGATAAACGGGTTCATTTTTTAACAAAAAGAGACTGTCGGTCAACCGTATTCTCACAGAGGAGAAAATTAACGATATCGCTTTTCGACTAGAACAGTCACCCAAAAAATCATTAAGTCAGTTAGGGCAGCGTGTGTCTCGAAATATGTTCAGAAGATGTGAAATGTGCATTACACAAGAGGGTCAACACTTCCAGCATCTTTTATAAGGTAAGCTAATGAATTACGCCACATTTAAATGCTTAGCACACAAGTTTATGAAGTTTATGAAGCGTAATTATTATGAAATAGTCCGCGGCCGACGGTCGAACAATGCCGGAAACTGAGCGCTCGCTCGCCGGGAGCAGTTTCTTCCTTGTAGCGCTAACAGTGGGTTGCGTTTCCCGGCGAACGCCCTGTATAACTTCTATGTTTCTGTGAATTAACTGCATTACTTCAACAAAATTTGCCGTAAATTTGCACACAGGATGGTGGATGATTTTTGAAAAAAATATAAGTAATTGCAATCTGGAAATTTAATCACTGCATCTCATTAGTAATGACTTTAAAAGAACTTTATGATTTACAAGACGATATAATAACAAACAAACAAAAAATATTTGGGAGGAAATAGGAAACTAATTAAAACAACCAAATATAATGTCATGTTTCGTATTTTATTTTTGTTTATTTTACGTGTGTGTTATAATTTTCTATCACTTTCTTTGAATGCCGCTTGTAAATCTTCGTGTTACCAATTAACCTAATTGCTTAAAAATATTTTGTGAAATTATTCCAAATCGTAATGAGTTCTGATGTAAACCTGTGTAAGTCTAGTATTGAAATTTCTTTGTTGTCATTTTCGTTCTTACCTTCTGCAACCCAATTCAAATATCGTTAATCTAAAGGTTATGAATGCAGCACGTGGCTAGTATTACTTTATCTTATTAGGTAACACCGACATTCTTCTTTCACAGATTTGAAACCTTCTACCTATATCACCAAAGCAGTTATCGATCACCCTCCATAGTTTATTGAGCCTGTAATTAAAAGTTTGTTTCTTTCATTTCATTTTATCTGATATTCTGGAAAAGCTTCATCCAATACTATTACATACTACATTTTATCTCAGTTGTTAACGTGAAAATTCAGTTTTCCTGGAGCCATTGCCTCACCTAAATTGTTGTTGCTAAATATTTTGTTATCTTAATTTTTTCCCAATCCTCCAACGACCAAAATACCAAAATGGTATTTAGCAACTGCAAGGGCTATTAAAACCATGGAAAACATTCCTTTTTCTGCATTAAAAATAAAGAGAACCGCAATTCGGGAGAACTGTTAGAACATGTTTGTTATCTAAAGTGCCTAAGAAATGCGGAAAATTCGTTTTTAAATGAAACCCATTGCCTTTTCTGCTTAATTTTCTTCTTCTTCAATGAATATGTAAAAATAAGAGCCCTTTGTCTGATGTGTCCATTTGCAGTGCAGAAGCGGCTGAAGAATCGTCGAGAACCGAAGGCAGTGGCAATAAAAGAAATGCGACTCGCTGCGTCCAGCTGTGCGTTGCAGCATTTTCACGCAATGCGATGCGACCCGATGCGATGCGACCCAATGCAATGCGACCCGATGCGATGCGACCCGATGCGGCCTGCTGTAGTGAGCGCATACCTTTAATGTACGATCTTCCACAGTTAACACACAGCCAGAGAAGGTAAACAAACTAACTTAATTCTTCCGAATAATACGCTGCAACTCCCACAAGAAACATTCATACCGCGAGAAATAACTCACTGTTAAGCAGATACAGTAGTAACTGAAGATACTAACGGGGGACATTAATTCCTGGACACATTTATCTTAATTTCTCAGCGTTTCGACATCATACCAATGTGTAAACCATGGGCTGTGCAGTATAGGAAATCTGACCACTAATTTTTGCGTGAATCGTGTTTAATGAAAAATGGATAATAGTTACCTAGGACTTCCTGACTTCACATCAAAATCATAACCCACAAACAATGGAGCCTCGACCTTAGAGCCATTCAGCCAGCATCAGTTGTGCAGTGATTCGATTTTTTCCAAGTCGATATGCCGATTTCCATACATATGTTCCACAAAGTACAGACAACACAGGACGAATACGACAGGTAATTAAATCCCGTCATGCCCGAGGCCTCCACGCTACGCCTAAGCTGCCAGCAAAATCAGACCAGTAGTTTTTGCGCGGATCTTCAAGAAAAAATGGATACTAATTTGGAGAAATAATCTTAAATTTCTTCACTTCCAAATGAAACATTCCCTATTTTACCTTCAGGACAAGGAGCTGTACAATATTCAAAACTTCATCAAAATCCGAACAACAGCTTCTGCTTAAATCCGTTCATCCAAACAGACAAGACACAAAAATTCATTTTTCAGTTGATTCATTTTATGTAGTGCCCCAAACTAATGTTTCATGAACGTCTTAAATATACAGACTTCCTTCTGGTTGCCGAATTATTGTGTTCGCTTGTCGGGGTGCTGTGGATTTGTGCTTGGACGTGTTGAACCTCGCACATGGTCGAACTGGCGCGTCGAAAATGTGAAATAATCTGATGTCCATCCGTCAAAATGTCTCAACGCCGCTTGTGTTGAAATTTCAGAGGAAGATGTGGCGCCACAAGACGAAACGTGTGCCGCGAAATTTTAAGGAATTGACTGTATAATTTTGTATTAATAATTTTATTCTAGTTTGAGTTTCGTGTGCCGAAAATACATGTTGTATTTCAAGAAATTAAATGTTAACTACTTACAGTTGTTAATTTTAGTTAAGGAGTTACAAAGAAAATTGTTGATTTACTCAAATACGTAATATGTTAGCTCAGTGTTTAATGCACCAACCTTGTAAGTGCAGGGTCCTCAGTTCGAATTTTTACGGGCACTTTGTGATGGAATGCGTGCTACGGTGGCTGTTACGTTTGTAACACTGTCACTAAACACCAATCATTTTTTATTAATTTATTATTATTTTTATTGAAAGACGTATTTATTAATTATAAGTATCCAGAGCCAGATTGAAAAAGCGTGGGGCCCGTAGCAAGTGTGAAAAAGAGGCCTTTGTTTTGCTTCACTTATTAAATTTTACGATATAAAATAAAACAGCCTACTGAAGCCGTCCGGGGCAGTATTAAGGGGGGGGGGGGAAGGCTGATGCTTCCAGAAAGCGGGGTGCCCGTAGCATTTGCTAACTCTTGCTACATCGCTAATCCGGTTCTGTAAATGTCCTGAATAACTGTATAAATGTAACATGATTAGTAATATGGTTGGTTGGGTTTCCACAGGCTGTAGTTTAAGAAACCGCAGTAGCATAGTGTTACTACAGTACATTTACTCTTTGGCGCTTCCAGCACAGCTGGGGGGGCAGCGATTGCTGACTTGGCGCCTGCATATGTATGTGCGTTGCGCCGCACGGAGCGAGTAAAGGCGCTCTGCACACAAGCTAAAATAACACGTGAAATGTATTTAAGTCTTGTTTCAAGTGTTTTAATAATTGTTTCTAGGAACAGTATTCATTAAGGTAATTAGTATTTCGACCACAACAAAGACTTTTTCCATTTCTAGTCGTTCTAATAATCCTTCACAATTTGCTTGGCGGTTATATGCGAGAAAATCGTAACTGAAATTATCCGAGCTAGCCGCTTGCATGTGTTGATAGAGGAGGATTGGGCCGTTTCCGTCATCTACTAGCGGAGTGGCTCGCTTGCAACTCGCTGAACCTGTCACGATAGCTCATTCATTACACACCCATTTTCTGTTTTCTAACTAATTTTTATCTTAAATATCAAATTTCCCCAGCCATCACTTTATGCCTTCACGAATTTTTAATTTTACATTCTTTCAGTGTGTATGGAAAAGCTTTCAGCACTGCCTTTAGTAATTTATTCCAATCCCTCATTGCCAAACAAAGAAACTTTTGATTGGAATTGAGTGCCAACTTGTGGTCATAGTCGTATTTTTCCTTCCACGAGCTGCTCCTCACTCTTCCTAATATGCTTCCAAGCCTCAGCACTCATCACTAATGCGCCTTGCACACTCCTAGAATCCACTTCACCCACCTCCTGTCTTACCACGAATTTCAGCCCAGCTCCTTAGTCTTATCACAGCTTGACGTTACCTCTGGCGAAGCTTCGCTTTTTGAAGTGAGACCCGCTAGGACGCTCCGTGGTCCGGATTCCACATTTAAACTGTGGGTCCGTCATTATACAGGTGGAACGGGTACGCTGATCGTGAGGTCACGATTTCTTTTTATTTGTTTTTGCTTTTACCCATAGAAAAATAAATTTAGACTCGAAGAACAATACTTAAGTAACATATTGTAAGAACTTTCCTTCCTCATAGATAAAATAGGTAAAAATCCACGGCAAGCAGCAAAATGGAAAGTCCATAATCACGAAAATCTAAAGTTTAATCTTTAAAAATTTTGTAATGCTACAAACTGCAAGTAGCAGCGAAAAATAGCGCACGCAGAACAAAAAGCAAAAAAGCGTGGAAAAAACGTAGGACCCTTACCAGGAGAACACGACGCGTTAATACGCCGCTATACTGTAAATGCTTTTTTCTTCTTTTTTAACCAAACTGTGAGAACCCCATCAAAATCTTTACAGAACTTCTTGCGTGATGCAAGGCCAAACATATTAGCGACACATGTCAAACATTTATTAAATCTTATAACTTAAGCTACGGTTCCCTACCATACTCCTGACATACATAAACTAGTCGATTATTTTTATGTGAGAACGGAGACTTTCACGGCGTATCGATGATATGAAGTCTTCACGGGTTCTCCGCCATATAGTGTTGAAGGAAGACAACGACGAGCTTCCGGCGGCTAGGGAGCGTGCACAAACTACGTGGCTCGGTCGGGGGGGGGGGAGGGGTTGGCTGGAAGGCTACGCAGTGCTACGTGGGGGTTCCGAGCCAGGCCACGTAGCTTTCCTTTCATAAAATTTTTTGCAGTTAAGAGGAGGAACGGAACTCACAACAGCATGTGAATATTTATTTCCCTCAGTTAATTATCTTCGTATGTAATTTACAATAGTCTGACAAGAGAGAACAGTACAAAATGCCTTCTGAAATCAATATGGTAAAAGCTACGTGGCGGGGGGGGGGGGGGGGGGGGCGTCTAGACAAAAGCCACGTAGGGTTACGTGGGGGGGAGGCGGGTTCACAGGAGGCCAAAATGGAGCTACATGGTTTATGCACGCTCCCTTAGCTCTGCCGAAAGCTCGTTGTTGTCTTTCTTCAGCACTATTCGTCTGAAAAACCGTGAAGACTTAGTAGAAAAAAATATAAAAATAATTTATATGGTTATTGTAGATATTTCTGCTGCATTTGATGATTTCTGGCATTGTTTTGTATATATTTAGTGTAAATTCTTCCTCCAGTATTTTGTTCATTGCACTCAGTAATTTATTCATGAGCGCGCTCATTATCTTCTCAGAATACAGTACTTAGCTACTTACTGTCTCTACAGATTTTCCGCAATGCCGTGTTACGGTACCGCACGGAATACCAGCAGCACGCCAGGCAGCGTCTATATGTAGCGACTGGTTTCGATTAATATCGGCTATGGGTCAAGGTGGCGGGCAAACACGCAAGCAGACACCAGAGACTTCTGTGAGATATCGACAGCGGTCACGAAAACGAGAATCCAGCCAATCCTCTCTGCCCTTAAAGAACACTAAGAGCACGTGTTTCAAATACTCGGCTCAGGTCGAAACGAAATACGGTAAGCAAGTAAACAGCCCGAATAGTGGTTTCTAAACGTCACTGATTGTAAAGGGCTCCATACATACAAACAATGTCTCTCAACCTGCTTATTGAAAACAAAAAACAAGTTGAACAACACTGTTGTCCGATATCAGTAGACATAGAACCAGAATACAGAGAGCGAGGTGTTACTTATACCAGTAACGTTCGAAATTGAAGAAATGGTACGTAATACCATCATAATTGCTGCGTGCAAGGAAAATGAAAGTAAAACGAGAATAATAATAACTTTTGTAAAAATAAAAATGGTTCCAAAAACACCCCAAATTTTCACACACAAATTTGCTATAGGAGCTTAAAGTAAATAAACCGGATGATTACAAAAATTTTCTGAGGACGAAAACTCGATTAACCAAATTATGTGAGCCGTATGTCCAATCTGTATACAAATGTACATGTAGTACATCAAAATTTTCATGAAAACGGTCGGCATCTACGTATTTTCAAACAATAAAATGAATAACTTTTTAATACCAGTTGTAAAACTTTTAGAAATAATCAACTTAAGCGGGGAAGGGGGGGGGGGGGGGAAGGAATCATCGAGCGGTCTACAATACGACGTTTGGGGACCTCTGGTGTAAATGTTGAAACGCCGGCTCTGCTGTAGGGATATCGTTGACTGAGCAGAAACAAACGAATTGAGGACTCTGCAATCCCCCTGTGCAAAAGGAAGGTACAGCTTGAAGAGGCATTGGAAATACGGAAGCGTAATCCACAGTCAAAGCAAAGCTTTCTAGATGTAAATGTCAAATCGGTGCCTGGAAGAGCGAATGAAATAAGCGAAGAGGAATAAGAAATGATAGAGGCAATAAAATTTTTGTAAGGCAGGGAAGCTTGTAGCGATGTTGTTTGCGAGAAACGACTGATGTCCGTAAAAAAAAAAAAAAATCCATTACGTAATTTTCTGGTACGACAAGTAGAGAGATAAATAATTATCAGCAGTTCAAAGCTTTTAAATTTAGTAGTAAAAAGGTCATTTGTGATGATGAAATGGAGTTGATCCCTGCTGAACTTTTGGTAGTGATTACGCCTCTCGGCCCTGAATCCGGGTACAGAAAGTTCTCCCCGTCCGGTCACCTCGCCACTACGGTATATAGTGACGAGGCTGGATACCTCAGTCTGTCTACACTATATAGCGAGTCTCAGTCTGTGGCCCAGTCGTAACATTGCTATCATTTGGTTAATAAATATTAAGAGTCTGTTTAATAAATAATTATTCGCTTCAATTTCATAATCGTATTTCTGTAGTATTCAAAACATGCTGACCCGGCAAAGCTTCGTTATTGCTCGACTTGAGAACACATGGAGATTAAATGAACACCTTTTAAAGTGTGTATTTAGTTGAAATTAGATACTTAAATATACATTATTATTTCTATTCTTTGAAACACAAATTTTAATTACTGTTTCATTCAATTTCAAGTTCATTCTAATGGTCTTGGATATACAATGTTTTTGATGATTCCATACGACATAGGCGGTATACAAAAAATCCCTCAGCTCTCCTACCTAGAAGCGCACGAAATAAAATGGTCCATAAAGTAATTTTCCCCTTTTTCAAGATTCAATAATTTTATTAAAAAATGTTCTGAAGAAAGATCGTTGTGCAATTTATCACACATTTGTCGTCAGTGAAAATTTATCAACACATCTCCGCTAGTGTGATGCTTTTTAAACACGTTTTTACTTCATCAGCTGATTTTGAAAGTGAAATAACGGCTATCGTCTTTCGAAAATCACTGCTAATCCACATGCGTCAAAATCACTGACCAGAATAGCATACTGAAGAATGGAAAGACTAGTAGAAGAGATAGTAGGTGAAAATCAGTTTGGGTTTATGCAAAACCGCGGTACAATAGAAGCAATTCTGGCTTTAAGATTGATACTTGAAGGGCGGATCAAGAAAAACAAAGATATTTATATGGCGTTTGTTGATTTAGAAAAAGGCTTCGATGATGTTAGATGCGACAAGAGGTTCAAAATTTTAATCAAGTCAGGTCTTAAATATCGAGATAGAAGAATACTTTATAAACTGTATAAAAATCATAGATAGATAGATAGATATATTCTCTTTGATCCCATGTGAGAATAATCTCGGGGATGTGGAACAGTACATACACTTATTTTTAATGTCAATATTACTATATAATTGATAATATTATTATATATTGACAAGTTAGCTACAACCCATTAGTATAACCAATATCTCCTGTAATCTACACATAAAATCCCGAGTTAGTAGTGAACGTTAGTAGTGAAGAACGCTAGGACGTTTCGCGGTCACAATTCCACGGTAAACCATACGTCCCATTTACTAACTTAGATGACTAGGTTAGGTTTCATTATCATTACGAGGCCTGTATCTGAAATAGACACTACGTTAAGTTTGTCTCAGATATCTAACTTATCCTGAATTTAAACAACAAATAGAGAAAGGAAACCAAATTCGAGCCCCGTTTTTGATTTAACCTACGTCTCGTCTTTGATTTGAGTTAATTTTGATTTAATTTTAATTAAATACATTTTTTGGTATGTTTCCAAATAGTCTACATGAGAGAAATTGGTAAATGATAGTATTTAAATTATTTTTTTAGTAAAATGTTGCAAAAACAGCTTTCAGAAAAAGGTAGCCAAAGTCGGAACTCTTAAGAATATACACAAAATTACCATAAAAGTCCATAATATGAAATAATATGAAAGGGTTTAACATTTGACCTTATGGTATAAACAATTTGGCTTATTTGATATTCATAATATTTGACAGTTTACCATGTAAGAAAAAAGTAATAAGTTTCTATGCTAATAAGTTCATTCACTAACGACAAAAATCACAACTTCTCTCACGAAGGTTTCTATTTGTTTTGGTCATCTAAAACAGCGTTCCAAATGACTTTAACATATTGACGAAATATTAATATGAATTATGGAGAGTCCGATTTAGGGAACGCCGTGCGATCCTACTTACCAAGTCTTTAACTTGGCAGTTTTAGGCACTTAAAAATAATGTTTCGTAAATATCCAATGGCAGTGATATAGAATAGAATTTACCAAAGACACTGCATTGAAGAGATTGTTACTTTCTCTCTTTGGAACACTATAAGATGTTAATGCCCCTCTGCAAAAACTGTCACTCTTACTGAAAGCATTAATAGCGTAACAGGCGGAGCAATTGTCTGCCAAACCTAGCAAACTTCAAAACACGTGATTTCTTTTCATATCCACGTATTGAAATATATGCTGCCAGAAAGAAGCGCCATCCAACCAAAATAAGGGGGGTGTTCGAGTTGGAAACCAGGGTGCGGGTTTGGCCACTCTACTAAAAATGGTTATATTTAGTGTAACTTAGAAATAAAACAAGCAAAAGTTTTTATTTTGCTGTTATTTTGTGATATTAATACTATTTCGTTGTAATCCAGAATGCATAGCTTTCTAATAGATGGGATGGGAATTTTACTACAATTGATCGATTTCTCTAGCAATGTCAATACCTACGTGGAGCGCCGTTGATGAGCCATAGAGCTAACTCAGGTATATAACCTGAAAATATGTAAAGCTCCGTGTCCTATCCCAGATTGGAAACCGTTTAGATTTTGACCAGAACCGAAGAAGTTTGACGGAAAGTAGGCAATCAGAAGCTCACGCTAAAAATGTCAAAAAGTCAAGCCTAGTGTTATTGGAGCTTAATGAAACATACACTCCTGGAAATTGAAATAAGAACACATTGACGCCGGTGTGTAAGACCCACCATACTTGCTCCGGACACTACGAGAGGGCTGTACAAGCAATGATCAAACGCACGGCACAGCGGACACACCAGGAACAGCAGTGTTGGCCGTCGAAGGGCGCTAGCTGCTCAGCGGTTGGGCACCGCCTCAGTCAGTGTCAGCCAGTTTGCCGTGGCATACGGAGCTCCATCTCAGTCTTTAACACTGGTAGCATGCCGCGACAGCGTGTACGTGAACCGTATGTGCAGTTGACGGACTTTGAGCGAGGGCGTATAGTGGGCATGCGGGAGGCCGGGTGGACGTACCGCCGAATTGCTCAACATGTGGGGCGCGAGGTCTCCACAGTACATCGATGTTGTCGCCAGTGGTCGGCGGAAGGTGCACGTGCCCGTCGACCTGGGTCCGGACAGCAGCGACGCACGGACGCACGCCAAGACCGTCGCATCCTACGCAGTGCCGTAGGGGACCGCACCGCCACTTCCCGGCAAATTAGGGACACTGTTGCTCCTGGGGTATCAGAGAGGACCATTCGCAACCGTGTCCATGAAGCTGGGCTACGGTCCCGAGCACCGTTAGGTCGTCTTCCGCTCACGCCCCAACATCGTGCAGCCCGCCTCCAGTGGTGTCGCGACAGGCGTGTATGGAGGGACGAATGGAGACGTGTCGTCTTCAGTGATGAGAGTAGCTTCTGCCTTGGTTCCAATGATGGTCGTATGCGTGTTTGGCGCCGTGCAGGTGAGCGCCACAATCAGGACTGCATACGACCGAGGCACACAGGGCCAACACCCGGCATCATGGTGTGGGGAGCGATCTCCTACATTGGCCGTACACTTCTGGTGATCGTCGAGGGGACACTGAACAGTGCACGGTACATTCAAACCGTCATCGAACCCATCGTTCTACCATTCCTAGACCGGCAAGGGAACATGCTGTTACAACAGGACAATGCACGTCCACATGTATCCCGTGCCACCCAACGTGCTCTAGAAGGTGTAAGTCAACTACCCTGGCCAGCGAGATCTCCGGATCTGTCCGCCATTGAGCATGTTTGGGACTGGATGAAACGTCGTCTCACGCGGTCTGCACGTCCAGCACGAACGCTGGTCCAGCTGAGGCGCCAGGTGGAAATGGCTTGGCATGCCGTTCCACAGGACTACATCCAGCACCTCTACGATCGTCTCCATGGGAGAATTGCAGCCTGCATTGCTGCGAAAGGAGGATATACACGGTACTAGTGCCGACATTGTGCATGCTCTGTTGCCTGTCTCTATGTGCCTATGGTTCTGTCTGTGTGATCATGTGTTGTATCTGACCCCAGGAATGTGTATATAAAGTTTCCCATTCCTGGGACAATGAATTCACGGTGTTCTTATTTCAATTTCCAGGAGTGTAGCTTGATGTTAGGTGCGGGAAGAGAATATAACTGTTTTGCAAAGTCAGACCTAGTGAACTGCGGCGGCGTTACTGGCCTCACTCAAGTGGGTATTCATATACTAGTCGCCACAATGCAGCCTGCTACTGTTATGCCACTATGCGCATCTTAGCTTATTTGATAAGGAAATCATCTTTGGCTGAGCGGTAGCGCATCTGTCTTCAAAGGCGGCGAATAGAATAGGGGTCCTATTTTCGGGCCCGGCTTTTCTCTCCGAGAAAAAACTCTGTTTATTTAATTGGCTTGCCTGCGAAGAGGACCCAAACAATTATAACGCCTGGAGGTGGCTTAACACTGCCCCTGGCATCTAGCACCTCCGCTCGCTTCAGCATATTACAACCAACTTACCATCTCACCTTCCATGACCACAGTCATTAGAGTAAGGAAAACCGAATGCGCCCTGCTCGATTCGCACTCGTTCCTTGTCTGTAAGATTTGGGATCAGCTGACTTGGGTGTCGCAGCCGGGGAGGCGGGATCAATACTGCACTAGCGCTGCTGGCTGCCAGCGACTCGGCAGGAATGCACAGCTCAGCGCTCCATTTGTTGTCATACACCAGACTCACTCTCGCAGTTAACACTTACCCGTACACTAACGCCCACTTTAGCGGGAAACGGACCAACGTTTCACTGTCTGTCCGTCCGTGTATCGTGATAAAACGGAATATGCTGGAGACTTCACATTTGTCCAAAATCAAACACTATACTTGAAATTTTGTAAATTGTTTCCTGAAGGGTTTTCGTAGAAATAAAGCGTGTAAGATCTAGTGTTTAAAGTTCTTCAAGTAGAGAATTGAGTTATTTTTTTCGATTTTTTAGCTTTTTGAAATTCTACGCTACAGTATCAACACCTTTAAATGTTTTTAACGGTCATGAGATGGAAAACGTTTTTATATCGGCGCTATTGACTTTATCCAAAGATTAGCGTTCAACCATCGAGCTTAATTTGGAAGATGTAAGCGAGCAACAGATTTCACAGGTAGCTATTAACGACACAGAACTCTTATCCACCGGAAAAAAATACCTGCCGAGAACTTTGACAGGGTTACAACAAGCGGGTTCAGTATGCAAGCTATACGAAATTGGAATATGGCCTTAACCCCTGTTACTTCTAAATCAACATCATTACGTTCGTATGAGACAGTATCCTAAAATAACAGGTACAGAATTGCCGTGGGTCGAGCTTATGTAGTAAGAGTTTCTGCCGCTAGGCGTTTATATCGCAACTCATTGTCGGTTCAGTGCCACCTGTGTTATCGATCTTGCTTGATCTTTTAATCTGCAGCGATTGTTTTTGCTAGCTCTGTTTTGTTATTCTTTCGTTTTTTCTGATGGCAAATTTAAGTGAACGTGCAGTTGTGAAATTTTGTTTTCTACTAATTTCAAATGCTGCTGAAATTAATTTAATGTTGAAAACAACTTAAAAAGATGACGCTATGGGAAAAACGCAAGTGTACGAGTGGTTCGCTAGGTTTATAAATGGCAACATGTCGATTAATCCCAAAACCTCGTTCTGGACGTCCATCAACTGCCCGAATGGACGAAAATGGAGGAAAAACTCGACAGCTTGTGGCCTCAGACCGTCTGCAGACAACTGATCAACTGTCAGAGATTAGTGGGTTATTTTGGTGCTCAGTTCAGCGAATTTTAACCGAAGATTTGGGAATGAAAAGGGTTGCTGCCAAGTTTGTTCCTCGGGCTCTGATTGACAGTCAAAAAGAACATAGAGTTGAAACATGTTGTGCTTTGAAATTGGTCCAGAGTTTCTGTCAAACGTCGTTACTGGTGATGAGTCATGGTGCTATGGTTACGACCCAAAACAAAGCAACAGTCAAGCCAATGGAAAACGTCACTGTCATCCCATCCAAAAAATGTCAAGTCAATTCAAACATCAAAACAATGCTCATCTCCTTTTTTTGATGCCAAGGGTGTAGTTCATTCGGAGCTTGTTCCCCCACATCAGACCGTCAATCGAACATTTTATTAGAAGTTTTAAGAAGATTACGCAACAGTGTTCGTCAAAACAGACCCGATTTGTGGCCGCCAGGGGACTGGTTCTATCACCACGACAGGGCACCTGTCTCTGTTAGGCAGTTTTTGGCTAAAAATGGCATGGTTCCCCTGCCCCACGCACCTTACTCGCCTGACCTGGCTCCGTGCGACTTCTTGTTTCCAAGAATGAAAAGGGGCATGCAAGGACACCCATTTGACAACATTGAAGAGGTTAGTAAAAAAAACGAGGAAGGAGTTGTCAGCCATTTATAAATATGACTACAGAAAATGTTTCGAACAGTCAAAGTACCGGTGGGACAAATGTATTAGTTGTAATGGAGAGTATTTTGAAGGGGATAATGCTGTTTTATAAAAAATTTGAAAATACATAGTTTTTAAAAAATAATTCAGTATTTTTTGTGGCTATTCCCTCCTATTCACAGTAATGTGTGAGAGTATTTGGCACTGATATATATATATATAAAATTTGCAACATTTAAAGATATTCATGCTGTGGTTTGGTATTGTAAACAAAGCATAACTAACTATAAAAATCCGTTTGTTGAGGAGTACAAATTGAACTGTTCAGTTTTGATATGAGTGATTCCCTGAAGAATGTGAAAGTATGTGAACGTTACAAAGCAACATGAGATCGAACTTTCACTTAACTTCGGTCGTAGGCAGAGCTAATCATAGGTCAAAACTGAATTATTTTGAAGCACAAACAAAGGGGATACGGTACAAAACTCTCGTGCGCCCACATTTGGAGTACTTTTGCGTCGTTTGGAATCCATTTCGCAAGGGATTGATTGACTATATAGTACCGAGACGAGCCGTTCGATTCTTGATTCTTACAACAGTTCTTACGAAAGAATCACAGAATTGATTCACAGATTGTGCTGGGATTGTCTGCCAGACGTACGAGTTTGAACTTATTGGCAAATATGCAAATTTACCACTCCGACAGTGACAGGAGAGAATGTTAGAAAAATGAGATATAGTCCTGATGTTTTTTTTCTGGATTAGAATGCACGGAGTTTAGACTACTTTTGCTGGGAGAGTCTGGACAGAGAATTTTTTTTTAATTTTTTTTTTTTAACTAGACGACCCATGCGAAAATATCGCGAATAAAATGCGATGAATAGTGACGTTGAATATAATGTCACCAAGTTCAGTCATTACTCTTCATACTCCTACTGCATTTATCGATTTTGGTTAGAAATCCAGGGAGATAAATGGCTCGAAACACAAAAAACGTATTTTAGAAATATTGACATTTTTGCGCTTTATGGGTCGAATTACGAAAAATTCCTTTCTTAGAATATAATGTTACCACGGCGGAAACCTTAATCTTTAATACTATATGTCATTTATCTATATCGATTAGATATCAAGGGAAATATAAGGCTCGTGACACAAAAATACGTTGTAGAACAATTTATACTTTTTCCCTTTAATAGTTGAATTCCAAACACTTCTTTCTTAAAATATGATGTCAGCAAAGCTGAGACATTATTCCTCACAATCGTACTTGATTTATCGATTTTGGATATATATCAAGGGAGATAAGTGGCTCGAGACACAAAAAACACATTTTAGAAAAATTGACTTTTTTGCCTTTTATGGGTCGAATTACGAAAAATTCCTTTCTTAAAATATAATGTTACCATGGCGGAGACCTTATTCTTTAATATGATACCTCATTTATCTATATCGGTTACATATCAAGGGAGATAAATCGCCCGTGACACAAAAATCGGTAATAGAAAAATTTATACTTTTTCCCTTTAAGGGTTGAATTCCAAAAACATTCTTTCTTAAAATATGATGTCACAAAGCTCAGACATTACTCCTCATAATCCTACTTCATTTATCGATTTTGGTTAGATATCCAGGGAGATAAATGGCTCGAGATACAAAAAAACGCATTTTAGAAAAAGTGAGATTTTTGCCCTATAAGGGTCGAATTACGAAACATTCCTTTCTTAAAATATAATGTTACCATGGCGGAGACCTTATTCTTTAATATGATATATCATTTATCTATATTGGTAAGATATCAAGGGAGATAAATACCTCGTGACACAAAAATGCGTTATAGAAAAATTTATACTTTTCCCCTTTAAGGATTGAATTCCAAAAACATTCTTTCTTAAAATATGATGTCACAAAGCTCAGACATTACTCCTCATAATCCTACCTCATTTATCGATTTTGGTTAGATATCCAGGGAGATAAATGGCTCGAGATACAAAAAACGCATTTTAGAAAAATCGACATTTTCGCTCTTTGAGGGTCGAAAAACGAAAAATTCTTTTCTTGAAATATAATGCTACCACGGCGGAGACCTCGATCTTATATATGATACCTCATTTATCTATATTGGTTAGATATTAAGAGAGATAAATCGCTCGTGACACAAAAATGCGTTATAGAAAAATTTATACATTTCCCCTTTAAGGGTTGAATTCCAAAAACATTCTTTCTTAAAATATGATTTCAAAAATGTGAGACATTACTCCTTATAATCCTACTTCATTTATCGATTTTGGTTAGATATCCAGGGAGACAAATGGCTCGAGATACAAAAAACGCATTTTAGAAAAATCGACATTTTTGCCCTTTAAGGGTCGAAAAACGAAAAATTCTTTTCTTGAAATATAATGTTACCACGGCGGAGACCTCGATCTTTAATATGATACCTCATTTATCTATATCGGTTAGATATTAAGAGAGATAATTCGCTCGTGACACAAAAATGCGTTATAGAAAAATTTATACATTTCCCCTTTAAGGGTTGAATTCCAAAAACAATCTTTCTTAAAATATGATTTCACAAATGTGAGACATTACTTCTTATAATCCTACTTCATTTATCGATTTTGGTTAGATATCCAGGGAGACAAATGGCTCGAGATACAAAAAACGCATTTTAGAAAAAATCGACATTTTTGCCCTTTAAGGGTCGAAAAACGAAAAATTCTTTTCTTGAAATATAATGTTACCACGGCGGAGACCTCGATCTTTAATATGATACCTCATTTATCTATATCGGTTAGATATTAAGAGAGATAATTCGCTCGTGACAATTACGCATTGCAAAAATATTGATACTTTTGCCCTTTAAGGGTCGAATTCCGAAAAATATTTGTCTTAATATATGACGTCACTAAAGCGGAGATCTTAATCTTTAAAATGATACTACATTAAACGATTTCATATACGTATCCAGGGAGATAAATGACTCGTAACACAGAAAACAGCATTTTAGAAAGATTGACATTTTTGCCATTTAAGGGTCGAATTCCGAAAACTTCATTTCTTAAAATATGATGTTACCAAAGTGGAGACCATAAGCTTTAAAATGACACCTCATTCATTGATTTCGGTTAAGTATGAAAGAAGATACAGGCTTGTGACAAAAAAAATACCTTATAGAAATAATATATTTGATGATGGAAAACCTGCTTGTGTTTTATTTTATTTATCGATACAGCGTTACAACCCAGCGGAAAAGAAATAAAAATTGAAGTCGTACGTCTGGCAAACAATCCCAGCACAATCTGTGTATCTTTCGTAAGAACTGTTGTAAGCAATCAAGAATCAAACGGCTCGTCTCTGTACTATATAGTCGAGTGCCAGCTTGTGGTCATGGTCATCTTTCCCCTTCCATGCACTACTTTTCACCTACACCAATATCTTTCCATGCCTCATCGCCAGTATAGACGATGTACACTCCCATGACCTCTTCATCCTCCTCCTGTCTTGCAATGAATCCCATTCCAGCTGCTTTATGATATCTGTTACTGATTGCATTCTACGATAATTTCCAGAAACAAATCTAGCAGCCCTTTTTTGCACCCTCTCCAACTCCTGTATTTGATACGTAAAATGTGGGTCCCATACTACACTACCATATTCGAGCAATGATCTGACCAAAGTTGTGCAACCCATTTTCTTTAGATCTCTCGTGCATCCCCTCATCACTCTCTCCAACAAGTGCAGAATTTTGAAACCTTTTCGTACCACCTGTCCAATGTGTCCTGACCAATTAAAGTTGTTATCAAATGTAATGCCAATGTAATTTCAAGTCTTATATTCATAATTAACCTTTTTTATTTGTGTATCTAATAAGCTGACTCATCTTTGCATTTATCTTCATCCCATGTCTACCAACCCATCCAAATATCCTGTCCAGATCGTCCTGCAACTGTTTACAGTCCTCTATCGTTTTGATCCTTTTATATAGCATTATGTCATCTGCAAACAATCTAATTTCAGATAGTAAACAATCAATACAATTATTCATTAGAATAATGAATAGCAATGGTCCCAATACGCTACCCTGCGGCACTACCATTTTTAGTTCCACTTCTTTTGATACTGCATTTCCTACCCTAACTTTCTGTTTTGTACCTTTTAAAAATTTATCTACCCAGCAAATCACTTTCTCATCCACTCCAATAGTTTTTACCTTATTTACTACCACTTCATGGCTCACTCTGTCAAACGCCTTTGACTGATCTAGTGCTACACTATCAATTTGGCCTCCCTTGTCCTTTTCATCTAAAATATCTTGTATATATCCCAACAACTGAGATTCGCATGAATATCCTTACCTGAACGTTCCTCACATATATTTCTGATGTGGTTGCATATCAATCTTGCCATTAATTTACCTACCACTGATGTCAAACTGATTGGCCTGTAATTTTCGACTCTATTTCTCACCCTTCCTTTATGTACCGGTCCTAGCTACTATCGCACTTTTCCAGTCCTGTGATAAGCAGCAAGTATCCAGACTCAATCTAAATAATATTTCAAGATAAGGTACAATGTCACATCCGACTATCTTTATGGCATGTGTAGTAATATTATCTACACCAGCCCCTTTACGTTTTTTCATTTTTCTTATTTCCTTCATGATTTTCTCAGGATGAATTTCAAATTTTTTAGTATCTTCATTTCTAATTGTGTTATTAAGCTCGTTATCCGAATTAGACCCTCCCGTTTCAGATTCATTGTCCCTAATGCTGTCACTAAATCAGTTACTCAAAATCTCTGCTTTTTTAACATCCTCAGTAACTTCTTCTCTATCCTTATCAATAAGCGTCTCTACTCTCTCTCTCTTCCCCTGATACACTTTCTAAACGAAGGCTCTAAACTAATTATACAACATGATTAAGCTGCATAGTATTCTTTTTGGAGATGATAAAGCTATTCTAGCAGAAAGATAATCTTAGAGGCCTTTACACAAAATGCAAACAGCAATTGAAGATTATCTGAAATACAAAAGTTATAACGTTTTAGAACTTGCATTGATGACAAGGCCTCGATGGATATTGGCCGAAGAATTTGGGATAGAGATGTATGAGAAAGATGGCCATGACTAAAAATTAACACTAGATTTCTAGGGTAGGAGACTTGGAAAGTTTTCGTTTGTAGGTGAAGCACTCGTCGATTAATTAAGGAGGGGTGATAAATATGGTTGAAAATTGCAGATAAATCGGTTTGACACCAGCGGTAAGCAAATTAATAGAGAGATTGATATGCAACCACACAATAAATGTCTGTGAGGAACGTAAGTGGTTTTCAAGTCAACAATATTGCTTTAGGCATGGATATTAATGCGAATCTCAATTGGCTATAAGCAAGATATTTCGGATGAAGTGGACAAAAATTGATAGTGTAGCACTAGATCTTTCAAAGACTTTTGGCAGAGTGAACCATAAAATGGTACTAAATAAAGTGAAAACTATTTGAGTGAATGAAAATGTAATGCGTTGGGTAGATGAATTCTTGAACGATAGCAGAGTAGAAAACGCAGTTTGAAACGAAATGGAAGTGGAAGTTGAAGTGTCACAGGGTATCCATAGGGACGATTGCTATTAGTCATTCTAATAAATGATTCATGGTTTACCATGAGAGGTTGTGTTGTTACATAATAGGAAAACAGCAGAAGACTGAACAGCTGCAGGGTGATCTGGACAGGATATCTACACGTGTAAGTCAACATGGAATGAAGATTAATGCAAGGAAAAGTCAGCTTATTAGGCACACAGATAAAAAACCAAAAAACTAAATGTTGATCATGATTATAAGGTGGGGAAGGAACTGCTTGTTGAAACGAAGTACAAATACCTTGGCATAGCATTGATAACAGACTCAACTGGGCAGGACGTATTGCACGGGCAGTAGGAAAAGACTTCAAACCTTGTGGTGTAATACGAAATACACGAGTTGTCTCTGAAAATTATCACGGAATACAATCAGTAACTGATGTGATAAAGAAGATGGAATTGGATCTATTGGAAGATAGGAGAAGGTATATTGGTGACGAGGCATGGAAAGATATTGGTGGATGAATTAAGATTAAGGATGGGCTGAAAAATAACCGCTAATAGTGAAATAATTCGTTGTTACTCCGCTGATTACTTAACAAATATAACTGGTCTCATTTCAAGTGCCTGGATAAGATTAATTTCAGGAAAAAAATAAATTAATATTTGACAAATCCTACGCTATAGAATTCTTTCAAAGGTATCTACAAAATGCACATATTAATCAGTGATTACATCTTCTGGTATATACATTTATTTTGCTATGTAATCATTTTGCTACGAACTGATTCCTTTCTACATCCCACAGAGTGTCTATTAATTTCGGATATATGAAAAACGCGTTTATTGTATTGTAAACAGTGCAGCTTTTGAAATAACTTTTCTACCAGTTCTGGGGACCAGGAAAAACAATTTTAATACCTATTACTTCACCACACAAGTGAAAGAAAACAGTACCACAGATATTGTGAATCTCAAAAGTATTCGATATACGAAATTTGTATTTGAGTTATTAGTTATCTTTGGACAAATCAAATAGCCTATGGAACTTTTAAATTAAATTACAATGGAGCGCATGCTCCGGTGGCAATTTCCCTAAACACCCATCTTCCCCTTTTTCTGCATCCACCTACATTTACCCTTTACAAATTTTAACCTTAAATTCTTTCAACCAACATTTTCTTGTGGCTTTCTCCGTTTGTTTCTCCATATTCGTTTCGATTTACTCAGTTATATTTGGCGTCCTCAAACACGTTAAACAGCTTAAATCCAAAGACACGAGACGAAGTTCGTAAGATCGCAGCCATTTCCTTCCTCCATGATCGCAGCCAGTGGTAGTTGACAATTCTGAAGAAATCAGTGCAAACAATAACAAATGAGCGTAAAACCATGCGAAAAACTAGAGAAGCCTAACATGTCGGGGAAAACTTTAATGCAGTTTAACAAGATAAAAGATATCAGATTGTATAATTACGCAAACAAAACACTCTATGGAATAGTGAAAAACTCGGTGCGGTGTAATATTCACAATCAGTTTTTGAACTCGCTGATAATACTAAAGCTGTTGGTAATACTGTGTAATCAGAGTAGTGTTGTGTTACTGTATTCCACACTGAAGAAAAGCTTGGAAAAATTGACAATGTTCCAGTTAAAAATACACGAAAAAGCAAGCACTGATTCCGAGGCAAAGAGAAGATGAAATCACATGTAAGTAAAATTTCAAAATCACTTCATATTGTTTCCATAATGAAATGTACAAATATCACAGAGATGCCGCTGAAGATGCTTCAAAAAATTGAGTGAAACGCGTATGGCGAAAAAATATTAAAAAGAACGAAAATTCAATTGCTTTGGCGTATTATTAATTTATACTTGCAATTGAGGAAATGGCCCAAACCATCCAGTAGTTGAAATAAAACAGTTCATATACTAAAACGACAGTGCATACGTGAAAAACAGAATTAGTTGAACAAGAAGCTAATATGAAACACTATGAAGTAATATTTGGATTATGAGCAAAAGTCGCCACAAATTAAATTAAAAATACTGTAATAAGAGACGACGCAACCGCTAAATTTTACTGAAAAATTACAAACTATCGGTACAGGGATCATATCAACCTAAACAATTTCGTTTTGTCATGGACTCGTGGTTAGGTTTAAATGCGGCCTGGAACAAGAGAAAAAAATTTCGCTCCCCAGCATCCATCTCGGAAATGGCGATTTGTTTACCACGGAATCAATCGATTCTCTCAGATTGCTTGTATCCATGTAAGATGCACCTCAAACAAATATTTTCTATTTATTAATTCCATGCGACTTTTTACAACGAAGGGAATCTGGAACGACAAAAAAACATTACAACAAAAGATTTAATCAACATTTCAAGAGATTGTCATTGCTTTTGCTCATATTTCGGCATTTTTAATTTAATTTGTGGCTGCTTTTACGAAAAAATGAGAGTGCAAAACGTGAAGAGGCAGTTAATCAAAATTTCAACAGGTTATCAGTTCCGGGTAGCCACCTATTAGCGTTCCCCACTTCCCGAATGGAATGTGTAAATAAATTTTAAGTTACGTAGAAATAGTCTTATCTAACATATAATAGGTTTGCAAACTAATTCTAATTCGCCAGCAAAAAAAGTACAAAACGTTTCACAACTCCCAAGATTATTTTTTTTTTCTTCTCGGTGACGTCAATGTCATTAGAGGCGGGATGGGCTGGGGACAAGGAACGGGAAGGAATTCGGCCATGTCCTTTCTGAAGGAAGGGCAGTTCTATCATTACCATGGAGCCACAATCTGATGAATTCTTATTGCGCTCGGCGAAACAAATCGAAAAAAATAAATAAATAAAAAAGAATTGATATCTCGCTTGGTTTTCGAGATATAGCATATCAAGAATCAGTTATAGGTACCCATTGTTCCTTGTGCTTTTGGTGACGTTTCTTCTGGTCCAGGCTGTATTTCAACCTAACAACAACCACTAGGAAGAAAATATAACACCTATAGTGCATTTCCGCCGTGTAAGTATAGTGGTTTTAGTAAAAATAAAAAAATAAAAATTCTGGTCTATACCGGATCTCACTCTAACTCCTAATTTTTCTTTATTTTCGGTTTGTCTCGTCAAGTTACATTCGAATTCATCAAATTTGGCTATGGCGAAATTTTTCCTTCTGATCCACGTCACATTTCAACCTAACCTTGAGGTTCGATATCTCGAGAACTAAGAGATAATGAAATTTTTTTTTTATTTTCAATTTGTCTAGTCGAGTTAAGAATCCATCATCAGATTGTGGCACCATAGTTATCATAGAATCCGCGAAGGAATCATCCCGACATTCGCCTGGAGTGGTCTGGGGAAACTATGGAAAACCCAAATCTGGATGCCCGGACGGGGATTCGAACCGGCGAGGTGTCCTCCGGACTGCGAGGTCAGAGCGTTAACCGCTCACACACCATGCTCGGTCCCAAGATTATTATTATTCCGATTGAACGAATCGAAACACGAAAACTACCCTCTTGGAATTTTGATTAACAGCTCCGATCTGATGTGTTTTTCGCGATTTACAGCTCCCAGAGCTTTACTTCCATCAGACGTAGAAAATAACAAGGAAACCCGCGTCTACCGTAGATCGAGTCTCCGCTACAATCCTCTGCTCTCACTAATGACGTCATAACCCCGTGGAGTAAAGTCAATAACAAGACGTGTTATTTTCAAGCAGTAATTTAGATTGTGCTACTCCCTGGACCAGCGACATCCCTAAATGTACTTCGGAAACTATTTATAGGGGTGTCTTGCGTTTGATTACTGCAGTATTATGACGCCTATTCCTTCCCGAATCCAATCGCGATCTTCAGTAATCTCTAAAACTCATTATTAGTAAAGGGAGCGTGCATAAACCACGTAGCTCCATTTTGGCTTCCTGTGAACCCCCCCCTCCCCCCCACGTAGCCCTACGTAGCTTTTGCCTCTACCCCCCCCTTCCCCACGTAGCACGTAGCTTTTTTTCCCTTTTGATTTCAGAAGATATTTTCTACTGTTTTCTCCTGTCAGACTATTGTAAATTACATAAGAAGATAATTAACTGAGGAAAATAAATATTCACATGCTTTTGTGAGTTCAGTTACTCATTTTAACTGTGAAAAATGTCATGAAAGGAAAGCTACGTGGTCTGGCTCGAAACCCCCCTCCCCCCACGTAGCCCAACGTAGTCTTCCAGCCAACCCCTCCCCCCCTAGACCAAGCCACGTAGTTTGTGCACGGTCCCAAAGCAACTAAGGAAGAAGGGAAAACACTTAGTGGGTAAAAAAAAAAAAAAAAAGGTCGATATTAATTAGCGGTCCGCAGATTTTTTTTCACATTTTACTGATTCTTAGATAAAAAAAATGTTGAAAAATTCTGGCGTAGATAATGATGGCCTAAAGTTCGTTTTGAGAGTCTTCCATTGCGGAAGTCGAACGTTAAATATTATACTAATTTGTGGGTCTTATGTAGCGTTAAAAATTGTAATAGACTGGTTTAGTTGTAGGTCACACCGGATTACCAAAAATTTTAACTACAGCATTGCAATAAACAGGTAAAATTGTGACCGTGGGTTATTTACGGAAGGTGATAAAATTTTGTTCGGTAAAATTTGTTAATGATTTGCTCCAAATGATTCATCCTGGCCAGTAGGAAAAATTCTTCGTTCATCGATGTTTTGTATATTTGCTCCCCGCTTTAACAACTCTCCTCCTTACTCGCATTCGCTAGCTAACTAACTACAGGAGGGTGTTGTCTTGATGCATCATTCATTGTCTCCGATTCAGGGGCAGTGCTGAGTTACTTTCAGGAGATCTTCATTAATCATGAAAAAGTTGTTCAGATCTCTATTAAGCGGCGCGAAGTCTGAAAATAGCGCAGAATTTCTCGCCCCTTTTTTCGAAAACTCAAATACTTTCAATTTTCAAAATACGACAAACACTTCAAACTACATGAAATGTGTTTCTGTGAATAAATTAATCATTGAGCTTCTATAATAGTGTAGTCTCTTACTAAACGCAAAACAACGTTGTATGATAAATTAAGGGGGGGAGGATCCTATATAAGCAAAAATACCACTGTTGTAAGTATATTATATTACCACGGAACATCCACTTCACAGGTACACAAACTGTCGTTTTTGGTAAATGAATTTTTTAGCGTTCGATAGCGCTGAACAAATATCATCCTCAATCGCTTTTAACATATTGAAGCCTCTAGTATGGAATTACCTCTTCACAAAAAGTTCCAGAATATTCCCAGGAAATAAGGAGGACTAGAGAGATTCATTAGTATCACTTTGCTGGTTCGGAAAATAACGTTTGAGGAAAACTGAACACTGCTATGCTACAAATATGGAATTTTCTGTTACGTGAGAAACAAGTTGATTATATCTAAGAAACAGGCCGAAAAAGAGGCACTTTTTAAAGTACATACAATATTGGGCATATATCATGTGTCCATAATGTGCAGAAAATTAAGTATTTGCGAATTGCAGCTTAGACAGCTAGGCTATTCCAGTAACAACTTCATGTTAAGAGAACTACTTACAGTAGTTAAGTATGAAATTCACTCTGTAAACTATTTTTTCTTAAGGTATTAAAGGAAATCACCTGTAATTTAAAGTCTTCACAGAAATGACATAACATTTACAAACCACGCCCCCTAATCAGGTGTTCCAGCAAACTAGTTCGTCAATTCAGTAGAAAATTATAATTATTAATGAAACATTTTTAAAACTAAGAATTGATGGAAAAAAGGGAAGAATCTCTGCAGATTTACCGATCCTTTAACCTAAAGCCTTGGAATAAACTGAGCGACAAAATACATGCAAGATTAAAACTGCAGTTTACGGATTGTTAAACGATTATTTTAGAACCGACTTTTATGTTATTAGTAATCAATAAAATTTAATCGTAAAATATAGCGAACTGTAATTGTTTGTGGCCTAATGTTTAATTGAAGGATACTAAATTTTTATCAACTGTGAACGCTATAGTCTTGGATTGGTTTTTATTTCTATATTTAAAATTAAGATCTCGAAACTTTTCTACAACTACCGAGTTTTTCCTACAGTAAGCGTTATACCCTAAATTTACTCACGTTACGGGGACAAACAGCAAGTTTCAGGCTAAGGCTGCTATGACTTCGGCAAGGGCACAGAGGACAAATCAGATGCCCTTTTGGCGGAAATAGAAACTACTTGTAGAATACAGTTCGACGACTGATCCACAGATGTCAGGACAATATATATCACTTACTACAATAACCTCTTAAATTCCTTCCAATAAAAGTTTTGTTTACATTCTGAATTATTGTTTCAGAGTATCTGAACGGAATGAGAACTTTTTATAACTATTTATTGACGTGAAGAATTAAATGTCTTTGAACACAGAATCATTACATAGCAAACAGAGTAGTCCTAATATTATCATCTTTGTGCAGTAAACATTGAGGTTTCAATTAACCGGTGCCTTTTTAATAAATAAAAGTGCGGGTAAATGTTTTATAAAAATATTAGTCTGTTGAATTTTAATTATTCAGATGTAACTAAACATAATTGTAATTTGAAATCCTGTATTGATGATATCTCGTCATTTTGTATGGGATTTAAACATCAGAACAGCTTTATACAAGAGTACCTTAAAAGTGCCAAGAAATTATTAATTTAGTAAGTTTCATTCATATTCTATAGACCGAAGCAACTTTGAAATTTTTAAACAATAATGTTGAAAATTTTGTGTCTGTGTCTGTGCAGTTATCAGCCGTCATGGATCTAGAAAATAGTCGAAAGAGCAGGTCTCCTTTAGAGAATTCTGAGTCCCGGAAGAATCTTAAACGTTCATGTTCAGGTAACAGTACTTCACCGAAACCTAAGAAATCAAAGAAAAAAGAAAAGAAACGGAAAAAGAAAAGACATTTCTCCTCACATTCTTCGTCTTCAGAATCCAGTTCTTCGAGCAGTAGTGATTCGTCTCTTGAGAGAGAGAAAAAGAAACGAAAGAAAAAGAAAGAATTGAGGAAGAAAGCTAAAAAAGAAAAGAAGAGGAGAAAGAAGGACAAGAAACGAAAAGTGGAAGAAATATGTGGCCCCGTTGCCCCTACAACTGATACTGCTAACCTTGAAAAATCTGTAGGTCCACTGTTAAAGGATTGTGCCAAAGTAATGGCGCCAATGACAAAAGAAGAGTGGGAAAAGCGTCAGAGTGTCATAAGGAGGGTGTATGATGAGGAGACAGGACGTCATAGGTGAGAGATGTGGTATCATGTAATGAAATTTAAAGTTCTTTTGTGTGTGATTCATACAGAACCTAGATCGTAGCAGACCAGTAAGAATAGGTCAGTACTAGGGTACAAGTTTTTTGGGCTATGTAGAAGAATGTATACCAGGAGTGAATACAAACAGCAGTGGGGAGTCTGAATTCAGTTGCTGATATATCTGGTAAGAGGGAAGAAGGGAGACCTATAAGTGGCACATAAGTGTGGCTCCTTATTAATCTGGTTTATCTCCCCTGTAATTGTGACCTAAATATGTTTGTGGGTGATGTGTTTCTGCTGTTGAAATGCAGGTGAGTGTTAGTAGGTATACCAATAAATACAGTCAGGAGCTATGATGCTGGTCTGCCACACATTTTAACCCAATCTCTGCACAAAGTCGGTGACACTTTCATAAGGGCACAAGTGGTCACAGTTTGAGCTGCTTTCTTGTTACATTGCAAAGGATTGATTAATCCATTTTGAAGGAGAAATGTTTTAAAGATGTTTTATTAAAGTTTTGTTTATATTGAAGCAAGTGCTATACAATTAAATCATCAAACGGGTAATATCTAGATCGCGATACCGCTGCGACCACTTACCGCCTCGCGTTGTAAACACTTCCTGATGCAGAGAGTGTGACGTCCATGTGTTTCCGTGTGTGACGTGTTCAGCCTTCGATAGATTTAAAAATACACGTTAGGCCATAGAACGTAACCAATAGTAACTAATAATAAAATAAAAAAATATGGACTGAAAAGTTAAAGAAAATTATTAATTACACAATAATAATATTAAAATATGTACAACATTCCAAACTGATAATTGATATCGTTCATTAGCGTTACGTTATTGAATCCATTCTTCTGTATTTCCTCACGTGGCTGAAATTGCGATTAAAATCATTCATACGAAACAAAATATTTATAAAAACAATATTTCGTCAATAACCGTTTGCGTTTAGGTTGAAACGCAGCCTGGACCAAACTAACAGCGATAGATACTATTTAGAAAAATGGTTTCAGCAATATCGTGTGCGACGGTTACGTTTCACTGTGGTCCAGGCTGCATTAAGATGTAAACAGTGATAGATACGACATAAAAATTAGGTATCCGCAATAAGATGTTCGATAGTTACGTTTCAGTGTGGTCCAAGCTGCATCAAAACCTCATCGCAAATGAATTTATTCCTGTACTACTGGTGCAAAATTAACGATTTCTCGATATGAGACGTATTATTGATGGACTACTTTCCGTGGAAGGCCCCATTAGTGACATTTAAAGTTGCGGGCGGAACATATACGTCACATTCAGCAAGGTAGTGACGTCATACTCTCTCCATCTGGAAGTGTTTACAGTGTAGTGTACAGCGGTATCGCGATCTAGATATTACCCCATCAAACATAGAGGAACTTAAGCTTTCGTTGAATTTTTAGTTAGAGAAGAAACCAAGAAGATGTATGACTTCTCAGGCACATTCAGCCTGTTGTCCAATGAGTAGTGAGGAGTTTCTGGGTCTATTGGAGGTCGCGATTCCGCTACAACAACATTAAATAATATTGTTGTAATAATACTGTAGTCAGTCACAAGACGTATTATTTTCAAGCAATAACTCCGTTGTAATACAGCCCGGACCATTATTTTCAACCAGAATTTAGGTTGTAATACAGCCTGGACCAGCATGGAACCATTAAATGTACTTTGCGCTTGACCACTGTAGTATTATGATGCCAACTCAAGATGGAATCGCGATTTCCAGTAATCCTGTGTTTCTACTTGGGGAAACTAAAGAATGGCCAGTTCATAATATTGCTCATTTAATCACCATCTTCCTAGTGCCAAAAGTTGAAATGGAAATACAGAGCTGTAACTCCACAAAATTCGAATCGTAAGTGATAGGAGCTAAAGCAATCCCGGACTTTACCTTTCGCCTGAAGTAGATAATATAATCTTGTGTGGCGATTTTTATATACGTATTATAAACAGCTAACCCTGTAATGTCAGGGTGGAATCATCAGATAACTAATTTAGTATCATGTAAATAGTTAATTTGCTCATCTTATTAATGAAAAACAATTCCTGTGCAATTGATGCCATTTTCTTATAAAAAAATCAAGGTTGTAACACAATCACTGGGTCTATTGAGGAATTGTCATTTTGGTCCTTAAACTGTTGCACACGTTTGTGTTTAATATATGTTTTTTTACGCCTCGTCGATGGCTAAGGTCATTAGAGCCAGAATGGGACTGGAGACAAGGAATGGGAAGGAATTTTGCCATGGCCTTTTTGAATGAAGCATCCGGCATTCACCTCGAATGATTTGGGGAAACCATGGAAAACCAAAATCTGGATGCCCGGACGGGTAATATATGTTGCTTTTAGAGCTGTAAAATATATTCATCCTCACAAACTTCAATCGAAAAGTGCCATAGGGTAAGACGGCGAGTGACTGGGAGAAGACATATAGCAATGTATAGCAATATGTTTCTATTACACCCATCAAGATAGTGTGTAATACACAAACTTCACGTAAATTAAAATAAAAAAACTGCTGTATCATTACACACTAAGCGATGAGAAGACACTATTTGTTATCATATGTGACTTCCAGAGATAATAATATTATATGCAACAAAATGCATCAACGATGAAAACCTAACCAATTTAAATTTATTATCAAACAAAATTCCTAGCCATTAAGCTACAAAAAGAAAGCGTACATCCATTTTGGTCCAGACTACATTGCAACCTATCCACAGGCGTTGCTAATGATACTGTTTTAAAATCATGATAACTTAAATGTTTAATAAATCCAAATTACTATTGAATTATACTTTAACAACAAGAACCAAACACCATTTTGGTACAGGCTGCATTTCAACTATAAAAACTAAATTCCTTCGACCTAATGCTGAAACAAAGATATTGCCGCACTTTCAAACTTTCTTTTTGCTGTCGTCAGTCTTTTGACTGGTTTCAACCTTAACATAAGCTAAGTTAATATTGTCGCAACCTACTTTCATAAATACTATAGAATATTAACATCTTGGACATAACTACATGCGGATATGTGTCTTAGCACTGTAATACCTATTATCGTTGGACGTCGCATATGTGTACGTAAATGAAGCAACCAATGTTCACTTACGGTTTTAGGTTCTTTTCCATATTTATACTTTTATAGCAACATATTCCCAAATGATATTGTTCAAAGAATGTTTGCATGATCATTATACTTCACTATAAAGCTTCTCCCAGTTGCTCGCAGTATAGCGTTACGGCACTTTTCAAGTGAAGTTTGTGAGGTATCTATATATTTTACAGTTCTAAGAGCAACATATATTAAATAGTATCACCAAACGAACATGTGCAAGTTTTCAGACCAGAATGACAATTCTTTGATGAGTCCCAGTGATTGCTCTGGAGCCAAAATCAATATCCTGATAGATATATTACTAACAGTTCTAAAAGTGTACACTGTACATGTAAATTCATGACTAGAAATAATGTTAAAAAAAACCTTGAAATTTAGTTAAAATGCAGATTGGATAAGATAGTCAGGATAGCAAACATGTATTTAAAAAATAAATTCAATGGAATGAACTCTTAAAACTTTTATAGTTTAATAATTCTGAAAGTGAAAATGCTATTAGAAAATGATAATAAGGAATTATAGAAATACACCTGTCACTCTTCTTCACCTTCTTTTACCCAAAATTTTGTGGTCAGCTGCCTTTGAAGATTTTAACTCATTGTCAGTTTGGTTGAATTTGAAGCCTTGGTTTAAACGCCACTTGCCTTTGCTGATGCCAGCTATCATGCTACCTGGTAACAGGGAAACTGAAGTGTTGCCATCTGTTTTTCTAAACTTGTAACTATGTTCTGTCTATGTTAGGTGTATTTTGTGTTTGTTAAATGTGAAGTTTACATAGCAAATATAGGGGACCGTCCCGGGATTCACCTTGGTGGCTTTGGAAAACCACCTAAAAACTGCAGTAAAAGGTGGGGGGAGGGGACCTGGGCTTTTGCCCATCCCGTTGTACCTCCTCGATCCGGGGTGCAGTGTCTCGGCACACTGAGCTGCACTGGCGTGTGGAAAGTAAACCTCACACTCACCACTGATAAAGGCACTGCCTGCCTTTAAATGTGGCAAGTGACCGATTTACTTTTCCTATTCTTCCTTAGTATAATTTTTATAGTTTTCAATGGAAACTTTTTTCTATGACCAATAACATCATCAGCAGATCAGTTTTATCTGGAATTCAAAGAAAAACGTAATGATATTTCTCTATGGAGTTAACTGCTTTACATGATTAGTAACAAACTTTTAAAACCATGTGCTCAAGTTACTATGTTTGGATTTCTTCTTCTTCTTCCTACCTATCAAGGTCCTGTTCTGGGTTCAGACACTATTCCCATCTATTCCTTGGTCTACCTATACTTCTTCTGCCTTCTAGTCTCTATTGGTTTACTACGTTTGGCAACTGTGCATCATCTACAGACAGTCTCTCCAGTTATTCCTATGTTCTCTATTTTGTCATTCATACGTTATACTTTCAACTCCTCTCTTATGGTCTTGTATCTTATTAGATCTATCCTTGTGCATCCCTTTACAGATCTTAGGAACTTCATCTCCATTGCTTGTATGCGGCTTCATTACTCAAGACTTACTACTCTAGATAAGCTGCCATCACTTTATAGAATTTCATCTTTGTGTCTCTGCATGTCCTACTTCTTAAGATTTTAGCTATCGTTCCACACATCATCTGATACCGGTTTGATTTATTATCAACGTCTTTGCTTACAACGTCACAACCTAAGTAATTATATTGCGAAACTTGTTCACTTATAACTATTTTTTGTCTAATAGGGTCTCGACCACAGAAAGCCATTATTTTTGTTTTGTTCATCCATTTCTTCAGGTTGTTGTGCTGTGAACATATTTGCAATTTGTGAAGGATTCTTTGTAATCTGTTTTCATTGTCCCCTCTTACCAGTAGGTCATCAGCAAATTAAAGTACATTTAGGGACATGCCTAGTATTCTGACTTAAAAAAAAAAAAAAAAAAAACATGTTTTTTTTTCCTGGGACATGTTTTTTTTTTTTTTTTTTTTTTTTTTTTATAAATTAGTAAGGCATTTATCGTTAATATGACTGTTTTAGAGTTTATACTAAGTACTTATCTTAATTTTTAAATCTACGATATTTTTCTGGTTCAGTTGAAAAGAAAATTACAAAAATATTGGCAACATTTACTTAAGTTTTTACGAACGGGAACTTCCCGAAGTGGCTAGGTTGTGCGAGAAGGAATCCCCGTTGTTTGGTTAGATCAGGGGTGGCCAACCCGCGGCCCGCTTTGAATATTTCTCCGGCCCGCGAGATTCATCACACTTTTACAAAAAAAATTTATATTTTATTTTTAGTGTTATATATTTCCTTACAATGTGTGTTTAGTATCATTATTATTATATTATCTATTTTTACATGTAAGAATAATATTAAACACAATAATAACTCATGTTTCAATTTTTCTCTCCAAAAAACTGTCTCTAGTGGGGATATATAATTTTAAATGCGGCCCGCGGAGTTGTAATGCACTTCCAAAGTAGCCCGCAAGATCATTTGAGACCTACGGATCTTTTCAAAAAATTAGGAATTTTAAATTTAACTATGGTTTTTTGCCTCTTTTTATTACTTATTGTGCTTTCCTTATATTCGTATCCTTGTTAAACTCTCAGCGTATATTGATACTGAGTCATTAAATTGTCAGTAATTATGAATCGTTTCCTTGCAACCATGGGTGTAAACCAACGATTGAGAAATAATTAAAGCTCCTATTTTGTATGAAAATTGATTTAAATTCAAACATAGAAGACCGTAATACAGAATTATCGGCGCAGTTTTTATGCACGGTGTGTACTTTGCTCACAATTTAAAATTGGAATCTCAAAATGTTTGCGTACAATACAAGAACAACCAGTAAAAGAAAATGTAACTATTTCTGAAATTATGGATCTAGAGGATACAGAAGAAGAAACAAAATTCCGACACCGACCAAACTAGTGTTGGTAGTGCTGATACTAGTGAATGTGGTACTGATATAGAGGATGAATAAAATTATGTTACCTATATAGATACATTTATGAATCATTATGTAAGACATTATATGATTCAGTAAGATTTAAAACACACATGTAAAATGTATGTTCCATAAATAAAACTATAATTTATCAAATATATTGTTTTCTAAAAAAAAAAAAAAAAAAAAAAAAAACAAGTGCGCAAAGTTTTTTTTTCACAAAGCTATTTTTTTTTCAATTTGCAACACTAGACATGCCTTGCCCTAAATCTACACCCCTTGTTGGATATTCATTCTACCCCATATTAATGGCGTCATTCAGATATATGTTAAAGACTATTGCGGAAGACTTACACCCTTGTTTCGTGCCATTGTTAATTGCTAACATTTGCTGTTCGTTCCTTTTTTTTTAGGAGTCTCTTTGTATTAAAATATAAACTCTTTACTGATTTTATAATTTGTTTTTGGATATCCATACTTATCAAAGATTTCCCACAGCAATTTTCTGCCTACTTTGTCAAAAGCCTTTTTGAAATCCCCAAATACAATGAATGTCGGTAAGTTATATTTCCTCCTTTTTTCTACAATTCTATTTATAATATGTATATTATGTAAACAGTAATGTCCTAGCCTAAATCCATTTTGAAATTCTGACAGTTTGGCTTCTGCTATTGGTCGCAATCTAGCATTAATTATCTTGGTATAGATTTTATGTCCTGCATACGAAATACTTATTCTTCTGTAACTGTTTGTGTCCGTTCTGTTTCCTTTCTTGAAAAATAGAGTTACAGCTGCTATTCGCCACTGTCTAGTTATTCTACCTTTAAGCCAACACAGGTTTAATATATGTAAAAGCCTACTTCAGAAGCATTCCTCCATATTTAAGCAATGCTGCAGCTATTCCTTCTGATTCGGCCACTTTACAGTTTTTTGTTTTTGCTTAAAGCTGCATTTAATTCTTCTATTGACAAAAATTCTTCTCAGTTGTTCTGCAGGATCAGTTCTTCTGTGTCGGTGACTTGCTGTCGCAGTGTCAAATTCTACCTTTTCACCTGATGAAGACAACAGAGGCTTTTGTTGAAACATCCCTAATCTGCAGAACAGCCGAGAATAGTTTCTGTCATGTGTACACTGGGAAATACTCAACTCTCACAATTCTTCTATTGTTATGTTATCTAGTCCTTCCTTTTCTGTAATTGTGTCTTCTTATATCACCACTTTGTCATTAAACCAGAGGCTTTTGTAGTGTATTATCCATTTCTGTTCTGTTTAAACTCCTTAGTATTTTGAAGGAAAAGTTCATGTCTATGTGACTGACAAATTTATACCAGCTTTCTCTATTTGCTTTCCTTGTTTCATTTCTTTATGCTTATAATATTCTCTTGCCTCACCTGTACCATTCTGTATAAATGGCAAATAAGCCTTCCACCTGCTTTTTTTTTATTTATTCATTCCATATCTCTGTTTCTACTTACTAATACTTCGCCTGCTATTTTTGTGACCCATTCTTTTAGGTTATGCCATTCTGCACTTTTGTCTTCTTCTGTTGGTTTTTCTAACTGACATTTGGCTGCCTCCTCTGGTACAGACAGATCTTTAGTACTATCTTGCAACATGCAAAGTATAAACTTTTCAGAATGTTTACCTTCTTTCTTTTTTATGCCACTTTTCCTCCATCTTGTCCAAAAAACTAATTTATGATGGTTGGAACTTAAATAGTGGCAACACTGCTGTGGAGACACTATGCAATGGAATCTACTATTGTCGCTGATAGCACACGTTGTTGACATTCCTACCTTACCTTCCGAGCAAATGGACTCACCCGTCCCATGTCCCCGGCGTGCGCACAATCGAGGGAATTGCAGTCACTTTGTGAGCAAGCGGTCTAACATAACAGTGTCACTATGTTTTTGAAACAGGAACAACGGAGTTGGATCAAGATTGAATGTGCCAGAGGTCGCAGCACGACAGTGTCATCAAGGTCTTCAAGAGGCGTGCGGGGAATTGGCATTACCGTACAGAACAGTGGCACGTTGGGTAAAAGCCTTCAATGAAGGTCGGCAAACTGTGACAGACATGCATCGGGCAGGTCGTCCTGGCGTATCTGAAGAAGAAGTGCATACTGTTGCCGCGTTAGTGGACAGTGATCGACGCCAGACGGTTCGTGAGTTCGCCTACGAAACCGGATTAGCACATACGACTGTGCTTCGCATCCTGAAGAACGCCTGGGCATGCAATAAATTGCATGACGATGGGTTCCGCATGAATTGACGAAGTGCAGAAATGGATGCGTTACGACGTTGCTCAGACGCACTTGCAGCGCTATGAGCGCGAAGGAGAGGCTTTCTTACGCCGTATCGTAACACTGGATGAGACAAGGGCCACATTGTATGAGCCAAAACTGAAACGCCAATCCAACGAATGGCATCATTATGGGTCGCCACGAAAGTCGAAAGTGTGTCAGAGCCCCAGTATAGTGAATGTTATGGTGATTCTCGTGTACGACTGTGATTGTGTTATCCTAATGGATTACGTTCCTCCACGGCAGACCGTCAGTGCACAGTAATACTATTCGTTTTTGGAGCATCACCTGCAACCAGCTTTGCAAAAGAAGCGGCAACACTTTCTGCGCAACCCAACGACCATACTCCCCGGACTTAAGACCTTGTGACTTTGATTTGATTCTGAAGATGAAGAACCCACTTCATGGCATTCGTTTCAGAACTGTTCCCGAGAGTTTTTTTTTTTTTTTTTAGCTTTACAATCTAGCCGGGCGACAGTGGGCAGATTCTTGGCCGGCTGCAGCCGGTGAGTACATTTGACCCGCTTACCCCCCCCCCCCCCCCCCCCCCCAACGCCGGCCCTGTGGACAGTAACAGGTGCAAACATGTAACGCTTTTGTATCGGTTGTGAATAAATAGTTGGTATTATTTAAGTTCCAGCCCTCATATTTATTGGAAGAAAGTGGTCTGTTGAGTCATCACTACCTCTGAAGAACCTCATGTCCTGTACCATTGATTTTGTTCTTTTGTTCACTATAACAAAACAGTCAAGAATCTCAGTCCTATGGCACTCCATGTGTATTTATTAATCTTTTTTTTTTTTTTTTTCAAGAATGTGTTTATAATACAGAATTTATTATAGCTGCAAAATTCTATCATTTAATCCCATTCTTGTTAAGTCGATCCTCTCCAAAACTTCCAACCGCATTTTCAATTTCCTGAAGTTACTCTGTCATTAAGATCTCCTGCTAAAATTAGCTAGTCTGATTTATTAGTCCAGTTAATCTCCATCTGTATGGTAGAATTCTTCTGTGTCATTTTCTCTTCCTTCTTCCGGTGCACATAGGCCTATTAATGTAAGACATCCTCTCAAGATCTTAAATCGTGTACTTATTTTTATTTATCATATGATATTTAACAAGATATACAAGTGTGTTATCCTTTCATTGCATACTTGTATGATAGGTCTAATAGTAGTCGCACTTCTGCAGATGACCTTTTTCCTTATTTGACTCCACTGTAAATTAACATGTATTCTTTCCAGCCTGTGGTGCCTGTAAATATAACTTGTGACAAAACCAATAACAGCTGCACTCATAATAGAGTAATTAACATCATTGATGCCAAAACCCTGTCATGTAGCACCTCTGTTTCCACTTTCCCTGGTACCATACGTCCTACTGTGACTTTATACCTCTTAAGATTTTATCTACCTAGCAGGAGATATTCACCTTAATGGTTTTGACTATTTGCCACCATCTTACCACACGCTTTGTCAGATATTTCATCTGTTACAAACATTTCATATGTGTCTTTTCTTTCAACTTCTCTTCTTCACAGGCTTCAAGCCTCTTTCTCCAATTCAAAGTTGTCTGCTTGGTATTGACCTTATAATTGTTTGACAAACACCTGGTGTTCTTATCATGGAAACACAATAAAAATAACTTTTCATGTTTATTGTGCCTGTACGATAAGAACTCGATGTGTTTGTGAAATAATTAATAAAGTTCATTTCCAAGCAGATGAGAAAGAGGCTTCAGGCCTGTGAAGAAGTGGAAGCTGAAGCAAAAAAAAAAAAAAAAAATTGAAATGTATTAGTAGTTAACTATGACCTTCTGTGACAATTCCAGGATGTAAAATTCTATCCTTGCTGAAATTTTTCTAGCTGATCAACTAGTAAATACATTTTACTGACATTTTATGTGACAACTGAAATATTTCAAATCAAAACTACAAAACTTTGTGAAATCTAAGTTTTGAAAGTAGTCTTCTTGCAATTCAGTTGCAGAAAATTTCTGTTACAATTGTAAAATATATACGTATATTCGCAAACACAAAAATATAAACATTATGCTAATGACTGCATTTAAAATGGATCATCATGAAGAAACCTTAGATATGCTTGAACTCGGTTTATTCAATATAGAGTTCACAATAATAATTGTTGCATGTAATATTATCACTAACCCCCCAACCATTTTTTTATAATTATTACTGATATTGAATTATCCAATATTCATTAGATTTAAAGTAGCCTGAATAATTCTGACTTGTTTTTGTAATATTGTTGGGTTTCGAAAGTCTGTAATTTGTTTAGTACCCAGGTATCTAAGTTGTGTAACGTTATTTGAAGCTGGGCCGTGATTGTTGGTTGGGCACTGGCATTGTAGCAGAGCAGTATATGTGTCATGTCAGATGGAGGAGGTGGTATGCAGCGAGCACAGTCTCTTCATACACAAGCTAAAATAGCTTGTCAAATGTATGGGAAACGTGTGTTAGTGTAACATAACTGTTTTGGAAGTTGTGTCACTGAATGTTACTAATTAAATTCAGTAATATTTCTACAAGAACAGTGTTTTATTTCCAGACTTTTTCAAAATATCTCTAAATTTGTTTAATAGCTTGGCGTGTTCAAAGAGGGGAATCTGGGCCAATCTCCTCAAATAATTTCAGGCTAAGCTCACATATCGGCAAACATGGCAGGATAGTGTAATTACTCAGTGTTATTTTAATTATTGTCCTGCTAACTTCTGCACAAGTTAATTTACAAAATTGAATTTAATTAATTTATAACAGTATGGTCACCGTGACTTACATTTCCTACCCAGAATATATCTTCATAAAAAAAAAAGTCAAGAATAAATGTAACACTATCTACTTTGTTGACAGACAGTGTTTAACACAGATGGTTGATTCCTATAAGCTACACACTCTTCTGGATGGCCATCAGTCAAGAAAATTACATTCTTTTATCTGAAGATTTCAGGTTCTTGAGAAAAAAAATTTGCTTACGGCTTTATGCCTTGTGAATGTTGAGGTTATTAGAGGCAGGATGGGACTAGGGACAAGGAATTTTGCCGTGGCCTTTTGAAGGAAGCATCCCAGCACTCACCTGGAGTGATTTGGGGAAACCATGGAAAACCTAAATCTGGTTGCTGGATGAGAATTTGAACTGGCATCCTCCTGATGGCGATGAGTATTAAGCACATTCAAATACTAATCTGTCTACTGTTCACTATACTCGTTAGCCTTGTATTGCTTAGAGCAGTGGTCCGCAACCGGTGTACCGCGGCACACTGGTGTGCCGCGAGAAGGTGAAAGGTGTGCCGCGAAATTTTACCCATTATAAGGAATTAATTTTCAAGTTTTTTTACTATTTATATTTCAGTTACATGTGCCGCGAATTGATACGTATTATAGTATTCTAAGAAATTAAATCTCATTTATTTACTCACAGTTGCTATTAATTTTGTTTATTCATTTTTTAATTTTTTTTATTCCTCGGCTCTACTGCTGCGCTTTGAGGTTCTGTTATATTTACCGCATGTACTGTGTATGTGCTTTTTCCTCAGTCTAAACTGCTTGGATTAGTAGGCCTTTCCAAGCCTTATATTATTTTATTAAGTTGTCGGTACTTCTCCAACAATACTTTGTTTCTATACCGTTGCACCGACGCATTGTTATACATCACTGTAAAATCAATCGGCACGGTCTATGTGACTTCTTTGAAGTGTATAAATTCCGCTTCTTACAATTACTCCAGCTCCATCATAGCAGTGTTCTGAAGTGGTCCGAAAACTGTGTTAGTAATTGGTCTTGATATATTCTATTACAATTAGCAGGCTATGTTATTTCTTCAAGATGGACAAATTCCTTGCACGGTGTGTTCCGTCTATGAGTGCAACTAGTGAACGCAATGAGCCAGAAAGAAAGAAATAAAAGTTGATGCAGCGGAAAGATACTAATAATTACTTATCTTATGTTTTTTTTTTTTTTTGGTGTGGTGAAATAACGTCTTCAATTCCCGAGTGTATCGTTTGTGCTGAAAAACTCAGTACCGCTGCTACGATTCCCAGTAAATTGAAACGACATTTGTCTCCAAAACATTCTTCTCCGTCAAGTAAAGATGCCAATTATTTTCGTCGGTTGTTGGAAAATAAATAAAAAAAAAAGAACTTTAATGACCGCTACAGTACGTGTTTCGGAAGAAGTACAGGGAGCTAGTCATGAGGCAGCCGAGTTTATTGTAAAGACCAAGAAACCATATACAATAACTGAAACGCTGTTAAAACCTGTTTGTAAAGAAATGGTGATAATAGTTCTGGATTTAGAATCTGCTAGTGAAATTTAAAAAATTCCTCTTTCTGCTGACACAATCAATCGCCGAGCTATCGATATGTCTCGTGATATTGAAGACGATACGAAGGAGAAAATCAACAGTCAAAAGTTCTCACTTCAGATCGACCATAGTTATTAGCAGCCACACACAACTTCTGCATGCTTCGATGGAGATAAAATTATAAGTAACTTCTTCTTTTGTAAAGAACTTCCAGAGCAAACTACCGGTGAAGAAATATTTCGTTTGACTGATGAATATTTGCTCCTTAATGAATTAACATGGAAGGATTGCGTTAGTGTTTGTATAGACGGAGCGGCTGCTATGATAGACCAATGAAAGGATTTCAGCTAAAGTAGTCGAAGTAAATCCCGACGTAGGATGCGATGTCTCATTCACCGCGAAGCCATTGTTGCTAAGTCTCTGCCACCTTCTCTGAAAGATGTGCTGGCCGAAGTAGTTAAAGTCCTGAACTACATAAAATCGTGGCCGCTAAATTCACGATGTTTTTTTTCCATTTTATGTCAGGAAATGGGTTCAGAACACACTACATTCCTGCTACATACAGAAGTACGCTGGCAGTCACGAGGAAAGGTATTAACGCGAATATTTGAACTTAGAGAAGACGTCCAGGCATTTTTGAAAGACATAAGTACGCGGATTGATTCGCAAATGGTGAATGGGTATGTAAGTTGGCATATCTTTCCTACATTTTCGTATACTTGAATGAGTTGAACATCAAAATGCAGGATGGGAGCGAAAATATTGTCATTAGTATGGATAAGATTAAAGGATTTGAGAATCAGCTGGATTTGTGGTTACAGAGGATTGAAAATGGGTCGTGTGAGATGGTCCAGACTGTATGGTCATTTGATGACCGTAATAAAATGGTGATGGACTTAGTTATAAAACATTGAGAAGCCCTGCGACAGAGATTCAAAAAGTTCTTTGGAGAATGTGTTGAAGATTTCAACTGGGTTCATGATCCATTCGTAGCAAATTTGGAACAACTTTCAATTAATATGCAAGAGGAACACGCAGATTTAAAAGCTGGCAGAACTTTGGAATTCCTTTAGATACATTTTGGCAAACAATAAGAAATGAATATCCGGCTATGTCCGACATGGCAGTAAATATGTTATTGCCATTTCCAACTACATATTTATGTTAATTGGGCTTCTCAACGTTGACTGAGATTAAAACATCCAACAGTGAAAGACTCAAATCAGTCGATGAAGAAATTTCTCCATAGTTCAGCCACCTGTGTGCATTCTAGCAGGTACAAATGTCAATTGAAGGTATGTGTACAATTATTTTATTTAATAGTAACAAAAAACTGCCTCCCGACCGGTAAGGTGTGCCGCGAGATTTATGGATTCCCTTATGGTGTGCCGCGAGTGGGAAAAGGTTGCGGACCACTGGCTTAGAGCAGGGGTGCTAACAATCACAAACGCAACAATACAAACCACTTGTACTGTTGCAATAGCACACATAGACCATGGAAACTGTTGATTAAGCAAGACAGTGTTAAAATAATGTCAAGTGAATATAAACCGTAGTACTTGTGCCTGATTTTTTTAGAATGCTTGAGAGGTGCACCTAATTGCTGCCCCTCAATGTTACTGTTAGAAGTAAGATCTGAGACAAATCCTCAATCAGATTGTCTCCTTACTGAACTCTCTAACTTTGTTCATTATACTCTTACAGTTCACCAGTAACATTCTGATATCTGGCTTTGGTATATTCCCATCATATTCTTCTTTTTTACAACCTTTTCCCAACAATTTAAGGTCAGCTGTCTTTGGTGACTTTTAATTGTTGGAACTATGGCCGCTTATCCTTGCTGACACCAAGCATTTTATACTTACTGCCAGGTCATTCTAAGTGCTAAAGGGTATCTGTGAAATGTGTAACTATATTCAGTTTGAGATAAGTGTATTTTTGTTTGTGAAATGTGAGATTGGGGACTGTACCATCATTCAGATTAGTGGCTTGAAAATGGGTAACTTTATACTTTTATTGAGAAACTCCCTGTGTGTAGATAAAGGCCAAGCCTAAAGTGACATAGGCAAAACCCCCATGACAGATGACATGCCTATCCCATGAACTCCTCTGTCTCCAGGTTTTTATTATTATTCTTAATTTTTAATTGTGATGGAGCTAATGCTCCAGTGGCAATTTCCCTGGTCATCTAATTACCCCTTTTGTATATATATATTTTAAATTTTCTTTTATAATTGGAATGTTAAATTCCTCTGCCATTTTCTTTTCTGATTTACAAATTTTAATTTTAAATTCCTTAAGCATTTTTGGTAAATTATTCATCACTTTACTTGGTAATTTGTTCCAATCCCTAACATCCTTACCAACAAAAGAAAATTTTCCCACTCCCTTATGCATGAAATCAAGCGCAAGCTTGTGGTCATGGTCACCTTTTTCCATCCATGCACTATTCCTAATTCTTTGACCAATATTCATCCAAGCTCCATCACCAACAGATGTCCTGATATTCCCAGCAGTCTCTCCTTTCCTCTAGTGACCCCCAATCCAGCTTATTTATCATATCAGTTATTGACTGGGTCCTGTGATAATTTCCACAAACACATCTATCTGCTCTTCTTTGTACACCTTCCAACTCCTATATTAGATAATCAAAATGCGGGTCCCAAATTACACCCCCATATTTAACCAATGGTCTGACAAAAGTTTTGTAACCCAACTCCCCAACTTCTCTGGTACATTCTCTCATCACCCTCTCCACTAAATGAAGGATTTTGTAACCTTTTCCTACCACCTGCCCAATCTACTCTGCCCAATTGAGTTTGTTATCAAACTTTATGCCAAGCTAATAATCCCCACCATATAATCATAATTAACCTTTAATTTTTTATGTGTGTACCTAATAAGCTGACTTTCCTTGGTATTTATCTTTATTCCACACGAATCTACCCATTTAGATATTCTATCCAGGTCACCCTGCAGCTGTTCACAGTCTTCACCTCTTTTGATCCTATTTTATACCATTATATCATCTGAAAAATACCCAGATTCTGACTGTAACCCATCAACACAATCATTCATTAGCGTAATGAACAGCAATGCCCCAATACACTACCCTGTGGCACTCTAATATTTACTTCCACCTCTTTTGATAATGTATTTTCTACTTTAACTCTTTGATTTCTGGCTTTTAAGAATTCATCTACCCTGCAAGTAACCTTTACATCCAATCCAATAGATTTCAGTTTATTTAAAACCATTTTATGGCTCACTCTATCAAATGCCTTAGAAAGATCTAGTGCCGCACTATCAACTTGGCCTCCCTTGTCCAATTCATCTGAAATATCTATAGCCCACCATCTAAGATTCACATGAATATCCTTGCTAAAGCCACATTTTTGATCTGAAAACCAGTATCTTTACTCACAGATATTTTTGATAGTTGCATATCATTTTGCCTATTACTGATGTCAAACTAATTGGCCTGTAATTTTCAGCCCTATTTGTAACCCCTCCTTTATGAACCAGTACTACTATTGCTCTTTTACAATCCTCTGGTAAGCAGCAAAACTCCAAACTCAATGTAAATAAAATTTCAAGTTAAGGTACAATATTGTAGCTGCCTAACTGCTGAGTTTTACTGTGGCCAATCCTGACAGTGCAGGAATGCCACCCTATTATGCTGTGCTTCTTTCACCATGTGCCTTGAGCCAATCTCTATGCTATGCAGCACATCCCCAATGTTAAATATCGATATAATAACCTGTATCCAATTTATCCATCAGAATTGGTTCCAAACCACTCCTACTATTACTGTGTCTTAAGTCTGCTATGTTTAAACCATTCTACAAAAAAGGATTAATTCAGCTGCATAAAATTTCATTACAACAGCTTTCTCCAAAATTTCATAAAAAGTTGCATTTATTACAGTTTATAAGCAGCTAATAAGAAAATCATTTTAACCCTTTGACTGCTGATGGCTGATCATATACCTGGTGCGCTGAGGCCTGCGGCCCGCAGCATAATCCCGCTACCTGTGCTAAGTGCTTATCCCTGGAGACGTTGGCGGGGACAGAGCGGCACGCGCTGCCCCACCCACCCAGTGCTGAATATTCCTGGCGTGACCTCTCACGGCTGATACACAATAAATGCTATCACTACATAGTTTCTCTGCAGATTAATTACTGCAGAATCAAATTGAATCATTAACATTATTTTTCGTCACTAATAATTATACCTTGCTTGTAGTTTTTACTCGATTTTTGTATTTTATGCAGAAAGCGTCGTGATTCTTGAATTTACCTCAATAGTTTACCGTTCTTTCTTGCATACTAGTTTATAACAACTGCAATTTTCTATGGGTTCATTACTGTACACATTACGTCGTCTGTCTTTCATATTGCACTACAACATTGGAATTAGTTTGAACAATGGCAAGAACAATTTTACTTTACTTTGTTAAGGAAATGTAATTCATACACGAAGGCTAAATCTTACAAAACCGTTGCTAAACCGATTTTTGAATTCTGTTCTTATATTCTGGAATTCTTGTCAGATTGGGTTGATCAAGGACATAGAGAAAATTCAAAGAAAAGTGGCTCATTTCGTCGCTGGTTCGTTTAGTACGCGCGAAAGCTTCATGGAAATTCTCAACCATCTACAGTGTGACATACAGCTCAATAAATCGTGTAGAGTGTTATTGTTGAAATTCAATGAGTGTAGATTCGAAGAAGATGCTAGAAATATTTTATTTCCACACTTACATACCGGGTTCATACCACGACTGAAAAATTATAGATTTTCAAACTCGTACAGAGAGTTAAATGCATCCGTTTTTCCTTATACTATTCACTAATGTATTCTCCTTGGTGAATCTATAAAACCGATTCATTTCGTGAGGTATATATTTCATCAGTTCTTCTGTAAAGAAAACTGACAGAATACTTGGCTCATTCACTATCTGACAAACATGTCCTGATAGCATATCATCAAATGCGTGACTAACTGGCCGAAAATAATTTTATTTCCAGTCAAATTTATCACCTAGACGTAATTTCTTAGTAGGCATTTCACTATCACTTTCTGATTCTTCAGATTCAGAACAACTAACATCTCTTGTTGAAACATGAGACTACATTGTCATCCCTGCAGACATGGATGGTTTAGGACTACAGCTTTCTGATTCTGTGGAACAGCTATCATCAAAATCAAGTGGTTCATCCTCACTGTCACTCCTCATAAGAATCTCCACGATTTCTTCATGAGAGCACCCATGAAGTCTTGCCATTTTCTTTATAAAATATAGGACACAAAGAACACTGATGTGATGTGCAGCATGACGAGTAACCTCGTCAACAGCAGTCAAAGGGTTAAGCAAATCAGAACTTTTTTCCAGCATCCCATTTATAAACATAAGCAATGTTTGTATTAAATGACAAAACAAGTATGAAGTAATTCCCTTTGATATTATATTATACTGATTGTGAAAGCCTTGTAAAAAAAACTTGTCTGCTCTGTTGTGGTATACATGGCATCATTAAGAAGAGATTAACTACTATCTCCCAAATAGAAAACACAATGTATGATTGGAAAATTTTGATTCTGTATGGTTTAATGAATGTAGATTGAGTAGGTATATTAATATTGTGACCAGGTTGTTCTTGATCAACATAAACGATGAATTTTTTGTCAATTCAAAAAATTCAGCTGTCCTCATAGCAAATGACAAGCATGGAATTAAAAATTTTCCAGATCAGTATGTTAAAATTATATCTGCAACGATATTAACAATTGGTTCACGGCTAATGGCTTGTCCTCAAATGTGACGGATAATATAGACTGATACCAAAGATAATTTCACAATTGATTTGAAATATTTAATTTGTTTGAATAAATTATTACTTACAAGTCTAGTTTTTGTGTTAAAGAAAGCCTTTGTTTTTATTATCTCCAGGTACAACTGTAAAGCCTGGATGTGCTGCAAGTATACGCCCCACAAGTAGGCTGTCCAATCCAAGAGAAGGAGGAGTTTGAACAGGAGTTACAGAGACAGTTAAATAGGCAAAATATTATAATTATGGGAACCTGAATGCTCATGCAGGCACAGAAAGGCAGGGGTATGAGGAAGTAAAAGGGGCGGAAGGATGGGGTGGCAGAAATGAAGAAGTGGAAAGGCTCCTGGATTTCTGCAAACAAAATGGATTGAAAATAGGAAATTCCTGGTACAAAAAGCAAGAGAGCCACAATGTAACCTGGTATTGTAGTGATTGGCAGAGGAAGTCAGTTGTGGACTACTTTATATTTAATGGTTAACTTAAGAGGAGTGTGGAACATGTGAAGGTAATACTATCAGAGGCGTTGGATAGTGATCACCAGCTATTGGTAATGGAGCTAAGGATTGTGACAGAGAGGAGAAAATCAGGAAGAAAGGACAGGAGATTAAGAGTATGGAAATTAAAATAGAAGAGTAATGAAGAGGAATACCAGAGAATAGTAAGGAGTAAGATACTCGCAGTGGAAATCGGGACAGTGGAAGAGGAGTGGGAATATTTTAAAATGATGTTAATTCTAGTGCAGAAACAGTGTGTGGAAGGACTGGTAACACCAAAAGATGGAAAGAAACAGCATGGTGGAATGATACAGTAAAACAAACAGTGGAACTCAAGAACAGGGCCTTTAGGGAATGGTTCAAGCAGAGGACACAGGAGACAAAGGATGAATATGTGAATAAAAAGGAGGAGGCCAAAAAATAGTAACGGAGAAAAGAGGAAGTGGCTGGAGAATTGGACCAACATGATGGAAGAAGATAGCAAAGGAAATAAGAAAGTATTACCGGTATATGGAATGGTAATAAGAAAGAGGAAGGAGCGGATAGAAATTGTCAACATGCTGGATAAGGATGGAAAGGAAATAAACAGCCCAGTAAAACTAAAAAGGATGTGGAAGGAGCATTTTGAAGCCTTACTGAACCCAAATTGGTCACAGGATTATACAGTTCTTCAGGAGAAGCAGGAAAATAACAGCCATGTAGGAGAGAAAGAGAACGATTTAACTTGGGAAGAAGTGGAAACAGCTCTGGGTAAGATGAAGGTTGGAAAGGCACCAAGCATCGATGAAGTGAGCGTGGAAATGATAAGGGCAGCAGGAGTAGTAGGAGTGCAGTGGCTATACCGTGTGAATCAGGGCGCAACCCCTGATGACTGGAAAAAGGAATAATTATATCTACGAGGGCTATCCAGAAAGTAGATTATGTTTTGGAATAAAAAATAAACAAAGTATAGGAAACAAATTTTATTATATACAGATGAAAGCCACACTCAAATACTACTTTTCTACATAGTCACCAAGCAAATTAAGGCATTTATCGTAGCGATGTACGAGCTTGGAAATTCCTTCGTCGAAAAATTCGGCCGCCTGCGCCTTCAACCACTTTGTTACCTCTTCTTGCAGCTGTGCGTCGTCATCAAAACGCTGCATAGCCAGCCACTTCTTCATTGCTGGGAATAGGTGGTTCACGAGTGACATTTGCCGTGTGGGGCCGGGCGTTGTCGTGAATCAACAAGATCTTAGAGCTCAACATTCCTCTGCGCTTGTTTTGAATTGTTCTTCTGAGTTTTTGGAGAGTTTGGCAATACCTTTGAGAGTTTATTGTCGTGCCTCTTTCCAGGAAGTCCACCAAAATCACACCTTTTCTGTCCCAAAAAACAGTCGCCATCATCTTCCTTGCCGACATTGTTTGCATGCATTTCTTGGGTTTTTGGGGAGAACTTGTGTGCCCCCACTGCATTGATTGCAATTTCGTTTCACAGTTCACATGTTTCATCCATGTTTCGTCACCAGTAACGATGCGATCGAGTAAAGAGTCACCATCCTTATGGTAAGTGTCCAAAAAGTTCAACACTGCAGCCATTCGCTGATTTTTGTGGTCCTCTGTCAAGATTTTTGGAATCCATCTTGCACAAAACTTGTGGTAACCAAGCTTTTCACTGATGATTTCGTGCAACAAACTTCGCGAAATTTGTGGAAAACTCAAAGAAAGTTCCGTTATTGTGAACTTTCGATTTTCACGGACTTTAGCATCGACTTTTTCGACAAGTTCGGCAGTCACTATGCTGGTTCTCCCACTTCGATCTTCGTCGTGAACATTGGTTCGGCCATTTTTAAATCTTATGACCCACTGACGCACTCCACCTTCAGTGATAATGTTGTCCCCATACACTTCACAAAGCTGCCGATAGATTTCCATCGGTTTACAGTTTTTTGCAGTCAGAAACCTTATTACTGCACGCACCTCACAGCTCGCGGGATTTTCAATTAACGCAGACATTTCAAACCGTCACAGTATCTGAACGGAGCACAGCACGAACCTCTCACTAGCACGGCTAGGTGCCGACTGAGCTGCGCAACGCTCTGACCCCAAGATGGCCGCGCTAGCCCCGCCCCTAGCGGACACAGACGAAAACGTAATCTAGGTGCCGACTGAGCTGCGCAACGCTCTGACCCCAAGATGGCCGCGCTAGCCCCGCCCCTAGCGGACACAGACGAAAACGTAATCTACTTTCTGGATAGCCCTCGTATATTCATAAAAGGGAGTGGGAAGGAGTTTGAAAACTATAGAGGGATTACACTAATGTGTCACTGTGACAAAGTGTATGAGAAGATCTTTGAAAAAAGGATATGTGACAGAGTGGAAAAAGGGCTAAGGGAAGAGCAGTATGGCTTCAGATCAGGGAGATCGACGGTAGACCTTATATTTGCTATGAGACAGCTACAGGAAAAACATTATGAGTATGGAAAGGGTCTACTGTTGGTATTTCTCAATTTTGAGAAAGCATACGATTGTGTACACAGGAGTAAGGTATGGAAGGCTTTGGAGAACAGAGGAGTTCCCAAAGAAACCATCAGGAGAGTGACAGAACTGTACCAAGGAAGTGTGAGCTATGTGAAAATAGAGGAAGGAAGAACAGATTGGCTGAAACAAAGGAATGGACTGAAACAAGGAAGTGCCCTTTCGCCACTACTCTTTATTGTGATCATGCATGATATAATGCAGTAGGTGGCAGTGAGGATTGGAGAAGAAAACATGAAGGTGATGGCTTTTGCAGATGATTTGAAGATCTGGGGAGGTGAAGAAGAGGAAGTGCAGCAGCAGTTGAATGTATGGCCAGACAGTGTGGAGGAATATGGCCTGAAATTTAATTTTAATGTAAAGAAATGTGAGTACATGATAACAACCAGAAGGAAGAATAGGGTAACCCAGGGAATTGTGATGGCAGGGGAACAACTAAAGAAGGTAAACAGATTCAAGTACTTGGGGAGTGTATTAGAGGAATGTGGAGGAAATGACGGTGAAGACAAGCAGGGGCATTTCTAAGGAACATTAGAAGCCTGATATGGAATAAAAATGTGCCACAGAGATGCAAGAGAGTAATTTATCACACATACTATGTGCCTATCTTGACTTATGCTGCTGAAACATGGACAATGAAGAAGCGGGCCATCAGCAGGGTACAAGTAAGCGAAATGAAGTTTTTAAGTGGTAGAATGGGAGTTACTAAAATGGACAGAATAAGGAATGAAGTGATTAGATGCACCATAAGGAAAGGGGAGAGAGGACCAGATTGAGATAATATGGACATGTAAAGAGAATGGAGGTCTGAGAATCCCAAGAAAAATCCACGAAATTAAGATGCATGGTAAACGACCCAGAGAAAGACCAAGAGATGGATGGCTGAAGGAATGGAGGAGGGTGTACGGAAGAGAGGAGAGGAGAGGACTGGAACAAGGTGGTGACAGAAAGGTGGTGGGATGAAAGAATGAAATGGAGAGGCTTGTGCATGAAGCAGACCCGGCCAGAGGCTGGAAACTGTTGAGGATGATGATGATGGCAACTGTGAAGAGAGAAACTGTGTAAATTTTCAATTTTGATGGTAGTCTTAACAAGTTATGATCAGTTGATTGCATAATAAGCTGCTCTATATCAGTCTTAACATGTTTTGTTCAGTTGATGCCTTTTGTCTACTGAACTGCTCCAATTTTTATTTGCTTAATAATTCTGCCTTATTTTTTTTTTTTTTAAATGTTCAATACATTTTTTTTTCATGTTTGTAGTAGTCAATTAGGGAATCAGGATAAAATGTGTGAATGCTCCATTTTGATGTAATAAACCTGGTCCATGAGTTTTGCTTTAATAAGCTTCAGTTTTGGATTGCTCTATTAACCATTTTTAATAAAAATTTAATTGCAATGGAGTGCATGCTCCAAGGACAATTTCTATACACACACCCATTTACCGTTTTTTTAAATTTTTTTAGTTAAATTTACCCACGCATCCATTTCCGCCCTTTATGAATTTTTAATTCTTTCAATGTTAATGGTAAACGTCCCCACTCCCTTATGCCTGAAATAGAGTGCTAGCTCGTGGTTATTGTCAGTTCTTCCCTCCCATGCACTGCTCCTAACTCTGTGATCTACTGACACCTTTTTGAACACTACTCACTTTTATTTTTTATGCTTTCGCTTTTTGCAGATTAATTAAGGGTGATGGAGAAGTATTGGAAGAGATCGTGAGCAGAGATCGCCATCGAGAGATCAACCGGCAGGCAACTGTAGGCGATGGGGCTTTTTTTCAATCTAAACTTGCCTCACTTAATCCTAAGTAAATGAGATATATTTGACACTGTTTTATGTCAGAGTATATATCTAATATACTGTTACCAGCAAATGGATATTTTCAATTGTTTAACACAATTTGTAGCCATAGGCACAATTTTAAAAATATTTCCCACATGTGTTGAGGGTTGTTCTGCAATTGGAGCATAAAAGATGGTCCATTCTGATAGTTTTTTTTCTTTTCTATCTAGTGTTTATTTTGTTAAGGTTGGTGTATATTTAAATAAAATGAAAACTCTTGGATTAATGTTGGGTTTCTGTTTATTTACAATAAGCAAGTGATCTACAGGTTGAATAAAAATATAATTCCAGTCACTTACACATTATAATTATCTTGCATACTTGTTCCCAAACCTAGTATCTGTTGTTACTCAACCTCACTTTTGTTGGTGAAAAATCAGCAAATCTATAAAAATAGGCACAAGAGGGTATACATTTTTATTAATAATAATACGCATGTATAACAAACAGCATGTGTGCAAAATTCTTGGAAATATTTTAAAATATGTGCCCAACATCACTTAAATTATATTTACGACAAGTGATGAAAAAGAAGTAATGATATGACACCCTTTTAAAAGATGGTAGTTAAATACACTTTGTTTTGTGGATATCCAAATAGTAACAATGAAGTTCTAGAGTATATTATCCATAAGCTTATCAAAATATGTACAAATATATGGTGACTGTGAATAGGAATGCAAGAGCTTAGAATAAAATTTGAAACTAAACAGTATACTATGCAGGTGCACAGACTTTCTCGGTTGTCCGGGTGGAACCGTGTCAATTTATAAAAACCTAACATTTCAGCCATCATTTTGTGGCTTTCTTCAGAGAACTGTCCTCTGAAGAAAGCCACAAAAACGATGGCGGAAACATTAGGTCTCGATAAATTGACGCGGTTCCACCAGGACAACTGAGGTAATGGTATATTATGCGACCAAGACATTTCAAAAAATGAAAATTCCAACTACTTCAGTCAAAAGTCACAACACATAGGAGTGACTCATGATAAAAAGATCTGTTCAACGATACAGAAATGGACTTTCACCAATTGTCCTCTGGATATTCTAGAATTCAGCAGGTCACAAATGAAATAATGTACACATCAGGGGCATGAAGTACACAGTACGTGATTGAAATAAGATTGAAACATTTGATATAGTAGAGTCACACACAAAGAATGCTGGATTATCAAATAGATTATTAGATACTATTATGACAATGAGAACAAAGGGATTATCTCAGAAAAATTGGGAAGGAAGAGTAGATAAACATATGAGAGACCTGTAGATGAAAACATGTGACAGGTGATAATACATGCTGAATGAGAATTGGAAGATGTTATAGAATGTTGTAGATGGATGAAAGGAATAATTCTTCATTTTACAATTGATTCTGTTTTGTCTTACACCACATATTTATTGCATATTAGATGTGTTTTGCACAAAATAAATACCTTCCTTAATTTATAGTATTTAGTGGCAAATTAAAGGGTAATAAATTGTCAGTTAATAGAAATAAACAAGCACAAAGAATGGTACCATTACATTTTATTGTGGATACACTGGCTTTGGCTTAATCTATTGTGCCATAAATAAATGGTGACCAGGCTTTTAAAACTGAGTTTTCATTAATGCAGCTGATATTTATTCATAACCTTTATGTCATCAAAAATGTGCCCAACATTAATACACATAGTTACATTATCATCGAAGGATGGAAACACTAGTACCAAAAGTCAGAATTGCAATCTGGGCAAAAGGGAGTCTGTTGTAAGAAACCAGCATTAGCATAGACTACATATTCTGATTTCAGATATAAGACATGAGAGGGAAATGTTTTATTGAATTAAATGTCATGGTTGATCAATTGCCTATTGTTAAGCATGATTTCTCTGTTTTATCTTTATCCATTACATTTATTGAATATAAAGAAGGATAGGGTAAGCAAACCAAACATTTACGACAGGTGAAGGTGGCAGGGCAGTGCCACAGAGAGAGACGGTAGGGAGATCCAATGTGATCACAGGGCTTTCCACGTATCACAGCTACTTGCTACACTACGGTTTGCCCCTTTTTTGAGTTGTTACTGACCTGCCGCCTTCGTCTGTGGTAAATGTTGGGTTAACTTTCACAACCCTTTCTTATTTTCACTGCTTTAAAGCATTTTCCTTTTCATTATTATCACTATTTATTGAATCCATTTTTATGAACAAAAATAATGCTTAAGGGTTAATGTCCTTGAGGATTTTTGAAAGTATACAAATATCTTTCTAAAAAGTGATTAGGTGTGAGAGAAGACAATTATGACTAATGAGAGGAAAAATTAAATGATTGTAGACGTATTCCAATGTAAAACGTTATCTTTGTGCCACACGACCAATCCTTTCACCAAAATGTGTAGGGGCAGTTAGTCCGGAACTTCATTACACAGTAAGGTATAATAAACTCAGTTGTTGATGAGAATTTTCAATTGACTGCCGATTGTTGACTTACAGTGTGTGGATTCCAGTATTAAACATATCGAAATTTATGACAGCTGAAGCTCCACAAGAGAAGCTGTGATGCCCCTTCACCCAGCAAGTTAATGTGCTGCAAATTATATATATATATATATCCACCACTATCTGTTGGATCTTAATTCCCTGTCCTACTCAGTTTTATTGCTTTAAGCATTTTCCTGCTCATTGTTTTTATTGTAACGACCCCATGGCCTTCTCGCATGTTGTCTTGCTTGTTTCTATTTCATTGTTCTAATGCCTTTGTCTTTCCATCTTATCTTTTCTTTGTCCTGTTGTTATGGTTCCAAGTAATTTGTCTCCAATACCTCATTTTAGTATTTGCGCTTCCCCGTCTCCTATATCACCATCTATGCCAGCCGTGCCCCGTAACCTCCATTCACCAGACAGCAACCCTCATGTTTAGATCTGCTCTGCCTAGTGGCTAATTCTCACAAGAATAACACTAGCTGCCGAAATATTGCATCTTTTGAGTTTGTTACTTCAGCCACCTTCATCTGCGGTAAATGTTGGGTCTTATTTCCTCTATCCTTCCTTAGTTTTTATTGCCTTAAGCATTTTCTGATAATTTTTATTGTATATTTTTGCTCATGGTTGAATTAAAAAGTGATAATTCTGAGGGTTCTAGAAATGGCATTTTTACAGTCACATTTTTGTCCACTTCATACCGTAACTTAACCAGCAATTATCAAAAACGAGAAAATGATAATCATTCCATCATGTATGTTATTAGGATCTCTCACATTTGCAAAAAGCACACAGGCATTAAGAATAATAGAAGCAATTATTTACATACCATGGTCTGTACTGGATTGTAGGCAAAGAGAAAGTGACCATTTTAAATAAGTAAATCATTAATAAAAAAAGTGATTGTTCCTTTTGCACAAAGAAAAGAAAAGAAGGATAAAAAATAAACAGTTTTTTAGTAAGGGGGCAGGGGTACCTGATGCCCAACACTGTACTGTACTGCTAGGCATGAGATAAAGTTTCCAAATAGGGCCAACATTACGAACAGAGAAACAAGAATTGGAGTTACGGATAGCAGACAGTACCGGATTAACCACGTAGCAGGAGGTAGCAAATGCTATGGGCCTCGCATCTCCTAGGGGGCCCCGCACCTAGGCCAGATGGGCGACCTTTTTTTTTTTCTTTTTTCTTTAGCTTTACAATTTTACCCTGGATGGCAAAAATCAAGGGCCCCTTCTTCACATTTGATATGGGCCCCGCACTGTCTTAATCCGGTCCTGATAGCAGAACACTAGTATTTCTGTTTGGGTGCTTACCATTTGTGATCAAACATCCTTGTGGATCCATTGCCTCATATATGAAGGAATTGTGTTAATTAGGTAACAATGAAAGGAAAGAAGCACTGTCTTAATCCGGTCCTGATAGCAGAACACTAGTATTTTGGTTTGGGTGCTTACCATTTGTGATCAAACATCCTTGTGGATCCATTGCCTCATATATGAAGGAATTATGTTAATTAGATAACAATGAAAGGAAAGAAATAACCTATTCTTAATTGTAGAGGGTAAAACCAGAGCTGAAATTGAGGCTAAAAGCGCAAAGGTTCTACGTGAACTCAGTCGATGGTTCAGACAAGTCAAACTAAGATTAGCACCTCAAAAACCTGTTATATGTTACTGAAAGGCAGATTACAGAGCAATCCAACCATTAAAATAGACGGAGTTACAATAAGAAGAAGTCCCTTCAGTCGATACCTTGGTGTGAAATTAGACGAAAGTCTAAATTTTATGGCCCATATGGAGGAAGCATGTGGAGAGCCACCTCAGTCATGAATAAATAATCAGTATGGGGCAAAGGCGTTTCCAACTTTCACCGCTTGTTATCGAATATACCACAATACAATATTAACTCAATTGTAGGGTATGCAGCGTCTGGGCGAACACCTCAGAAAAGTAAAACCCAGCAAACTTTTGAGGAGGACACAGCGAAGTATTCTAATCAGGCTGAGTGGTGCTTACAAAACAACAGCAACTGATGCCCTTACCGTGGCACTGGGGTGTGGCCACTGGACTTGGAAGTTCGCAAGCGGGGAGCATTATACTGGCTCAGGAAAGGGAATCCGGAACAGGTAGAGAAAATCACGGGAGCACCAGCAACAACAGCTGCAGAGGTAAACAAATTGTTATTGGAAGAATGGCAGCAAAGGTGGAATGTTAGCGCAACAGGAAGAAGGACTATGATATGTTTCCAAGTGTCTGTGAAAGGCTCAAAATGTCGCATCTTCTCCCATCGCCTGGGCTGGTACATTACATAACGGTCATGGCCCTTACAACAGTGAACTGCAAAGAAGAGGAATAGTGGACAATGGTAGCTGTGACTGCGGAAACGAGGGCACTCCGAACATGTTGTGTGGGAGTGTTTTCAACAGCGGAACAAAGAGTGCATATCAGCAAATGTTACAGGGCAGGCGCATTTTTGACATATTGTGTGACCAGGAATTATGGTACTTCTTGATGAAGCTTGCAATCTGGCCTCACAAGCAGCCAAAGAAAGGTTCTTGGCACTTAAAAACAATTTAAACTGACGAAAACACTTTCAACCGACAGCGACCGAGCAGTGATCATTCACGAAGAAAGACACTCCCGATGGGTCAAGGAGGACACCTCTAGTTCCAGAAGTCATCTCCTGAGGGAGTTAAGTTACTCCGAAGTGGCTGTGCCGGGAGTAAATGTTTAAAAGTATCATAAATGTACAAAGTGAGAAACAGTGCAGTAAGTGATTTGTGTATGTTTCTTTGTTTAAATATATAGCAGTATCTGTGTGTGAATGTACGCTACACAAATTACTAATTTCCAGTATATATATATGAGATCTACAGATGGATAAAGCTGGGCTGGAGAGCATACGGAAGAAATTCCATAGTTTTTAAATCGAACATGCCAGTTCATCTTAAAAAACAGGTATTTGAACAATGTGTATTGCCGGTCCTCACATATGCCTGCCAGACTTGGACCCTAAATAGTCACACAAAGCAAAAACTGAGAACTGCCCAGCGAAGTATGGAAAGAGCAATGCTAGGGTTTACAAGAAGAGACAGGAAAAGGGCCGTGCACATCTGTTCAATAACTAAAGTGACAGACATCTTAAAAAGAGTCATGACCCAAAAATTGCAATGGGCCGGTCATGTTGCTCGCAAAAGAGATGAAAGAGGGACTGCGGTAGTGCTGGATTGGATACCGAGAAACCTGAAAAGAGCAAGAGGAAGACCCCCTGATCGCTGGGATAAGGATATACGTCGAGTTACAGGCGTGAACTGGAAGAGGATGGCTCAGGATCGATCAGCCTGGAAAGAACTACAGCAACACTATGTAGAATTAAATTCTAATATATAGCTCATTAGGCTTAA